>OY288273.1:78570817-79770817 GCA_958450335.1 Hibiscus tridactylites
CCTCTGTAGATCAATTGATTCGTGGGAAGTGAGGAAGAACAATGCTTAAGTGTTTGAGTTTGAGATGTGCCTTTGATTCAATGGCATGGAAAGGATTGGTCTACACAGTTTTTATACTCAATTTCGTATTGGTTTTGTCAGCTTTTGCTTCTTCAGCCGCTCGTTTCTGCTTTGGGTTAGTCAACTATTTATTTGTTTTTGTTTTTGGAGGATTCCCATTGATTTGATGCAGATTCGATACTTTGATCTATGGTTTTGTTGGACAAAATTAGTGGGGTTTTGATGTAAATGCGGGTTGTATAATTTCATTCTGTTTGGTTAAAGGAAGTTTTTGGAAGGGAAAGGGAAAACTTTTAGTCCATTTTTATATGTGAATTGTTTGTTTTCAGTGATATCTTCTGCATTTGAATAGTCGGTTAGTCATTTTATGCTTTATTAATTTCTTTTGCATTGCCATCTTCATTTATCCAACTTGTGTAGAATTGTGAGAAAAATGGCACTTCTAAAACGAAAAAAATTTCGAATTTTATGATTTGCAAAAATTGCTAGACAGAAAGTAAAGACGTAGATGGATTATAATTATCTAATTGGAATACCCATTTCCCTTTTTCATACTTGCTTTCTAAATGGACTATAGTTAATGCAATGAATATTAGAATATTAGAATTGGTATTCTTGGAGTTTAATAGTTTGATTGCAACTATTAGTTAGCAAATGCATATGCTTCACTGTTTCTTTGCTTAACATTTCCACTTGGATGTGAAGATGGAAACACGGGTGTTGCTGAGTTATTTGAGGGAGTTTCACAGAGTATTAAAGTGAAGCGTTACAGTGAGGCACTCGATGATCTTAATGCTGCTATTGAGGCAGATCCAGCTCTTTCAGAAGCATATTTACGACGCGCATCTCTTCTGCGTCAGCTATGCCGGTACTGTTGAATTATAGGAAGTTTGGATATATATCCATAATCTTTCATTTACCACTCCTTTTCCCCCCTTCTTCGCTTCTCCTTAAAACTGACAATTATTATGAAATATAGTTGTATTGATATATCCTAAAGTCTTTGATGGCATTTTTCTAATACTATCCAGAAAATAAATGCGGAACCAATGCTTTTGTAAATTTTATGGTTCCTTTGCACCTTGAAAGTAAAATGTTTCCATTATTTTCTCTCTCTCCATAACTTTTGATTGGAAAATCATATGAGGTGTTTTTTCAATGTAGATATGAGGAATCTGAGAAAAGCTACAAAAAGTTTCTGGAACTAAAACCTGGAAATTCTGTTGCTAAAAAGGAACTGTCTCAGTTGCAACAGGCTCAAAGTGCTTTGGAAACAGCTTTCAGTTTATTTGAATCTGAGGACTATACAAAAGCTCTAGATTATGTGGACAAAGTTGTCCTAATTTTTTCTCCAGCATGCTCAAAGGTAGCACATACTTCAAATTTGCATTTTATTTTTCCGAGTTATAATAATCTTTATAAACTCTAACGTGCTTCGTTTGCTGCAGGCTAAGGTCCTAAAGGTGAAGCTGCTATTAGCAGCTAAAGATTATTCTAGTGTTATATCCGAATCCGGCTTTATTCTCAAGGAAGATGAGAACAATCTTGAGGCCTTACTCCTTCGTGGTCGTGCGTACTACTATTTAGCAGATCACGATGTTGCCCAAAGGTTTGTTTAAACTTTTTCTTGGAAAAAAGTATTATGATGCTGTTGGGTAACATTCAAAATTGGGATATATGATATAATAAATGATCTTTTCAGGCATTACCAGAAAGGTCTTCGCCTCGACCCAGAGCACAGTGAACTAAAGAAAGCATATTTTGGATTAAAAAATTTACTGAAGAAGACTAAAAGTGTAAGCCTGTGAAACATCTTGTGAATTCTCCCTCCTTTTTTGTCTTGTATGAGATCAGTGTAGCCCTATAGATACAAGGGAGTTTGGCATTGGCCCTATTTTTATTTTTATTTTTAACTTAAAAGATGCTCACATCATCCACCTATGTATCCTTATTTTGTCAATATATTGGAACTCATGGAATGTGTAGGCCGAAGATAACGTAAACAAGGGTAAGCTGCGCCTGGCAGTTGAGGACTATAAAGCGGCAATTGCATTGGACCCAAATCATCTTGCTCATAATGTGCATCTTCACCTTGGATTGTGTAAGGTCTTGGTTAAGCTTGGAAGAGGGAAGGATGCTTTAAGTAGTTGCTCTGAGGCTCTCAACATTGATGGGGAACTTATTGAAGCTTTAGTACAGGTCTGCTGTAGATTTGAATATTTTGATTTGCTTTGTATAACTTGCTGCTACAATCGGTTGAACATAATGTCATAATTCTCGTTCTTTAACTGTATCTGCATGTGTCAGAGGGGTGAGGCTAAGCTTTTAACAGAGGACTGGGAAGGTGCCGTTGAAGACCTAAAATCAGCAGCTGAAAAATCACCTCAGGTTAGTCATAGTATTGACTTCGGATGATATTTGTCTCTATTAAAATTTTCTTTCCCTGGAAAATAGTTTTAGGCTTTTCATGTGGTATTTAGCTGAAAAACCGCCTTGTACACATTTGCTTCTCTACCTAAACAGAGAACCTTTTTTTTTATTGGGGGAGGAGGGTATGGAATAACAATTTCTGAATTCAACCAAAGATATTTTGTTTGCTTTCATGGTTAGTCTTTGTTAGAATCATTTCTAAGTGACAAGAGGATAAAGGCAGTATATATAATAACATTGTAGAAATCATGTTGTTACTTTTAATAAAAAATTAGATAAACTTTAGAGTTATAATTTTGTTATTATTGTATTCACTTGTACCCTCTGATTCATGAGAGCTAAAAAATGGTTTGCAGGATATGAACATCCGTGAAGCGCTTATGAGGGCTGAGAAAGCTTTGAAGATAAGCAAACGCAAAGACTGGTACAAAATTCTGGGGGTTTCAAAGACAGCTTCGGTAGCTGAAATAAAACGTGCATACAAGAAACTTGCTTTGCAATGGCACCCAGATAAGAATGTTGATAATAGAGAAGAAGCGGAGGCACAATTCCGAGAAATAGCTGCTGCATATGAGGTATGATGCATTAATATTAACTTTCTTTATAATCTTTGGAAAAAACTTTGATACACAAGTTTTAGAGTTTCGGGTGTAGTTTGGGGTTTATGGTTTAGAATTTAGTATTTAGGTTTAAAGTTTAGGTTTTAGGAATTTAGATTTGAAGAATGGTTGTGTAATATATTTTTTACACAGCTTGTGTATTAAAATATAAACGTAATCTTTATGCTGTTATAACTTCCAACTTTTGTTGATAGAACTTTGCGATCATTAATACTTTTTAATCAAATCCCATTTATTCTTTACGTAAAATGAATGAAATGTTAATAGCTTATTGCGTCTAACATGTTGCTTTTCACTTGCAGGTTCTTGGAGATGATGAAAAGAGAGCAAGGTATGACAGAGGAGAAGACATTGAAGAAATGGGTATGGGCGGTAGCGGCTTCAACCCATTTGGTGGTGGTGGTGGCGGACAGCAGTTCACATTCACATTTGAAGGAGGGTTTCCTGGTGGCTTTGGTGGAGGATTTCCCGGTGGTGGTGGTGGTGGTTTTGGTTTCAACTTTTGATACCTTCACGAAATGGTCATAATAGTGTATTTTTCAATCTCGAGCCCTAACACCCATATGACTAGAAGACTGACATCTTTTCATCAAGTATGTAACTTATACCACTACAATTGGCTTCTTAGATGAACAATTTATCCTCTTCACAAAGTTTTGCTCCATTCTATCTCATTTTGAAGCTTGTATAAGTTGACGATAAGAAATTGAAGAGAAGCCTGCATTTAGCTATATGTTGAGGTCTTCCTTTAAGGGTTCACTCCAGAATCTTATTATTAATGGCTCATGGAATTGATTGCCTGGTTTCTTAACACTTACTTAGCTCATTGAAGAACCATAACTTAAATAGATAGTGTAGGTCATGTCAGCCTGTTCAACATTCTGGTCGGGTCGCTGTAATACTCGGTACTGCATCGTGCTACAGCAACCTGTTGATGCCAAGTAATTTTCTATCTTCTTTGGGTTGTGGAAAAAATTTATGGGAATTGAAGGATATTATTGCAGCATATTCTTGGAACTGAAATTAACAAAAAAGGGTTTTTTTTTTCACAATGTATGGTTAATAAAACCAACAATAGTCAATAGACAAGCATGGAAAGCATCTGTATAAAATGAGATGGTATATATACAGCAGAAAGCTTTCATTTTATAACAATTTCACACCTTATAGATGTGTTAATTTAATTGGCATTCCCACTTTCTAGATCTCTCATTTCAGTATCATTAGAATGAGTATCTGTTTGTGTTTGTTGCGGCACTGTTCCTGGTGGTTGATCCGACCGCGGTGCCTCTTGAGAGCTAAGTGGTTGATTTGATTCTCCATGCCGCCTTCTCCACACACTCAAAACCTCGTAAATAACAGAGGTTCCACACATCGTGCTACCAAACCCGACAAATGCAGAGAGAAGAACAGAGAGAACAGCCTGTACATGGAGCTGTAGATCACACAAAAAACAGGATGTATTTTCAATTACTTACAAGGGCTCTCTATCTGAATAATGCACGCTATAATCAAAGACTTCTAGATTCTTACTGTTCAACCAAGTGCATTATCGAGAAAGAGTCGAGTATTCTCTTACCAATGAGTAGAAAAGATGAGCAGAAAGAACCACCAGTCCGAACTGAATCGCAGCATAAATCCAGATGTATTTTCTGGTCACTGGAAAAAGAAATGGGATCAGTAAGACAGATAATGGAAGTCACAGGAACGAGACTGTCAAAAGAAAGTTACCCATTGTTGTTGATGTCATGGATGCAAGGAGACCCAATATACAGGAGAAAGGAAGAGAGATGGCAATTGCGCCAGACTTCATTTCCGAAACCTGGGCACATAATGACTTTAGGAGCAAGTAAAAGCTCAAAAGAAGGAAGCATTTCCATATTAGCTAAACTTACCAGCATCTGCTCAAGAAAACAAAAGTAAGCAAGCATGCTAGCAATGACAAGAATGGGAACATCCTGCCAGACCCTGTGAAAAATACCTTTATGTCATGCAATCATTGAAGATAATGTTGAACCAAAACACATAATATCCACAGTCGGAGTTATAAATGAAGGTAAAACGGATTATGGTTATCGTTTGTAGAAAACTGCAGATATGGACACCGTATACTTGCCTGTATCTAGGAGCCTGGATCCCAATTCCTACCATGTTACGAACCTGAGCACTTTGAACTCGTAGAAGAGTAACGGGTAGGTTTTGGACCTCTTGCTTGCACACGTCACAAGTTTTATTACCTTTGATGCTAAACCATTTTATGGCACATTCTTGGTGGGCAAGGGCAAGTTCTCCTTTGCAGCTACATTCCATCTTGAGGGTCTCAGCACCTTCTCCCAGTTCGGTCCAACAGATTCGACAAACAGCTTCTTCTTCGGGAATATCTTCACCACCATCATCGTTTCCATCTGAACAATAAGACTAGCATAAGACATAGGTTGGTTATCACACGCATATAAAGGAAATCAGAGGCTAAAATACCATTTTAGCATTCAAAGTTCATCCCAACTCTAACATACAATAATTAATAAATATTTCGAATTTGCCAGCAGATGCAATGCAAGCACTATCAGAACCATTTTAAGGTTACAAAATAATCAAGATTTGGCCCAAAGAAAACTAAAAAAGCAATAGTTAAAAATTTAGAGGTGTTTCTTCCTCTGAAGTTTACACTATTTGAACTGAAACGACCTGTTTAACACTGTTTAATTCTAAGTTCTAATTTATTCAAAAAGAAAATCTTTCTAAGAGCAGAGAAAGACGATCTGCCGATTAAAATTACCAGTATCACTTTTGGTAATTATGTTTGATGTTGTTACAACACTTCCCTTGACTGCTTGTGGAGTTGTAGGAATTACACGAAATACGGCGCCTAAAGAATCCAACTGTGTTATGCTTCCATCTTTGTTGAGCTCAGGCACTGAACGTGAACGATGGATGGGTAGTCCGGCAGCTCCTCCTTTCTGCAAAGTGAGTAATTCTGTAAGAACCACGTCGAAAATAGTATGACACGCTGCAGGGGAAAAAATCGCAATGCAAATTCATGTGACAAATAAATTATCGAGGCAAAAGACATAAAATATAACTGCAATCCTTAGAAGAGATGTTGACAAAATTTCTCAAATTCACAAGCATAAGCCTTGAAAGAAATTCTAAGTTCCCTGGATTATGTTCAGTATACAAAGTCAAGGATCTCTTCAAACTAGTAGGTGCAGCAAACATTTACATGCACAGAAAATCCCAGAGCATTAAATTAATCGGGTATCGGAGCATACACGCACCAGTTATAGATATATATAAATGCCAATGGATATACTGAGCACAATGAATTGACAGCTTTCTAAAAGTACAACAGCATAAATAGTTAAGGATATTGAGTGACACAGAGGTAGTAGCTAATGCATCGATACTAATGTGTTCGATGCTTGCTGCAGAATTTAGTAGGCTAAATACCTGCCCACCATGCATGGACTCTGGGTTTGAATGTGCGGTTGGAGTAGCAGGTAACGATGATGTATTTTTAGCCCTCGGTGTGAAAAGCTTTGTGAGGGAAAACGTCCTCGGGATGCGAGGCTTTTCTCGTATATCTGCTGATGAGCCTCCCAGTGCTAAGATGGCAGCCTTTTCAATCTCCGAATTAGTGTTGCGGTATTTGAAACTCAACTTCGGAAGGAAGCTTTTAAAGGATGATTTACTTTTCGGCGATGAGTGTGCTGGAGACTCATCGAATCTGGAAAAGAAAGGACTGGGCATGGGTGAAAAGTTGACTCTCTTAGGAGTAGCTGTTGGTGTTAAGGCCATGTCTATTCTCACGAATTCCCCCCTTGCATCCTCGGGACTTCTCAGTGGTATCTCTAACACAAGGTCGTCCCGACGTCGGTGCTGACCGACTGGTGTCTCTTCGGTTATCTCGGTTGAATCCCCAAACTGTAAAAAGGATCAGATCATTAAGTGTAAAACAAAAGTTGAACTTTTTAATCAATCTTCAAATGGCAGATATCTTAGGCTTCCTAGCTTCTATAGTGTAACAAGTAACAAAACATTACCAACTCAAATCAACTTACAATCTCAAAAGATAACAAAGAGTAAACTTCAATGAATAGATAATTCATTTTTTATGACAAAAAGATTGTGAATTGCAAGTTCCAAACATGGCTTAGTCCTAATCCTTATGAAAGCTTAGTGTTTGTTAAAATTCCAGATAAAGCTCCAAGAGCCTTGCAATTAGACATTTTCTTTTCCCTATATTTTGCAGACTGCAGCAAAAGGCCAAAGCCAAGCCTCATAAGGAAACCTTTTATGCGCTTGAAATAAAGGGGGAAAAGGTTCCATAAAATTCATATAAGTGATCTTTAGGAAGCTCACGGTTGAAGTTGAAACTCTTTTTTCTTTATAATTTATCTTTTAAAAGTAACAGAAACAGAGATACCCTAAAGGCTTAGGTCTTAAAAAGTATAACTTTTTTTGTTTCAATCAGAAGAAACCCATGATCTTTTATGCAATAAAGAATTCCCCATCAAACCATTTGGAGCAATAACAGCTAAAGTTTCAAAATTGACCCAAAAAAGCTATGATTTTTAACAAGCCACAAAAGAAAAAAAAAAGTACCCTTTGAAGTGGAGGATCAAGAGTATTGCTGCTGCTGCTGCTGCTGCTTGTTCCTTCACCATTCTTGAATACATGGTCCCCTTCATTTTCCATGTTTCAGATTCAAACTTTTTCACAAGAGACAGATGATGGGTGTTTATAGTTAACCTCAATTATGAATTTCTGACATTAAAAGGAAAAAAACTGAATTTTGTACTTTTGTCTGAAGAACAGGATGATAAACAACAGGGAGGGAAAACTGCCAGAGATTACATGAGCAACTGAGGTGGCCATATAAGGCGAAAGAGAGAGAAGAGTTTAGTATTAATTTTTAAAAGTAAAATATATTTTTTATTCAATTGTTTGATGATGAAAGGGAGGCTAAGCTAAGCTAAGTACCAAATTTGGCTACAATGTTTTGGCAAGGTGGCTTTGTCACAGGATTTTGGTTTGAGTTGAGATGGCAAATAATTACCTCAAAATTCGAATATTTATATTATATTTATTATTTTATATACTGTGTTAAGAAAATTTTATATCTATATAAATTTTAATTAGTTAATAGTTTATGTTATATAAATCATTAACTTTTTATTTACTTTTATGGTATTCACTTTTATCATGATTAATGTTTTATATTATTATATTATTTTATGCTATGGAAGAAAAAAAATATTTAGTTTTGACTTTTAATTTCTTATTTTTTGAACGAAAAATTTTAACTGAATTTTATTAATCAAAATGAATAATTATAAAGTATAATATACTCTAAATCATGAATATGATATCTATGGAGATAAAAATATTAAAATATCAAACAGCGTGAAAGATAAAATTAAACACAATACTTCTTAAGAAAACTTGTTCCGTCTTCTATATGAAATTTTAACAAAGATAAACTTTAACCAGAAACTTTCATCTATCAAGCATTCTTTTTGTTGCGAGTTCTTGGCACATCAGTAAACTACCACAAAGGAATTCAAAAAATAACATACCGTCGATTATCTTGTGACTTGAAACGCTCGATAATACTTGTTATCTAAATGCTAAATTGACATAACATCAGAAAATACTGTCACAAAGACAGACAAATCCTAAAAAAAGTAGACAAATAAATTGCCACACAAGCAGATAAAAAATAGTCAAAAAAACATATGTAAATTGACTTCTGGCAAAGCAAAACAAAGAAAAAACGAAACTAAAAAGAAACAAATGATTCGTCATCAAAAGAAAAAAATATTATTTATGTACATTTAGCGTAAACACTAAAAATTAGTGTACGATATGAAGGTCGTCGCTGTCGCCGAAAAAATATTTGATAAAAAAGAAAAACTCAAAAGGTTTTTAAAAGAATGTGTAGTGTGTTGTGAATAATGTGAAAACAAGAACAAGAAGAAATAGGAACAAAATAAGATGAGAGAAAAGAAAGAGATTTGTATTATTCTGAATATTGACTTGTGTACAATGCCTTCAGTAAATCATCTATTTATAGGCATAAGAAGTACATAATACATTAAACTCTAATTAATGTAGATAATAATCCTAATGATAAAATAATTCAAATCTCCTTTGATAAAGTCCTTATCATGATAGACATCCACATAGATAAATATTCATAACACTCCCCCTTGGATGTCTATGAAGACAATGTGCCTCGTTAAAACTTTACTAAGATAAAACCCCGTAAAAAAATCTTTAGTAAAAGAAAAGAGTACACACATCTTTAATACGCATAACATGTTGCCTCATTAAAAACCTTTCCAGGAAAACCCAATGGGACAAAACCATGGATAAGGAAAAGAGTACAACGCGTATTTTGCCCCCCTCATAAATACATCATATAAGATCTTTGACACGACGCAATCCAATATTATAAATTAACTTCTCAAATGGAGCAGTAGGGAGTGCCTTGGTAAATAAATCTGCCAAGTTATCACATGAACGAATCTGTTGGACATCAATGTCTCCATTCTTTTGTAGATCGTGAGTGAAGAAGAATTTTGGGGAGATGTGTTTTGTTCTATCACCCTTTATGTATCATTCCTTAAGTTGGGCAATACATGCCGTATTATCCTCATATAAGACCGTCGGAGCTACTTTTCCAGAGTGTAAACCACAATTTTCACGAATATGATTGGTTACAGACCTTAGCCACACACATTCACGACTAGCCTCATGTATAGCCAAAATCTCAGCATGATTAGAGGAAGTAGCAGTAATTGTTTGCTTCATTGAGCGCCAAGAAATTGCTGTACCACCGTATGTAAATACATAACCAGTCTGTGATCGAGCATTATGAGGATCAGATAAGTATCCTGCATCCGCAAAACCAACCAATTCTGTTTTGGATAGATTAGACAAAAATAATCCCATGTCTTTCGTACCTTGAAGATAACGAAATATGTGTTTGACCCCATTCCAATGTCTTCGAGTTGGGCATGAACTAAATCTTGCCAACAAATTGACAGCAAACGATATGTCAGGTCGTGTGTGACTAGAAAGATACATTAATTGTAACCCCCTCGTCCCGGTCTGGTCGGATGACCGGTCCGAGTGGGCCACACGGGGAAAACCGAAGCGAAACCCTCGGTTAACGACCCGGAAAATTTCTTTTAACATTAATCTTATCTAGATGCAATTATAATCCTATATGAAGCACAGCAGCGGAAGAACCAAACAACGCATCACTCACCGACCAAACAAACATAACAGTCCATTTTACTTCATTCCAGTAAGCCGTTTCGAAACACCTATAGGGTGTTCCGAAACGCCCTGACCTGGTCAACGGGCCTGGGTCAACCACAAGGTGACCGTTCTGAAACAGGGGTGACCCGTATCGGAACGACCTTGACGGTCAATATCTCGTGGTCAACGAGATTTGACCGTTTCGGAACTTCAAAGGCCCGTTTCGGAACGACTTCATCTCGCCAATTTCTCAAAATTCCAGTGGCGAAAACGTTCCGGAACGACCCTCATCCGTTTCGAAACGGCAGGCCATTTACGCAGGGCCGTTTCGGAACACGGGGACCCGTTTCGAAACACCCCCTGTCTGCAGACTTTCCTGGGCTGTTTTGAGGCACAAGGATGTCCCAAAACATTCCCAAGACACCAAGCAACTTCAATGCAAGACACCCTAAGGTATAGCAATCATACAAGCATGCTTCAACAATATTTAGACATATCTAGTACCAAAGCAACAATCCATAACATGTATTCATTCAACAACATTCAAACACATGTAGAAACTCTTAAGGCATAAGCTAATATTCAAGCAAGTAAATAGGCATGAGTTAACATTCATCATGGCAACACAACCATACAAAATCAATGTATATAAAGGGGTCTACACATGCTCCTACCAACCAACAACAACCACAAAACATTACACATCCCATTGCTCGACCATTACATGTCTAGTATTTTAAACCCATACTTGGTGAATTCAATCCAAACCACACTTGGAGGCCCTCCTCTTGCCCGAGCAACCCACGAACTAAGGATCTGCAATGTTGAACAAAGAGAGCGTAAGCAAGGATGCTTAGTGAGGGTAAGCTCTAAAAACAAACCTCAACATTGCAGGGTCCGAGCACGATCTAGCCAAAGCCATTTATACTTACCAAGGTCCACAAGGTATAAATGCATGAGCAATGTATTACATGTATGCCTTAATTAAGAGTGCAATACTACCATACACGCAATCACATATAAACATCCAAACAGCTCATATATCTCAACACATTGCCACATAAATCAATCAACATTGGCACCTAGTTATGACTCAAATACGCGGATAGACACGTTGGAAACTCATATCCAACAACCACATTACCTCAGTGGGATTCCACTCATCACCGGTCTCGCGGAGGGGATTCCACTCATCCTCACGCCCCGTCGATGGGATTCCACTCATCACCGACTATATTTAGATACCACTTCCGGGCGTACCCGTACTCCTCCTTGGTGACTCAACGCCACCAAGGCCACGCGCGACTTTGACTCATGTGTACACACTAACATCCTAATGATCAATCATTTGTATTTAAGTATACTAGTGCCAATATTTTACTCATTCCACAACACACATTTCAATCATTTCCGTGCTTAGCACGTACTCACCATGGACACAACCATGAACCATCACCATGCATGCTTTAAGCCATACAACCCATGCCTCAATTCACATGTATAAAACAATATACATAAGCATTCATATCACAAGACATACGAGGCATATACATTCATACATTTGAGTTCATCCAAAGGCTTAGATCAAGTTTAGGATTAGGCTACCACCCTAATCCTAACTCTAGGTGGGTCTACCAAGCCCAACCTAGTCCATATACTCGAACCAACTAATTTAAAACCTTAAAAAAAACTAACGACCACTCACCTAAGCTCCCAAGCTCCAAGACCAAGCAAGCGACAACCTTCAACTCTCCGAATTCACTTCCGATGCTTCACCGATGCCCAAGCTCGATTCTAAACATCTCAAACACAACCAAAACGTTCGAATCAATAACACATCATCGGAAACAAACCGGATTAACATTAACAAGCATTCAACACCCCAAACAAAGTCACAAAACAGAATTTTCGAGTAGCCTTTATAACCCACTGATTTCTTCCATTTCAAGCATCCAAATAACCATCAAACACACCCAAAGCAGCCCTCATATATTATACTAACATCAGCCCTCAAAAACCAACCTTAAACAACCCCCAAAACCTCTTTAAAACCCTCCAAAAACCCCTTTGAAACCCAAATCCGGAAATTGTTCAAAACCCTTTGAAATTCACATATATCATACCATTTGACTTCTATATAACTTATCTAAACATACAAATTCAACACATTTACTTTAACAACATAAAGCTCCCATTTTTATTCAAACTTCCATAAATTCCATTTTCTAAAACCCTCATGAAAATGAAAATAGAAAGTACTTTTAAGGAGGGAAAGATGAGGACAACCCAAAAATGTCATTACCTTTTAAAAATCTTCAAAGATGAAGCAAGGAGATGATGGAATAGTAACCATCCACGGTGGGGAGAAGATACCGTGAATTTTGAAAGAGAGAGAGAGAGGAGGAAGATGAGTGAAAAATGAAGTTTTATGTGTTTTGTTTTATTTTAAAAGCCAAAAGTCCTTTGTACCCTTAATGAGATGGGGTATTCTCAATAGTATGAAAACCATGGTTTATTGGGGTTTAAATCTTAAAACATGATCAACCCAATTTATAATTTTGAAACAAAACCCGAAACATTATTTGGAGTATAAAACCGAGCCCAAACTAATATTAAAATAGTATTTTTGCCTAACCCCTAAACCCGGGTGTTACAACTCTCCCCCACTTAAGGAATTTCGTCCCCGAAATTACCTGGTGGAAACAAATACGGAAACTGCTCAACCATATCAGCTTTCCTCTCCCACGTGGCCTCTTCCACACCCCTATGTCTCCACAACACCTTGACCAACTCTATGGTCTTGCCGTGCAACACCTTGCTATCAGAAGCAAGTATCTCAACGGGCTCTTCATTATAAGACAAATCCGGATTCAACTCTATCTCCTCAATGGGCATCACATGAGAAGGATCTGATCTATACCTCCTAAGCATAGACACATGAAAGACATCATGGATCTTCTCTAACTCAGAAGGTAACCTCAACCGATAAGCTACGGGCCCAATCCGCTCAACTATCTCATACGGACCAATGAACCTCGGACTCAACTTGCCTTTCCGGCCAAATCTCATTACCTTCTTCCACGGAGATACCTTCAGAAACACTTTCTCACCCACTGAGTACTCAACCTCTTTCCTCTTCAAATCTGCATAAGACTTCTGACGATCGGAAGCTGCTTTCAAACGGTCACAAATCAACTTCACTTTTTCTGTGGTTCCTTTAAGCAAGTCTGGCATAGGTAACAACCTCTGACCTGTCTCAGCCCAACAAATCGGAGTTCTACACCGTCTACCATACAAAGCCTCATAAGGTGTCATCTGTATACTAGACTGATAACTGTTGTTGTAAGCAAACTCAACCAACGGTAGGTGCTTTTCCCAAGAACCCTGAAAATCAATTACACAACAACGAAGCATATCCTCTAGAATCTGTATCACTCGCTCTGACTGCCCATCGGACTGCGGATGATAAGATGTGCTGAAATGCAAACGACTACCCAAAGCACCATGCAAACAACTCCAGAACCTCGAAGTAAATCTAGGATCCCTATCTGAAACTATAGACTTTGGAACTCCATGAAGTCTCACAATCTCACGAATGTACAAGTTTGCCAACTTATCTGAGGAATCCGTAGTGTTCACTGCTAAGAAGTGAGCACACTTAGTGAACCTATCAACAATCACCCAAACTGAATTCTTCTTCGAAGGAGACAAAGGCAACCCCGATACAAAATCCATGGTGATTCTCTCCCATTTCCATTCCGGAATCTTCAAAGGCTGTAGCAAACCTGAAGGAACCTGATGTTCTGCCTTCACTCTCTGGCAAACCATGCAACGGCTCACATACTCGGCTACATCTCTCTTCAAACCAACCCAATAGTAATCATTCTTCAAATCTCGGTACATCTTGGTACTACCCGGATGCATAGAAAAGGGACTCGAATGCGCTTCACTCAAAATCTGTCGTCTCAACTCAACATCTTCCGGTACAACAATTCTATCCCTAAAGCACAACAAACCCTCACCGCTGAAACTATACTCGGTCGGTCTTCCTTCGGCTATGTCCTGAACATGAGGAACTAGGCTCGCATCTTGCAACTGCTTCTCTCTAATCAACTGAATCAAAGAAGGCTTCACTTGCAACTCGGTGATCAAACCACCATCATCGGACACACTCAATCTAGCAAACATAGCTCTCAGCTCAACGGCCACCTTCCTACTCAAAGCATCGGCCACTACGTTTGCTTTACCCAGATGGTACTCAATAGTCAAATCATAATCTTTTAACAACTCTAGCCATCTCCTCTGTCTCAAATTCAACTCTTTCTGTGTCATCAAGTACTTCAAGCTCTTGTGGTCGGTGTAAACAACACACTTCTCACCATACAAGTAGTGACGCCAAATCTTCAATGCAAACACAACTGCGGCTAGCTCTATGTCATGAGTAGGATAGTTCTTCTCATGAATCTTCAACTGTCTAGAAGCATAAGCAACAACTCTCCCATCTTGCATCAAAACACATCCTAGGCCTACGTAGGAAGCATCACTGTAAATCACAAACTCCTTACCTGAAACAGGTTGTACTAGCACTGGAGCATTTGTCAAAGCTTCCTTCAACTTCTCAAAGGCCTTTTGTCTTGCATCTGACCATTCAAACTTGACTCCCTTTTGCAACAACTTAGTCAAGGGAGCAGCTACTCTAGAGAAGCCATCAACGAACCTCCTATAGTAACCGGCTAATCCTAGGAAACTCCTAATCTCGGTCACGGACTTAGGTTGTTTCCACTCAACAATAGCCTCAATCTTCGATGGATCAACTCGGATGCCTTCGGCCGAAACAACATGGCTAAGAAATACAACCTCTCGAATCCAGAACTCACACTTACTGAGCTTCGCATACAACTGATTGCTCAACAATCTCTGCAAAACAAATCTCAAGTGCTCATCATGCTCTTCTTCTGTCTTCGAGTACACAAGTATATCATCAATGAAGACAACCACAAACCGGTCTAGATAGTCTCTAAAAATTCTGTTCATCATGTCCATGAATGCTGCTGGTGCATTCGTGAGCCCAAATGGCATCACAAGAAACTCATAGTGACCATATCTAGTCCTAAAAGCTGTCTTCGGAACATCACACTCTTTCATTTTCAACTGGTAGTACCCGGATCTCAAATCTATCTTCGAGAACACTGAAGCACCCCTCAACTGATCAAACAAATCATCTATACGAGGCAACGGATACTTGTTCTTCACAGTCAACTGATTCAGCTGTCTATAGTCAATACACATGCGCATGCTACCATCTTTGTTTTTCACAAACAACACTGGAGCACCCAATGGAGAACTACTAGGCCTAATGAAACCACAGTCTAATAATTCTTGCAACTGACTCTTCAATTCTTTCAAATCTTTCGGAGCCATACGATACGGAGCTATCGAAACTGGACTAGACCCTGAAACTGTCTCAATCACAAACTCAACATCTCTGTCGGGAGGCAAACCCGGCAACTCTTCAGGAAACACATCTGGAAAGTCACACACTGTTCTGATATCTTTCGGTCTAGCTTCACTCATATCCGGATTCATAACATAAGCCAAATAGGCCCCACATCCAGAGTCCATCAACCTATGTGCCTCTAAAGCTGACACCACATTATTCAAGAACTTAATGTTCTCGCCCACTACCACTACCTCGTAGTCATCAGAAAGCTTCAAGGAAATTCTCTTTGTCTCAAAATCCACACTAGCCCGATGCTCAACCAACCAATCCATACCCAAAATAATATCAAAACCGTAGAAAGGAAGTTCCATCATATCAACTGAGAACACATGACCCTGAATCTTCAGCGGACACCTCCTATACATACGTCTAACTACAACTGTCTCACCAAAAGAACTAGTTACATGCATACCTACATCTAAGATCTCAACAGGAATATCTAACTTCTGTGCATGCTTACTCAAAATGTAGGAATGCGTAGAACCCGAATCAACCAAAGAAAGCAAGGACATAGACTGTAACTCGAAATTACCTGCTATCACATCGGTGTCGTTCCCGTCCTCTCTCTGAGCATAGACCCTCGCTGGTCCTCCCGCCTCTGGCTGCACAGCCACAACATGAGCAAGGTTCCTCTGAGCATCTACCCTAGGTGCATCAGCCCTCGGCTGGAAGTAGCCACGACCGCGCCCACGGCCTCTCTGAAAATCATTACCTCTCGCAGGAGCCTGAGCTATGTTTGGTGCCTGAGCTGCCTGACGTGGACAGTCCCTCCTAAAGTGGTCCCTCGAACCACAGTTCCAACAAGCATGAAAGTTACCCCAGCACTCTCCAGTGTGTTGTCTCCCACACTGTGCACACTCGGGCAAGCGCCCTCCTCCTCTATGGCCCTGATGGCCCCTACCATGGTGGCCACTGCCACGCCTCTGATCAAACTGATGCCTGCCACCTCTGTGCCTCTTAGCATCTCTACCATCAAAGTGGTTATGCCTCTTTCCAGAACCAGAACCACCAGCTCGTTTGGCTGAACTCAAACTATGCTCCAAATCCTTGGCCCTCGCGACCAACACATCAAAGTCTGAGTAGTCAGAAGCCAACGTGTACCTCTTAACCTCTTCATTCAATCCGTATCGGAATCGTTTGCAGCGTTCCACTTCAGTAGGAACCAACTCCGGGGCATACTGACTCAAGCGAACAAAGCGGATCTCATAATCAGTCACTGAAGCATCTCCCTGAGTGAGAGCCATGAACTCTCTCTTCTTCTCATCTAGGTACCTCGGTCCTAAGTACCTCTTCCGGAAAGCAGACTCAAAGAAATCCCAATCTATCTCGGCCTCTGGAATCCCGGTAGTGATGGTGACCCACCAAGTGTAGGCGTCACCCTGAAGCAGTGAGATCACACAACCCAATCTACGTGCGCCCGCACAACCCATCTGAGCCAAAATACGAACTGTCTTCTCCAACCATAACTCCGACCTCTCTGGAGTAGATCCTCTAAACTCCTCGGCCCCTAAGCTACGGAGCCTCTCCAACGGTAAGCTAGCATCATCACCCCTAGGCTGAGCTGCAGCCTGGGCTCCCGCAACTGCGGCCTGGAATGCTCCCGCTATCGCTTGCACAAGCGGAGTCATATCAATTCCAGCTGGACCTTGCCACCTTGGCCACCTTGAGGTCCATTTCCTCCAGCTCCATCCTCGCCCCCAACTCCCGGTGGAGGAGGTGGTGGTGGTGGAGGTGGTGGAGGAGCGCCAACTCCCGCTGCCCCTGGTCCCTCTATGTGACCTCCCGCACCAACTACCGGCTCAACAGGAGCCACAACTCGTGGTTCCTGACGAACCAACCTCGGTCTACCTCTCGGTCTAGACATTGTTCTCACAGATGTTAACTACAACCACAACAAACAAACATACAAATTGGGTTAGCAAGGTAAGGCTCCCAAGTGTCCAAGTATGTTTCCTCACTTAAAAATCATTTTTCCAATGTAATAGTAGCAATGGGACCCACACACACATGCTTAAAAGTAAAACAACCAGCATACTTGTCACATAAGCAACCATTCTTGTAGAACAAGCAAACACCGTGCAATTCAACCTAAAAACTTAAACTTACCTCACTTACCTGCCCAAGGTCTCGGTAACCTTAGGCTCTGATACCAACAAGTGTAACCCCCTCGTCCCGGTCTGGTCGGATGACCGGTCCGAGTGGGCCACACGGGGAAAACCGAAGCAAAACCCGTTAAGGCTCCCCCTCGGTTAACGACCCGGAAAATTTCTTTTAACATTAATCTTATCTAGATGCAATTATAATCCTATGTGAAGCACAGCAGCGGAAGAACCAAACAATGCATCACTCACCGACCAAACAAACATAACAGTCCATTTTACTTCATTCCAGCAGGCCGTTTCGAAACACCTATAGGGTGTTCCGAAACGCCCTGACCTGGTCAACGGGCCTGGGTCAACCACAAGGTGACCGTTCCGAAACAGGGGTGACCCGTATCGGAACGACCTTGACGGTCAATATCTCGTGGTCAACGAGATTTGACCGTTTCGGAACTTCAAAGGCCCGTTTCGGAACGGCTTCATCTCGCCAATTTCTCAAAATTCCAGTGGCAAAAACGTTCCGGAACGACCCTCATCCGTTTCGAAACGGCAGGCCATTTACGCAGGGCCGTTTCGAAACACGGGGACCCGTTCCGAAACACCCCCTGTCTGCAGACTTTCCTGGGCTGTTTTGAGGCACAAGGATGTCCCAAAACATTCCCAAGACACCAAGCAACTTCAATGCAAGACACCCTAAGGTATAGCAATCATACAAGCATGCTTCAACAATATTTAGACATATCTAGTACCAAAGCAACAATCCATAACATGTATTCATTCAACAACATTCAAACACATGTAGAAACTCTTAAGGCATAGGCTAATATTCAAGCAAGTAAATAGGCATGAGTTAACATTCATCATGGCAACACAACCATACAAAAGCAATGTATATAAAGGAGTCTACACATGCTCCTACCAACCAACAACAACCACAAAACATTACACATCCCATTGCTCGACCATTACATGTCTAGTATTTTAAACCCATACTTGGTGAATTAAATCCAAACCACACTTGGAGGCCCTCCTCTTGCCCGAGCAACCCACGAACTAAGGATCTGCAATGTTGAACAAAGAGAGCGTAAGCAAGGATGCTTAGTGAGGGTAAGCTCTAAAAACAAACCTCAACATTGCAGGGTCCGAGCACGATCTAGCCAAAGCCATTTATACTTACCAAGGTCCACAAGGTATAAATGCATGAGCAATGTATTACATGTATGCCTTAATTAAGAGTGCAATACTACCATACACGCAATCACATATAAACATCCAAACAGCTCATATATCTCAACACATTGCCACATAAATCAATCAACATTGGCACCTAGTTATGACTCAAATACGCGGATAGACACGTTGGAAACTCATATCCAACAACCACATTACCTCGGTGGGATTCCACTCATCACCGGTCTCGCGGAGGGGATTCCACTCATCCTCACGCCCCGTCGATGGGATTCCACTCATCACCGACTATATTTAGATACCACTTCCGGGCGTACCCGTACTCCTCCTTGGTGACTCAACGCCACCAAGGCCACGCGCGACTTTGACTCATGTGTACACACTAACATCCTAATGATCGATCATTTGTATTTAAGTATACTAGTGCCAATATTTTACTCATTCCACAACACACATTTCAATCATTTCCGTGCTTAGCACGTTCTCACCATGGACACAACCATGAACCATCACCATGCATGCTTTAAGCCATACAACCCATGCCTCAATTCACATGTATAAAACAATATACATAAGCATTCATATCACAAGACATACGAGGCATATACATTCATACATTTGAGTTCATCCAAAGGCTTAGATCAAGTTTAGGATTAGGCTACCACCCTAATCCTAACTCTAGGTGGGTCTACCAAGCCCAACCTAGTCCATATACTCGAACCAACTAATTTAAAACCTTTAAAAAAAACTAACGACCACTCACCTAAGCTCCCAAGCTCCAAGACCAAGCAAGCGACAACCTTCAACTCTCCGGATTCACTTCCGATGCTTCACCGATGCCCAAGCTCGATTCTAAACATCTCAAACACAACCAAAACGTTCGAATCAATAACACATCATCGGAAACAACCCGGATTAACATTAACAAGCATTCAACACCCCAAACAAAGTCACAAAACAGAATTTTCGAGTAGCCTTTATAACCCACTGATTTCTTCCATTTCAAGCATCCAAATAACCATCAAACACACCCAAAGCAGCCCTCATATATTATACTAACATCAGCCCTCAAAAACCAACCTTAAACAACCCCCAAAACATCTTTAAAACCCTCCAAAAACCCCTTTGAAACCCAAATCCGGAAATTGTTCAAAACCCTTTGAAATTCACATATATCATACCATTTGACTTCTATATAACTTATCTAAACATAAAAATTCAACACATTTACTTTAACAACATAAAGCTCCCATTTTTATTCAAACTTCCATAAATTCCATTTTCTAAAACCCTCATGAAAATGAAAATAGAAAGTACTTTTAAGGAGGGAAAGATGAGGACAACCCAAAAATGTCATTACCTTTTAAAAATCTTCAAAGATGAAGCAAGGAGATGATGGAATAGTAACCATCCATGGTGGGGAGAAGATACCGTGAATTTTGAAAGAGAGAGAGAGGAGGAAGATGAGTGAAAAATGAAGTTTTATGTGTTTTGTTTTATTTTAAAAGCCAAAAGTCCTTTGTACCCTTAATGAGATGGGGTATTCTCAATAGTATGAAAACCATGGTTTATTGGGGTTTAAATCTTAAAACATGATCAACCCAATTTATAATTTTGAAACAAAACCCGAAACATTATTTGGAGTATAAAACCGAGCCCAAACTAATATTAAAATAGTATTTTTGCCTAACCCCTAAACCCGGGTGTTACATTAATGCACCAATAGCACTTAAGTATGGCACTTCTGGACCAAGAATATCTTCATCCATCTCTCGAGGACGGAATGGATCTTTGTTAACATCAAGTGACCTAACAACCATAGGAGTGCTCAATGGATGTGCATTATGCATGTAAAATTTCTTTAGCATTTTTTCTATGTATGTTGATTGATGCACAAGGATTCCATCCTTTAAGTGCTCAATATGTAATCCAAGACAGAACCTTGTTTTCCCAAGATCTTTCATTTCAAATTCTTTCTTTAAACATTCCACTGTCAATGAGATCTCTTCAGGAGTCCCAATAATATTTAAATCATCAACATACACAGCAATAATAACAAATCCAGAGCTAAATCTCTTAATAAAAATGCATGGAGAAATTGGATCATTCTTATAGCCCTCTGCTAATAAGTATTCACTGAGGCGATTATACCACATGCTCCCAGATTGTTTTAATCCATAAAGGGATCTGTTCAACTTGATTGAATAATATTCTCGAGAACCTGAATTAACTGCTTCAGGTAGTTTGAAACCTTCCGGAAGTTTCATATAAATATCATTATCAAGAGGCCCATACAAATAGGCTGTAACAACATCCATTAAGCGGAAATTAAGTCTCTCTTTTATTGCCAGACTAATCAAAAATCTAAAAGTGGTTGCATCCACCACTGGGGAGTATGTTTCTTCATAATCAATTCCCGGTCTTTGTGAGAATCCTTGTGCAACCAAACGAGCTTTATATCTCGCAATTTCTCCTTTTTCATTTCTCTTTCTCACAAAAACCCATTTATACCCCACAGGTTTTACACCTTCCGGTGTACGGACTACAGGCCCGAATACTTCTCTTTTTTATAGAGATTTTAGTTCCGCTTCAATTGCCTCTTTCCATTTTGGCCAATCATCTATTTGCTTACATTGTTCAATTGACAATGGTTCATGATCCACATTATCATTCAAAATCTCTAGTGCTATATTGCATGCAAAAGTATTATCGACGTCGATTTTGTTTCGGTTCCACTTGTTACCAGACATGACATAATTTATTGAGATCTCATCATTATCAGGTACCTGATTCATGTCTAATGTCTCTTTTGGAGACCTTTTAATCTCTTCTCGAGATTTTTCATAATCCATTGATTCCTCGATTAGACCATCACATGATATAGCTCCTTTTCTTTTTCGAGGATTTTTATCTTTGGAACCTACTGGTCTACCACGCTTCAGGTGTGCGTTTGACTCATTAGCAACTAGAGTTTGTCCTTCTGGGACATCAATCTTAATCGGAGCATTCACAGCTGGTATATGTGACTTAGTCACTTTTTTAGGGTCAGCAAAAGCATCTGGCAATTGATTTGCTAAGTTTTGCAAATGAATTATCCTTTGAACTTCTAGTTCACATTGTTGGGTACGTGGATCAAAATGAGATAACGATAATTCATTCCAACTTATTTCTTTTCCTAGCTGTTTATTTTCTCCCCTTAATGTTGGGAAAACCGACTCATTAAAATGACAATCGGCAAATCGAGTTGTAAATAAATTCCCCGTTAAAGGCTCAAGATATTTAACTATCGAAGGGGATTCAAAACCGACATATATTCCCAACCTCCTTTGAGGACCCATCTTTGTGCGTTGTGGTGGAGCAATCGGAACATATACCGCACATCCAAAAATTCTAAGATGAGAAATATTTGGTTCCTGACCAAAAACCATTTGTAATGGGGAGATATTATGATAACTTACAGGCCTGATGCGAATCAATGATGCTGCATGTAAAATGGCATGTCCCCATGCAGAAATCGGTAGTTTTGACTTCATTAGTAACGGTCTTGCAATTAATTGAAGTCGTTTGATAAAGGACTCTGCAAGACCATTTTGTGTATGAACATGCGCTACAGGGTGTTCAACACTTATTCCAATCGACATGCAAAACTCATCAAAACTCTGAGAAGTAAATTCACCAGCATTATCAAGACGAATTGTCTTTATAGGGGAATCTGGAAAATGTGCTCGTAATTTTATCAACTGAGCAAGTAACCTCGCAAATGCCAAGTTGCGGGTTGATAGCAAAGATACATGTGACCATCTAGTCGATGCATCGATTAAAACTAGAAAATATCTAAATGGTCCACAAGAAGGGTGTATAGGCCCACATATATCACCATGTATCCGTTCCAGAAAATTGATAGACTCATAATTTACTTTAGCTGATGATGGTCGAATAATTAGTTTGCCTTGAGAACAAGCATCACAGGAAAAGGCATTACTTTGAAGAATCTGTTGGTTCTTCAATGAGTGACCACATGAATTGTCGATAATTTTTCGCATCATAATCGAACCGGGATGGCCTAACTGGTCATGCCAAATAATAAAGTTATCAGTAAACTTATAGTTTACAATAGCATGTGCTTCAATTGCACTAATTCTTGTGTAGTACAATCCGGATGACAGTGCATGTAATTTTTCTAAAACTTTCTTATTGCCTTGAGTTATACTTGTAATATAGAGATATTCAGTATCTCCTTGACAACTACTCTCAATATGATATCCATTATTGCGAATATCTTTAAAACT
The DNA here is from genome assembly GCA_958450335.1 of Hibiscus tridactylites. NCBI lineage: Eukaryota > Viridiplantae > Streptophyta > Magnoliopsida > Malvales > Malvaceae > Hibiscus > Hibiscus tridactylites. Next base: position 78,594,273 of record OY288273.1, read on the forward strand.
TAATAAGTTTCTTTGCGACTTTGGAGAGTATAGTGCATTATGAATATGGAATAGAGTTCCATTTGGCAATAACATATTTGCTCTTCCGGAGCCTTCTATAATATTAGCACTTCCGGATATAGTACTCACATTATTCCCTTGCATTGTTAAATGGGAAAAAATTTCTTGTGCTTAAGTATAGTATGAGTACTTGCACTGTCCGCTAAGCATAAATCGTCACCATTTTTGGCGGATTGTATTTGAGACGAAACCATATTCTTCAAAGAAAAATAAAATAAATATTACAAAAATATTCAAAATATAAATTAAATAAATAACATCCATGAATTTTATTCTTATATATATAATTCCTAATAAAATATTATATCTTTCAAACAAACTTTTCCTAAAATAATAATAAACATAAACAAAACAAAAAAAATCAAGTATTCTTCTCAGGGGAAATAAGGAAATCATTAACATCTATATCTGTAAAGCCATAATCGCCATTGCTAGTGCCAGTAATGCCATAATCATCTCTGCCAAGGCCATAATCATCTTTTTCATTGATATAAGCAAAATTTGTTTCAACTTTCTTTCCTTTACCATTGATTGACTGTTGGTAAAGATCCACAAGATGCTTTGGCACACGGCAAGCACGGGCCCAATGATTTAAGCTGCCACATCGATGACACATAGATTCCTCTTTCTTGGATTGATGTTTTGCACTATTGTCATCTTTATTGTTCCACTTACGGTGGGTATAGTTATTTTTAAAACGACCACCTCGCCTATGTCCTCGACCGTGACTACGACCACGACCACGCCCATAGTTATGACCACGATGGTTGGTGTAACCTTTATTTCTTCCGCTATAAAATGTCGCATTCGCTTCAGGGAATGGAGCGGAGCCAGTTGGGCGATATTCATGATTCTTCATCAATAGCTCATTGTTTTGCTCAGCCACAAGAAGGCAAGAAATTAACTCAGAATATTTCTTAAAGCCTTTTTCTCGATATTGTGTCTGAAGGACAACATTGTTTGCATGAAAAGTGGAGTATGTTTTCTCTAACGTATCCTCATCAGTAATAATTTGACCACATAACTTCAATTGTGAAGTAATACGAAACATAACAGAGTTATACTCGCTTACTGATTTAAAATCTTGCAATCTCAGATGCAACCAGTCATATCGAGCTTTAGGCAGAATAACAGTTTTCTGGTGGTCATATCGTTCCTTTAGATTATTCCAAAGAATAAGAGGATCTTTCACCGTTAAATATTCTGATTTCAACCCCTCATGGAGGTGACAGCGAAGAAGTATCATGGCTTTGGCCTTATTTTGGGCAGATTCTGCATTCCCCTCTTTAATGGTATTTCTCAAACCATTAGCATCTAGGTGTATTTCGGCATCTAAGATCCAGGATAAATAATTCTTTTCGGAAATATCAAGAGCCACAAACTCAATCTTTGCAAGATTTGCCATTGATGTACTATAAAAGATAAACAATCAAATTAGATTAATTATAATTAATATATATAATAAAAAACAACAGAAAGAAGATTTAATCCTCATACGTGGCATTGTTATACCTGTCCACAAGGTCATTTAAAAACCTCCTTTGAGACCAGTAGCCTCGCAGAACGGGATGTCCAGCCAATTATACTCGGATTAAACCATTAAAACAAATAACATATAAATTCATTGTATATACGCATGGTATGAATTAAAACAAACCAACATATAATTTATAATAACCAAACATGGCAAATTAAAACAAAATAAATAACAAGTTGGATTAATTAAGAAAAATATTATTATTTGTTATATAATAGAAGTCATAAATACCAACAGACGGATGATAACATACGGATAATTAAGTAAATATTAAACAAAACTAATTACTCTCCTTTAATACTAGCGAACAACAATTTTATCATTATAGGTATGACTTTGTTAGCTTATATTAATTAAATTGATTAATAAAATATCAAACAAAATAAATAACAACACATGAATGATAACATAAGCAAGAAATTAATTATATATTGTTTTAATTTATTATTGTATATATATTATTTTATAAATTGAAATATATAAGATGGAAAAAGAATATACCGGATAAATCTTTGGAGAAGCTTGATTTGTAACTAAAATCTTCTGAGCAAACTCGTGTTGATAACGTGTTGTGAATAATGTGAAAACAAGAACAAGAAGAAATAGGAACAAAATAAGATGAGAGAAAAGAAAGAGATTTGTATTATTCTGAATATTGACTTGTGTACAATGCCTTCAGTAAATCATCTATTTATAGGCATAAGAAGTACATAATACATTAAACTCTAATTAATGTAGATAATAATCCTAATGATAAAATAATTCAAATCTCCTTTGATAAAGTCCTTATCATGATAGACATCCACATAGATAAATATTCATAACATAATGAGATATATTTTTAATTCTTTTATCATATATATATATATATATATATATATATATATATTTAATTTTAAGTTCATGTAAGTTGAGTTTATGTATTTTTAAAACTTGCACTTGCAAAAAAAAAAGCAATCTTAATATATGTTTAGTATAATTTTGTATAGTTGTCTCACATAATTTCTTTAAAAAGTATTATCGAACATATCTAATTTTTATTTTTGAATTGTAATATTATTTTATTTCATTTTGAATATTTTTCTAAGATTACATGGTAGTATATATTTTTTACTCTTAGTCTTTTGAAAACGCACACACACTGTGCAAACTACGCTGCATGAACTCAGGTCACCTAAGAAGAACAACGCCATCCTTTATTGTTGGGACCATTTAATGGGTTTGAATTGTAATATCTTTTTGAAAAGAAGCCACTAGTTTTATTAACTAGGAAATACCCAGAATTATAATAAGGGTTTACAAACTGTCATTATAAACTACATATATAATTTGGACTTTCTCCTAAAACTAGCCACTTTAGATCAGACATGAACCATACATGAAAAGGTTATAAACCCATCCAAATACTCGATCGAAAAATAGATATGAAACCTAACTACATCGGCAAAATGAATCACAAAAGGGGATGAAGCTATTGATAGACCACCGAGAAAACGCAAATTAGAGCCGAGCACCGTGAGAAACTCTTCACAAGCGCAAACCGCGTTTCCAAATTCAAACCAAAAGTCCAGAGCAGGGAAGATCAGCAGGATTACAAATAAGCACCATCTCGATCAGTCGTGGCATCGTCAAATCCAACCTTGATAAAATCATAAAATAAATAACGACCAAAATGAATGGAGGAGTAGAAGAAAACATGCCAAAAGGCAGAGATAAACATGCCAATAGACAGAGATAAACGTGTCATAAAGACAGAAAAACTGTGTCACAAAGACATAATTATTTTATTAAAAAAACTAAAAAAGAAAATAAAAATAGATCCGATAGTCGATAATCGGCAGAAAAATCGGTGTTGCCGCCGGCTGCAAAACAAAACTTAAGGCGCTAAGGGGAAGAATTGCCGAGTGGCTAGGGAAAATATTAGGGAAAAGTTTGGAGAGCAGCAGATTATAGAAGGGTGTATAACTTGCATAAAAGAAAATAAGAGAAAATAACTTGCATAAAAGGAAGATTACAGAAAGGTGTATAACCAATCAAGATGAAAATCAAACCAATCCATCGGGCAGACAGGGAGCCGAGTCATTTTTGCAACCCAATCAACAACTCGATTATAATTTCACTTAACAAAAGAAAAGGAAATAGAAACAAAACAATCAACCAAGAACAACATATTAGTTTCAGTGGAAGCAATCTCTCATTCCGAGCATTTTTTGGGTTGAAGACATTTAATTAAGCTCTCATTACGAGATTTGATAATTAGTTTTGTCCATCCTTGTCGAATCGCTGAAACAACACCTAGTCGACAAGCAAAAGCTTCGGTAACATTCGCTGATGACAGAGAGAGATATTGGTTTGCACCGCCCAAAATTTTTCCAGAAGTATCTCGAAAGATTACTGCAGTTCTAGCTTTTTCGATGAGCTATCAAACGACGCATCATAGTTCTTACTAGGATAATAAATGAGACGAGACAGATCGCGAGATACTCGAGCTCGACTCGATCAAAGCTCGGTCAACATTCGACTCGATTGGACTCGGCTCGAGTTCTTAACGAGTAGAGTCGAGCTACTCGATACCCGACTCAAAAAGCTCGTGAGCTACTTGAAAATATAATATGAAGAACTAATGTTTTGGTATAATAATTGAAAAATAGTTTTGGGCTAAATTGAAAATATTTCAAAAGTGCCTTTAACTCCAAACAACTTGAAAATAAGTAGCCAAACCAGGGTTTTCAAGGTACTCGTTTCGATACAGGGTAACATGTTTCGAAACAATTTGAAACTGCCAAAACCCGTATCAAAACAAGGCTTGCCCGTTTCGATACGGGGGAATTTCATTTCGAAACACCCCTTTGGTGTTTCGATATGCCCAACGGTCAAAACCTCCCCAACGGTCGAAATTTCCCAACGACTTTTTAAATGCAGCTCAATGGTCAGAGGCGTTTGTAACCGATTCGATACAGCTCATACAATTTCGATATGGCTAGAGGCGTTTTGATACGGCTTGCTGAATCAGGCTTCAACGACTAGTTTTGAAGAAGGCCGTTTCGATACGGGGTCGCCTGTTCCGAAATAGACATCACCAAAACTACAATTAATGAGGGAAATAAAGTCTCCAACGGCTCTAATTCAATCTCAACGGTCCTCAACAACTATAAACTCAATTGGGAGTATAAAAGAGACCTCCAAGCATTAAGAATAGGTTAATGCTTTAATTGTAACAACATTATGATAAAGAATTTGTCTCAGAGCTTATTTGTATATTTTCTTGTGTAGACAACACTTGTGAGCTTAATTGTCAAATTTGCTCAAGTGTATAGGTTTTGGGTGAGTGCTTAGAATTGCAAACATACATCTATAAGAGGGATTTCAAGTTTTCTTAGAATTTCTCTTGTGAGAGAGTGCTTGATCAAGCTTTGGGTAGAAAGCTTGATCGTTGTAACAGTTTCCTCATAAGCCGAGAAAAGGGGACGAAATTCTTAGTGAATTTGTTTGAAATCCTTAGTGGGGAGCTAAGGTAGTGGATGTAGGTGCTTTTTAGAAGGTCGGACCACTATAAATCCTTGTTTCTATTGTCTATTTTTCACCTCCCACAAAATCACCTAAACATCAGATTTTCTCCACACTTGGCTAGCTAGAACGGTTGAAGGAAATTAAGCACATAAAACTCTACAATTAGTATCAGAGCTTGGCTCAATTGAAGATGATTAACATTCTATTGAGGCAATCCGGCAAGCTCGATTAACATTTCAAACAACTAGTTTAATGGCACAATCCATCAACAAGCCACCCTTCTTCAACGGGACCAATTATGCTTATTGGAAGACACGAATGATGTTTTTTGTCAAACCCAAAGACTACAAGTGTAGAGCGTTTGAGTGTTCTCTAAATTGGAGCGCAAGTGCACACTCTTTTCAAGTTATAGTATAAAAGACATCGTCTCCCATAGGGATTGGACATCTTATTCGAATTATAATTCCTGCACAAAGAGAATTAAATGCACAAGTAAATTTTAGTTGATAAATGAAAAGTAAATAAATACAAGTAATTGATAGAAGAGATCAGGGTGATAGAATGAGTTAGGTTATGCTGCTTAGTAGTGTGAAACTACGTTAAATAGGTTAAGTTGCTTTGCGCTTTCAGACTTTGCTGCCTCGACGGAGGATGGTAGATTAGCTGCTTCGAAGCTTTCGCTGCCTTGGCAGTGAAACGGATGGATGGCTCGGCGGCAAACTCGACAGTCTTTCAAGGCTCGACAGAACGCTTCGGTAATGATCCGCTTATGTCTAAGTCAGAATGCTGTTTTTGCCCACTACATATGATACCCGTCACGATGTGAATCTGGCAAAGACATCAACCTTGGTTCGTCTTCTCTTAGCCACCTTAAACCCTAACCTATGTCTAGGTTGGATTGATCAACACTTGATTAGGATAAGGATCGTACTTATCCCTTTCGTGAGTTCGACTCTCTCGATACCGAACAAATAGATAATTAACAACTAATCTTTCGAACTTAATTGAAAACTATGAAGAGCATGGAATAAGCAAACCTTGAAGTTTTATTGCAAATACAAACTTAATTCCTAAACAATCATTCTCACACTAGTTTACAACATAACCCAAACCTAAGAGAAAATTTAGAACATAATGGCGACAAGAAAATCTAGACTATGCCCAAAAGAAAACCTAAGATGTCTACAATTGAAAAATATGTCGAGTATATATAGGCATTAGCTAGGCCAAGTCCTCCTTGGAGCAGAAGTCTTCAAAGTAGCTTTTGCATTAAATGCAACTTTTAATTATGACTTCTCTGAGTTGAATGTGGACTCCTTCTCGTTGCCTTGCACAACAAGTCATCTTGATCTCCTCCTTTGGCGGCTCTGTCCGCTGCTCTAGTCGTTAGAAAATTGAGTGGATGTCATCGTTGGAATCATGATTTTCTGCTTTACAGATCGCATTCCAATTTTCCAATTCCTCAGCTTGCTGCCCTGGACGGCAGGTATGGCGGCGGCGGCTACTCGGCAGCACTTCTCTCTACCTGGAACTGCATCAGTACATCTCTCTGGTCTGCTGCCTCTGCATCCTCTCCTTTGACATGTCCTCCTCCTAACAACTTCTAGCCCTGAAATGCAAACTAAACTAAAACAACATATTTTCCTTACCAAATTAAAGATATTCAACGTAAGTAGAGTAAAGTAAAGAATACTGTAAAAAATGCATGTATGCACCTAGATATGCCTAAAATGTACTTAAGAATAGCAATAATATGATATGGAATGCATATAAAACATAGAACTAATGAGCACTTTACACACCCCCAAAATCGAACTATTGCTTGTCCTCAAGCAATACAAACCTAAACATACTTGCCCTTTGAACTAATCAGAAAGAAAAACTTGTTTTAAACTTGATTTATCACCTCAAGGCCGTGGCACCTATCATTAAATTAGTGAAAGGAGAAGAGCATAAATTACCTCAGAATTAAACTATAATGCAGTGTAGTGTGTGCAGAAATTGTGTACAAGCTGAATTTGAAGAATATTCCAAGTAAACAAAGATGTTACGATATATAAGGTTGCTGCCGAGGCAACACAATTAAGCACAATTATTTAATCATGGCAGTAAGGGCTTCAGCTCATCACAGCTACTCTCTAGATCTGAAATTAAGATAGGAGCATACTACAAAACTCCAAACCCTTTGAGCAGAGTCATCCCGTGAAGACTTTCATTCACTCATGCTAATTTCTCCGTCACTTGAAGTGTTTGGGTCCCAAAAGGACTAACCACTTCAACTAAAAAAGATGAAATTGAAAAATGGATTCCTAAGGGGACTAAATTTTGTGCTACTAATGTCTATGAATCCAAAGCAATTTGGATACCAAAAATTACTTGATTGTCTTGATTAGGTGTGATGGAGATTGATCAACAAGTCCAAATTTGAGAAGGGGGGGGGGGGGGGGGCTCCATGCACACAAGAAAGAACACTTGAAGAAGGAAGGCTTCACATCCTCCCTTGAAGTTCAAGTGTTGGTAAAATCTAGTTGTTTTTATTTGTTTGATTTGATTTATTTTTTTAATTTAACTAGATTATCATATATGTTGAACTAACTCTTAATGATGCTTTGAGTAAGGGGGAGCCATTTTAAAACTAAAATTCTTATTTATGTCATTTTTTTACCTCCTAAGTTATTTTGAACTTAAAGTTATTTAAATTCTTTTTGATATAACAAAAGGGGGATAAATTGTTTGAAAAATTGATTTTTCAAAAGAATAAGGGGGAGCTTTAAGCTTTAACTTCTTTTAATTTTTGAAACCTCTTATTTAAATTTTTAAAATACAAAGGAGGAGAATCCGAAACAATTATTCAAGTTGGTTTTATTATATCAAAAAGGGGGAGATTGAAGAACTAATGTTTTGATATAATAATTGAAAAATAGTTTTGGACTAAACTGAAAAGATTTCAAAAGTGCCTTTAAGTCCAAACAACTTGAAAATAAGTTTGTGGATGTTTTTAATGGTTTTGACATGGTTTGAAACGTTTTTTACGTAGCCAAACTATGGTTTTCAAGGTACCCGTTTCGATACAGGGTAACATGTTTCGAAATAGTTTGAAACTTCCAAAACTTGTACCGAAACAAGGCTTGCCCGTTTCGATACAGAGGGTTTTCGTTTCGAAACACCCCTTTGGTGTTTCGATACGCCCAATGGTCAAAACCTCCCCAACGGTCGAAATTTCCCAACAACTTTTTAAATGCAGCTCAATGGTCACTCGTATCGAAATAGTTTGTAACCGTTTCGATACAGCTCATACCGTTTCGATACGGCCAAAGGCATTTCGCTACGGCTTTCTGCATCAAGCTTCAACGGCTAGTTTTGAAGAAGGCTGTTTTGATACGGGGTCACCTGTTTCGAAATGAACATCACCAGAATTGTAATTAATGAGGGAAATAAAGTCTCCAATGGCTCCAATTCAATCCCAACGACCCTTAATGGCTACAAACTCAATTGAGAGTATAAAAGGAACCTCCAAGCATCAAGAATATGTTAATGCTTCAATTGTAACAATATTATGATAAAGAATTTGTCTTAGAGCTTATTTGTATATTTTCTTGTGTAGACAACACTTGTGAGCTTAATTGTTAAATTTGCTCAAGTGTATAGGTTTTGGGTGAGTGCTTAGAATTGCAAACATACACCTATTAGAGGGATTTCAAGTTTGCTTAGAATTTCTCTTGTAAGAGAGTGCTTGATCAAGCTTTGGGTAGAAAGCTTGATCGTTGTAACGATTTCCTCCTAAGCCGAGAAAAGAGGACGGAATTCTTAGTGAATTTGTTTGAAATCCTTAGTTGGGAGCTAAGGTAGTGGATGTAGGTGCTTGTTAGAAGACCGAACCACTATAAATCCTTGTGTCTATTGTCTATTTTTCACCTCCCACAAAATCACCCAAATATCCAATTTTCTCCACACTTGGCTAGCTAGAACGATTGAAGGAAATCGAGCACATAAAACTCAACATAATATACCATTTTTTTAATTTAAAATCTAAATTCCTAAATGTTAAGTGGATCAATTGAATCGAAAATGACCAAGAGTGGGTGAATTGGCTTTTTAAAATTGAAAGTAGCAAATTGAAAATGTGAAAAATAAGAACAAGGCAATTTATAGTGGTTCAAGCTTAGAACAAACTCTACATCCACTACCTTAGCTCCCACTAATGATTTTCAACCAATTTCACTAGAAATTTGTCCCCTTTTCTCTGATTAGGAGGAAATCTTACAAACCGGTTAATCTTTCTACCCAAAGATTAACCAAGACTCTCTCAATACAAAGATTGTTGGAAAATGAAAGATAAACCTTGCAAGGTGGAATATTTGCCCCAAATTACAAGTCCTCTCAACCCAAATTGATAAAAGATAAAAACAATTAAAAAAACATTCAATTGGGTAAAAGGATTTGACTCTAATAGCTCAAGGGTTTGGATTTATACTTGGATTGTTGCAAATAAGTTCAATAGTAATTGATATAACTTTAGAGGCTTGTTTATATACCTTTACATTGATTTCTAGTCGTTCTAGAGGTTTAGATCATCAATAGAGCCATTGGGCTCCATTTTTTTTCCAGCAATAAATACACTTCTGCAACCTACCATATCGGTACTCGAACAACTGTATCGATACCTATCTTAAAATATAAAGAGTCGTTGTGCACATTTACGAGGGCATATCGATACATGTATAGGCGTATTGGTACGAACATAGCGTAAAAACAAGGGAGTACCGATACTCTAAGACAATATTGATACGATTTTTACTCACTGGAATCCTGAGGAAAACTTTAGCAAAAATTTTATCGATATGCTATATGGGCGTATCGATACGGTCCAACGACCATTTGAATTTTTCTGAAATCATAACTAACAAGCAACAGTCGAAAACTTTAAATGCAAAGATTTATCGAATCAGATCAAATCGTATCGATACGGGGACAATCGTATCAGTACGTTATCCCTTAAAATTAAGCCTAGAAAGAACACCATATCGGTACGGGTATAACCGTATCAGTACGCTTTTGTTAATTAAAATTCCAAAACCTTAAAACCGTATCGATACGCCTTAGCGTACAAGTAAGATTTGGGCTTGAACACTTAGAAAAAATTGTTTGAAAAGTTTATTTGACTTAGAAATAGTTTTGGTTCAAGTTTGCTTGTCAATTTGTGAGACTTTGAAATACCTAAAAAAATATTTTCTTTTACAAATAGGTCCTTAGACAATTTGTTATATCAAAATCAAATTAGGTTTTACAATCTCATCCTTTTTGATATAACAAAACCAAAGTAAATTTTTAAGTATTTTGAAAAATTTGAAAAGTTTAATCCTCCCTAATTTAAGATTGATTTTCAAAAGTTTGTAAAAAATTATGTTTTTACACTTCTCCCCCCTTTTATTAGATTAAAATCAGTGCAAATAATCAATGATATAGACAAGATAGAACAATAAAACACAAATTAAAGCAACATAATAGCATTAAACTTCAAATTAAAATCCAAAGCAATAATAGTTCAAAATAACTTCAAACTTAAATCCAAACGTAATCCTAAAAACAAAATCAAAGCATAGGGTTCCTAAAGACAAAGATGCATAATAGAATATAAATCCTAAATGATATGATATGAGATGCTCAAAAACTACTCGTCCCCATCGTCTTCTTCCTCTTCATTATCACTCTAGCCTTGAGATTTCTAAGTATGATTAAGCCAAGCACCATGGAAGGCGGTGAGAGATACATCCATGGAAGTTTGTTGTTGCTCAAGGGCCTTGACTCGATCCTCCAACGATGTAAAGCGAGTACCAATGGTCACAAATCCATCATTCATGTTTGTATCTAAAGAAGCAATATTAGTTCCTAAGGATGTGAATTGCTCATTTAGATACGACATGAGTCCATCTGTGGAAGTTTGAGCTTGTTGGACTTGTGGACCTTGTGGAGCGACCAGAGGAGGTTAATCGTCTTAAGGAGAAGGGCGATTAACATGAACATATTCATGATCAATAGACTCAAAGTGATCAAGAGTAATGGAGTGTTTATCGATCCTCTTGCCAAGAGGCTCGACATCATCATGAGAACAATCGATTTCCAAGGAATGGAACAAGAAACTCAAAGCCATGCCATAGAAGAAAGACTTGACTTGATCAATGTGACAGTGTTGAACAAGATAGACAAAGTCGACAAACATGATTTGGCAAAGGTTTGGGCGCTTACCCTAACAGAAACAACGATGCCAAAAAGCATCAACTTGGCGAATGGTAGAGAATTTTCCACCAGAAGGACGAATCCACCAAGAGATGATGAGATGGAGGATACAATCATGGGCATCAAGAACGGTTACAGGGCCAAGTTGAGAATGCCCTTGAGGAGTGTTCATCATCAATTCTCAAATTTTCAAAACCAAAAACATTGCACAAAACAGTTTGGTCAATTTGAAATTTCTTGCCCATAAAATAGGATTCGATAGCAATTACACTTTCTCTTGCTTGATCATGGATGCAACGAGCATTAGCAAAGAAAATCAAAACGAGATTTCAATATAAAATCGAAGGTACACTTAGAAAACGCAAGAATTTCCATTGTTGTAACAACCCAAAATATTTGAACTTAAAACATTCGGAGTTTAGAAAAGGGATTGAAACAACTCTTTCATCCCGGATTGAAAAAGCTTGTTATTATTTGTAATGGGCCATAGCCGAAGGAGATTGAAAATTATTTTGGATAACAAAACCAAGGTTCGGGTTAGTAATACCCTCATTTTCGAATTGGGATTGGATGAACTAGAAGGCAATTCTTTCCTTGGTGTCTTTTAAGCTCCATAATAACCTGAAACATTAAAACAATTTGAAAACAATGTATGCAATTATCATCTCAATTCGATCCAATAATCATTCCAATAAGTCAAGGTATTGCGAAAAATACTATATTTTATATGTTAATAATATATACAAGTATAAAAAAATTGGTAAAAAGAATTTCGAAAAATAGTGTACTAAAATACACAATATATTTATATATTCAAAACAAAAATTTTCAGATTTTAAAGATTTTTTGAAAAAACTTCAAAACCTATACTATAAATATACTATGTATACAAAAATTAATTGAAAACAATAAATAAAATTGAACGAAAATTAAAAAGAAAGAAAAAAGGGTCTTATACCTTGAGTGAGGGAATAAGATGAATGAAGGATGATGAATGCGCCAAATTGATAGCAAAGCTTAGCCTTGATATGTTGATGAAAAACCCTCAAAGAATTTTAGGTTTGGTGTGAGAAATCAAAGGGTTTGATGGGGGTTTTTATAGTGAAAATTCGATTAGGGTTTGAGAAATAAAAAGGGAATTGTGTTTTAATTAAAGTGAAACACCCTGTTTAATGCTAATTTAAACTCTAGAGGCATACCGTATCGATACGTTAACGTGGCGTATCGATCCACTATATCGGCATGGTTTTTATACTATATTGATACGCGTGACCGTATCGATACATTTAAGACTGTATCAACGCCCATTTATCTACCTGTATCGATACGCTGTTACCCGTATCGATACCTTTTTGCCAGAAATGCATTTTTAGCAGACTTGAGTTCAAAAAATGGATTTTAATCGATCATAAATGCATGCGTATGATGAATGAGCAATAAATATGGACTAAAATAGATACAAACTCCCCTAGCAACAAGCATAGATGCATCAAGAGGCAAAATTACATAAACATGATCATCATTCAAATGCAAGCAAATTTTTGACACTTAAGGGCTCGAAAAGGTCAAGATAGGCTAGTTAGACTTAACTTCCTCCTAAGAGTCTAAAAATACTCTTTGTCTAATGGTTTTATAAAGATATCCGCTAGTTGGTTTGAGGTATCAATATACTCTAGAACAACATCATTCTTTAATACATGATCCCTATTGAAATGGTGTTTTATCTCTATGTGCTTGGTTCTAGAATGTTGGATGAGATTCTTAGTGAGACATATGGCACTAGTGTTTTCACACTTAAGGGGTATGGTACCTACATCAATTTCGTAGTCTAAAAGTTGTTGCTTTATCCAAAAGAGTTGAGCACAACAACTTCTGGCCGATATATATTCCGCTTCGGTGGTAGATAAGGCGACACTATTTTGTTTCTTAGAGAACTAAGATATAAGCATACTACCTAGGAATGGGCAAGTGCTGGAGGTACTTTTTCTATCTATCTTTCAATCCCTACAATCCGCATCGAAATAAGCCTGTAGGTTAAAGGAAGAGTGTCTAGGATACCAAAAACCTAAACAAGGTGTGTCTCTAAGGTACCAAAAAATTCTCTTAATGGCTATAAGGTGTGATTCTCTAGGGCTAGCTTGGAACCTAGCACACAAGCCAACACTAAACATGATTTCGAGTCTACTTGCGGTAAGGTAAAGCAAAGAGCCAATCATTGAACGATAAAGCTTAGAATCAACACACTTACCTCCATCTTTGACAAGCTTAATATATGAGCTCATTGGAGTGGCTTGAGGCTTCACATTCCCTAAGCCAAACTTCTTGAGCATATGCTTGATGTACTTAGCTTGATTGATGAAGATGACATCCTTCCTTTGCTTGATTTGGAGCCCCAAGAAGAGTGAGAGCTCCCCCATCATGCTCATCTCAAACTCACCTTGCATTAACTTAGAAAATTCTTGACAATAAAATTCATTAGTAGAACTAAAGATTATATCATCAACTTAAATTTGTACTATTAATATGTCATTGCCATTTCTTTTAATGAAAAGTGTAGTGTCCACCTTGCCTTTTTCAAAACCTTTTTCAACAAAAAAGTTTGAAAGTCATTCATACCAAGCTCTAGGAGCTTGTTTCAAACCATATAAAGCTTTAGTTCGTTTGAAAATATTGTTTGGATAAATTGGATTTTCAAAACCGGGTAGTTGTTCAACATACACTTCTTCATTAATAAAACCATTTTAAAATGCACATTTAACATCCATTTGAAAAAGCTTGAATTCATAATAACATGCAAATGCAAGAAGCATCATAATTGCTTCCATTCTAGCTACGGGTGCATAGGTTTCATCAAAATCGATTCCCTCTTCTTGAGTATAACCTTGAGCAACAAGTCTAGCCTTGCTCCTTACTATGTTACCACTCTCATCTAGTATGTTTCTAAAGAATCATTTAGTTCCTATAGTAGACTTATTACTAGGCCTATAAACTAATGTCCAAAATTTACTCCTCTCAAATTGATTAAGTTCTTGCATGGTCAATATCCAAAAATCATATTTTAATTATTCTTTAATATTTTAGGCTCAATGCATGAAATGAATACAACATTATTAAGCAATCTAAGAGAGGATCTAGTGGTTATTGACACGCGTCGTATAGTGTCAAAATAATTTCCTTAAACTCAAAGAAATAATTAAAACAAATAAATAGTATAGAGAGAGAGTAAGGGTCGATCCACTGGGACTAGGTAGTTTCCAATATTGATCGCTTTTAACCTTTAACCAGGAAATCTGCAAGTAATCAAAAAGGAGGTTTGTAAGAATTAAATCGAATGACTAAAATAAATTAGTAAAACAAGAAATGATTGAAGATAATTATGAATTAAGTTAGCATCAAGCTCCGCTTTGCCACAACTTCTCTCGATCACTGAAGTGATTTTACTTCAATCTCTTGCCGGTTACAGTCTACAAGCCCCAACCCTTGTAACTTGCTTCTCTAAGGTAAACTCGGTTCCCAGGGCAATCCTTGGAACTAAGTGTTGAGTTGATTAGCCACGACAATCGATTCTAATAAACGTTGCGCTTAGTGCTGAAGAAGCCCGTGCTCGGACAATTGTCTCAACGAGAATCAAGTCCGATCTTAATTCCCCTTAGTGGACCACCACTAAGTTTGTTCTTAGGGAATTGAATCAGCTACAAGCCTTTTCTCGTCCCCAACGGTAGATCAAGATGACTTCACCATGACGTGCACTTTCCGGGATGAAGCAAACGTGATGCTTAAAGATTAAGCCGATTGCCTAACCTATTTTTTCAAGAATCAAGAAAGATGCTAAAGGTTTGAAGAACATTTCTAATCTCACGAGGTAAGTTGGGTTTTGGCGTTGCTCTTGGCTATGGTGATTTAGCTAAGCATAATTTGTAATGAAACTATACTTAGTTTTTTTTCACGAAGGGAATAAAAGAAAATAGAGGAAGAGAAATGCATTCAAAAGTAGAAGAAAACAATGAGCAAGTGATATCTAACTCACCCCCAAAGTGGGGTATTTATAGTATCTAAAAAACCTAAAAATCTAAAAAGATAAATCCCAAAAATAATTTAAATTACATAAGATAATTATCCAAAGTTTGAAATTAAAATTTAAAATCTAAAGGATAGGCCATCTGATAAGCGGCTTGATAAGCTATCGCTGCTGCTGACGTCAGCTTCTAGAAGACACTAACGTGGCGCCCAGTCAGCATTCATGCCCTGGTTCATGCCCATGAATCTGCCCACGACTCCAAAAATTCTACAGATCTCCAGTTTAATTTCCAGCAACTAATCTCCTGCACGAAAACAACACAAAACAACCCATATTAAGTATCTTAAGCCTCCCATCTAATCAAAATTAGAACTAAAACCATAACCAATCTAGCCACTCATCAGTTATCTCCTTGGATGGATCACCCAAGATTTCACCATCTTTGACATAGTTGAGTTCCCTTAGGGTAGCTCACTTCCTTTTCACAAAGATTCATGTCCTTCAAGAATTCTATAGAAGGATCTTGTGCTTCTTCATATTTGGTTGAAACCTCATCCACCTTTGATGAATGTCCACCATCATTGGCTTCAGTGATCCCTACATCATCATCATCACAAGAATCCTTCCTCGGAAGAAGATTATCATCGAAAACCACATGTATAAACTCTTCTACAACTAAGGTTCTTTTGTTAAACACTCGATAGGCTTTAGAGTTTAAAGAATAACCTAAGAAAATAGCTTCATCACTTTTTACATCAAATTTACCTAAATGATCTTTTCCATTGTTTAAAATAAAACACTTGCATCCAAAAGGATGAAAATAGCTAATGTTAGGCTTCTTTGATTTTAAAATCTCATAAGGAGTTTTCTTTAAAATTGGCATAATCATTACTCGATTTATAATATACCAAGTGGTGTTTGTGGCTTCCACCAAAAAATACTCAGGTAAATTGTTTTCACAAAGCATGATTCTAGCAATTTCTTCTAAAGTACGTTTTTTTTTATCTCAAATGCCCTATTTTGTTGAGGAGTGCGAGGTGCGGAAAAATTGTGGCTAATACCATTAGTGTTACAAAATCCTCAAAACCTAGATTTTGAAATTCCTTTCCATGGCCACTTCTAATATGAGAAGTGTTTTGACCAAAGTCATTTTGAGTAATTTTTGAAAATGTGATGACTTTTTATAAAGCCTCATCATTTGTACTTAAAAAGAGAACTCAAGTGTATCTAGAGAAATCATCAACTAAAACATAGGCATATGATTTTCCACCCAAGCTAGTTGTCCTAATAGGCCCAAAGAGATCCATATGGATCAATTGTAAAACTCTACTAGTTGAAACATCATTAATATATTTAAATGAAGTTCGTTTTTGTTTACCCTTAGCACAAACATCACAAATTTTATCTAAGGTGAATTTTTGTTTAGGTAAACCTTTAACTAAATTTTGGGAAACCAATTTCTCTACAACACTTATTCTAGCATGTCCTAGTTTCTTATGCCATAACCATGCATCATTTTCATTTTGAGCAACTAAACATGCATGGGATGTAGGTATGTCATCTAGATGCACCATGTATATGTTACCTATGTGATGACCAATGAGCATTATCTTATTTGTTTTACTGTCCACAATTTTGCAACCATAAATATCATAAAGAACATTAAAACCCTTATCATATAATTGACTAATGTTCAACAGATTATGTTTAAGACCATTAACATATAACACATCTTCAATAAGAATAGAAGAGATATTACCAATAGAACCAATACCCTAAATATGGCCTTTGGAGTTTTCACCAAATGTCACCACTCCACCAGTTTTTGGCTTTAGCTCTATGAATATGCTCTTGTCGCCGATCATGTGTCTTGAGCATCCACTATCAAGGTACCAAGTGTTTTGACTTGAAGCTTTGGCCTTGTAGCAATGTCCCCTACAAACAAAGATTAGTTCTTGATTTTTGGTACCCAAATCATTTTGGGTCCATGTGAGTAAGCTCTCAAATACTTGATTCCCTTAGGAATCCAAGAAGCAATAGCATTAATATTATTAGAAACTACTAGTTCCTTAGGAACCCATACATTTCTAACCATTTTACCTTTAGGATGACTTTGAGAGCTTCTTTGCTTGTAGCCATTAAAGTTCCTCTTCACATAGTTGAGTTTTGAAGAAATTGGATTTTCAAAATCTTGTTTCCCAACTACATTTAGAGAAGCCTTAAGCTCATTCACCACTTTGTGGTGATCATCATGAACTTTTGAAAGAAGATTGTTCAAATCAACATTTTCATTTTGAAAATATGTTAAATCATCTTGTAAAACCACAATCTTCTTTTCAAGTTTTGAGTTGGTTATAGAAAGGGAATCGTTTTGGGTTTTCAAATCAGAAATTATTTTCTTATTTTTTAAAATCGATTCCTTATAATTTTCTACCAACTCATCGTAAACCTATTTCAACTCATCATATGTATCTTGAAGTTTATCATATGTGAAATTGAAAGTAGATGAGTTAGGGTTTACCTTAGGATCATCACCAATGGCCACGAGACAAAGATTAGCCACTTCGTGCTCCTCTTCATCGCTCCAAGTAACAATGTGGGCTTTGTGCTTTTTCTTCTTATCGAACCCATTCTTCTCGAGTTGAGGGCAATCCAATCTTATGCGACCCGACTTCTTGCACTCATAACAAATGAGTTGATCCTTCTCATTTTCTTTGTTATTGTTCTTGAAGTCTTTTATTCTTTGGAACTTTCTTCCCTGATTGGAATTCATGAACCGAGAGAATCTCTTGGCTATCATAGCCAATTCCTCAAACTCATCCTCACTAGAATTGCTTTCCTCTTGAGAAGCCTTGAGAGCAATTCCTTGTTTCTTCTTTTCTACCTCTTGCTTCTCCACTCTATTCTCTTTTCTTCTTCCTTTCCTTGCTTCATGATCTCATCAGTAAGGAGAGATCCCACCAACTCATCGAGCTTCAATTTCTCCAAATTCTTGGCCTCGATGATTGCGGTTCTCTTCTCATCCCATGATTCACGAAGAGTGTAAAGAAGCTTCCAGACTAGCTTGTCTTTGGGAATGATCTCACCGAAGCCTTTGAGACCATTTACTATGACGGAGAACCAATCAAACATCTTGAAGACGCTCTCATCCGGCTCCATTTTGAAATTCTCATAACTCAAATTAAGGATCTTAATCTTGGTCTCCTTTACATCGTTGGTGCCCTCGTAGGTGGTCTCTAGCTTGTCCCACACTTTCTTCGCACTTGTGCACGATGACATCTTTGCATACATGTCGGATCCAAGTGCACAAAAAGATGATGTGAAGAGCATTATCATTCACTTGAAGCCTTCTTCGGTCTTCATCGGTCATTTCCGCTCTTATTTTCGGAACTAGCCTTCCTTCTTCATCTCTATTCATCAGAATAATTGGTCCATCTTCCACTACATCCCAAAGGACATAGTCATTTGACTTGATGAATAGCCTCATTTTATTTTTCCAATGGGGATAGTTATCCTCATTGAAAATGGGGGGCTTGGTGATCGATTGTGACTCGAAGGGTTTTGGTCGGAGGTAGATGCCATGGCTTGATTCGAAGGTTGATTGGTATTCTTCTAGGATCTTCTTTTATGGATGTGAGTCCCTCAAAGAGTTATGCTCTTATACTAATTGTTAAGTAGATCAACTGAATCGAAAATGGTCAAGAGGGGGTGAATTGGCTTTTTAAAATTGAAAGAAGCAAATTGAAAATGTGACAAATAAGAAGAAGGTAATTTATAGTGGTTCAAGCTTAGAATAAGCTCTATATCCACTACCTTAGCTCCCACTAAGGATTTTCAACCAATTTCACTAGAAATTCATCCCATTTTCTCGGATTAGGAAGAAACCTTATAAACCGGTTAATCTTTCTACCCAAAGATTAACCAAGACTCTCTCAATACAAAGACTGTTGGCAAATGAAAGATAAACCTCACAAGGTGGAACATTTACCCCAAATTACAAGTTCTTTCAACCCAAATTGATAAAAAGATGAATACAATTAAAAAAACACTCAATTGGGTACAATGGTTTGACTCTAATAGCTCAAGAGTTTGGATTTATGCTTGAATTGTTGCAAATAAGTTCAATATTAATTTATATAGCTTTAGAGGCTTGTTTATATACCTTTGCATTGATTTCTAGCCGTTCTGGTGGTTGAGATCATCAATAGAGCCGTTGGGCTCCATTTTTTCAGCAATAAATGCACTTCTGCAACATAGCGTATCGATACTCAAATAATCGTATCGATACCTATCTCAAAACAGAAAGAGCCGTTGTGCACATTTAAAAGGGCATTTCGATACGCGTATAGGCGTATCTATACACGTATAAGCGTATCGGTACGAACATAGTGTAAAAATATGGGCATATCGATACTTTGAGACAGTATCGATACGATTTTTGCTCACTGGAATCTTGAGGAAAACTTTATCAAAAAGTGTATCGATACGCTATATGGGCGTATCGATACGGTCCAACGACCGTTTGATTTTTTGCTAAAATCATAACTGACAAGCAACGGCCGAAAACTTTAAATGCAAAGATTTATCGAATCAGATTAAACCGTATCGATACGGGGACAACCGTATCGGTATGCTATGCCTTAAAATTAAGCCTAGAAAGAATAACCGTATCGATACGCTTTTGTCAATTAAAATTCCAGAACCTTTAAACCGTATCGATACGACAATAGCGTATCGATACGCCTTAGCATACAAGTAAGATTTGGGCTTGAACACTTAGAAAAAATTGTTTGAAAAGTTTATTTGACTTAGAAATAGTTTTGGTTCAAGTGTTCTTGTCAATTTGTGAGACTTTGAAATACATAAAAAATTATTTACTTTTACAAATAAGTCCTTAGACAATTTGTTATATCAAAATTAAATTAGGTTTTACACTAAACCTAAAAATCCTAAAACATAAACCCTAAACATTAGTCCTACACCCTAAAATCTAAATCCTAAATTTTAGACCCAACAACCTAAACCTCAAAACCCTAAATTAACACCATAAACCTTAAAATTAACAAGGTTATGTAAACTTTACACAACTTGTGTAACAAAGTTTTTTTCCTAATAGGGCTTTAAATGGATGAGACAGATCGCGAGCTACTCGAGTCTGACTCGGTCAAAGCTCAGTCAACACTCGACTCGCTTGAACTCGACTCAAGTTCTTAACGAGCCGAGTTGAGCTCAGATTATTCAGACCCATTAAAAATTATTCAAGCTCGAACTCGACTCGAAATCTTAACGAGCTGAGTCGAGCTTATCATTACTCGAGCTTGACTCATCTCGTTTACACCCCTAGTTCTCACCTTTACCAGGGGCGGTTCAAAGGTTTATGGGGCCCTATGAGTTTATTAAAATGAGATTTGTTAATTTATAAT
This sequence comes from Hibiscus tridactylites, assembly GCA_958450335.1. Classification (NCBI taxonomy): domain Eukaryota; kingdom Viridiplantae; phylum Streptophyta; class Magnoliopsida; order Malvales; family Malvaceae; genus Hibiscus; species Hibiscus tridactylites. The sequence goes on from OY288273.1 coordinate 78,615,058, forward strand.
CTCAAAGATATATAAAGTTTTTTTTAAATAATATTTTTATCTTAGTAAAAAATATATTACGGGGCCTCTTTAAAGTTATTTTTGATTTTTTCATATAATTTATTAAACCAAAATCTTTTGTTTTTCCCTATAAATATTTAATTCAACTCATTTGGGGTCAGGGACGGATGGTAGTGATAGCCATAGGGGGCCTTGATCCCTTAAAATTTTGAAGATTTTATATTTTATCTCTCAAGTTTTTGAAAATATTTAATTTGGTCCCTTCAAAATTTTTAAAACTCTTATTAAGTTTTTATTGCTTTAAATATTTTTAATCCAGTCCCTTATTAAATTTTTGAATATTTCTCATTAAGTCTCAAAGTTTTTAAAAATTTTAGTTTAGACTCTTAAAACTTTCAAAAATTTTAAATTGACCCCCACAACTTTATTATACCAAGATCCGCCCATGTTTGAGGCCCCTCTTTTCTTAGGGGCCCTGTGCAGTCGCTCACATCGCACATGTTCAAAACCCCACTTACCTTTACAAAACCCCCTTCAAGTGAAAACCAGGAAGATGGAACATCTTTGGGAGGAACATTTACAAAAAATCATGGCAGACCGCCTCCCTAAATTCCACTTCATCTTTAATTGCAGTAAGCAAAACTTTAATACGATTTACGTTACAACCCTAAAATGTGCAGTATTTCTTTCCTTTCAAATCCTCCAGCAGACAAAAGCAACAAGGTTAAAATTATCATTACATGAATTAGCAACATGGATGTTGGCCAAAGAAATCCATGATAACTCTTGAATGTACATGTATTCTACACCTCCTTTAAGGCCTTACTTAAGATTTTGTCTTGTTTGTATATATTTTTGTCTTCACGTAGTTTTCTCATAGATTTTGTATAGTTTTAGATTTTATTAACTTTGTGTCGATACTTGACATATTTTTGTCGATAGAAAGTTGCATGACTCGTGTGCTAGTGTGTGTAGATAAATTAGAAAATAAAAGAGTTATCTGCGATGACAATGTCGTCACCCAGAATCTCATACTTGGTAAAACTTAACCCCCATTTATATTACAAGGACAATAACACAATTGTTTATACAAGAGAGTTTGGGATAACTCAGGACCAGAAAGACAATATGACCTTTACGGGTGCCCAAATAAAATTGGGACTACGAAGGTAGTCGAGGCCACAGTCTGCCCAATGCATCAAGACAAATTTCAATGAGGGGCTACTAGATAATACCTAAAGGCGTAGTCTGCCCACCGCATCAAGACAAAAGTACTTGTTAGGATAAACCACAAAAAAACAAGTGTTGCATTTTTATTGGTTGGCCATTTATGCCTCTTCTGCCTATATATAGAGGGCCCTATCTTGCAAGAAAAGAATGTTTTTTTTGGAAAGTTTTTTTAGAAAAAATTTACTTAAAAAATAGTCATGACCATGTAAGCTTAAAAAATTTGGAGGTCCTAATGCCGAAGGAAGCAACAGGGTGGCCAAAAGGCCCCCTGAATCGATGAGTTGCAACAGTGGTAGTTGTAAGCCTCACTAATTTGAGTTCATGTACCCGATACAAGATGTGTTACTTAGCTCTTTACTTAATATAGTAACCTTTGGTTTGATGCTCTTTTTTAATATCTAAATTCTTATTTACTGCCCGACTAAGTCAACTGAACTTAACTCTTTGTAGAACTTATATAATAACCTTTGGTGTATGTAGTAGCTGTTTTTAACATTCTAATAACAGAGAATGATAAATGATTTATCACTAAGTAACGAAAATTATCGCTTGACTAAATCAAGTGATACGATGAGGTTTAGTCAAGAATGGTCGTATTGACACCTGCATGGATGGGGAGCTAATCTAAGTATTTATTTGTGGTCTAAAAAGTACATCTCTCATTAGTTATGTCGTACCATTTTTCATTAATGGGCAACTTTCCCATCGATCCCTTCTTTACCGTCCTTTTATATCAAAACAAAACATCCATTTTTACCCAACAAATCTAATTGTCATCCAACAAGGGCCAAAATTGACCCAACCATTTTAAATACCCTACTAAGCAATTAAGCTCAAAGCTTGAGTTAAAGCTTACTCATAGACTTAGAAAAATTCGGGTCGCTAAACAAACCCCTTGTAACCCCCTCGTCCCGGTCCGGACACTTGACCGATCCGAGTGGGCTACACGGGGATAACCGAGATGAAACCCGTTAAGGCCCCACTTCGGTTACCGACCCTAGGAAAAACTTTTTAATTTTATCTTATCTAAATGCATTAATTAAACCTAAGCGGAAGCCCAACAGTAAACCGGGCCTGAGCCCAACCCTTAAACCCTTTAGAGATGTCAAAAAGCCCCAAAACAGGCCTGTGTTTCGAAACAGCAGCTCCAATTTAAAAAGTCAGACACCCGTTTCGAAACGCATACCCGTTTCGAAACAGGGAAACTCGTTTCGAAACACCTGTTGTCTGCAAATTTCCAAAATCAGTTTTAGACATCTCCAATTGATTCCAAACGTCCGAAACGACTACAAGAAGCATACAAATCATACAAATACATATAAGAAGGTTGAAACTCACATCCAACAACAACTTTACCTCACGGTGGGATTACACTCATCACCGTTCTCGCGGAGAGGATTCCACTCATCCTCACGCCCCGTCGATGGGATTACACTCATCATCGACTAATATATATAAGAAGGTTTTCCGGGCGAACCCGTACTCCATCTTGATGACTACCATCAACAAGACCACGCGCATTTGACTCACGTGTGCACACTAACATCCTAATGATCGATCATTTGTACCCAAGCATACTAGTGCCAACATTAAACCAAATCCACAACATCTCATAACATTTCCGTGCTTAGCACGTGCTCACCATGATCACAATCATGAACAATCCACATGAATATCACAATGCATCACAATCATGCCTCATCATACATGTATATCACATTATACATAATCATCATAACACAAATCATCATGAGGCATAAACATCAATTAAAGAGTTCAACCAACGTCTCTACCTAAAGCTTAGGATTAGACTGCCACTCTAATCCTAACTCTAGGTGGGTCTACCAAGCCCAACCTAGTCCACATGCTTGAACCAAATACTCAAAACCATTTTGAAAACATTAAACCACTCACCTTCACTTCCAAGCTCAACACCAAGCAACCAACACCTTCAAGCTTCCGGATTCACTTCCGATGTCTCACCAACACAAGTCCTTTCCTCTAAACAATCTCAACACAATCCAAACAACCTGAAATCAGCTCAAACACCAAAATAGCTAACTCGGAATACTATTCAAACATCCAACACAAGAATTCAAGCCATGGACAACCCCCAAAAACAACAAACCCGAGCAGCCACTAAACCCCAATAAAAACTCATGATTTCAACACATTTAACACTTCCAAATGATTACAAAATAACCCTTAACTAACATACTAACATTAGCCTTCCATTTCCAACATAAAACAACCACAAAATCCATTCCAAAACCCTTCAAAACCCCCCATTAAACCCAAATCCGGGAATGTGTATAAAACCATGTAAAAATCATATATGTTGGACCATTTGGTTCACAAACATCATATCTAACATTATTAAATCAAAACCTTAAGTTAAAAACAATAAAGTTGCCATTTTTATTTAAATCCTCCAAAAACACAAATTCTAAAACTTGGACCAAAATAAAAACTAATTGTACTTTTAAAGAGAGGAAGATGAGAGCAAGTCGGAAATGTAGTTACCTTTCAAAATCGAGCTAAAATGGAGAAGCAAGGAAATGGAATAGTGGAAATAGAGGGGAGCTTCTCTTGGTCGTTGAAATGAAAAAGATGAATAGTGAAAAGATGAAAAAATGGGTGTTTTAATGGAAAATGGGCTTTTTAAATTCAAGTCCACTTTATTACGAAAATGCCATTAATGAGATGGCAATTCTCCTTTACTTTAAAGTCCATGTAATTTGAGTTTCTTTTCAATTTAGTCCAATCATAAAATGTTTGTTTTTGAAACCCGAGGCCCAAAAGATTATTTTAATTATAAAACTGAACCCGAAATAATATTAAAATATTATTTTCACCCGACCCCTAAACCCGGGTGTTACAACTCTCCCCCACTTAAGGAATTTCGTCCCCAAAATTACCTGACGGAAACAAGTATGAAAACTGCTCAAGCATATCAGCTTTCCTTTCCCACGTGACCTCTTCCACACCTCTATGTCTCCACAACACCTTGACCAACTCTATGGTCTTGCCACGCAACACCTTGCTATCAGAAGCAAGTATCTCTACAGGCTCTTCATTTTAAGACAAATCCGGATTCAACTCTATCTCCTCAACAGGAATAACATGAGAAGGATCTGATCTATACCTCCTAAGCATCGACACATGAAAGACATCATGGATCTTCTCCAACTCAGAAGGCAATCTCAAACGGTAAGCTACAGGTCCAATCCGCTCAACTATCTCATACGGACCAATAAACCTCGGACTCAACTTACCTTTCCAGCCAAATCTCATCACCTTCTTCCACGGAGATACTTTCAGAAACACTTTCTCACCCACGAAGAACTCAATCTCTTTCCTCTTCAAATCTGCATAGGACTTCTGACGATCGGAAGCTGCTTTCAAACGGTCACAAATCAACTTCACTTTGTCGGTAGTCCCCTTAAGCAAATCCAGCATAGGTAACAATCTCTGACCCGTTTCAACCCAACAAATCGGAGTCCTACATCATCTACCATACAAAGCCTCATAGGGAGCCATCTGAATACTAGACCGATAATTGTTGTTGTAAGCAAACTCAACTAATGGTAAGTGCTTTTTCCAAGAACCTTGGAAGTCAATCACACAACAGCGAAGCATATCCTCTAAAATCTGTATCACTCGCTTTGACTGCCCATCAGACTGCAGATGATAAGAAGTACTGAAATGCAAACGGCTACCTAGAGCACTATGCAAACCCCAGAACCTCGAAGTGAATCTAGGATCTCTATCAGAAACAATAGACTTCAGAACTCCATGAAGTCTCACAATCTCACGGATGTACCAGTTTGCCAACTTGTCTAAAGTATTCGTAGTGTTCACTGCTAAGAAGTGAGCATACTTAGTGAATCTATCAACAATTACCCAAACAGAATTCTTCTTCGAAGGAGACAACGGTAACCCCGTCACAAAATTCATGGTGATCCTCTCCCATTTCCTTTCTGGAATCTTCAATGGCTGTAACAAACATGAAGGAACCTAATGTTCTGCCTTCACCCTCTGACAAACCATACAACGACTCACATACTCGGCTACATCCTTCTTCAAACCAACCCAGAAGTAATCACTCTTCAAGTCACGGTACATCTTAGTACTACTCGGATGCATAGAAAAAGGACTCGAATGTGCTTCACTTAGAATCAGACGTCTTAACTCAACATCTTCTAGTACCACAACACTATCTCTAAAGCACAACACATTCTCACCACTGAAGCTATACTCAGTCGGTCTTCCTTCGGCTATGTCCTGAACATGAGGAACTAAAGACACATCTTGCAACTGCTTCTCTCTAATCAACTGAATCAAAGAAGGCTTTACTTGCAACTCGGTGATCAACCCACCATCATCGGATACACTCAATCTAGCAAACATAGCTCTCAACTCAACTGCAACTTTTCTACTCAAAGCATCAGCTACTACATTTGCCTTACCCGAATGGTACTCAATGGTCAAATCATAGTCTTTCAACAACTCAAGCCATCTTCTCTGTCTCAAGTTCAACTCTCTCTGTGTCATTAAATACTTCAAGCTCTTATGATCGGTGTAAACTATACACTTCTCACCATACAAGTAATGACGCCAAATCTTCAATGCAAATACAACGGCGGTTAGCTCTATATCATGGGTAGGATAGTTCTTCTCATGAACCTTCAACTGTCTCGAAGCATGGGCAAAAACCCTTCTTTTTTGCATCAAAACACAACCTAAACCTATGTAGGAAGCATCACTATAGATCACAAATTCTTTACCTGAAACTGGTTGCACTAACATTGGAGCATTTGTCAAAGCTTCTTTCAATTTCTCAAAGGCCTTCTGTCTTGCATCTGACCACTCAAACTTAACTCCTTTTTGCAACAATTTAGTCAAAGGAGCAGCTACTCTAGAGAAACCATCAACAAACCTCCTATAGTAACCGGCTAATCCTAGGAAACTCCTAATCTTAGTCACGGACTTAGGTTGTTTCCACTCAACAATAGCCTCAATCTTCGATGGATCAATACAGATACCTTCGACCGAAAAACCATGGCCAAGAAATACAACCTCTCGAATCCAGAACTCACATTTACTAAGCTTCTCATACAACTGATTGCTCAACAATCTCTGCAAAACAAATCTCAAGTGCTCATTATGCTCTTCTTCTGTCTTCGAGTACACAAGGATATCATCTATGAAAACAACTACAGAACGGTCTAGATAGTCTCTAAAAATTCTGTTCATCATATCCATGAATGATGCAGGTGCATTCGTGAGCCCAAACGGCATCACAAGGAACTCATAGTGACCATATCTAGTCCTAAAAGCTGTCTTCAGAACATCACACTCTTTTACCTTCAACTGATAGTATCTTGATCTCAAATCTATCTTCGAGAACACTGAAGCACCTCTCAACTGATCAAACAAATCATCTATTCGAGGCAACGAATACTTGTTCTTCACAGTCAACTGATTCAACTGCCTGTAGTCAATACACATGCGCATACTGCCATCTTTCTTCTTCACAAACAACACAAGAGCACCCCAAGGAGAACTACTAGGCCTAATGAAACCACGGTGTAATAACTCTTGCAACTGACTCTTCAATTCTTTCAACTCTTTCAGAGCCATACGGTACGGAGCTATAGAAACTGGAGTAGACCCTGAAACAGTCTCAATCACAAACTCAACATCTCTGTCAGGAGGCAAACCTGGTAACTCTTCAGGAAACACATCTGGAAAGTAACAAATTGTTCTAATATCTTTCGTTCTAGCCTCACTCATATTCGGATTCATCACATAAGCTAAGTAAGCCCCACATCTGGAATGCATCAACCTATGAGCCTCTAAAGCTGACACAACATTAGACAATAACTTAATGTTCTCGCCTACTACTACTACCTCGTAGTCATCAGAAAGTTTCAAAGAAATCCTCTTCGTCTCAAAATCCACACTAGCCTGGTGCTCAACTAACCAGTCCATACCCAAAATAATATCAAAACCATAAAAAGGAAGCTCCATCATATCAACAGAAAACACATGACCCTGAATCTTCAGCGGACATCTCCTATACATACGTCTAATCACAACTGTCTCACCAAAAGAACTAGTCACATGCATACCTACATCTAAGATCTCAACAGGTATATCTAACTTCCGTGCATGTTCACTCAAAATGTAGGAATGTGTAGAACCCGAATCAACCAAAGAAAGCAAAGACATAGAATGTAACTCAAAATTACCTGCTATCACATCAGTGTTGTTCCCAGCCTCTCACTGAGCATAGACTCTCGCTGGTCCACCTGCCTCTGGTTGTACTGCCACCACATGAGCAAGGTTCCTCTAAGCATCTACCCTAGGTGCATCAGCCCTAGGCTGGAAGTAGCCACGACTGCGCCCACGGCCTCTCTGAAAATCAGTCGCTCTCGCAGGAGCCTGAGCTATGTTTGGTGCCTGTGCCGCCTGATGCGGGCACTCCCTCCTAAAGTGGTCCCTCGAACCACAGTTCCAACAAGCATGGAAGTTACCCCAACACTCACTAGAATGCTGTCTCTCACAACGTGTGCACTCGGGCAAAAGCCCTCCTCCTCTATGGCCCTGGTGGCCTCTACCATGGTGGCCACCGCCACGTCTATGGTCAAACTGCTGTCCACCACCTTTATGCCTCTTGGCATCTCCACGGTCAAAGTTGTTATGTCTCTTACCAGAACTAGATCCTCCAGAACGCTTGGTCAGCCCCAGGTTGTGCTCAATGTCCTTGCACTAGCAACCAAGACATCAAAATCAGAATAATTTGAAGCTAAGGTATACCTCTTAACTTCCTCATGAAGCCCATAACTGAATCGGTTACATCGGTCCCTTTCAATAGGAACTAACTCTGGAGCATATTGACTCAAACGAACAAAGCGGACCTCGTAGTCAGTTACAGTAGCATCTCCCTAAACAAGAGCTATAAACTCTCGCTTCTTCTCATCTAGATACCTCGGACCCAAGTACCTCTTCCGAAAAGCAGACTCAAAGAAATCCCAATCAATATCTGCCTCTGGAACTCCGGTAGTAATGGTGACCCACCAGGTGTAGGCATCATCCTGAAGAAAAGAGATCACACAGCCCAATCTACGAGCACCCATACAACCCATCTGAGCTAAGATGAGAACGGTCTTCTCTAACCATAACTCGGATCTCTCAGGTGTAGAACCTCTGAACTTTTCAGCCCCTAGGCTACGGAGCCTCTCCAACGGTAAACTAGCATCATCGCCCCTAGGCTGAGCTGCAGCCTGAGCTCCGGCAACTGCGGCCTGAAATGCTCCCGCTATAGCTTGCACAAGCAGAGTCATATCTATTCCAGCCGGACCTTGGCCACCCTGGCCACCCTGAGGTCCCTCTCCTTTAGCTCCATCCTCGCCTCCAACTCCAAGCTGAGGAGGTGGTGGTGGTGGAGGAGCTCCAACTCCAGCAACAGGCTCTACTACATGATCCTCAACTCCAGCCATCGACTCATTAACAGGAGCCGCAACACGTGGTTCCTGACGAACCACCTTCGGCCTACCTCTCGACCTCGACATCGCTCTTACAGATAATAACTACAACCACAACAACAAAACATACAAAATTGGGTTAGCAAGGCAAGGCTTCCAAGTGGCTCAAGTATGTTCCCTCTCTTTAAAAATCCTTTTTCCAATGTAATAGTAGCAATGGGACTCTAATCATCATGCTTTAAATAAAACAACGAGCATACTTGTTACACAAGCAATCATGCTTACAAGGCAAGCAAACACCGTGTATATCAATACAAAACTTAACTTACCTCACTTACCTGCCCAAGGTCTCGGAAACCTTAGGCTCTGATACCAACAAGTGTAACCCCCTCGTCCTGGTCCGGACGCTTGACCGATCCGAGTGGGCTACATGGGGATAACCGAGATGAAACCCGTTAAGGCTCCACTTCGGTTACAAACCCTAGGAAAAACTTTTTCATTTTATCTTATCTAAATGCATTAATTAAACCTAAGCGGAAGCCCAACAGTAAACCGGGGCTGAGCCCAACCCTTAAACCCTTTAGAGATGTCAAAAAGCCCAAAAACAAGCCTGTGTTTCGAAACAGTCAAAGCCCGTTTCGAAACACCAGCTCCAATTTAAAAAGTCAGACACCCGTTTCGAAATGCATCCACCCCGTTTCGGAACAGGGTCTCATTTAGCCTTGCCGTTTCGATACCAGTTTCGGAACAGGCAATTCCAGTAGCCAAAGTGTTTCGAAACTGGTTTCGAAACAGGGGCTCACAGTATCCAAAACGTATCGAAACGAGTTCCGATACGGGGGCCCTAGAACCATACCTGTTTCGAAACAGGGAAACCCGTTTCGAAACACCTGCTGTCTGCAAATTTCCAAAATTAGCTTTAGACATCTCCAATTGATTCCAAACGTCCGAAACGACTACAAGAAGCATACAAATCATACAAATACATACTAGAAGCATGCACCCTATAGCAACATACTCAAAATACACAAGGATACATGGTAGAACATCCATTCAAAGATAATACGTCTCATAGACTTAAGCATTCAAGATTCATGCTTACACAAGGTCATACACTTAGATAATTAAGATAGGCAATCCAACATGGTTTACAAGCAAGGCATACATCCAAAAGCCAAATCAACATAACATATGATATGAGTCTAATCATGCTCCTAAACAAACCACATCAACATACTTCAAAAGGCTCAACAACATAAACATGTCCCATTGCTTGACCATTACATCCTTAAATTAAAATACTCATACTTGATAGCTAAGATAGCATCACAAGGAACACACACTTGGAGGCCCCTTCTTGCACTAGCAACCCACGAACTAAGGATCTGCATTGTCGAACAAAAGAGAGCGTAAGCACAAAGCTTAGTGAGGGTAAGCTCTTTAAAAACAAACCTCGACAATGCAGGGTCCAAGCACGAGCACAACAAGGTAAATGCATGTCCTTACCTTCGATCCACATGAGCCAAAATGTCAACGATGCATGCACAATTATCCAATAATATGCCATGCTCAACAAGCTCAATTCCACAACATATGTAACCACATATAATAATCCAAATAGGAATCACATTCCAAATCACATTGATACACATATCAACTCATATTGGCACCTAGCTATGACTCGAATACGCGGATAAACACGTTGGAACTCACATCCAACAACAACTTTACCTCACGGTGGGATTACACTCATCATCGTTCTCGCGGAGGGGATTCCACTCATCCTCACGCCCCGTCGATGGGATTACACTCATCATCGACTAATATATATAAGAAGGTTTTCCGGGCGAACCCGTACTCTATCTTGATGACTACCATCATCAAGACCACGCGCACATTTGACTCACGTGTGCACACTAACATCCTAATGATCGATCATTTGTACCCAAGCATACTAGTGCCAACATTAAACCAAATCCACAACATCTCATAACACTTCCGTGCTTAGCACGTACTCACCATGATCACAATCATAAACAATCCACATGCATATCACAGTGCATCACAACCATGCCTCATCATACATGTATATCACATTATACATAATCATCATAACACAAATCATCATGAGGCATAAACATCAATTAAAGAGTTCAACCAATGTCTCTACCTAAAGCTTAGGATTAGACTACCACTCTAATCCTAACTCTAGGTGGGTCTACCAAGCCCAACCTAGTCCACATGCTTGGACCAAATACTCAAAACCATTTTGAAAACATTAAACCACTCACATTCACTTCCAAGCTCAACACCAAGCAACCAACACCTTCAAGCTTCCGGATTCACTTCCGATGTCTCACCAACACAAGTCCTTGCCTCTAAACAATCTCAACACAATCCAAACAACCTCAAATCAGCTCAAACACCAAAGTAGCTAACTCAGAATACTATTCAAACATCCAACACAAGAATTCAAGCCATGGACAACCCCCCAAAACAACAAACCCGAGCAGCCACTAAACCCCAATCAAAACTCATGATTTCAACATATTTAACACTTCCAAATGATTCCAAAACAACCCTTAACTAACATACTAACATTAGTCTTCCATTTCCAACATAAAACAACCCCAAAATCCATTCCAAAACCCTTCAAAAACCCCCCATTAAACCCAAATCCGGGAATGTGTATAAAACCATGTAAAAATCATATATGTTGGACCATTTGGTTCACAAACATCATATCTAACATTATTAAATCAAAACCTTAAGTTAAAAACAATAAAGTTACCATTTTTATTCAAATCCTCAAAAAACACAAATTCTAAAACTTGGACCAAAATGAAAACTAATTGTACTTTTAAAGAGAGGAAGATGAGAGCAAGTCGGAAATGTAGTTACCTTTCAAAACCGAGCTAAAATGGAGAAGCAAGGAAATGGAATAGTGGAAATGGAGGGGAGCTTCTCTTGGTCATTGAAATGAAGAAGATGAATAGTGAAAAGATGACAAAATGGGTGTTTTAATAGAAAATGGGCTTTTTAAATTGAAGTCTACTTTATTACGAAAATGCCATTAATGAGATGGCAATTCTCCTTTACTTTAAAGTCCATGTAATTTGAGTTTCTTTTCAATTTAGTCCAATCATAAAATGTTTGTTTTTTAAACCCGAGGCCCAAAAGATTATTTTAATTATAAAACCGAACCCGAAATAATATTAAAATATTATTTTCACCCGACCCCTAAACTCGGGTGTTACACCCCTCATCATATAACTTGCTCAAAAAAATTCTTACAACATTACAAACTACACCTTTAATAGTACTCCAATATTGTTGAAAAATGACACCATTAAACCAATCGTCTTTAATCTCATCGGTAAACATAACATTTGTTTCATCACTAACAAGCTTAGACACAACTTCTAGTATATCTCCAATCTCTTACTTCACTTGCTCTACTTGTAGTAAAAATGTTTTCTCGTAATAAAGTGTTAGGTCTCCGTGATGGATTTAAAGATTAAAAAATAAGGATCCAAAATAAATATTAAAAAATATGTTAAAAAACTCTTCGTTTCTAAATATATGCATATTTGCTTAATTTTTTTCTTTTTATACAATAATTAAACTTGAATTTCCCAAAAAATGGGTATGCAAACTCTACCAAGAAAGCTCTATAGATCCGTCTTGATTAGGTCCTTTAAACATGATGAATGGTGAGTATTTCCCTCCTTATTTCAACCACTTGAGTCTCGACCTCTGATTCCAATATTTCTTTAATTTGCTCAACCAACCTTTCCATTTGTAGAAAACTATCTCAGTATACACATTCATCTTGCTATTCTGCCACCTCACTCAATAACCCCTCAATCACCTTCCTGTTATAAGAAAATGCAATCTTACTGGTAAAATTTGATAATTTAATACGGCATAAAGTCAAAAACAATGCTACTAATGTTTGACTCAATAGTCATTTTGACTCATATTCTTTTTTGAACCAATTTAACACCCAACGTTTTATTTTGGGTCAAAATAGCCCCATGTGCAGATGAAAATTATTAGTCAACTGACAATAAACAACTTGAAATGACTTGAAAAAATGACGCGTCAGAAGAAAAATATTTTATATTTTATACAATTTTATAAAAATATTTTTTGACTGGTGTGTTGGAATGCTTATAAAACTTATTTAGAGAAGATAAACTTTATTTATTGAATTTATACTTTGCACAATACAATGACTTAGCTTATATACACAAGCTAGGGTAAACCGATCCATAACTGCATGGCCAACTTTCTAACAGCATGACCAGCTGGTGTAACAACATCCTAACAACCCTAACGCCTTCTCAGGCCGGTCCTGAGTTTTTAAAGGCTCGGGGCGAATTTAAAAAATGGACCTTAAATTGAGAATTTAAATTGTAATTATAGTTACAGTCGTATTTTCGGTTGTGTTGTGTTTATCATGATTGCGGATATAATAGATGTTATTTTGTTTATTGTGAGTATCGCGATTATAAAATTTTTTTAGTAACATATGCTATTGTGGACATAATGGTTCCATATATCGCGGTTTTAGATGATGCCACTACCGTCATATAACGATCGTTTTTGTGGTTGATGTCGCTATTTAAATCTTTGTCCTTAATAGCAAGTAATGAAAGAAATTAAATTTTAAGAGTTGGTCCATCGTAACAAGTATTAAAAAAATTGGTTCCCTAATAACAAGTATTGAAAAAATTAAAATTTAAAACTATTAAAAAACTTTGATACATGCCGTGTAAACTTTAGTTTACATGTGTCTTTTAGTTTTAGGGGTTAGAGTTTTAGTTTAGGGTTTAAAGTGTAGGGGTTTATGTTGTAGGGTTTAGAATTTAAGATTAGTGTTGAGAATTTAGGGTATATGGTTTAAGGTTTATGGTTTAGTTTTTTAAGGTTAGGGTTAAAATTTAGGATTTGAATTTTATAATGTAAATATGCAGGCTTGTGTAAAATTAATTTTACCAGTATGTATATCAAAATTTTACCTTAAAACTATGCACATAATAATAAATATTAGAAAAAATTGGATCCCTAGTAGCAAGTACTAGAAAAAAAATTGAATATTAAGAGTAGATCCCTAATAATAAATAGCGGAAAAAACTAAGCCCCTAATAACAAGTATTAAAAAATGGGCCATTAATAACAAATATTAGAAAAAAAATTGAATATTAAGAGTAGACCCCTACTAATAAATATTGAAAAATACTCAGCCTCTAATAACAAATATAAAAAAATAGGCCCCTAATAGCAAGTATTAGTAAAAAATAATATTCATAGTAGATCTTTAATAATAAATGTTAGAAAAATCTTAACCCCTATTAACAAATATTAAAAAAATAGGCCATAATAATAGGAGAAATTATTACATGGTCCCGGACCACCACGTCATCCATGGTCCCCATCCACTACAAATCAGCCATGTAATTTCTTTTTTTTCATGTCACTATGTAACCACCCAGTCCCTATTTATATGGGTTAAAAATGAAGATTCATCTTTGAAAAAATGACATGGAAATTACATGACTGATTTTTAGTGGAAAGGGTCATGGATGATGTGGTGGTCCGGGACCATGCAATAATTTTTCCTAATAATAGATATTAAAACAAACTAAATCTTTAAATATAATTTGAAAATATACAATATTTAATTTTCCTGAACAATGGGCCCTGGGCAGGCGCTCTTGCTGCCCCTGCCCAAGGCTGGCCCTGCGCCTTCTGCTATGGTTAACATTCTCCCTACCTTTTTTCTCTTCTTTCAATTCATCAAAGGAGAGAATATTGAGGCGTTGGCAAAACATGTCAAAGAAGAAGCTAGTCAAAGAGAGAGAAAAAAAAAGCAAGGAGAATGTTAACCATAACATAAGGCGTTAGGATTGTTAGGATGTTGTTGCGCCAGTTGGTCATGCTGTTAGAAAGCTGGCCATGCAGTTATAGATCAGTTTACCCTAGCTTGTGTATATAAGCTAAGTCATTGTATTGTGCAAAGTATGTATTCAATAAATAAAGTTTATCTTCTCTAAATAAGTTTTATAAGCATTCTGACAGTGTGTCATTATGTAAAGTCAACATATTTGTCTATATGACGCTGCTATTGCAGCGTGTACTGCCATGTACGTTTGTCACGTCATTTCAAAATATTTATCGTCAGTTGATTAACAGTTTTCATCTGCAGAGGGGTCATTTTGGCCCAAAATAAAACGTTAAAAGTTAAACTGGTTCAAAAAAATAAGAGCCAAAATAACTATTCAGTTAAACGTTAGGGGCATTTTTTTTTCTAATGTACTCATTTCATAATCAACAAATACTATTACTTATATCAATACCAACCCCTTCGAATTTTAAATTAATTTCTAAAAAGAATAATAATGGATTAATAGCTTGGTGTTGCCAGCCACAATCTCAAGTTGACCCAATGACAATAAATTAAATTATAAGATTGTTTTTATATAAATAAAATAAAATATACATCGAAGAACATATGAATAAACCCAAATTGAATTCTTTTTTAGGGTTGGGTTTAGTTGATGTATCATTATACAATTTGCACAAGCAAATGTCAACTTTTGTAACGAACACTAATTTATATAATTTGAATTGAATTTATTTATACTTTAAACCCAAGTTGTGTGCTAGAATTATTTATTAATTTTGTGGTGACATTTGAAATCTTAGTTTATATCTTTTGCCTAACATAGAAGCTAGCGCTGTATTTTCCAATTTATATAGAATTTGGTCACTTACGATTAAGCACAAATCATATGACCCCACAGTTCGAAATACAGAGTTCTTTTGCTCATAGAATTCAATTTTCCCTGATTAAGAAAAAAACATTATCTTTTTTATTAAGAATTAATTTATAATAAAATTTATAAGAAACCCATGAATTACTTTGTTTCTTTAGTTTTTATTTTTATGCTTTTATTATATTTGGATCTTAATATTTTTTATTTCATGAAAAATAATAATTTATATTAAGGGCTTATATTGAGTACATATTGGAAATTAATGAAGTATTTTGGTCCAAATTATAAATTAGAAGCGTATTTTTTTTTTATAAAAGTATAAATATATTTTTCTTAAAAATACATGGCTTAAGGAGTATTTTTCCCTAAAATTCATACCAAATAATTAATTTAGCCCCTCCATGAAAAATGCACTCAATTAGGTCCATAAACTCACGAATTGCTCAATTTAACCATTTGACTAATGTTGATCGTTAATGTGTTGATGTGGCAGTTAACGGTGCTGACGTTGCAGGTAACATCAAAATGCTTATGTGGCATAGGGGTAATGTTTGCTTTTTTTAGAATTCGAGGGCTAAATTGATTTTTTTAGTGAGTTCGAGGGTAAATTCTTCTTTAAGTAAGTTCGAGGTTAAATTTTTATGTAATATTTAAATAAAAAATTAAGAAATTGAAATGTTAAAATATAAAATACACTATTACAATATTATAAATATTGAAAATAAAAATATTATTAAAAATTCAAAATTATAAGATTAAAAATACCAGAAGCTATAAAGTGATAAATTATTAAAATTATAAAAAATAAATTTAAAAAATATATTAAAAAATTTAAAATTATTTATATTGTGTTATAGATTTTGCATTGTAACAGTGAAGCTGATAAACTAGCTAAGGAAAGTATTTGTCAAGTGTTCCCAAATATTTTACCCGTTACGTGCTTATTGGTCGTCTGGTCCTGTTTGTGTTATGATTTTATCATAATAATTGTATTCGATAAATATCTTCCTTAGCTAGTTTGTCAGTTTCACCATTGCCTCACTACTAGAGATTTGCAAGCTCTGCAAAATCTAAAAAACAACAATATAAATATTTTTTAAATATATGTATTATTTTTTATAATATCAATTTTTAATATAATTTTAATAATTTTTACAATTAATAAATATTTTTAATTTTTAATAATTTATAATTCATCATTTTATAGGTTTTTTATATTTTAAAATTTCTAAAGTTTTACTTATATTGTTTAAGAATTTTAATAGCATATTTATTATTATTATTATTATTATTATTATTATTATTATTATTATTATTATTATTATTATTATTATTATTATTATTATTATTATTATTATTATTATTATTATTAGAAGTAACTATACAAGCCACCACTCCCTTATTAAAAATTTCACCGATCTTAATTGGAGGAAAAAAATACTCGAGGGAATGTTAATACGATAATACACGCCAAAACAGAAAGTACCACACAACCAAAATACACTGTCTCATCTTATATTTAATTTTTTGAGGAAACGGCATAAGCTTAAATTCATTAACTGCCAAAAATGGCAGCATCAACTAAAGAATTTACAACGCAATCCAGAAGCTCAAAAGAGAAAGTAAAAGGTTCATTACAAGTAAAAATCTATTGAGCTAACACACGTGCAACTCTGTTGGCTTCTCTACAAGTATAAACAATGGAAAAATCAGAGTTGTTAGCCAAAATCTGCTTGGCTTCTTCAAAAACAGTGGACACGATGGATCTGTCTGGCTTGTTGGACAGCAGCCTGTTGATCACACTTAAGCAATCTCCCTCAATCATCACCTGATGCCAACCGTTGGCTACAGCCATCATAAGCCCTCAGCAAAGGCAAAAGCTTCAATCATCTCAGCTGTGTAAGTGTCTAAAAGAACTCGAGCATGACCATCCAGCATCAGGCTATAGTGGCCTCTGGCCACAACACTAATGGAAGCAGCACCTGTGCTTGGGAAGAAAGCACCATCAACATTAATTTTGAAAAAAGCTTCAGGAAGACATCTCCAAGCCTTAGACATGTTGCAAGCAAATTGGTCCATGGTGAAGTCATTTGCAGTAAGATAATCAGAAACAAGCAACTGCATATAATCTAACACCACTTTAACAAGAAGAAGCATATCTTTATGAATTAAAGTGTTTCTCCTATTCCACAAATTCCAGAGAAGCACAACCAGAAAAGTGAATTGATCCTGGTCCATCACAGTTACACAGGCTTCCAACCACTATTTGCAATTAACATATGGGTCCATGGGAATGCAAGAGCTAAGGCCAT
The DNA here is from genome assembly GCA_958450335.1 of Hibiscus tridactylites. NCBI lineage: Eukaryota > Viridiplantae > Streptophyta > Magnoliopsida > Malvales > Malvaceae > Hibiscus > Hibiscus tridactylites. The sequence continues at coordinate 78,632,872 of OY288273.1, forward strand.
ATAAATCGAAGCTTCAATGACTCTAGGGCAGTCTCTATAAGCATGCAACAAAGATTCAGTAATCACAAAACACATGGGACACATGATATTGCCTAATCTAGCTGCTTTTAGTTTCTCTCTTACATGAAAGGCATTGTAGCAAAGTCTCCACACAAAAATCTTGATTTTAGGCAATGTTTTCATACTGTGAAGGGTTTTCCAAACTGGTAAGAGATCCCTATCCACATTTCGATCCTTTTAATACCAATTATACCCAGACTTTTTAGAATAGGAACCACTAGAGTGATGATTCTATAAAAAGGTCTTCTGCAACAGGGACAATAGGACAACTAACAATCTTTTTAGCATCAGCCTCAATAAATACATTTTTGATTTTTTGCACATCCCACATATTCTGGCCAGGCAACATAAACTCTCCACAAGTGACATGATTGGTCATACTATCAGAGTAGGATCCTTCAAGCTGCACCACTGAATCTGCTCCCCACTTACTACTGAAATTGAGAGTAGGACTGTGAATACCAACTCTCATATGAAATGCATCTTTGAAAATCTCCTTAACTTTGAAAATACAGTTCCACACAGAAGAAGCTTTATCAAAATGCTTGGCTTCAAGAACATTGCCACCAAGAAAGTATTTAGCAGATAAAACCTTAAAGCACAAAAATTCTCTATTTGTAACCAGTCTCCACACCTGTTTTCCCAATAGAGCAAGATTAAAAGCTTTTAAATCCTTCAAGCCTAAACCTCCATCTTTCTTAGGCCTACAAAGCTTATGCCAAGCTACATGGGCCCAACCTCTTTTCCCAGCACGACCAGACCACCAGTAAAATCTCATTGTAGAAATAATTGGATCAATGATACAATCAGGTAACATGAAACAAGACATAGCATATGTTGGCAATGCTTGGGCAACAAATTTTAACAGGGTTACCCTTCCCTCAAAAGAAAGTAAGTTTTTGATCCAACCTCTCACCCTTTTATCAACATTTCTAAACAAGAACCCCATAACTTCTGTTTTATTTTTACCTATAATCAAAGGCAGACCTAAATAGATTTCTATATCCTTTTCTCCTCTAATCTCAAGTACATTCATTAAATCATCTTTGTGACTTTGAGCCACGTCATTACTAAAAAAATATAGAATTTATCCAGATTTACGTTTTGCCCAGAAGAAAGCTCATAGTCCTGCAAAACTTGTTTAAATCTGATCACTTCACTCACTGAGTTTTTCACAAACACAAAACAATCATATGCATAGAGCAAATGGTTCACTCTAAGACCATGGATGCTAGCTCTCAACCCTCTAATGTTGCCTAATTCCTGTTCTTTCAAAAGGATAACAAAAATCCCCTAAAAACAAAAGAGGAATAAATAGGGGGATAAGGGGTCCCCTGCCTTAAGCCCCTTTTAGGTTTGAAAGCTTGTGACAATTTCCCATTGATCTTCAAATGAAAAGAAACAAAAGATACACAGTTCATAATCAAATTCACCCAGTTCTGGTCAAACCCCATTTTGAGCATAACATCCTTCAAAAAATACCATTTAACCTTATCATATGCTTTCTCCATATCCAACTTAATAGTTGCCCCTTTGTTAGGACCACTCCTAGCACTTTTAAGGTAATGCATAAGCTTATGAACAACTAACACATTGTCTGAAATCAGTCTACCTTGGACAAATGCAGATTGGTTTTCAGAAATATATCAAGGCATCATAATTTTTAAAATGTTAACAAGGACTTTGGACACTGTTTTATAGACCACGGTACATAAACTTATGGTCCTAAACTGTTTGATTAAGGTTGGGTTAGCTAATTCAGGGATTAAGACAATAACTGTTTTATTTACTTCTGACATAGGCAAATTCCCTTTCAAGCAAGTCAAGACACAATTGAATAAAAGCAGGTCCAATAACATGTCAAAACTTTCTAAAAAATGAAGAAGGGAATCCATCTATACCTGGTGCTTTTGAGGGATGGATTTGAAGAAAAGCCTCTTTTACTTCCCCTACAGTGAATCCAGAACACAAGGAAGCATTCATGTCTGGTGTAATGCAATGCTTGATTGCATCCAAGATCTGGCTTGAAGAGGAGGCACCACTGGATTGGAAAAGCTGCATGAAGAATCCTTGTGCAATCTCAAAAACCGAAGCTTCATCTGATTTCCAGTTTTCATTCTCATCAGTGAGACCCTTTACAAAATTCTTTTTCCTTCTACCATTGGCCCCAGCATGAAAAAAGGTGGTGCATGTCACCCTCCTTCAACCAAAACACTTTAGATCTCTGCCTCCAGTAGATTTCCTCCATGTCTAACAACACCTTTAATTCTTTCTTGGTTGCATTTAGCTCAAGGACAACATGGTCAGTGACATTACAACTCAAGAGGTGCTCAATTCTTTCATTCAAAAATTTCTTCCTCTTATGGGATCTTCTTCTTTTATCATTCTGCCACCATTTTAGACCCTCCCCTACATCATTGAGCTTTTCAAGTGTTAGACCAAAAAAACTATTCCAATTTTTCAGCACAGTTTCCTCACACTCAGGATCATTAACCCAGCAGTTCTCAAATCTGAAGAAGTCCTTAGTTCTAGTTGGATTGTCAGCCAAAGCTTTATTGTTGATAAGGATAAAGTGATGATCTAAATAAGGGGTATACTCAGAGAACACTTCACCTTGTCCAAATTTGTGCAACCAGGGAATTGAAGCCACAAATCTATCAATCCTCTCATTAACCATGTTTTCAGGGTTCGAGCCACAATGCCATGTAAACCATCTCATATTAGGCTTAATGTCCTAGAGGCCATTTCTTTCCAATGCATCTCTGAAATTATCAACCTCCACGCTTGGTTTCCTCCTCCCTCATTCTTTTTCATTAAATTTCAATATCTCATTTAGATCTCCTCCAATGATCCAAGAAAGATCTGATCTATTTTTCAAAGAATCAAGTAACTCCCAATCTTCATGTTTTCTGGATCTGTTACATGTTCCATAGAAGCCTGTAAATCTGAACCAGCTGTCACCATGGTCCACTTCTACATCAATATGAGATTTGGAAAAGGACAGTAAATTGACATTAACCCCTTCTTTCCATAGCATCATTAAGCCCATACAAGCATTTGATCTTTCCACAAAAAAAATTCCCCACATGTTAACTCTTCTTTTCACTTCTTCAGCTTTTCTTTTATTCAGTCTTGTGTCACTTAAAAACACCACACTAGGACCTTTCGAGGCTAAAATTTGCCCCAAAGTTCGAACTGTCTCAGGGTTCCCAAGCCCTTGACAGTTCAAGCATAGAAGCTTCATGGCTCTCGATGGGGCTAAGTCTCAGCCTCCGCCGTTGGTTCAGGGGTTTTAATGGGTGAAAGAGCCTCAACACCACCCTCTAAGGTGTTAGACACAACAACTGAACAAGATCTAGTCTTCTTGGGGCCAACTGGATGACAAACTTCATTTTTACCTTACAAGGACCTTTTATAGCTTCAGTTTTTGGTAGCTGAGATGGAAATTGGTTTCCCCCACCAAGAATTAACTCATAACACAATCTCATTATCTCTCATAGCCTCAACAGGCTTCTTCAGTTGGCTTGATCCTCCAGTAGTACTTCTATAGTGAATTATACTAGGTTTGGGGACAACTGCACTTGAAGTATTTGGCTTGAAAGCAACCTTAAGCCATGTACCATACCGAAAAGGACCCTTAATGAATTCAGGGGGCAGAGTAGAACAAGAACCAACCTCATGCTCAATTAAACCACACCAAAAGCAGAGTTGTGGCAATCTCTCATACTTAGCCATACATATCCTAGGAGCTTCATTAGTAATTTTCCCAAGGTGAACACATCTTCTAAGAGGTTTGGTAATGTCAATATCGGCTCTGACCCTCATGTACTATCCCAATCTACCTTCACATTTTCTGAAATCTGCATTCAAACAGTTCCCAAACCTTTCTCCTATAGACCTTCCCACTTCCTCATTCATGCCTACTAAAGGTAAGTTATAAATTCTGATCCAAATAGCTAGTAAAGAAAAGCCATATTCTTTGGGACTCAAGTTGCCATCGAAGGGCTTTAAAGCTAACGGTTCTCCATTAAAGGTCCAGGGTACTCTATCCAAAACATAGTCACGATCCTCAAGCTTCCCAAATTTAAACAGAAACATATTAGGACCAAGCTTAGTAGCATCTTCTAAAGCCCGACTCTTCCAAACATCAATAAACACTCGAATTAATAAAGACCCATCCACAGAAGTAGGGGAAATGAGCTTACCAACAATCCATTTCTCAGAGCCTGGCATTTCAGATTGCAAAAGATTCTTAGCTTCATCGACATCCACTAGTTCGTCATCCGTGAACTTCAAATCGCTCAACATCCTTTCCATTTCCTCCTCTATAGAAGCCATTTCCAAACAAAACAAACCCAGAAAGCACTCTCCTATATCCCATCAAACTGTCAGTAGCAAAATCGAAAACGAGAAATCCTAAATGAACCTTTTCCCCCCTTTGCGGCTGAACAAACCAAATCCACACTTAGGTCGAGATTCAGTCTTAAAATCTTCAAAAACCAATTTACTCCCTCCCCGAGAAACACACAAGCTTTCGATGTTAGGGTAAAATAGACAAATAACCCCTTTAATGAAACATGGCGATTCACTATCACAACAGGCAAAAATGAAATAAAAAATAAAAAATATAAACGCCCCGTAACCGTTGCGACACTGGGCCCCGCGATTGTAATTCTGTGACGCTTGTCTCCCAAAAGACCTCCTTGGTTGCGCGCGTCAGACAGGCCCCAGAGAATGTTCCCCAAATACGCACAACGACTGTATAAATGCGCCCTCCAAAATGTTTGGCACCTCGTAAATCTGCGCGCCCAATCCCAAAACCTTGGACACCTTTCTATGCAGACCCATGCACAAACAAACAAAGAAACTTTACACATCATCATATTCAACCTCAGACCAGGCAAATAAACAAACACCCGGCAGACTAAAATTTCTAGAAAAATTTCCTTCACAAAACCAGCTATGAAATCTCGATCTAAAACCTCGAATAACCATTTTTTATCAAACCCCAGCAAATCACCATCATCATACGACCTTACCCACCGTAAAAACCTCTGCTTAAATCCTTCATCTACACAGATTGAACCCAAATAAAACCTTGGAACCTCAAACCCTAAAACTGAAACCCTGTAACAAACCCAAACCTCAAACCTTTGCCTTTTCCAATCCATGATACCTCCTCCACGAACCAGATCCTGCAAAACAAAGAAAAAACAAGCATTAGCATGACACCAACCATTAGCGCCGCCGAAGTGCCCATCGTTCCAAACCTGACTACAGGGGGCGACTCCGGTGCCTAATGCCGTCACACAGCCTACCTAGACACTCCTCAACACAGCCGGAAGGTGACTGGACACTCATCGAGGCAAGCGTCGTACGAAAGACACGAGATCGGACCCTCACCGGAACTCTCAAGATGAAAAAAGCAAGCGGAAATTCAGAGAGAATTTTGCTTCGTACGGACGCTTCCTCCCCCTCCCAGTAGACATTGCTCCCAGTAGACCTCCTCTCACATTTAAGCCTCCCCCTATTACACCCACTCACGCCCCACACACAACTAGCTGCCAACACCCACCCCACAACATGCCACTCGCAACACCAGTAGGCCACTCGCCCAACAAGCGAATACGGCAACAGCAGACCAAACACGCAGCACCAGCGCACTACACTAAAACCTGGAACCAAGACCAACGGTCCACCCCTCCTTTGGCCAAGACACCGACCATTCCATTCGCCTCTCTCAACACATTATGGAACACACATTTCAAATCCAAACACGCAGCATCAATAATCCGAAATACATAATAAAAACTCCATGGGCGACATTCAACATTGAGTACCCACGAGACAGCCACCACGGAATCTGATTCAATAATGCATGTTATATGACACCATCTAGAGGCGCGAAACAGCTACAGCGCAACACAAACCGCTCTCAACTCCGCTTCATTAGAATCCAACTCATCTAACGGACCCGAAAACAATGCCAACACCTGACCTTTATCATTCCGTAGAGCGCCCAACAACCCGCTGGACTCGGTTTCCCTCGTGCGAATCCATCAACGTTAAATTTCAAGACATCCCTCATTGGTGGACACCAAGAAATCCTCACTCGATCCATTCTCACCCTAGACCCCTCCTCGCACCACCATGGGCAATCCCACCAAACATATTCGGCAATATCTATATTCGATTTCACCGCCCTAACCCAATGCAAAGTTCTCAATTTGATCAAGAAAATAATTCCGCCTTCGACATACGTTTAACATTGAACATCAAATCATTTCGTGCCAGCCACATAGACCATAAAACTGTTGTATAAACTGCCAACCACCACTTCCGAATCGATCTCGAGAAGAAATTATCAAAACACATTCTTACAAACTCAATCACCGTTGTTGGTCGCACCACCTCGACACGCCACCACCCAAAGAAAAGTGACCAAAGCTCCCACATAAATCGACACTTAAAAAAGATGTGATCGACAACCTCATCATCCTCATTGCACCAACGACATGACAAACTATTTTCATCAATCGGCAGCCCCCTCTGCTTAAAAAAGCACAACGTTGGCAAGCGTTGTAACATCACAAACCACACAAAACATTGAATCTTTGGGGGCACTTGCAAGTGCCAAATAACAGACAAATCGGTGTCAATCTTTAGGCCAAACGATGCCATCAAATTAGACAACATGGCCACCGAGAAATTCCCCCTCTTGGAGTGCTTCCAAACCAGCCTATCTTTAACCTCCTCACATAATATAACAGATCCAATGGTCGCCTTGAGATCACGCAACTGGTTGTCTTCAAAAGACCTCAATTGTCTACCAAAATAATCGGACCACCCATCATGCCCAAACATCGAATTGCATACATAATCCTTTACCAGCGCTTATTTGTTCTGAGCAACTTGGAACAGTCTAGGAAATACCACACACAACGGCTCAACCGAACACCAACAATCGCGCCAAAACAACACCTTCTCTTTATTCCCAATCAACCAAACAAAACTCGACAACCCCATAAAATGTTGCACGCACGCGTCATCTTGTACCTCCACAATTTGTCGCCACACCGTCAACATGTTCCTCTTCCGCACCTTATTGAAATACCAACTCGATACATCCTCTCTATATGTATGATTACTTCTAATAAAATCATACATTTGTCGAGCAAAAAAATATTATTATTATTATTATAAAAAATATGACATAAAACTAATTAACTCCTAGAATCTCTAAAAATCAATTTCACTCTCGAATTCCCTAAAAAATCAAGCATTGGCCCTCTGCCACATCAACATTCATATGTTGGCTTTCACATCAGCACAGTTAACTGTCACATCAGCACATTAAAGGTTAACGTTAGTCAAAAGGGTTAAATTGATGCAATTCGCGAATTCGAAGACCTAATTAGGTGTGTTTTTCGCGGAAAGGCTCAATTGATTATTTGATACGAACTCATGGGCCAAAATATCCCTTAAGCCAAAATATTTAATCACAAATGATTAAAAACAAAAAAAGCCTTTTCCTTAGCTAAATCATCAAAGTTAACGAGCATGTAATAGTTTCAGGTAGACTTGTTCGAGAGGCATATTACATGTTCAAGTTCTAACGTTAACTCGAAATTTGAACAGAAATATTATACTTGAAAAACAAGTTTGGACGAAAAATAGATTCGTTTAAAATAGAGGTCGGATTCGACTCTAATATTTAAAGTTCAAACTTGGTTCAACCGATCTTTTTTTTAAATACGTTGGTGTGATTACAAAATAGTATATGTTTAATTTTCTTAGCCTTTAATGTATCATTTTATATTATATAATTTATATCACATAAAAATTAAATTAATAATAATATAGTACTATAATGTAAACATTATAAATATATTGGCCTTGTTTGGCAATTAACAGATAACTGATAGCGGATTACATTAGCTGATTTGACTAGCGGATTGTATTAGCTGATTGTATAAAAGTGTTTGGTAAAATTAACTGATAGCTGATAGCTGTTAGATTATTTAAACAAGCAAAATGACATATAAGGACATGATTATATTCAATACTTGTTTGAATAATTTATTAGTTATTAATATTTTGTATCCAATTATTATTAATTAGATCTATAAAATTATTTTTAATATAACTTTTCTAAACATATTCGAATGATTTATATATTAATTTATTATGTATATAATTATTTCAATATAATCTAACTAATTAATAAATTTAAATACACATATAAATATGTGATAATAAAAAGAAAGAAGTAAATAGGATTAGCTTATAAATAGGGTGAGAAAATATTTAATTTAGGTTATTTTGAGATTTTTGGTAACTGGTAAGGGTAAAAGAGTCTTTACAACTCTAATATCAAACCTCTAATATCAAAAAGCTCCTATTATGAGCTTTTTCAAAATTAGCGGTTTCACCCCAATCCCCTCTTCCAATCCGATGTTTTCCAAACAACAATATTAGCGGATTTGACTAGTCAAACCTCTAATTATGCTTAAAACCTCTAATTTTTACTCAAACATCTCTTTATCAAACAGGGCCATTAAGTTGTCCATGTATAAAAGAACAAAAAAATTTAATGAGATAAAATTATGAAAAATTATTAAATGTTAAATTAAAAACGTTTTTTTAAATAAGTACATGTTGAAAACAAACTTGGTTAATTATTTACAAATATGAGTTAGTTTAGACAAAAACTTTTGACCCATATTTCAAAATTGATTGAACTCGAACAAATATAAAATATACTAATCCAATGTATAAATCAGATCCAAATACGACCTGACCACAAATGCCTCTTATCTTAGGTGCCAATGCCATATAAATATATGCCTTTTTGTCAATGGAACATGGTGTAAGCAGACTTTACATAGCTGAATTTAATTTTTTTGGTTAATCACTGGTATCCGACTTATTACCCGATTAATTTAAATCGAATTTTGTATAGATTCAATATTTGGGTGATCCTCTCAATTTAATTTTCTCCATTCATAATGTTAAAATTCCAACCTTTAACAACCTAGTGTCTTATCTCACTAAACCAACTTATTGTTGGTATCTAAATCTATTCCAATAAAACCGTTAGTCCAAAACGTTTAAAGCCAAGTGCCCAAGTCCGAAAAATGGTCCATAATTCTACATCACATCTGTTCAAATCTCTTATTTTTTATTTAATTTTTTATTCAAAGTAAAATATATTTGACAATTATCATAGTTAATGTCATTATATGATATCAAATAGAAAAAAAAAATTCATGTTCAAATCTTAAAGACGATATTGTTAAAAACAAGAGTTACGAATTTTAAATATAGACCATAAAATTAACATATAATTTACTAAAAAAAAGTTAATGCTTTTATAGTGTGAAACACGATATGCCTTTAAAGATTACGAGGCAAATACATGAAAGAAACAGAATATGTTATAAGAAATCAGAATTGAGAATCATCTAATTATCTCATTCCGGACATCAACGATCGTCATACGCACACAGATATATGAAGCCAGTCTTAATCTTTGAAGTTGTTTTTTTTTTCTTCAGAACTGACATAAACCATAATACGACAAATATAGTAATAGCCCACTTTCTTGTTGGATTGACAACGATGTATACGCACGTGTTATGATACTGTTCGATAATTAACGGATAATTAATAATAAATTATACTAATTGATTGTATAAAATTGTTCGATAAATATAATTGTTATATGATGATCGTATGTTTATTCGAACAAACAAAAAGATGTGTATGGACATGATTATATTTTATATTTATTTGAATAATTTATTAATTATTAGTATTTGGTATCCATATATGTATTAAAGTAAAAAAATAATTAGTTCTTTTTAATTATTAAGCATATTTTAAAGACGTATATATTTATTTCTTATTGTAAAATTATTTTAATATAATTTTATGAATTATTAAATTTAAATGATACTTGAAGCATATGTATTGATCTCATCTATTTGAAAGGAAAATAATTATTTAAATTATATATTAGAATATGTTTTATTGAAGAATATGTGAATTATTTAAATTTAGGTTATTTGGAGAACCTTCTTTGTATTTGTTAATGACAAAAGAGTCTTTGCAACTCTTATATCTAAATCTCTACCAAATAGCTCTCATTACGAGCTTTTTCAATTTTAGATGATTTATCATCATCCGATGCTACAATCACGTTAGATTGTCTTTGATAAAAATTTGATTTTCTAAAATTTGTTTTTTTTCAAGTTCTTTGGAATTCAAATCTTTTTCTTCTTGAATTTTCTGAAACAAATTTTGTATATCGACACATTTTTGCTCAAACTTATTGAATTTTGATTCAAGTTTAATTTTGGTTTTAGAAATTAAATCATTTTGAATTTTCAAATTTGAAACCACTTTCTTGTTTTTCAAAATGTGATTTTTAAACTCTAAAATCAAATCATCTTAGGCATCTTGTAATTCATCAAAAGAATAAGATGTTGAAGTAGATGAATTAAAAGGTACCCTTGAATCTTCTTGGATGATCATGAGACAAATGTTGGCTTGTTCATTATCGGTGGAGTCATCATCTCTCCAAGTAGCCACATATGCCTCCTTCTTATGGGTTCAAGAGCTTGACATCTTCTTCTTCCTCGATTCATGTTTGGATTCTTTCATTTTGCTCTTCATGAATTGGTAAAACTTCTCGAAGAGATAAGCCATCTCTTCTTCTTCACTTTCCTCCTCACTTGAATCTACATGTAGGCATGTAGAGGAATTGAGAGCAACAACCTTCGAGTTAATGCCTAGCTCTGTGATTTTCTTCTTCCCCATCTTCTTTATCTCTTCCTTCTTCTTCTCCTCTTCTTTTCCTTTCTTCATGATTTCATGAGTGAGAAGAGACCCATGAGTTCATCTAACTTTAAGGTCTTGAAATTCTTGGCTTCGATGATGGCGGTCTTCTTTGAGTCCCATGACTCAGGAAGAGAATAAAGAAGCTTTCAGACAAGCTTGTCTTCCGGAATGATTTCTTCATAGCCTTTGAGTTTATTTGTGATGGTGAAGAATCTATCGAACATCTTCGTGATGTCTTCATCTGATTCCATCTTGAAGTTCCCATACTTAAGGTTGAGAGGACCGATCTTGGTCTCCTTTACTTCGTTGGTTCCTTCGTATGTGACTTCAAGCTTGTCACATACCTCCTTGGCATCTTCACAAGAAGACATCTTCTCATAGATGTTGGGGCTAAATGCAAAAAAGAGAATGTGCAAAGCCTTGCAATTTAGCTCCATCTTCTTGCGATCATACGCATTCCATTCTGCCTTGCATCTTTGTGGTACGTATGGGCCATCTTCAACAATGTCCCAAAGCCTGTAATCTTTGGCCTTGATGAAGAACATCATTCTTGTCTTCCAATAAGCATAGTTGGTCCCGTCAAAGAAAGGTGGTTTGTCGATGAATTGCGCCATTTCTCCGGTTGATTGTATTATTGGTCGAGCTAGCTGGATCACCTCAATAAGATGTTAACCCCCTTCGTTTGAGTCTCGCTCTGATACCAATTGTTAGGCTCGATGATCACTCAACCATTGCTTGCCAAGTGGTGGAGAAGATGTAATTTTGGGTGTTTATGGTGGAAGCAAAAGATAGACACAATTGACACACGATTTAGAGTGGTTCGAATTTCTAACCAAAGCCTACATCCACTACCTTAGCTACCCACCAAGTATTTCACCAATTCACTAAGAATTCTTCTCCTTTTATAGGCTAAGGAGGCAACCATTAACAACTTTGACTCACTCGCCAAGTCTAGAAACCAAAGCTCACAACCCGACCTTTGGGCACACTCTTTAAACTAGAGAATTCAAAGCAAACGAAATCCCTCTACAAGGTTGATATTTGCACACTTAAGCTCTCACCCAAATCCTAGAACACTTGAGCATACATTGACAATTTGAGCTCACAAGTGTTTGTCTATACAAGGAATGAAAATTAAGATATAAGACAAATTATAATCATAATGTTGTTGACAATTGAAGCATTAGTCTTCCATGGATGCTTGAAGGTCCCTTTTATACTCCTAATTTAGTTTGTATTCGTTGGAGACTGTTAGGATTGAATTGGAGCCGTTGGAGCCTTTATTTCTCACAATAAATGCAGTTCTAGTGATGTCCGTTTTGATACGCTCGAAGTCGTATCGAAATGCCCTTCTTCAGAACTAGCCGTTGGAGTCTAATGCAGTATGTCGTATCGAAACACGTTGGGCCGTATCGGAATGCCCGTATCGGAACGTCTAGTGCTGTATCGAAACAACCTGCAATTTAAATAACCGTTGGGGATTTTAGCCGTTGGGATCTTTTCCACGTAGGCATATCGAAACGCAAGGGGGCGTTTCGAAACAACCTCTATTCGTATCAAAACAGGTAAGCCCTGTATCAAAACGGGTTTTGGCAGTTTGAAAAGAACTGTAGTTGAAACCCTAAGGCGTTTCAAAACGGGGTAAGCCGTTTCGGTACAATTAAGCTGGAAACTTGGGTTTTGCTACTTTAAAACCTTTTAAAAACATTTTAAAACCTTTGAAACTTCCTCAAACATAATTTCAAGTTATTTAAACTTAAAAACATTTTTGAAATCTTTTCAATTTAATCCAAAGTTATTTTTCAATTATTATATTAATACAAATATCTCAACAATAATACTTGAGTTACAAATTTTTTTGACCTTAAGTTACAACGGAGATTGATGTGAAGATATACCAGAAAAGAAATGCAAAACGTATCATAAACTATAGACGGAACTGTAGCATGCCAATTTTTTTATACTAAAAAATAATAGGATTTTTACATATTTAGACCACCGATTTTCAATTAAGTTGAACTTTGTCCTCTTCATTTTCTATGGTTAATTTTATTTTGTTCTCTAAATTTTCAAGGTTAATTATGTTTTGCTCCTAATCTTGATTCATGGCTTTCTCACCGTTTAAAATAGGCTGAAAACGGAAAAAATGTGTTTGAGTTGGAAGCAGCATAACGACCACAAAAATATTGATTAGTTAGGTTAGGTCCCATACATGGGAAATGGACAGTAGCTTGGCACAATGTGTGTACTAAATTTGAGTTCCCATCAAGAAGGGCATTCTCCAAGCCACCCAACTTTACAATCATATGCAACGTATAGTTTCTAAGTTGACTTTGGATTACATAAAATGTGCCTACCTTTTGGAGCATTTTTTTGAAGAGTTTATCTTTGATATATGTATGTATGGGTTATGTTGGGTGTAGAAACCCAAGTATTTTCCTTATTGGGGCATATCTCATTATCTCAACATAAAGGTTACGTTGGAGTAAGTCCAGACAGTGATTTGGATCAAATAAAAGCTGTGGATGGAGGGGGAGTTGTTAATAGTTTGAAATGAACATTATTAGTTTGTGTCGAGAATTTTTAGAGCAAGCGATTAAAAGTTATCAGTTAACAACTCGCTCTCTCTCTTAGATTGTGAGTTCAATATTCATTAGGAGCAAATTTTCTCTCTCTTTCTTTAGGTAAGAATTGTTAAAAAAAACATTATTAGTTCGCATAAGAAGCTAAATCATCAGTGTTGGTGCGCCACGCCATGTAAGATGGACCATCAACGTTAAGGTCGGCGTGTACAAGGGTGGACCTACTTAGGCCATGGTCCACCCCAAGCCCAAAAATACTTTTTGTATCGAATCTCTAAAAATAAAATTTTAAAATCAGGTCATTTTATTTTATTTTTCATCATTTTTAAATCAAAAGCTTCTGGTTCGATTGTCTCAAAAATCAAATTTAAAAGTTGACATTTTTTTGATGAAAAAAATTATGACATTTTTTATCCTTCGTTTTCCTATTTTTATAAGGCGTAAATGAAAAAAACGTTCGAAGAACTGTTCGTATAAAGTTCGTTTATTAAGTCAAACAAACGAGTATGAATAAAATTATTATGTTTGTTTAATAAATGAACGAACATGAACAAATGTGTGTTTAGATTGTTTATGTTTACAGACAAACTCATTTATAATCTTGTTTATTAGCTCGTTTATTTATTAATAATATTTTTATAGAAATATTGAAGTAATATATCCCTCTATTTTTATATTTCAATTTCAACTCACTAATCCGAGAAATATATATTATATTTGTGAGCACTATTGATAATTTAAAAAATATAAGTTATGAGAAGTGTGCTCTACAAGGGGTGTTCACTACCGGGTACCCGAGGTATCGAGTACTTGGTTCTTCGGGTAGTGCATTTGCCGGCCCGTGTCTCGGCCCATAATTATCGGGTATCCGGTTCATATTTTTCATATTATTAATTTAAAATTTTTTAAATATCGTATAAAAACACAATTTAAAAGTTCATAAAACATAATCTAAACACGTCGGGTACCCGGTTCTTCGGGTAGTGCATTTGCCGGCCCGTGTCCTAGCCCATAATTATCGGATACCCGATTCATATTTTTTTATATTATTAATTTAATTTTTTAATATCGTATAAAAACATAATTTAAAAATTCATAAAACATAATCTAAACACATAACTAGTGATTTTTTTTTATCAATTATCTCTTGCACGTGTTTCACCTAGCTTGCATTTGTTGTTATATTATTACATATATGACAGATGAAATTACACAACCCTGAACTAAGTCTAAGCCTGTAAAACAAAGTAGTTTTGGCCGAAAATACCATCCAAGCTGCTTTTGGCTTTGTTTTTACCACATAACCGAAATAGAGAGAAGGCAGAGATACAAGATAGGACCACCGTGCACACACTAACTAGTACTGCCATCGCTATTTCTGATTTCCTTCCCCAACTTGGTTGCAAGTTTTTCGTACATGTTGCTTATCTTCATCCATTCAAGCTCTGTTTGTCCCAACTTAACACACATCACTAACTTGATTTGTTTCAATTTCAATTACACGTCGGGACGAATTCGTTCTAAGGCAGTGGTTAGTACTACAATATGGTTTAGTTTGATTTGGTTACTTTATTATTTTTCAGTCAGTGCTAACGTCTCGTTTTACAACATTCTATTTTTCTAACAATTTTATAAGTGAATTGCATACTGCTGTTCAAACATGAACAACATTGGTAATGGTGGAGAAGGTTGTTTGGTCCCTCATACCCGAGGCAGCGATGATGGCAACCCTATGCCCCGTTGACGGATCTGTTTTGTGCTCGCCCGTCGGAGGTAGGCCGACAATCAAACTGGCGTCGTTTTTCAATGCGTCTGGTGACGGTGATAGGTTCACAGTGACAGACCTGCCATTTTACGTGTTTAAGGAAAATGACAGATTGATGAGGACAACTGTGTTTTATCCCATAATGTCTAATTTGGCTCCTTTTTTCAGGAAATGTTGACTTTCCCTTATGTGACAACTGGGTTTTCTCTAATTTTTCTAAGCTCATTTATGAGCTGTCCTTGCCCTCATCATGTTAATTTCCGGTTTAAGCACCACATATCCTGTTTTGGTGGGATTCAATCCTCTATGCTCTTTTTTGAGCTTTATCGCATTGATTTTTTCGGATTTGGACAAGGATTTGGTCAGTGGAGATCTGGAGATTTAAGAAAAGCAATTGCCATAAGGCTCAGATGGGATCCAGGAGGACCTTTTTTTATCTTCAAGTCCAGGTTTTATTCTCAGTTGTTTCTCTATCGACGTCGGATGATCAGTGGTTATGTTCTTGTCGGTGTGTCTTCTTAGCCCGTTTGGGTGACAATGGTTTCGATGAACCAGGATTGGGAGGAAGATCAGTGAACTCAGACATTCTTCACATCTGGGATACAATAGTTGATGCCTTGATAAGGGCCAACATTTCTGCGTTGGAAGCCTGCCTCTGGATAGAGCTCTCAGGCACGAATACTGTCCTTCATCCCGGGAAGAGTTTATGGCTTCATCGTCTTTTCCAGTATCGTCCTGGTGGTATCGGTTTCGAAAACACTATCCACGTTTTGATCGTTGGATGTGTCTATTTGGATGACTCAGCTCATCGCTTGCTCTGGCTTGGATGTTTTTCCGCTTGGTCTGCTTTTATCCGATGCTTGTTGCTGTCGCCTGTGTTGTGGTTGTGGGCGAGTCGACTGTTTTTTAAACCTTTTAGGTTTTGTGTTAGGCCTTGTTTATGGGTCTCTTGCCTTTGTCTCGTTTGTAGGTCTGTTTTTTTCTCTTGTTGGTTTACTGGTTGCCCTTATGGTGACTGGTCGGAGTTGTGTACGCTTCTTGTGTTTTGGTGTCGGCCTTGCATGGCCTTTGCTTGGATGCATGGCTAGTTTGCATGCCTCTCATGTGCTTCTGTTGGTGACCTTTGTAACGGTGTTGGTTTATTTTTATCTTAATGGAAAGTTATGTTTTGAACAAAAAAAACATTAGTAGTGCTTGGTAACGTTGTTCGGGTTAGTATGCTTTTATACTTTCAATGAAAATGATTAAACATTGGACATTAAACTGTATATGGTCGAGTATGCACAAAAGTTTAATTTCTTAACAAATCTCTTATCATTACTAAGGATGAATAGAAGGGTTATACGATTATACGGTTTAAATATTTGAAAGTGTGTTTATAATGTGTAATAACATAATATATTACACAATATTGCATTTATAAACATGATAGAGTTTAATCGTGAGATTTTATAGCCTATTAATGCGTATAGCTTTAAAATAATATAGAGTTGGGCATTAAAATATATTAATTATAGGCATGTTTGGTAAAGAGAGGTTTGGACAAGTCAAATCCGTTAATATTGTTGTTTGGTAAATAACGGATTGAAAGAGCGGATTGGAGTGAAACCGCTAATTTTGAAAAAGCTCATAATATGAGTTTTTTGAGATTAGAGGTTTGATATTAGAGTTGTAAAGATTCTTTTAGCCTTACCAGTTACTAAAAATCTCAAAATAATCTAAATTAAATAATTTCTCACCCTATTTATAAGCTAATCCTATTTACTTTTTTTTTCTTTTTATTATCACATATTTAAATTATATTAAAATAATTACATAAATAATAAATTAATATATAAATCATTTGAATATGTTTAGAAAAGTTATATTAAAAATAATTTTATATATCTAATTAATAATAATTAGATACAAAATATTAATAACTAATAAACTATTCAAACAAGTATTGAATATAAACATGTCTTTATATGTCATTTTATTTGTTTAAATAATCTAATAGTTATAAGCTATCAGTTAATTTTATCAATCACTTTTATACAATCAGCTAATACAATCCGCTAGTCAAATCAACTAATACAATCAGCTATCAGCAAATGCAATCCGCTATCTGCTATTAGTTATCCGTTAATTGCTAAACAAGGCCATAATATTTGAGCATGTGTAACATGCGATATTAATGGAATTTATAATTCCATTGGATGTTACCGTTTATGTTTATAATGCCTAATAATTATCTGGTGGAGGGAGACCAAAAGCACAATTAAAACTTAGTAATTATAATTTTTGTGAACTGATATTGGGTTTGAATTTTTTAAGGAAAAAAACCACAAGTAAAAATCACAAATATCAGTGGTGGTTATAATTTCTGTATTAATTGCTTTATTTATATATATATATATATATATAGAAAAAGGTATCATTATCATGTGACTCATTAAAAATCTTTTTTAAATTTAATGACGGAAATAGAGCACACATAACAACAATAGGGTAACAACATAATAATTACATACTAAGAGGTACCAATTCCTCACTTAACAATTCAATAACATAAAACGGGGCAGAAGACAACGTAACTAAGTTGAACTCCGAAGAACTTGTTGGAAAATGCGAGAAATTGGAAACTTTGAGCCATATTTTTAGTGGTAAAGGTGGATGTTCGAATGATAAATTTATTAATTTATATTCTACTCCATGAGACCTTTACAACGGTATCTCATATGCTCAAAACGGTTGAGAAATGAATGAGAAATTGATGCTCAAAGTGAGGTTGTTATGAATTGTGTTAAGGAAAATACGAACCCCTAATCCCACATGGGTGTGATAACAAACTTGGAAATGGTTTAAATACACCAACCCACTTAAAAGTCATTGAATGATTTGAATGAACACTATGCCTTGCTTGTAGGTGCAGGGGGTGCAAATTGAAGCTTGTCAAACTCATTTGAGTTAGGGCACGCACATCGTGGGTTACATAAAAATGTTTAGACCAATTGGGTTCTACTTAGGACTTACGGAAATTTTACCCACTTCGAATTATATTTTTTCCTTATATACAACATATCTTTTTGAATATTCCGAATTTAATAGAAAAAATTGTGACTTTCATTAAATCGGATATTAAAAGATATTAAAATCAATTCATAAGAAATATATCCGTTTAAATAAGGCATTAATTGATTATTTCTGATTTTGCTCGGATACAAAGTCAATGGCTTTAATTCGGAATATTTACCTTCCATGTTTTTCCTCCTCCTCCACTCCCCTATATAAATCGTGCTTTTCCTAAGTTTCAAAGCACTCCAAAAATTGTTTTCTCTCTCGTTTTCTTTTAACCGGTGATAGGCTAAGACAATGCTCTAGTTCGAGATCTCTTCAGTTCGTGCTTCTCTTGAAGATCTTCATGTTGTTGTATCCTGGGAGACGAACGACCAACCAAACTCAAGCACCGCGAAGTGGTCGAAATTTGTCTTAAGGAAACTGCTCTTCGCAGGCCTCAAATTTAATCTAGTTTTATAATTCTTCTCTTCTTATTTATTTGATTAAAGTTATTTCTTTTATTTTATTTTTATTATCCTCTTGGATTGATTACTTTGTAACAGAACTTGCATGTTTCGCTAATGCATCCGCAACTTGATTACACTTCCTGGGAATAGCGCGAATAGAGATCCGCCAGTCCTTCTGAATCAAGGCTTGTATAGAACGAGTGAGAGCAAGAGATAACCCATCGCGATGGACTTGATGAATAAGCTTGACAGCTTGCGCATTGTCAGTCTCCACATCAATACTCCGAAAACTCAAATCCCAAGAAAGAGAGAGGCCTAAGAAAATATTCCGCAATTCAGCTTTCACAACTAAACAACAACAGATAAACTTGGTAAAACCATGCAACCATGACCCTTAATTATCCCTTAGCACCCCACCGCACCGAGCTCTCCCATCATGAGTCGAACACGAAGCATCCACATTCAGTTTAATCCAATCCACAACCGGTGCCATCCATCGAAGCACATGCCTCATTGTTGACGAACAACCATGTTTTCGACGGGTACGGGCTAGCGAATCTCGAGTGGTGTTTGCAAGCCACTCGCTCCGTGAGATAATGGTTCCCCATTCATCAACTTCAGTATTAAAGATGACCGCGTTCCGTCGACACCAAATATTTTATATGACTGCAGCAAAAAGCAAATCTCAATCCCTCGCCTTCACGCCAAAAAAACGAATTCTCCTGCAAATTAGATTCAAATTAGTGCAGCAACGAGAGTACAAAAAAATCAGAAAGCTTAGAGAGTCGAACTGTTGAACATAAATGTATATAAATATGCTTGCATTAAAACTACATTAACATATATAAATGTTTTAAACGCTTGCATAAGAGAGAATGATTTGTTTCAAATTTCAATTTTATTGATTTTGAAACGTCAAGATGGAGTTAAAGTTAAAAGCTTTAAACTTTATGGTGTTGAGTTAGATTTTGTAGCTCCTGAAATAAAGTGGTAATAATTATAAAGTTGAATAGTTTTTCAACTGTTTTTTAGAGTATATAAATGCGAGTAAAGTCGTCATTAAATGTCTATAAATGTAGCCCACTACTTGATATTTGAGTCTTTTTGTGGATAAAGTAGTGTAAAACTATTTGTGAGAGACTAATGCTAGTGAATGTTGATTGTTGTCATTTTAATGATTCTCTAAACTAATACTCGCATCAAGAAGCCATGCCAATTTCTGTCTAATTCTACAATCTGCTGAGGATAAAGACGCATATTACTAAAGATAAGGATTTTATTACTATTAGTAATTTTTTAAATTTATTACTGTTGAGGTCGAGGTACTCAAATTGGACCAGTGATGGATTTTTAAGTTTCGTCGTAAACCTAATTGATTACTTCCAATTACGTAAATCAATAGTTCAAACCGCACTCAAAGGTATCTCTAATTATAGCCCCTTTGGGATGTAAAATATATCTCTTCTCACCATCCCCATAGTGTGTGAGACAAATGTATGAATTTCGATTAGGGTCGTATTCTATGGTTACGATTCTACCATATATGTCTTTTTTATTTCGTCGAAAATCAATTTTATAGTATAGACGCTTATAACTTCCCCCTCTATGCCTTGCGGTAATGATTCCTCTGGCATTACGACCTTTACCACAATGATGATGTCCATAGATCAAATTATTTCATGGATTGAATTTCACTTGACTGTCTTGTAACCCCCTCGCCCCGGTCTAGTTGGTTGACCGGTTCGAGTAGGCTACACGGGGAAAACCAATGTGTATCCCGTTAATGTTCCACCTCGGTTAACAACCCTAAAATTTTCTTTTAATTTAATCTTCCCTAAAGGCACGTTTAAATTCTATGTGATCACGACAGCGGAATACGACATGAAATAAAAGCAACCAAGCCCAAACAACATGTTAAACAACCCATTTTTAAGTTTGTAAGCAGACCGTTTCGAAACACCCAAGAGGTGTATCGAAACACCTTGACTTGGTCAACGTCCCCAAGTCCACACGAGAAGGCCGTATCGGAACGGAGATCAACCATTCCGAAACACCCCCTACGGTCAACTTCTCGTGGTCAACGACATATTGGCCGTTTCGAAACACCTGGATCCGTTTCGAAACCCCAAAATATCGGCAATTTCTTAGATTTCCAGTAGCAAATCTGTACCGAAACGGACCCTAGGCGTATCGAAACTCCTGGCCTGAAACGAGAGGCCGTATCAAAACAAGACCAACCATTTCGATACACGGGCTGCGAAAAGACAGATTTTAGCTGGTTTTAGATACAAGGCATCCCCAAAACTCCTCTAAAACACTCAAGACTCAACATACAACCAATCTAGATGAAAGGCACCCTAATAGCACATGCTTGGCACACAATAAACATATAAAGCCAACATCAACGAAATAATAAGCACAACAAAGATTATTGCATCACATTCAATATCATTCAAGGCATACTTAAACATTAAAAGCCCATAAGGCACATGTCTCCACACATAGAGTTTACATGCTCAACCGAAAGCAACACTATCATCCAAAAGCATAACATCTTAATACAAGCATTCAACCAACACATAACATGGTTTACATATCCAATCACAGCATAAACATCATCAACATCTATGAGTCATACAACGCTCATACAAAATGCATAGCAGCCCCATTTCTAAACTACTACTTTAATTACTAAGTCATACTTGAGCAACTACAAAGCTTGGAATGCCCCTTCGCCTTGCTCCTTGCTAACACCACGCTAATGATCTGCATTGTTAAATATGAGAGCATAAGCTAGAAGCTTAGTGAGGATGCTCTAAAACAAAAACAACAACAATGCAGGGTCCAAGCATGCAATCCTTAACATCACACACAACATACATAAGCATCAACATAGCATCCTAGCTAGTGTTTCAAGAGTCATAAATATGACATCTTACATCATATTAAGCTCAACAATATAAACCATTATTACAACATCATAATCATAAGAGCAAGTACATTGGCCACTATTAATTTACTCGGATGTGCGGATTTACTCTCGACAATAACATTACCTCGGTAGGATTACACTCATCACCGGACCTCGTATGGGTGGGATTCCACTCATCACCACATGCCTTACGGATGGGATTCCACTCATCATCACGTATAATATAAATAAAATTTCCGATGGAATATTACATCACCGTACTCCTCCTTGATGACTCAACGCCATCAAGGCCACACACGAATTGAACTCAAACGTGTGCACACTAATCCTAATGATCGATCATTTACACCCGATAAGTTAATTAGTGTCAATTACCTTTAAACCACTTCACACACCCATCAATTATAGCACATATTCATCATCACACATATCAATGTATACACATACGAATCAATTCATACTTTGCAAGATCAAGATAGGCATAGGCAATCAAAGCTCATTAACAAACAAGAAGTTAAACTACCAATTTAACTTCTACCTTGGAATGGTCTACCAAACTCATTCCAATACCTCCACTACACTTACTTGAACCAACTTTAAAACAAATTTAAAGTTTTACTCACCACCCTTTCTTAGCAAACCAAGCAAGCAAGTCAAGCCTCTTCAATTCCCGGATTCGATCCTGATACCTCTCCGATGTTTCCTCTAGCTTCTAACCAAATCAAAACACAAATATTACTCACCAATTCCATGCTATACTCAGTCACAAACCCAACTCACAAACACATGTCAAAGCTTCACAAATTCAAACCCAAACTAACCACAAAACTTCCATTTTCGTGCTTCTCAAATACCCAGCTGAAAACTATGATTTCTAACACCCAAATGACATCAAAAAGCTTCCAAAACACTTCCCTAATAACCCTATATCATCAGCCCTTCAACCCAACACTAAAACACACCAAAAACTCAACTTTTGACACTTTAAAAATTGTCCCAAAGACCCACTTCGGGATTTTCCCCAAATCCATCCATTTTAAGATATCAAGTGTATTTAGATGAGATTAATCCAAAACCCAACTCAATAAATCAAAAACAAATGAAAAACCCATTAAAAATTCAAACTTTCCTTAAACTTGAGAAATGTAAATATGGATAGTTTTGAAATCTAAGACCATGTAAATGATGGGGATGATGAGGAGAGTTGAGAAATGAATTTACCTTTGAAAATGCTCTTGAATTGATGAAGAAATCAAATGGAATAGTGAATAGGGGTTTTGGGAGGGGTTTGGTTGAGTTTCACGTGAAATGGAGAAAAGGGGAGGATGAAGCCCTTTTTTTTGTTCTTTTGATTCCAAAAAGATGGTCTTCCACTTTTCACTTTAATTACAAAAATGCCACTCTTTTAATTTTTAATCTCTTTTAAATTATAACTAAGGCCAAGTTAAATAAAATCGATTTTGATGACTCGAACCAACACACATGCCTAACTCTTAACCCCAAAACACGGATGTTACAACTCTCTCCCACTTAAGGAAATTTCGTCCCCGAAATTACCTGACTGAAAGAGATAAGGAAACTGCCTTTCCATATCCTCCTTCCTCTCTCAAGTGGCCTCGTCCACCCCTCAACGTTGCCACCGCACTTTCACTAACTAAATCGATCTACCCCGCAACGCCTTACTGTCAGAAGCTAGGATCTCAACTGGTTCTTCCTCATAAGTCAAATCCGGATTCAATTCAATCTCTTCTACAGGCATAACATGTGATGGATCTGACCTATACTTACGGAGCATCGGAACATGAAACACATCGTGTATCTTCTCTAGCTCGGATGGCAAACGCAACTGATAGGCAACTGGGCCAACCCTCTTCACAATCTCATATGGTCCTATGTACCTCGCACTCAACTTCCCCTTTCGGCCAAATCTCATTACTTTCTTCCACGGAGACACTTTCAAGAACACTTTCTCACCCACTGAGAACTCAACTTCCTTCCTCTTCAAGTCGACATAGGACTTCTGCCTATCCGAAGCAGCCTTTAAGCGATCGCAAATCAATTTCACTTTATCGATGGCCCCCTTGAGTAAATCCAGCATATGTAACAACTTCTGTCCCACTTCGGCCCAACAAACTAGAGTTCTGCACTTCCTACCATACAAGGCCTCATATGGAGCCATCTGAATAATCGACTGAAAGCTATTATTGTAAGCAAACTAAACTAGGGGCAAGTGCTTCTCCCAAGTACCCTGAAAATCAATGATGCAACAATGCAACATATCCTCTAAGATCTGTATAACCCTCTCTGACTGACCATCTGATTGAAGATGATAAGATGTGCTGAAATTCAAACGGGTACCCAAAGTTGTATGCAGACACTCCCAAAATCGAGCTGTAAACCTCAGATCTCTATCAGACACAATAGACTTCGGCACACCATGCAGTCTAACAATCTCACCAATGTACAGGTCGACCAATCTATCTAATGTATAAGTCGTATTGACTGCCAAGAAGTGAGCACACTTCGTGAAACGATCTATTATAACCCAAACTGAGTTCTTCTTCGTAGGAGTCAAAGGCAAACCCGAAACAAAATCCATGGTAATATTCTCCCATTTCCATTTCGGAATTCTCAACGGTTGCATAAAACCTGAGGGAACCTGATGTTCCGCCTTCACTCTCTGACACACCATACACTTGCTCACGAAGTCAGCTACATCTCTCTTCAAACCAACCCAAAAGTACTCATTCTTCAAATCGCGATACATCTTCGTACTTCCAGGATGCATAGCAAAAGGATTACTGTGCGCTTCAGTCAAGATCGTACGTCTCAAGTCACTGTCTTCTGGCACAACTATCCTATTTTTGAAACACAAGACCCCATCGGTACTGAAACTGTAGTCTGAAGGTCTACCCTCGGCCACATCTTGCACGTGAGGTGCCAAAGATCTATCTAGGAGCTGCTTCTCCCTAATCAACTAACCTAGAGTAGGTCTAACCTGAAGCTCGGCTACCAAGCCACCATCCCTGGACATGCTCAATCTAGCAAACATGGCTCTCAAATCCACAGCTACCTTTATACTCAAAGCATCGGCCACTACATTAGCCTTACCCGGATGGTACTCATTCGTAAGATCATAGTCTTTTAGCAACTCTAACCACCTACGCTGCCTGAGATTCAAATCTCGCTTAGTCATGATGTACTTCAAACTCTTGTGATCCGTGTACACTGTGCATTTCTCACCGTACAAATAATGTCTCCAAATCTTCAGAGCAAACACAACTGCAGCTAACTCTATGTCATGGGTCGGATAGTTGCGCTCGTGAGTCTTCAATTGTCTTAAGGCATAAGCCACTACTCTCTTGTCTTGCATGAGAACACAACCTAGGCCTACATAGGAAGCATCACTGTAAACTACATAGTCTTTCCCAGACCCAGGCTGAATCAAGATCGGTACTTGTGTAACACCCCGAAAACCGGTCCGGTCAGAAAAAGGTTCCGATGATCGGAAAATTTATATTAAAGTTTTGAAACCTTGAATTTTTGGTTAATTATGTCCCAAGATTGTATGAAACTAAATTCCGAGTTAAGGATGTTTTGCATGCATAAGTTAACGTTTCTGGGCCAGGCGTTTCGATACGCCTGAAACCCGTATCGAAACGGCCTAGCTTGGGTGTACCGAAACAGATTTAGACGTTCCGATACGGTCCAACGGTACTAACCAACTCTTTGGCATTTTGCAAGACCGTATCGAAACGACTTCGACCGTTCCGAAACGGTACCCTGCAGAAAACAGGGCAAGTGCCCCAAAAGTCAGAGAAATCGGCCCTTAGCTGAGTCACCTGCTTGCTTGGCTCCTTTTTATGTATTTTAAGACTGAGGAGACGTCTTTGGTTCAGTAAATGATGAGAGTTAGATGTGGATGTTGGGTTTAGCAAACCCACTTAGCAAGGAAAGCTTTCTATTGGCCTTTAGTGTGGCAAACCCTTGGAGATAGGGAACTCTCCTATTGGTTAGTTTGAAGGTGGGAATTAAATAATGATTCTTCAGCCTCTATAAATAGAAGAATGATAGTAAGAGTTTTGTTTTTAGACTTTCTACGAAGTAAAGCACCCATCTTTCCTAAATAAGTTAGCACCACCATTGTTGTCTTCTACCTTAAGCTTAAGCAAGCACCTCCATGATAGATTCACCAAAGCTTTGGTCTCCCTTGTTTAAGAAGCTCGTTTTGTCCGTGCCATCATAAGAGAAAGGACTCAAGCATCGATCGAGGTATTATCGACCTTAGGAGCCTTAGCCGATCAAGGTGAGTGTAGTAGTGTCTCGAGTTAGGCACGGGCCTACTCGATTATGTTGTTACCTTTGTTAATACTAACCTTGAGTTAGTAGTTTTACGTCATCGATTGTATGTTGGTAAGTGCATGGTAAGATTGCATCAATTCTATGATTAATGCTACGTTATTGTTGTCATGTGATGTTTATACATGTTCATAATATGATGTGGACATGAACTATGAAATATTGTTAAGGACCTTGGATTCGAGGTATCGGATACGGTTTGCATGCCAATGAATTCATGAGCTCTGTGGAAGAAGAATGACTTGGTGTAGTGGAGGGATGTGTTGTGTGATGGTCAAACCGGTGTAGTGGAGGGTATGGACCATGTTGATTATGAATGGTGTAGTGGTGAAATTCGTGTATCCGCATACAAGGAATCGATCCAAGGGAAACTATGAAATCAAGAAATTGATTTGCTATGATGTTTTGATGATGAATTATGTTATGTTATGACCATGAAATATGCTATGACCTTACATGTTTATTGATATGATTTGCTGAGCATGTTGCAAGGCATGATATATGTTATTCATTGTTATGTGGCTACCTCACTAGGCAAGTGTGCCTAATGCATTCCATGCATCCATTTCAGGGTAAGCAAGTAGAGGAGATCGAGATCGGAGAAGTTGGTGCGTTGAACAAGTCACGATCAAGACTAAGTAAAGTGTTTTGTCTTTTAAACTCCTAGTATGGTGGCAAGGTCTATGTATTAAGTAATATGTTGTTTTGTGTTCAGGGTGTTGTTCAAATGCCTTGTCTTAAATAAGATGAAGATAATGTTCGTGTTTAAAGAATTTAGCCTTATAGATTATGTTTTGTGCTTAAATTGGTAAAACTGAGTAAATGGATTCAAATGGCCTTAAAACTTGGCATGACAGTAGTTTATAACCTTAGAAAGATGTGGGTAAAATTTCATTGTAATCGGATTATGTTGCCTTGTCAAAATATGTATAAAAAAACCAGTTAAAATCTGTCATTTCAGACCTGCCGTTTCGAAACGGGTTAGAGTGTTTCAATACATTTTTGCTACTGGAGACCCTCGTTTCGAAATGGGTCTAAGTCAAGTCAAGGTCGGTCAACCCGTACCGATACGGGTCAAGCCGTATCGATACGGTCAAGATGGAAAAGTCTAATTTTTTATCGTGGTCAAGCCGTACCGAAAAGGCTTAGGGCGTTTCGATACGGACAGCTTCTTTTTGATTTCTATAAGGTTAAATGGATTAATATGTAAATTCGGTAAACACTGCAAGGATAAATATTGTTAAAAATTCATATTATAAGCTCAGCAAGTTCGTAAAGTCTTAATAAGATAAGTTATTAAGAAAGTTTTGAAGAAAAAGGATTAAAAGATTTCCGCATCGTTTCCGGTAACGCTCTCCGACCCGGGTTCTCTACCAGGCCCGGAAGGGGGTGTTACAGCTTGAGTCAAAGCTTCTTTCAATTTCTCAAAGGCTCTCTATCTTGCATCCGACCACTCAAACTGAACACTCTTCTGAAGCAACTATGTCAATGGAGCGACTAACTTCGAGAAACCTTATACGAATCTTCTATAGAATCCAGCTAAGCCTAGAAAGCTACGTACCTCTGTTACTGACTTCAGTTGCTTCCACTCAACAATAGCCTCTATTTTCTTCGGATCAACTCTAATCCTATCGGCAGACACTACATGTCCTAGGAAGACTACCTCTCGGATCCAGAACTCGCACTTTCTCAACTTCGCGTACAACTGATTATCTAACAAAGTCTTCAAAACTAGTCTCAAGTGTCGGTCGTGGTCTTCCTCGGTACGCGAATACACCAAGATGTCATCTATGAAAACAACTACAAACTGATCTAAGTACTGATGAAAAATCATATTCATCATATCCATGAAAGCAGTCGGTGCGTTAGTCAACCCAAAAGGCATGACTAAAAACTCATAGTGACCATACCTAATCCTAAAGGTCATCTTCGGTACATCAACCTCTCTTACCTTTAGCTGGTAGAAACCTATTCTCAAGTCAATCTTCGAAAAGACGGATGCCCCTCTCAACTGATCAAACAAATCATCTATTCTCGGCAAAGGATACTTATTCTTCACTATTAACTAATTCAACTGTCTGTAGTATATACACATTCTCATGCTTCCATCTTTCTTCTTCACAAACAAAACTAGAGCACCCCAAGGTGAAGAACTAGGTCGAATGAAGCCTCTATCTGTCAACTCTTGCAACTGAGTCTTCAACTCTTTCAGTTCTTTCGGTGCCATACGATACGGAGCAATCGAAACATGAGCTGAATCCGAATAACTCTCTACAGTAAACTCTACCTCTCTATCAGGTGGTAAACCCGACAACTCTTCCGGAAACACACTAGGGAAGTCACAATGTAACTCCCTTAGCCCGGCCTAGACGGTTGACCCGAACTACGAAGATTACACGGGGAAAACAAAAGTCAACCCGAAAGTTAACCTTGATTAACGACCCTTTTTTTCTTTTTAAACTTGTCTAGATGCACATTAATCCTAGGCATACTCTTGAGATAAGCATACTCAAAAATCACAGCAATCGGAAAACAATAAGGGACTCAATTGCACAACATACGAATTTAGGGACCAAATTGTAAATTCTGGAAATTAAAAGAACTTAGCTAATTTTTAAGATACCATTATGAAATTAGTTAGGTTGTAAGCTTCTCTATCAAATTTCACCTTAAACGGACATCTCGAACTCAAGCAATTGCACATACAAAAATCAGGACTAAAACGTAAAGCTTGCAAACTTCAAAACCATTCAAAACAGTGCCCAACGGTCAAGTGTTTCGAAACGGGAACTGACCATTCAGAAACGGGGCTTGGCAGTAGCCAAAGTGTTTCGAAACACCTCTACCCGTTTCGAAACGCCCAGGCCAAATCATGCCCCTGTTTCGAAACAGGCAAGGGTGTTTCGAAACACCCTGCCCAGAAACAGCAGAAAAGCCTGTTTTTACACATCCGAACACCAACAACTTTACTTAAACCATTCCACAACAAATCAACAACATGCCAAGCAACGAGACTATCAGATTGCATCAAAATCTAGATACAAAACAACCTTAGGTGCACCGACTCTTTCAACACATCCAACACTTGTTCATGCTTTTAAAACAAGAAGCATAAAGTAACAACTCATGAAAAAGAAGATTCAAATGTTGCAAAGCGATAACAACAAGATTCAAACCATGAAACAATATGGTCAACATGCTCGAACTCATTACACATCGATATAAAAGACACTCCCCCCATTGCCTTTATTATCTATAGCTATTAACCGATACATACTTCTCAAGTGGAGCTCTCCTTGAATCCCTTGCTTCTTGCTGCCCCAACTTCAATTATCTGCATTGATGGACACAAAGGAGCGTAAGCACATAATGCTTAGTGAGGGATGCTCAAAACCAAAACACCATAAATGCAGCAAAACATAAAACCTCTTTAAAAAGTAAATACATTTCGATAAACCAAAGCATTGTTTGAAAACCCCTTTTTAAACGACATGCTTTAAATCATGCATTGCTCAATCATGAAAACCAACCCTTAGCTTAGAAAAGCTAAATAACTCACTTCAAAGCACATTCTTGCAAAACCATCAATTTAACCTTTCCATGCATGAACATCATATGCCAAGTTAACACAAATTCCTTGGAAAACACTTCCACTTCACAATATACTTTTCTCATTCTTGAAAATCATCTCAAAGCAAGAAACCTTTTGAAAACCACTTACTCCTTCAATCTATCTCATGCATTAAACAAATGCAACATATGAACCACAAAAGCAACATTTGCATTACATGCCTTTTAAAACAAGCCTTCACAAGACTTCAATGCATTTATGAAATTCTATGCACATATGCACCATTCACAATAACAAACACACTTATGGTCAAGTCTTCACAAGTGTCACATGCATTCTTGCATCATTTACATATTACCCATGCACCTTGCATCATTTCCAAGCAACTCTCGCTTCGTTACATTCAAACACATTATATTAGCTTTCAAGTGATAATTCACAACCCATCACAACACAAGACACAATCGGATACGCGGATTACAAGCGTTGTCCCACACGCTTCATACACACTACCGAACAACACAAGGTGGAGTTTACTGGTACAATCTCAACCCCTCAACACCCGTGATGGAGTTTAACGGTACAATCACAACCCCTCAACATCACTCATCGGAAGTTGTATAACTCACTAGCGAGAGCCGGGACACACCACAAGGCATACACATGGGAGCTACCTCAACCATTGTAATCACCTTAACCAAGCTCACACACGGGAGCAACCCTCCACCGTTGTGACACTTAATAAGGTCCACCCACGAGAGCCATCCTCCATCGTGGTGGCACTTAACAAAGCCCACCCACGAGAGCCATCCTCCATCGTGGTGACACTAATTTCCTCAATCGCTAGGGTACTTGGATGGAGTTTACGGTACGATCACAACCCCTCGACATCCAAGGCGACTCAATTCACGGTGCACCCAATCCTATAGCCGGCTAACTATTTCCGATTCAAGTACTTTTAAACCAACACATCACTTGCCAATATACATCATTTACCATCATCAATTCACTGTTTTTAAGCATTAAACAAAGCCATTAAATAGTCATGCATCACTATGCATCAAACCACATTTATCAATGTCCAAATCAAGGATCTCTTACCTTGAGCATCCTTCAACACATGGCTTATAAAACCAACATTAAACATGCTAAAATATGCTTTCAAAACAGAATTTTAAACATGCAAATTAAACACATTACAACCAACCATCTCATGGTTCATCAAAAAGAGAGTTTCTCCGAAAACTTACTCTTGAGCTTAGCTAAGTTGTTTAGACTTAAACTAAGCTCCCATAACCTTCAAACATTGGTTTCAAAGCTGAAAACCAAACTTCACTCATCGATACACAAACTATGCTAGCCGACAAGCCTTCCAAGCATCCGAAGCCTCCAACACCACCTCTATTGCCTCCGGATCATTCTCCCCTGTTTTAAACACATAACAACAGAGGATTAATGCATCATCATGCATTAAAATCACCAGAAACACACCTAAACTCGATGCTCTACAAAAATCCAACATTTCGGCTACCAAACACAACCGAAAACACCTCCAAACTCTTCCAAAACTTAACCCAGCCAAGATCCATCACTTCTAACCATTTTTAAACATCAATTAACATCCAAAATGAACCCAAACTCGTCCTTATACCTCCAGCATTAACATAACACCAAAATCACCCCAAAAACCATCATTTTCACAAGTAAAAACTTAAGAAAATCAACCTATTCGAGATTGCATTGATTAAACCTCCATTTCACATCTTTTAAACATCCAAAATACATCAAAAAGACATCTCAAAACAGAGCCCAATAATCTATTACAAATTTCTTCAAAATTAAATCCAAATCTTGCATTTTAAGCCAAAATCAAGATCACAACATTAAAACCTTTAATAAAACTCAATTTAAGGATTGAGAACTTGAGAATTTCAGTAAAGAACTGAGTATTTAGAGGAGAATGACGTTCATACCTCTAAATGTGGATTTCTCCTTATTTAGAGCCAAAATCCTTGAAAATTCATTAAGCAAATGATGAGGATTTGATGTGTAAATGATTAGGAATCATTTAGGAATTGAAATCTCAACTTTAGGTGTGAAAATCAAAGGAAAAGTTGCTGTGGAAATGTGTTTGGCTGAGGGAATTTTGAGAGAAAATGAAATGGGAAAATTTTGGTAAAAGTTAGTTATGAAACTAAAATATCACTTTTCCCTCTTTTCTTTTTATTAATTAACATTAAATGAGTCTTTAAAATTTAAGAAAAATCTGGAGAAATCCTCCCTTGGGTAAATTAGCTCCTTAAAGATTCAAAGTTTCAATCCTTTTAAAACAGTCACAAACTTTTCAAAAATTACATTTTAGTCACTAACTTGAAACGTCATATTTCCAAACCTCATTTTGTAAAATTGATTTCGCCACTCTCTTATATATATATTAGAAGAGGATTTTTAGATATTTTTCCATATTTTTAATGCATCCCGAACTAGGCTTTCCCTAAAACCACCTTTTATATTCGAACCGAAAATCCAACCGGTCCGGTTTAAACCCAATACTTCTAAGCCCAAAATTGGGGTGTTACAACTCTCCCCCTCTTAGGAAATTTTGTCCTCAAAATTTCAACCGGCGAAAAGAGCACAACCAAACTTCTCAAAGCAACCCACAAGGCAACACAGGAGACTTAACCACCACTGAACACTCTCCACACAAAACTCTACAAACCAACTCCTCCACAAATCAACTTACACTATAACAAAACCCAACACCACCACATACTGTTCACAAATTCCAGAACACTCAGATGTTAACCACAACTTAACCTTTCACACTTCCGAACTGCGCATAGCCCCAACAACCCGAAGAACCTCCAAACTTTTACAACATACTTCACCTTAACTCATAACTCCCAAAACTCGCACACACGGTGCCACCAACCCATCCAATTCCATTCACCATGTGACCCACAACCTTCACTGCTTCTAAAACCCCTTGCAAAACTGCTCAACCTCTTCCAAAGATTACCACATCAAGCAAACTTTAATCATCAACTGCTTACTCAAACTTCTCAATGTATTGATGACATTCCTCCACATCCGCCACTATCATTACCATAACGACTCACCAAAACTTACTCACCCATCACTCGGAATCCACACCGCAAAACTCCAACCTTAACTTTGTCAGCTGTTCCACGTACCCCTAGCTGACTTTAGAAAGGATTTACTTATACATGATAAACATACCACTTCTCACTAGAACCCGTCCAACCAACTATGGCCCTTGAACTTACATTGTCTTTCCACTTCAAGCTTTGACTACAACACTAGCCTTACCAGGACAACGCCCATTCTATACATACATTTTAAGATTACGAAACTTCTACTCTCCCAGGCCAAACCTTTTCTACAACCCTCAACACAACCTCTTCTCAACTCCTCAAAGGTTGCTACGAGCCATCACCTACATAAACACCCTCCTATTACCACATCAATGCCAAGTCACCTCAACACTTAGGAGACACATCCACTAACCTACTACATCACTTAACATATAGAACCACCACATCTATCAGCTATTCAAAACCACCTGACCGGCTCTAAATCCAACCGGAAATCTCCCCACCACCATACTGCTAAACTCTTTAAGCACCAAAACACTTCCCTTCTGCCAACATGCTATACCGCACTCACTATTACTGACAGCTCGCTTATTACCCTCCACTACTTCTAACATTCTCTTAACACCAAACAACTCTTAAAACCCATCATCCAACCTAATCCTATCACAAAACTAACGGACCCAACTAGCTATTAGCAAGTGTGAACGTTCGTATGCATGGTCACCAATATGCCCTATCAATGCCTGTGTACATGTATGCAAAACCTCTAATGTCATGTCGCATGTATGCATGTACCAACACATATATATAATATAATATATAACAAATGGTTTTAACTGTGCATGTATGTCAGTTCACACCCACCAATAACATCCTCAGAGTCCGTCTAAGATCAACCTCTTACCCCACTTCTAGCTTCTCCAACTCTACCATTCTAACAATCCGCTAACTACAAAATACTCCACTAATGCCCTCTTCACACTAAAGTTGTTTTCAAAACAACACCAACTACTACCCCAAACTTTCTAGCTATAAGACTATACCCATTACGCAAGGAAAACCAAACCGAAACCAAACAAAGATAACTAGGGTAAAGGTTACTTAACAAGGTTACCTGCAAACACCTCGCTGCCTCGAATCTCCGACAAACAAACTCTTTTCCTTGCAGAACCACCATTCTCTTACCACACCGCCGTAGCATCATCCAACACCTTAAGGTCACCATCATCTCCCTGCGGTAAAGAACCCTGACTACCCCGAGCCAACTTCAAACAATTACGTCTCAAATATCCAATAGACCCACAATTCCAACAAGATTCTTTCCCCAAGCTCCTCACACCTTTCCGCCCTTCCTGCCACCTTCGAACTTTGTCTCGGCCGCGCCCACGACCCTTCAAAGACCCTTTTGCTACCACTGAAGCTGATCTCACCACTTGAGGACAATTCCGCTTCACATGCTCCTTAGAACCACAGTTCCAACAAACTCCTACGCCCCAACAACCTCCAACATGACACCTTCCACAGTGGTCGCACATCGGCAACCGAGCCACCCCTGCTCGATCATGTAGCACTTGCCCTACATCTGCACTACCATCCAGGCTTCGATTCAAGCAAAACCTTCTATCACGTAACCTCTTACGCTCACCGCTCCCGAAATCAGTACCCACAGCTCTCTTGTTAAAACTTTTGCCACCTTCATAATCTGAAGCCACACCCCCATGTTGCTTAACCCTTGGGAATTTCTTTCCAAGGTACTGTTGAGTGTGTAAAAGTTCTATTATTTACACCCTTTTAACCCATATTTCTGCTGCATTCAAGCATTATTCGTTGCATTTAGGTTAGTTTACAGCAAAACATCACAAATATATTCAAAGGCATAGATTCTACTAAAAATGGAAGTTTTTGCAGGTTGCCGCCGTAGCTGACGGTGAAGGCGGGCGCAGGGCAGAGAAGCAGAAGAGCTGAACTGGACAAGCAGACAAAGAGGACGATGCTGCCATGGTGCTGCCGTGACAGCAGAGGACGACAACAAGTTAGTGGAGAAAAAGAAAAGTGGACCTCGATAGATAGAGAAAATTATGCTCGTCTGTTGTGTGAAAACCATATATTTTTCCAAGCCCCGGATCAAAAGATATGTCCAGCCAAAGCTCAAGGAGAGAAAATCCCAAGAAACAAGGAGGAAAGCTGAAAAGTAGGATCCTTGAAGATTAAGTCTTTATTAGAATCATACTTTTAATTAAAGTTGTAATCCTTGTTAACCTAGAATACTTGAGCCCAAAGCTTATATAAGGGCATGTATTTTAACCTAGGGCATATCATACTCCATATCCCATATCCAATACCCCATAACCGATAACCAAAAACCCTTAGCCGTTTTCCCACCGCCGACATGTTCTAAATTCCCCTTAGGGCCACAGGTTGATTTGTAAAGTAGTTGCAAGGGTTGTTTTGTTTTAGGAATTTTCAGTTCAATAAAATAAACTTCAAGTTCTCTTATTTTGGTTATTAACATCTTGCAAGAGCATCGGGAGAGCATTGTGAGGTTATCTATTTACATAGCATCGGGAGAGTTAAGTATACGAAAGAAATAAGAGCAAGTTCTCTAGTTTATAGTTGAACTATCTCGTGCCTAGGGATAGGGCGAGGTTAAGTGGCTAAAGAAGAATTCATACACATCGGTGTTCTTCCTTCGATTCACGCCGGGAGGTATCATCAAGACGTGATCATCGACAGACTTGGACCTAGGGATAGGCCAAGGCAAATCTGGGATTCTTGCCAAACTTGAAAGTACTGAGTTGATGTGTTTGCTGCCGCGACAATCAACGGACTGCCGCCACGACAGGTGCTGCCGCGACGGGTGACGACGACAGAACTGGATTTCTTAAACTCTGCAATACCTGCACTACTGAGCAATTCAATACCATCCCATTCTCTCTATCTTGATATCTCTGCTCTTTTATTTAAGTATTCTTTATTATTTTCGTGACAATCTTTTAAACTACTCTTTTCCCCTTGTGCAGATAGCGAAGGAAAGGGTTAGCCCAGTCCCTGTGGAGACGATATCCGATACTCTAGTATCACTTTATTACTTGCGACGTGTACACTTGCACTCAATTGCGATAGACTATTTTACACGCAACAAGTTTTTGGCGCCGTTGCCGGGGACTGGCAACACACTCTTACCCTAGCTTCTGCACTTTTCTTTTCTTTCTCTTTTTCCTTTTCTTTTTTCTTTTTTTTCTTTTTCTTTTTCTATTTTTATAAAAAAAAAACTCAGGTGAAAATACAGGTTCAAGGGCATCAACATGCCAGGAAAAACCATTCGAGAGTTGATGTGGGAGAGTTCTTGCAATTACCGTAAAGATATGCCGCCACAACAGCAACAGGGGCAGCAACTACCGATGCCGCAGCAGCAAAATTTTTTATGGTACGATCAAAACCGCAAAATTTTTTATACCATAACAGTTTTGCTGCAGAACCAGACATGCCCTGGCAATGTCATCATCCTCAAGAGGAGTCAAAATCCTTAGAAGACACACTGCAAGCCTTCTTGGCACTCACTCAAAAAGTGTCGGCTTCTACGAACGCAAGTATCGCCAAGATGGATGAACTCTTGAACAGACCAGTCCTCATTCATGCCACAGATGAACCTGAAATCATAAGGCAAGGTGACGAGGATGCCTATGTGAAGGAATACCCAACATATGATGAGTCTGAGCAACAACTTGCCACGGCAATGATCGAGGAGCCGGAATGGAGCAACACCGCGACAACGCTGAGTGAAATTCAAGAGAATGTCACGGCAGCAACCACTTCTGAGGCAGAAACCCCAGTCAAAGCAGAAACTGCCGCCTCGGCAGAAACTGCCGCCTCGGCAGCAACTGCCGCCTCGACAGCAATTGATGCTGAAGCAGCAACCACATCAGAGGCAAATTCTCAACCCACTACCTCGATTATGCCTGACCAAGATTGCACACATCCATCCCTGTCATGGCACTCGCACAACCACCTAGAAGAGCTACCCAATGACAATGCCTCGCCGATGGAATATGAGCAGGTAATAAACGAACCTTTTGAATTGTATGAAAACTCACCAATTCCATTGCAGGTATTTGAGGAACCAAAGCCGGTGGACACATAATCATCAAAGTCTCTACTGATAGAGATCTACGAGTGGTCAACAGAATTTGGTATAGAGAGTGATGGAACTTACCAATGTCCCATTGACCTGCAAAGTAACCTGACAACGGACTGTCAAAATAACTGGCTGCCGCAGCAGCAGACACGACAGCAAGGGCTACATTCAACCACAACATTATTAAACGAAAACAAGGTAAGTTTGTGGCCGAATGTCAATTTGATTTTTTCTAATCATATATTCATGCCCTCAGAAACATTACCAAGAAGGGAGGACTTCATGGACTACAAAGGGAAGAGAAAGAAAGGATCCCCCACCATGAGAATAATCACCAGATAGAGGGTACGGTTGGACTTCAAGAAGTACCGGAAACGACGCCTCAAGCATTATCAGGGGACTGCAGCCCCAGGAATGCAGGAAATGGTTACCTTAGAAGATGCCCCACCTGGCATCCCTAATTTAACCTAAATTTTATTTTTATTTTTATTATTTATTATTTATTAGGAAATAAGGTTTATTTTATTCGAATAATGCTTTTAGGAAATAAAGGAGCCAAGAAGAACAGGAGAAGTGAACTCAACCCACCACCCATCCATCAGCCCAACAAAGCCCAATATTGAAGCCTGTTGTTACGGCTGCCATGACAGACGCGGAAAAGACAGGCTGTCACGACAGACGCGTAACAGATGCGGAAACGTGTGTCAGATGCATCAGACACGCTAAAGCTCGACAGCCGCCCCGTTATTCGCGCCTGCTGTTACAGTTTCAACGGGCATCAATTCCTTTTCTATAAAACCCCGTTTCATTTTCATTTTCACTCACTTCTGCTTTTCTTACTTGCTCTCCATCTTTAGTTTTCATTTGCTTTCAATTACTTTTCCAAACCCTTGCACTAACATGTCTTCCAGAAAAAAACCCGCCGCAATGCTGCCTCTACTTCCTCACCGGCAGCAACTCCCCC
This sequence comes from Hibiscus tridactylites, assembly GCA_958450335.1. NCBI lineage: Eukaryota > Viridiplantae > Streptophyta > Magnoliopsida > Malvales > Malvaceae > Hibiscus > Hibiscus tridactylites. The sequence continues at coordinate 78,670,704 of OY288273.1, forward strand.
ACAGTCCTTTGCAACCAGAGATCTGTGGGAAGAACGAGGCCTCATTTATACTCCAAAGGCAAAGAATCTGGGCCTCAAGCCTTTCATCGCTAGGAAGATTAGAGCTCTTTTATGGCAATCATTTGCGGAGCAACCGGAGGAAATGAACGAGACGCTGGTGAGAGAATTTTATGCTGCCATCAGCAGCAAAACAGCGACATCAGTAAGTGTTAAAGGGACAGAAGTACCGTTCACAGCCGAGCACATCAACTCTTTATATGGCCTCTGCATAGGCCCCAATAATGATGCACATCAGCCTTGATGTTGTTTTCCCCACCTCCCCTGCCCACTACTTCAGTGCCCCCACCCCTGTCCACACACCTACACATGCTGCAACCCCACAAACACCATCTGCCGCCTCCATACCATCACCTGCCCCGATGGCAGCCGGCAGCACCTATGCCGAAACATCTGCTCGAGGAACAAAGCGACCAGTGCTCTCGGATGACCTTGCTGTCTTTGTTGCTGGGTTCTCTTCCTCCTTCGTCTGGCCAGACAGTGACATTGAACCCTCTATTCAGAGTAACATGTCGAAGGAATTTACACCGGTAAAGAGGCAGAAAAGAATGGCAGATAAGAAAACTCTGCCAAGGGCCAGCAACAGCAGTGACAGCAGCGGCAACATCTCTGATATTCAGGTTGTACAGCAAACACCCCAGCCCGCCCCGCGAACCAGAACCCGCCACCAGATCCGCCTCAGCAGCAGCAGTGAAGACGGTGATTAAAATTTAAGTTTCTTATCTTCTTATTGCTGCCTGCCATATATATTTTGTGATGTACTGCCTTCATATGTTTTCATTTTTATTTTGTCATTTGCATTGAGGGCAATGCAACCCTCGAGTTTGGGGGTGGCAACCCTCCATATTCATGGAGTACATCTTAGTTAAATTTTGTGTCTTTTACTTAGTACTTTTCTCAACAAAAAAACGAAAATTAAAAATTTTGGCTGAAAACTGTGAATTGAACTTACCTGTCGTGACAGCCCTGTCGTGGCAGCGACTTTAGGATAGTTTAAGGAGAAGTTTAGAGCCTTTCTATAGTTCTGAAAACTTAAAACACCATTGTGACTGTTATACTGCTTAGACTTCTTTTAGCCAAACTAGAATAGGAAGCTTAACACTTGAATAGCCCCTAGAGGTGCCTAACACTGGCTCTAGGAAAGAAGTTTAGCAAAAGAGACTCAATAACCCTAGAGGTGCCCGAAACCGGCTCTAGGAAGTTAACTAGAGGTGCCTAAAACTGGCTCTAGTAAAACTTTAGCTTGAAAAAAAATAATAAAGAAATCGAGTCAAAACATAAAATCAAAGGAGCATGAAAAAGTGCCTTCAAAAGATAAACTTTGGCATAAAAATTCGAGTTAAGAGTTGAATATTCTAGTGAAACTAAGAGAGTCTTGGCATATAACTGTTCACAAGCATGCACACACTGCACGAGGACTATAGTGAGATTCCGGACAGATCCTAAATTATCCGACAGGTTGTTGCCGTCACAGGGAACGAACGACGGGTAAGGGAAAGTTCACTGTTTGAAAGCCAAAACAAAAATATTTCATTTTTCTTTTAGGTCTTAATTGCTTGAGGGCAAGCAAAAACTTGAGTTTGGGGGTGTGTTGAGTGTGTAAAAGTTCTATTATTTACACCCTTTTTAACCCATATTTCTGCTGCATTCAAGCATTATTTGTTGCATTTAGGTTAGTTTACAGCAAAACATCACAAATATATTCAAAGGCACAGATTCTACTAAAAATGGCTGTTTTTGCAGGTTGCCGCCGTAGCTGACGGTGAAGGCGGGCGCAGGGCAGAGAAGCAGAAGAGCTGAACTGGACAAGCATACAAAGAGGACGATGCTGCCATGGTGCTGCCGTGACAGCAGAGGACGACAGCAAGTTAGTGGAGAAAAAGCAAAGTGGACCTCGATAGATAGAGAAAATTATGCTCGTCTGTCGTGTGAAAACCATATATTTTTCCAAGCCCCGAATCAAAAGATATGTCAAGCCAAAGCTCAAGGAGAGAAAATCCCAAGAAACAAGGAGGACGGCTGAAAAGTAGGATCCTTGAAGATTAAGTCTTTATTAGAATCATACTTTTAATTAAAGTTGTAATCCTTGTTAACCTAGAATACTTGAGCCCAAAGCTTATAAAAGGGCATGTATTTTAACCTAGGGCATATCATACTCCATATCCCATATCCAATACCCCATAACCGATAACCAAAAACCCATAGCCGTTTTCCCGCCGCCGACATGTTCTAAATTCCTCTTAGGGCCACGGGTTGATTTGTAAAGTAGTTGCAAGGGTTGTTTTGTTTTAGGAATTTTCAGTTCAATAAAATAAACTTCAAGTTCTCTTATTTTGGTTATTAACATCTTGCAAGAGCATCGGGAGAGCATTGTGAGGTTATCTATTTACTTAGCATAGGGAGAGTTAAGTATACGAAAGAAATAAGAGCAAGTTCTCTAGTTTATAGTTGAACTATCTCGTGCCTAGGGATAAGGCGAGGTTAAGTGGCTAAAGAAGAATTCATACACATCGGTGTTCATCCTTCGATTCACGCCGGGAGGTATCATCAAGACGTGATCATCGACAGACTTGGACCTAGGGATAGGCCAAGGCAGATCTGGGATTCTTGCCAAACTTGAAAGTACTGAGTTGATGTGTTTGCTGCCGCGACAATCAACGGACTGCCGCCGCGACAGGTGTTGCCGCGATGGGTGACGACGACAGAACTGGATTTCTTAAACTCTGCAATACCTGCACTACTGAGCAATTCAATACCAGCCCATTCTCTCTATCTTGATATCTCTACTCTTTTATTTAAGTATTCTTTATTATTTTCGTGACAATCTTTTAAACTACTCTTTTCCCCTTGTGCAGATAGCGAAGGAAAGGGTTAGCCCAGTCCCTGTGGAGACGATATCCGATACTCTAGTATCACTTTATTACTTGCGACGTGTACACTTGCACTCAATTGCGATAGACTATTTTACACGCAACAGGTACCTTTTATAAAAGGCTGACACAAAGAAGTCCCAATCTATATCGTGGATATGCGTTGCCACTGCCACAGACGTCCACCAGGCACAGGCGTCCTCCAACATCAATCAGACCACACTTCCCAGCTTACAAGCGTAGTCACACCCTTCCTGATCCAAAATCAGAATTACACTGGCCAACCAGGCCTCGAATGCCTCAGGTGTCGAACCATGATACTCCACAACTCCCAAATCATATAGACGCCATTTTGACAAACTCGCATGTCCCACGGTCGGCACGTCTACAGGCCTCACCTTCACCACGGCCTGAGATGTTCTCGACACCTCTTGAACTATAGGTGATGAACTCTTCATCACAGAACCAACTTCCTCCTCCTGCCTTAATACCTCAACTCCAGACACTGTAGGCTGAAACGAAACACCTCCACCAAAAGGTGAATTCCAAGACTTAACAACCTGCTCTGAAGCAGCAACCATCTCACCCAACTGCTATTCTCTCATCGATTCCATCGTGCTAAAAACAACAAGCAATCATAACAAAACAAACAAAATGATCAGGCCAGCTCCAAGCAAGGATTCAAGACTCCAACTCCAACATAACACAATAGCTATAATAATAAGGCAATGGGTATCCCGAATTCTCCCCTTTTACACGACATAACTGTCAATAAAAACATGGTTAACACAACATCGAGCATATCAATCAACATACTTTGATCATGCTCTCATCAAACAACATTCACCCGCAACAGCATAACATCAACATATCATACCCATCACACTTTCATCATTCATAAGTCAGCTCACAACACCAGCATATCATCAGTACAAATTCACATTAGCTCAATGAAGATTCATAACCAAAAAGCATGATAAAAACATCAACAATTCGCTCAAAGACACATATTTCAACCGACTTTCAACCACACATCAAAATAAACATCAAACACTTATTACAACAATTTACCATTTCCCCAAGCATTCGCAACTCAGCTCTGATACCACCAAATGTAACCCCCTTAGCCCGGCCTAGACGGTTGACCCGAACTACGAAGATTACACGGGGAAAACCAAAGTCAACCCGAAAGTCAACCTTGATTAACGACCCTTTTTTTTTAAAACTTGTCTAGATGCACATTAATCCTAGGCATACTCTTGAGATAAGCATACTCAAAAACCACAACAATCGGAAAACAATAAGGGACTCAATTGCACAACATACGAATTTAGGGACCAAATTGTAAATTCTGGAAATTAAAAGGACTTTGCAAATTTTTAAGATACCATTATGAAATTAGTTAGTTTGTAAGCTTCTCTGTCAAATTTCACCTTAAACGGACATCTCGAACTCAAGCAATGGCACATACAAAAATCAGGACTAAAACGTAAAGCTTGCAAACTTCAAAACCATTCAAAACAGTGCCCAACGGTCAAGTGTTTCGAAACGGGAATTGACCGTTCAGAAACGGGGCTTGCAGTAGCCAAAGTGTTTTGAAACACCTCTACCCGTTTCGAAACGCCCAGGCCAAAACATGTCCCTGTTTCGAAACAGGCAAGGGTGTTTCGAAACACCCTGCCCAGAAACAGCAGAAAAGCCTGTTTTTACACATCCGAACACCAACAACTTTACTTTAAACCATTCCACAACAAATCAACAACATGCCAAGCAACGAGACTATCAGATTGCATCAAAATCTAGATACAAAACAACCTTAGGTGCACCGACTCTTTCAACACATCCAACACTTGTTCATGCTTTTAAAACAAGAAGCATAAAGTAACAACTCATGAAAAAGAAGATTCAAATGTTGCAAAGCGATAACAACAAGATTCAAACCACGAATCAATATGGTCAACATGCTCGAACTCATTACACATCGATATAAAAGACACTCCCCCCATTGCCTTTATTATCTATAGCTATTAACCGAGACATACTTCTCAAGTGAAGCTCTCCTTGAATCCCTTGCTTCTTGCTGCCCCAACTTCAATTATCTGCATTGATGGACACAAAGGAGCGTAAGCACATAATTCTTAGTGAGGGATGCTCAAAACCAAAACACCATCAATGCAGCAAAACATAAAACCTCTTTAAAAAGTAAATACATTTCGATAAACCAAAGCATTGTTTGAAAACCCCTTTTTAAACAACATGCTTTAAATCATGCATTGCTCAATCATGAAAACCAACCCTAAGCTTAGAAAAGCTAAATAACTCACTTCAAAGCACATTCTTGCAAAACCATCAATTTAACCTTTCCATGCATGAACATCATATGCCAAGTTAACACAAATTCCTTGGAAAACACTTCCACTTCACAATATACTTTTCTCATTCTTGAAAATCATCTCAAAGCAAGAAACCTTTTGAAAACCACTTACTCCTTCAATCTATCTCATGCATTAAATAAATGCAACACATGAAGCACAAAAGCAACATTTGCATTACATGCCATTTCAAACAAGCCTTCACAAGACTTCAATGCATTTATGAAATTCTATGCACATATGCACCATTCACAATAACAAACACACTTATGGTCAAGCCTTAACAAGTGTCACATGCATTCTTGCATCATTTACATATTACCCATGCACCTTGCATCATTTACAAGCAACTCTTGCTTCATTACATTCAAACACATTATATTAGCTTTCAAGTGATAATTCACAACCCATCACAACACAAGACACAATCGGATACGCGGATTACAAGCGTTGTCCCACACGCTTCATACACACTACCGAACAACACAAGGTGGAGTTTACCGGTACAATCTCAACCCCTCAACACCCGTGATGGAGTTTAACGATACAATCACAACCCCTCAACATCACTCATCGGAAGTTGTATAACTCACTAGCGAGAGCCGGGACACACCACAAGGCATACACATGGGAGCTACCTCAACCATTGTAATCACCTTAACCAAGCTCACACACGGGAGCAACCCTCCACCGTTGTGACGCTTAACAAGGTCCACCCACGAGAGCCATCCTCCATCGTGGTGGCACTTAACAAAGCCCACCCACGAGAGCCATCCTCCATCGTGGTGACACTAATTTCCTCAATCGCTAGGGTTCTTAGATGGAGTTTACGGTACGATCACAACCCCTCGACATCCAAGGCGACTCAATTCACGGTGCACCCAATCCTATAGCCGGCTAACTATATCCGATTCAAGTACTTTTAAACCAACACATCACTTGCCAATATACATCATTTACCGTCATTAATTCACTGTTTTTAAGCATTAAACAAAGCCATTAAATAGTCATGCATCACTATGCATCAAGCCACATTTATCAATGTCCAAATCAAGGATCTCTTACCTTGAGCATCCTTCAACACATGGCTTATAAAACCAACATTAAACATGCTAAAATATGCTTTCGAAACAGAATTTTAAACATGCAAATTAAACACATCGCAACCAACCATCTCATGGTTCATCAAAAAGAGAGTTTCTCTGAAAACTTACTCTTGAGCTTAGCTAAGTTGTTTAGACTTAAACTAAGCGCACATAACCTTCAAACATTGGTTTCAAAGCTGAAAACCAAACTTCACTCACCGATACACAAACTATGCTAGCTGACAAGCCTTCCAAGCATCCGAAGCCTTCAACACCACCTCTATTGCCTCCGGATCATTCTCCCCTATTTTAAACACATAACAACAGAGGATTAATGCATCATCATGCATTAAAATCACCAGCAACACACCTAAACTCACTGCTCTACAAAAATCCAACATTTCGGCTACCAAACACAACTGAAAACACCTCCAAACTCTTCCAAAACTTAACCCAGCCAAGATCCATCACTTCTAACCATTTTTAAACATCAATTAACATCCAAAATGAACCCAAACTCGTCCTTATACCTCCAGCATTAACATAACACCAAAATCACCCCAAAAACCACCATTTTCACAAGTAAAAACTTAGGAAAATCAACCTATTCGGGATTGCATTGATTAAACCTCCATTTCACATCTTTTAAACATCCAAAATACATCAAAAAGACATCTCAAAACAGAGCCCAATCATCTATTACGAATTTCTTCAAAATTAAATCCAAATCTTGCATTTTAAGCCAAAATCAAGATCACAACATTAAAACCTTTAATAAAACTCAATTTAAGGATTGAGAACTTGGGAATTTCAGTAAAGAACTGAGTATTTAGAGGAGAAGGACGTTCATACCTCTAAATGTGGATTTCTCCTTGTTTAGAGCCAAAATCCTTGAAAATTCATTAAGCAAATGATGAGGATTTGATGTGTAAATGATTAGGAATCATTTAGGAATTGAAATTTCAACTTTAGGTGTGATGTGGAAATGTGTTTGGCTGAGGGAATTTTGAGAGAAAATGAAATGGGAAAATTTTGGTAAAAGTTAGTTATGAAACTAAAATATCACTTTCCCTCTTTTCTTTTTATTAATTAACATTAAATGAGTCTTTAAAATTTAAGAAAAATCTGGAGAAATCCTCCCTTGGGTAAATTAGCTCCTTAAAGATTCAAAGTTTCAATCCTTTTAAAACAGTCACAAACTTTTCAAAAATTACATTTTAGTCACTGACTTGAAACGTCATATTTCCAAACCTCATTTTGTAAAATTGATTTCAACACTCTCTTATATATATTAAAAGAGGATTTTTAGATATTTTTCCATATTTTTAATGCATCCCGAACTAGGCTTTCCCTAAAACCACCTTTTATATTCGAACCGAAAATCCGACCGGTCCGGTTTAAACCCAAAACTTCTAAGCCCAAAATTGGGGTGTTACACACAAACTTTCCGGATGTCCTGAGGTCTAACCTCACTCATGTTCGGATTCATCACATAGGCCAAATATGCTTCGCAACCCATCTCAACTAATCTCTTAGCCTCTAGAACTGAAACTACGTTAAATAAGAACTTCACGTTCTCACCCACCACCACAATCTCATAATCATCTGTGAGTCTCAAAGAAATCCTCTTAGTTTCAAAGTCTATCCTAGCTCTATGCTCAGTGAGCCAGTCCACACCCAGAATCACATCAAAGCCATAAAATGGTAGTTCCATCATATCCACTGGAAACACATGTCCCCTGAACCATCAACGAACACCTTCTGTACATCTTTCTAGCTACTACTGTGTCCCCAAAAGAACTAGTAACACTAACTCCTACCTCTAATATTTCGCAAGGCAATTTCAACGACTTTGCATGCTCACTCAGTATATAAGAATGTGTAGACCCGGAGTCAATCAAAGAAAGCAAACCCAAAGACTGTATCGAGAAGTTACCTACGATCACATTTGTGTCATGCTGATCCCCACGCTGAGCGTAAACTCTGGCCTGACCTCCGCCCTCTGGCTGGACTGCAACTACATGTGCTATGTTCCTCTGGCCATCATTTCTCGGCTAGAAGTTACCTCTACCGCGCCCGCGGCCTCTCTGAAAGTCATTGGCTCTAGCAGGAGCCGGAGCTGGTGCCTGCCCCACCTGATGTGGACAGTCACGCCTAATATGATCCCTAGCTCCACAACTCCAACACGAGTGGATATTCCTCCAACACTCACCGGTGTGGTTCCTCCCGCAAGTAGCACACGTGGGCAACTTCCCACCAGCCCTCTAGCCTTGTTGCCCCCTACCGTGGATACCTCCACCACGTCTATGGTCATAGTGATGCCGGTTGTCCCGATGCCTCTTGGCATCACCTCTATCAAAGTCACTAAATCTCTTACCAGAACTAGAACCACCCGATCGTTTGGTCAAGCCTAAACTATGCTCCAAGTCCTTGGCCCTCGCGACCAAGACATCAAAATCAGTGTAGTCCGAAGCTAGAGTGTACCTCTTGATTTCTTCATTCAACCCATAACGGAAACGGTTACAACGTTCCACTTCAGTAGGAACAAGCTCAGATGCATACTGACTCAGCCTAACAAATCGAATCTCATAGTCTGTCACAGTCGTACTCCCTTGAAGCAAAGCCATAAATTCCCTCTTCTTCTCATCGATATATCGAGGACCCAGATACTTCTTACGGAATGCTGACTCAAAGAACTCCCAAGTGATCTCAGCCTCTTCTATACCCGTAGTGATGGTGACCCACCAAGTGTAGGCATCACCCTGAAGTAAGGACTCAACACACCCTAACTTGCGTTCCCCGGTACATCCCATCTGCGATAAGATACGGACGGTCTTCTCTAACCACATCTCAGACCTCTCCGGTGTCGACCCTCTGAACTCTTCACCTCCCAAACTGCGGAGCCTCTTCAATGGCAAACCAGTACCCTCTCCCTAGGGTTGTGCCGCTGCCTGACCCCCATCCACTGCAGCCTGGAAAGCCCCGACTATCGCCTGAACTAAAGGAGCTAAATCTATCCCGGCCAGTCCTTGGCCAACTTGAGGTCCAACACCCTCAGCTCCCGCCTCACCTCCCTCTTGATGAGGAGGAGGTGGAGGAGGTTAAGGAGCATGTGCCCCACCAATCTGCTCAATCCCCGAAGCTTGTGCCCGTGGTTCCGGCTGAACCATCCTAGGCCTCCCTCGTGGTCTCATGATACAGCTAGCAAGATAATAACTACAACAACAAACAGATAAGGATTAAGTTAGCAAAGGCAAGGGTCCAACTGTGCTCAAGTACTTTCCTTTACAAAACCCTTTTAAATTAAGTAATAGTAGCAATGGGCACTCGACACCACATCAAACGCAACAATTCATACTTCCAAACACCATATGAACGATCAAACAACCAATAATTCATGGCAAAGCACACACCAAGACATAACAATTGCTTAACACATTAAACTTACCTCACTTACCTGCCCGAGGTCTCGGTAACCTCAGGCTCTGATACCAACAAATATAACCCCCTCGCCTCGGTCTGGTTGGTTGACCAGTTCGAGTAGGCTACACGGGGAAAACCGATGTGTATCCCGTTAAGGTTCCACCTCGGTTAGCAACCCTAAAATTTTCTTTTAATTTAATATTCCCTAAAGGCGCGTTTAAATTTTATGTGATCACGATAGTGGAATACGATATGAAATAAAAGCAACCAAGCCCAAACAACATGTTAAACAGCCCATTTTTAAGTTTGTAAGCAGGCCGTTTCGAAACACCCAAGAGGTGTATCGAAACAACTTGACTTGGTCAACGTCCCCAAGTCCACACGAGAAGGCCGTATAGGAACGGAGGTCAACCGTTCCAAAACAGCCCCTACGGTCAACTTCTCGTGGTCAACGACATATTGGCCGTTTCGAAACACCTGGATCCGTTTCGAAACCCCAAAATATCGACAATTTCTCAGATTTCCAGTAGCAAATCTGTACCGAAACGGACCCTAGGCGTATCGAAACGCTTGGCCTGAAACAAGAGGCCGTATCGAAACAAGACCAACCGTTTCGATACACGGGCTGCAAAAAGACAAATTTTAGCTGGTTTTAGATACAAGGCAGCCCCAAAACTCCTCTAAAACACTCAAGACTCAACATACAACCAATCTAGATGAAAGGCACCCTAATAGCACATGCTTGGCACACAATAAACATATAAAGCCAACATCAACGAATCAATAAGCACAACAAGGATTATTGCATCACATTCAATATCATTCAAGGCATACTTAAACATTAATAGCCCATAAGACACATGTCTCCACACATAGAGTTTACATGATCAACCGAAAGCAACACTATAATCCAAAAGCATAGCATCCTAATACAAGCATTCAACCAACACATAACATGGTTTACATATCCAATCAAAGCATAAACATCATCAACATCTATGAGTCATACAACGCTCATACAAAATGCATAGCAGCCCCATTGCTAAACTACTACTTTATTTACTAAGTCATACTTGAGCAACTACAAAGCTTGGAATGCCCCTTCGCCTTGCTCCTTGCTAACACCACGCTAATGATCTGCATTGCTGAAAATGAGAGCGTAAGCTAGAAGCTTAGTGAGGATGCTCTAAAACAAAAACAACAACAATGCAGGGTCCAAACATGCAATCCTTAACATCACACACAACATGCATAGGCATCAACATAGCATCCTAGCTAGTGTTTCAAGAGTCATAAATATGGCATCTTACATCATATTAAGCTCAACAATATAAACCATTATTACAACATCATAATCATAAGAGCAAGTACATTGGCCACTATTAGTTTGCTCGGATGTGCGGATTTACTCTCGACAATAACATTACCTCAGTGGGATTACACTCATCACCGAACCTCGCATGGGTGGGATTCCACTCATCACCACATGCCCTACGGATGGGATTCCACTCATCATCATGTATAATATAAATAAATTTTTCGGTGGAATATTACATCACCGTACTCCTCCTTGATGACTCAACGCCATCAAGGCCACGCGCGAATTTAACTCAAACGTGTGCACACTAATCCTAATGATCGATCATTTACACCCGGTAAGTTAATTAGTGTCAATTACCTTTAAACCACTTCATACACCCATCAATTATAGCACATATTCACCATCACACATATCAATGTATACACATACGAATCAATTCATACTTTGCAAGATCAAGATAGGCATAGGCAATCAAAGCTCATTAACAAACAAGAAGTTAAACTACCAATTTAACTTCTACCTTGGAATGGTCTACCAAACTCATTCCAATACCTCCACTACACACACTTGAACCAACTTTAAAACAAATTTAAAGTTTTACTCACCACCCTTCCTTAGCAAACCAAGCAAGCAAGTCAAGCCTCTTCAATTCCCGGATTTGATCCCGATGCCTCTCCGATGTTTCCTCTAGCTTCTAACCAAATCAAAACACAAATATTACTCACCAATTCAATGCTATACTCAGTCACAAACCCAACTCACAAACGCATGTCAAAGCTTCACAAATTCAAACCCAAACTAACCACAAAACATCCATTTTCGTGCTCCTCAAATACCCAGATGAAAACTATGATTTTTAACACCCAAATGACATCTAAAAGCTTCCAAAACACTTCCCTAATAATCCTATACCATCAGCCCTTCAACCCAACACTAAAACACACCAAAAACTCAACTTTTGACACTTTAAAAATTGTCCCAAAGACCCACTTCGGGATTTTCCCCAAATCCATCCATTTTAAGATATCAAGTGTATTTAGATGAGATTAATCCAAAACCCAACTCAACAAATCAAAAACAAATGAAAAACCCATTAAAAATTCAAACTTTCCTTAAACTTGAGAAATGCAAATATGGATTGTTTTGAAATCTAAGACCATGTAAATGATGGGGATGATGAGGAGAGTTGAGAAATGAATTTACCTTTGAAACGCTCTTGAATTGATGAAGAAATCAAATGGAATAGTGAATAGGGGTTTTGGGAGGGGTTTGGTTGAGTTTCATGTGAAATGGAGAAAGGGGGAGGATGAAGCCCTTTTTTTTGTTCTTTTGATTCCAAAAAGATGGTCTTCCACTTTTCACTTTAATTACAAAAATGCCACTCTTTTAATTTTTAATCTCTTTTAAATTATAACTAAGGCCAAGTTAAATAAAATCGATTTTGATGTCTCGAACCAACACACACGCCTAACTCCTAACCCCAAAACACAGGTGTTACATGTCTTGTGAAATCTTGTAACCCCCTTAGCTCGGCCTAGACGCCCGACCCTAACTAAGAAAATTACACGGGGAAAACCAAAGTCAACTCGTTAGAGTCAACATCGATTAACGACCATTTTTTTAATCAAACTTTTCTAGATGCACTTTATTATCCTATATGATTAACATTTCGATTTAGCAGAAGCGCCACAGCGAACGAAACTCAATTAGGGGTCCAATTGCATACAAACACCTTTTAGGGACTAAATTGTAAATTTCCATAATTATAAAGACTAAGCAGATTTTAAAGTTACCAATCCAAAATTAGTCATGTAACATGCCATCATGTCAAGTTTCATCTCAAAGGGATCTTCCAAACTCATCCAATTGATCAAAAGACATTCAAGGACCAAAATGTAACATTTCAAGACTTAAGAAGATACTTTTAACCGAATTTTAACTACCCGTATCGATACACCTGAGCCTGTATCGATACACGGGAAGACAGTAGCAAAAGATTGAAGAGCGTATTGATACGCTTCCCCGCGTATCGGTACGACCTTCAAACTTGGCTTGGGCGTATCGATACGCGGGCAATCCGTATCGATACCCCTGTAAAGAAAAACCCAGAATTGGCCTTAGTGTATCGATACACTTCCCCGTGTACCGATACACATACAAGAAAAGCACATTCCAAAGGCATTTAAACATACAAAACCATATCCAAACATGCTTAAATCATACATACAAGTTATAATCAGCCTACAGTATTTATAAACATCATCAAACATCAAATCATACTCATCGAACTTATCAAACCATGATGAAACATTAGCTATTCAAGCATGCTTAAGAAAACAAGCTAAAACATAGGCAAAATGTTATAAGGAAACCATGAAACCAATTAGAGGCCAATTACAAGTCCAAAACCATAAACAAAACATGCTTAAGGTAGCAACATCACCAACCAAATCCAGAAAGTAAAAATCCCACCCATTGCCTCTTATTACACTAAGGGTGAACCACATACATTGTTTAGTTAAAACTTTTGGAATCCCCTTGCTATTGGACTGCCTTGAATGTTCAATTCTCTGCATTGATGGAACAAACGAGCGTAAGCATATAGCTTAGTGAGGATCGCTAAAACAACATTCATATATGCATTTCATAAACCATTGCATCATCAATTGCAAACTCATGCCCTTCTTTAAAACATGCTCTTCTAAGCATCAATGTACTTTTCAAACCACATACTTTAGTCATCATTAAAATAACAGCAAATAATATTTTGCTCATGCTTAATCCAAGCATCACATGCATTCTAGCATAAACCACAAGCATCTCATGCTTAAATTATTATTCAACAACATTATATTGGCTCGCAAGTGATCAATTCTCAAACCATACCAAAACCAACACAAATGACACAATCGGATGCGCGGATTACAAGTGTTGTCCCACACGCTTCATACACACTACCGGACTACACAAGGCTCACACACGAGAGCAACCCTCCATCGTTGTGACACCCGTGGTGGAGTATAACGGTACAATCACAACCCCTCAACACCACTCATTGGAAGTTGTATAATTCTACTAACGAGAGCACGAGACATATAACACAAGATTCACACACGGGATTAACATCCACTATTGTGATCTTAACCCCAATCGTTAGGGTACTGGGATGGAGTATACGGTACAATCAAAACCCCTCGACATCCAAGGCGACTTTATTCACGGTGCACCCAATCCTATAGTCGGCTAACTATATCCGATTAAAGTAACTAAAACCTTTTACCATCACTTGCCAATATAATAATTTATCAACATCATTTCACTGTTTTACAAGCATAAATCACAATGCCATTTTCACAAGCAATATCATGCTTTAAACCAATCCCATAAAACATATAAATCCAAGGATCACTTACCATGTTCATCCTTAACATAATGACATTTAAAACCAGCAACATTAATGCTCAAAACATGCTTTAAAACAATAATCAAACCACATTCAAATCAAGTGCATTTTAAACCAATACATAGCACATTCCGAGAGAGACTTTCGATCCACTTACTCTTGAGCTTAGCTAAGTGTTTCAAACTTACACTAAGCTCCAAAGACCACGCTCAAAGCGTTAAAAAGCTGGAAAATCCATTTCCACTCACCGATACGCGAAACCTTACTCGCCGACACAAAATTACACTTTTGAAGCCTCCAAAAACGTCTTGTTTGCTCCTGGATCAAGATCCCCTGTTTTCACATCGTCAAACAGAGATCTACATGCATTAAATGCATTTCAACACCAACAACCAATCACAAACTCGTTGCTCACCCAAACTACACCAATTTACCCATCCGAAACAACCGAAAACTCAATGGATTGCTTCCTAAACCAAGCCCAGCCGACATACATCACCTCCAATCAATTATAAACATCAAAACACTTCTAAAAACAACCTAAACCCTTCCTTATACCTCCAGCAAGAATTACTTCATCATTTCACCTCAAAAACCCAATTAGAACTATCAATAAATTCAAGGATCTCAATGATTTCAGGATCTATATCAACAAAACCTCTTTTCAACATATTAATCAACAAAAACTCAATTAAAATCAATCCAAAACAGAGCCTAAAAAAATCTGAAAATCAAGAGTTTCATCATATTTTTGCAAGATTTCAATCTCAAATCAAAACTATAATGAAAACTCAACAAAAAACATTAATTAAAAGCCAAAGATCTTGGGAATTTCAATAAAGAACCTAGATTGAAGGTTGAGAACGGGGTTTACCTCCAATCCTTGCTTTCCTCAATGAATGACAAGTTTTCCTTAGCAAAAATCTTGAAGAACTTGAAAGAAATCTTGAAATTTGTTTAGAAAATAATGAGAGAGTGTTTGGGAGAAAAGAATTCTGGAGAAAGTGAGTTAAAATGGTGTTTGGCTGAAAATGAGAAGAGAAAGGTAGTTACGTCAAATGAAATCTCACTTTTCCTTTTTATTAATTTTAATTAAATAAAAACCCCTTTATTAAATCACTTTAAAATCCCTTTTAAAGCACATGTCATATTAAGGAAAGGAAAAATTTCCATAAAGCTCCCTAAAGATTCTATGATTTTGGCTCCTCTTTTAAAAATTACATTTTCTGCAGTTTTAAGACTTTACATTTTGGTCACTACCCAAAATGTATTACTTCCGAAACTCTTTTTTTTAAATTGATTTGACCGACCTCTTAAACATGATTTTATAGGAGTTTAGCAATTTTTACCATATTTTTATTCTATCCCGATCCTTGATTTTCTTAAATCACCAAACTCGATTCGAATCGTTCTCGACCAGTCCGATCCGATGTCTAAAACATCTAGGCCCAAAACCAGGGAGTTACAATTTTCCCCCACTTAGGAAATTTCGTCCTCAGAATTTTACCTAAAGGAAAAAGGTGTGGAAACTGTTTCAGCATGTCCACCTTGTTTTCCCACGTGACCTCCTCAACTCCCTGGCGTCGCCACAACACCTTCACAAGTTCTATCGTCTTGCCGCGAAGAACTTTGCTGCTCACATCCAGAATCCTCACTGGTTCCTCATCATAAGACAGATCTGGATTCAACTCTATCTCCTCAATAGGCATCACATGCGAAGGATCCAATCTGTACCTCCACAACATCGAGACATGAAACACATCATGTATCTTTTCCAGCTCCGAAGGCAATCTCAACCGTTATGCCACAAGACAAATACGCTCCACAACCACGTAAGGTCCAATGAACCTTGGGCTAAGCTTACTCTTACGCCCAAATCTCATCACCTTTTTCCAAGGCGATACCTTCAAGAAGACACGTTCGCCAACCGCGAACTCAATCTCTTTACGCTTCAAGTCCGCGTAAGACTTTTGTCGATCCGATGCTGCCTTCAAACGCTCACAAATGAGCTTCACCTTCTCGGTGGTTCTCTTTAACATAGCTGGCATCAAAATCAACTTTTGCCCAGCTTCAGCCCAACAAAGGGGGGTTCTACATCTTCTCCCATACAAAGCCTCGTATGAAGCCATTTGAATACTTGCCTGATAACTATTATTGTAAGCAAACTCAACCAACGATAAGTGCTTCTCCCAAGAACCCTGAAAATCTATCATGCAACATCTCAACATGTCCTCAAGCACCTGGATCATACGTTCCGACTGTCCATCCGTCTGAGGATGATAAGAAGTACTGGAATTCAACAGTGTACCCAAGGCTTGATGCAAGCATTCCCAAAACCGCATTGTAAACCTCGGATCCCTATCCGACACTATGGACTTTGGCACACCGTGTAACCGCACAATCTCAGCAATGTACAGCTCAGCCAACTTATCCAAGGTATACGTAGTATGCACATGCATGAAATGTGCACACTTCGTAAGCCAATCAACAATCACCCAAACCGAATTCTTCTTTGACGGTGACAACGGCAACCCATACACAAAATCCATGGTAATTCTCTCCCACTTCCATTATGGGATTCTCAGAGGCTGCAACAACCCTGAAGGAACCCGATGTTCAGCTTTCACCCGCTGACTCACCATGCATTTACTAACGAACTCAGCCACATCCTTTTTCAACCCCACCCAGTAGTACTCATCCTTCAAATCACGATACATCTTCGTACTACCAGGATGCATAGCAAAAGGACTACTATGAGCTTCAGTCAGAATAGTGCGCCTCAACTCAACATTATCTGGCACCACAACTTGACTTCCAAAGCCCAGAACACCGTCATCACTAAAACTGAAATTCGAAGGCTTACCTTCCGCAATGTCCTGAACATGTGGAACAAGGGAATCATCAAGCAATTGCTTATCTTTGATCAACTGAATCAAAGATGGTTTCACTTGCAATTAAGTGATAAGACCACCATCACGCGATATGCTCAAGCGAGCAAACATCACCCTCAACCACAGCCACTTTCCGGCTCAAAGCATCGACCACAAAATTACTCGATCGTCAGATCATAATCCTTAAGCTACTCCACCCAACGACGTTGCCTAAGATTCAACTCCTTCTAAAACATAAGATACTTCAAGCTCTTATGATCTCTGTACACTACACACTTCTCACCATACAGATAATGCCTTCAGATCTTCAAAGCAAACACAACAACCACAAGCTCAAGATCGTGAGTAGGGTAGTTACGCTCATGCACCTTCAACTGTCTAGATGCATAGGCTACCACCTTACCCTCCTGCATCAACACACAGCCCAAACCAACAATGGACGCGTCACTAAAAACCACGAACTCCTTACCAGACTCAGGTTGAATCAGGACAGAAGCTTGCGTCAAAGCTTCCTTCAGCTTCTCAAAAGCTTGCTGCCTCGCATCTGTCCACTCGAAGCGAACATTCTTCTACAACAACTTGGTCAAAGGTGCAGCAATCTTCGAGAAACCCTCGACAAACCTTCGGTAATACCTGACTAAACCAAGGAAACTTCGTACCTCTGTCACCGACTTAGGCACCTTCCAACTCATCACAGCCTCTACTTTGTGCGGATCAACGCGAATACCCTCAGGTGATACAACATGTCCAAGGAAGACCACCTCCTTAAGCCAAAACTCACACTTACTTAGCTTGACATACAACTGATTTTCCATCAGCGCTTGCAAAACTATCCTGAGATGTCTATCATGATCCTCCTTAGTACGAGAGTACACAAGGATATCATTGATGAACACCACCACAAACTGATCCAAGAATTCATGGAACACACAATTCATCATGTCCATGAAAGCAACAGGTGCGTTGGTCAAACCAAACGGCATCACTAAGAACTCGTAATGCCCATATCTTGTCCGAAAAGTTGTCTTATGTACATCCACATCTTTCACCTTCAGTTGATAATACCCTGACCTCAAGTCTATCTTAGAAAACACCGAGGCTCCTTGAAACTAATCAAAGAGATCATCAATCCTCGACAAGGGATACTTGTTCTTGATCGTCAACTTGTTCAGTTGCCGATAATCTATGCACATCCTCATTGTCCCATCTTTCTTCTTTACAAATAACACCGGTGCACCCCAAGGTGATACACTCAGCCGGATGAACCCTCGATCCAACAACTCCTAAAGTTGCATTTTCAACTCTTTTAACTCTTTAGGTGCCATAGGATAAGGAGCAATGGACACCGGAGTCGTATTCTCGTACAACTCGATACCAAATTCAACTTCTCTATTTGGTGGCAACCCAAGCAATTCTTCCGAAAAGACACCCGGAAAATCGCAAACTGTTCGGATGTCTTGCACACGTATGTCCTTTGTGCCAGGATTCATCACATAAGCAAGGTAAGCCTCACAACCCAACCACAACATACGGTTTGCTTCCAAAGACGAAATCACATTCGACAAGAATTTCACATTCTCACCTACTATCACCACTTCGTAATCATCGACAAGCTTTAAGGTGACCCGCTTGACATCAAAATCAACCACCGCTCTATACTCAGTCAACCAATCCATACCAAGGATCACATCGAAACCGTAGAAGGGTAACTCTATCAAATCCACAAGAAAAACATGACCTTGCGCAGACAAAGGGCATCTTCTATACAACTTCCTAGTGACTACAGTCTCACCAAAAGAACTAGTCACTTGTATTCCTACTTCGAGCAACTCAACAGGTATGTCAAGCAAATACGCATGCTCACTCAAGATATAAGAATGCGTAGATCCAGAATCAATCAAATCCAGCAATGATAAAGACTGAAGAGTAAAGGTACCTGCGATGACATCGGTATCATTGCGCTCCTCGCGCTGAGCATAGACCCTCGTAGGACCGCCTCCCTCAGGCCAAACTGCTACCACATGTGTAATGCCTCGCTGACCCTCGTCTCTCCTCTGAAAGTTCCCTCGGCCGCGCCCACGGCCTCTCTGAGGTGCATCCGCAGCAGGTGCACGTCCTTGGCCTCCACCAGCCAACAAAGGACACTCTCGCCTCATGTGATCCGCTGAACCACATTTCCGGCACAAATTCTTTGTTACCACCACAGGAGCCTGAACCTCCCTAGCCGCTCGAGAAAATCTCGCCTTAGATGACCCCGAGATCCACACATCCATCACGTGTTCTGTTCTGCTCTCATCTGATCTCCCTGAGCCAGTGCACCATATCCAGCATTGCCTCGCCTAGCCGAATAATATCTCTTATCTCGTCCCCTCTTGTTCCGTCCACCTCCGGAACTAGACTCAGCTGCTCTCTTTCCCGAGCTAAAACCAACTCCTCGGGATGTCAAACCCAAGTTTTGTTCAATGTCTTTGGCTCGACACACAAGCACATCGAAATTGATGTAATCTGCAGCTAACATGTATTTCTTGACTTCCTGTACCAGTCCGTACCAGAAAGGATCACAATGGTGCCTTTCACTAGGTATTAGCTCAGGGGCATACTGGCTCAGACGTACGAACTGGACCTCGTACTCAGCCACAGAAAGGGTCCCCTAAACTAGCGACATGAACTCGCGTTTCTTTTCATCCAAGTATCTCACACCTAGATACATTCTCTTAAAGGCACCCTTGAAAAACTCCCAATCTACTTCATTGAGTTCCATCCCCGCAGTGGTAGTCGTCCACCAACTATACGCATCACCCTGGAGAAGAGAAACATCGCATCCCAACTTGCGCACATCATTACAGCCCATCTGATCCATGATACGGATCGTGCTCGCCAACCAAGCTTCTGACGCCTCGGGAGACATACCAAAGAACTCAACAGCTCCTAGGCTCCTCAACCTCTCCAAAGGTAAACCCGCCTGCCTAGTTTTAGGGGCCTGAACATGTGCTTCGGCTACTGCAGCCTGAAACGCCCCAGTGATCGCCTGAACCAATGGTGCTAGATCACCCAAACCCAGACCAACATGTCCTTGCTGCTCCTGCTCCCTACCTCCCGGTGGTGGTGGAGGAGGTAAATTTCCACCAGGAGGGACATCAGCCCCTTGCTCACCCTGGTCGCCCTGCTCAACCGCAGGCACTATCGTGTTTGACCTTAACTCTCTCGTCGGACCCATAGTGCTATTTTTAACAAGTCATAACAATAAAACAAAGCAAACCATTTAGGCTAGCCTCAAGCAAGGACCCAAGTTTACAAAAAACATTTAGCTAGTGTAATAAGGCAATGGGTACCCCGATTTCCCTCAAGCATAACATAGCATATAAGAGCATATCAAACTCATCATGCATTCCATCATCCAAAATCAGCATATATCAACATCACATCATCAACATATAATCATATTCATCTCGCATATGATTTACATCAAACATGCATGGCATAAGCTCTAACATTCAATCAAAACATGTTTTTTTTTCAATCCACATACATTAAAACATACCAAGTTCACATACCATCATCCCCAATTCTTTCGTAATCTGGCTCTGATACCAACAAATGTAACCCCCTTAACCCGACCTAGACGTCTGACCCAAACTAAGAAGATTACACAGGGAAAACCAAAGTCAACTCTTTAGAGTCAACCTCGATTAACGACCCTTTTTTAATCAAACTTTTCTAGATGCACTTTATTATCCTATATGATTAGCATTTCGATTTAGCGGAAGTACCATAGCGAACAGAATTCAATTATGGTCCAATTGCATACAAACACCTTTTAGGGACTAAATTGTAAATTTCCATAATTATAAGGACTAAGCATATTTTAAAGTTATCAATCCAAAATTAGCCATGTAACATGCCAGCATGTCAAGTTTCATCTCAAATGGATCATCCAAACTCATCCAATTGATCAAAAGATATTCAAGGACCAAAACGTAACATTTCAAGACTTAAGAAGATACTTTTAACCGAATTTTAACTACCCGTATCGATACACCTGAGCCTGTATCGATACCTGGGAAGACAATAGCAAAAGATGGGAAGAGTGTATCGATGCGCTTCCCCGCGTATCGGTACGACCTTCAAACTTGGCTTGGGCGTATCGATACGCGGGCAATCCGTATCGATACCCTTGTACAGAAAAACCCGGAATTGGCCTTAGTGTATCGATACACTTCTCCATGTATCGATACACATGCTAGAAAAGCACATTCCAAAGGCATTTAAACATATTTAACCATATCCAAACAAGCTTAAATCATGCATACAAGTTATAATCAGCCTACTTGACTTATAAACATCATCAAACAACAAATCATACTCATCGAACTCATCAAACCATGATGAAACATTAGCTATTCAAGCATTCTTAGGAAAACAAGCTAAAGCATAGGCAAAACGCTATAAGCAAACCATGAAACCAATTAGACGCCGATTACAAGTCCAAAATCAGAAACCAAACATGCTTAAGGTAGCAACATCACCAACCAAATCCAGAAAGTAGAAATCCCACCCATTGCCTCTTATTACACTAAGGGTGAACCACATACATTGTTTAGTTAAAACTCTTGGAATCCCCTTGCTATTGGATTGCATTGAATGTTCAATTCTCTACATTGATGAAACAAACGAGCGTAAGCATATAACTTACTGAGGATCGCTAAAACAACATTCATCAATGCATTTCATAAACCATTGCATCATCAATTGCAAACTCATGCCTTTCTTTAAAACATGCTCTTCTAAGCATCAATGCACTTTTCAAACCACACGCTTTAGTCAGCATTAAAATAACAGCAAATAATCTTTTGCTCATGCTTAACCCAAGCATCACATGCATTCTAGCTTAAACCACAAGCATCTCATGCTTAAATTATTATTCAACAACATTATATTGGCTCACAAGTGATCAATTCTCAAACCATACCAAAACCAACACAAATGACACAATCGGATACACGGATTACAAGCGTTGTCCCACACGCTTCATACACACTACCAGACTACACAAGGTTCACACACGAGAGCAACCCTCCATCGTTGTGACACTCGTGGTGGAGTATAACGGTACAATCACAACCCCTCAACACCACTCATTGGAAGTTGTATAATTCAACTAATGAGAGCACAGGACACATAACACCAGATTCACACACGGGATTAACATCCACCGTTGTGATCTTAACATCAATCGTTAGGGTACTTGGATGGAGTATACGGTACAATCACAACCCCTCGACATCCAAGGCGACTTTATTCACGGTGCACCCAATCCTATAGCTAGATAACTATATCCGATTAAAGTAACCAAAACCATTTACCATCACTTGCCAATATAATCATTTATCAACACCAATTCACTGTTTTACAAGCATAAATCGCAATGCCATTTCCACAAGCAATATCATGCTTTAAACCAATCCCATAAAACATATAAATTCAAGGATCACTTACCATGTGCATCCTTAACATAATGGCATTTAAAATCAGCAACGTTAATGCTCAAAACATGCTTTAAAACAGTAATCAAATCACATTAAAATCAAGTGCATTTTAAATCAATACATAGCACATTCCGAGAGAGACTTTCGATTCACTTACTCTTGAGCTTAGCTAAGTGTTTCAAACTTACACTAAGCTCCCAAGACCACGCTCAAAGCGTTACAAAACTGGAAAATCCATTTCCACTCACCGATACGCGAAGCCTCCCTCGCCAACACGAAAATTACACTTCTGGGGCCTCCAAAAACGTCCCATTTGCTCCCGGATCAAGATCCCTTGTTTTCACATCATCAAAACAGAGATCTAAATGCATTAAATGCATTTCTACACCAGCAACCAATCACAAACTTGTTGCTCACCCAAACTACACCAATTTACCCATCTGAAACAACAGAAAACTCAATCGATTGCTTTCTAAACCAAGCCCAGCAAACATACATCACCTTCAATCAATTATAAACATCAAAACACTTCTAAAACCAACCTAAACCTTTCCCTATACCTCCAGCAAGCATTACTTCATCATTTCACCTCAAAAACCTAATTATAACTATCAAGAAATTCAAGGATCTCAAGGATTTCATGATCTATATCAACAAAACCTCTTTTCAACATATTAATCAACACAAAACTCAATTAAAATCAATCCAAAACAGAGCGTAACAAAACAAATATGAAAATCAACAGTTTCATCATATTTTTGCAAGATTTCAATATCAAATCAAAACTATAATTAAAACTCAACCAAAAACATTAATTAAAAGCCAAATATCTCGAGAATTTCAATAAAGAACCTAGATTGAAGGTTGAGAATGAGATTTACCTCCAATCCTTGCTTTCCTCAATGAATGACAAGTTTTCCTTAGCAAAAATCTTGAAGAACTTGAAAGAACTCTTGAAATTTGTTTAGAAAATAATGAGAAATTTTGACAAGCGTCGTTATACCCGTCAAAATAAATAAATAAATAAATTAACCTCTTTCAACAAATAATAAAATAAAGAAATTAAGTTGATATATGGAAAGAGGTTCGATCCACAAGGAGATTAGTCAGAATTCTTGACTGAAGGTTGCCTTGATTAATGCTTCCAGGAATATCTGTGAAAACAAGGACAGTAAAAAAGGGGGTGATCTGATATTGAGTGAAAATGAAATAGTAGAATTAAATTCAAGAGTAAAGAAAATAATAAGAAAGTCCAAATATGCAAAATAGCCTCGAGCTAGCGTTGTCAATTCTTTCGATCATTGAAATGGATTTTTACTCCGGGGATCATGTCGGTTACAGTCTGCGAGGCCCAACCCGTCGCAACTTGCTTCTCTCTCGAGTAACCAATCCTCCCAAGTCCATCTTCGAAGGTTGGTTCTTAAACAAATTAACCACGTCTATCGCCGTTAAAATATTTAGTTTTGAAAACAGGAAAAGCCCGACTCAGAAATTGTCAAAAAAAGAATCGCTTCTGATTTTATATTTCCTTAGTGGACCACCGCTAAGAGTGTTCACAGGAAGTCAAAATTGCCACAGGCCGATCCTTCCTCCCAACTATGTTTTTAAACGATTCCAGACCAACAAGCTCTTTTTGATTTGAAAAACGATTAAAAACTTTAGTAAGGCCGATTGCAAAACTATCTAAACCGAAAGATAAAAATGTATTCCCGAAGGAAATTAGGCAATGTTCAATTCTCACGATTTGAATTTATTTGGCTAGTTCTTGGCTCAAGATATTTAGCTAAGCATGATATTAGTTATCATACTTAACTTGATTTTATAAAAATAATCAAAGAACATAAAAGAATAAAAGTAAAGAAAAAAAGAACTTTAATTAAAGACTAGAAATAACAAGTGTTTTCAAGCTAAAAGATGAAGACTAAATTCGATGCCTAAGCCTTTACCAAGGAGTGGTATTTATAGGCTTGGATTTACAAAGATAAATGATAAGAAAATTCAAAATAATAAAGGAAAGATAAACAATTCAAATGTTTTTGAAATTTAAATACAGAAAATCGAAACATTTAAGCTGATAAGGTCTTCAGAATGTTCCAAAATCTTCCAGAAGTCGCCACGCATCTGCCACGTCAGACGCGTCGTGCCCAGTGTCGTGCCCACGATGCCAGTCATGACCAGAATAATAAAAAGACTGCAGAAATGCTCTTTTTGCTGCTATTTTCCAGAATTAGGTTACTTGCGCAAAGTATAGCAAAACAAAATGGATTAGGTAGCAAGAAATCCTAAAAACTAGAAAAATAGCAATTAAAAAGTGTCACATTGTAGAGCTTATCAAATTCCCCCTCACTTGTCTCATATTTGTCCTCAAGTATGTCCGAAAAAGATATTAACCCAAGAATGCATTTCTCAAGCCATCACAAGCATCAAACATAATTATAAGAGTTCTAGTACAAAAGGAGTATCTTGAAAGTAACACAAATCAAACCAAGTGGATATAAGCAAAGAACAACCCTTCATTCTTCCAATTGCCTATCAAGTGTTAATCAAATCCTAACCTAGTCTTAATCCTCACCAAGATTCACTCATGAGCACCCAAAATCTTTATAGGTAGAAGTGAAGCAAAAACACTCTAAGTCATACATGAACAAAGGTTTCTATAGGCTTGTAACAAGTTCAATTTTCCACAACTTTATTAGAATCGAGGTGCAAAAATCATTAGGTCTTTTGTTCAAGGTGTAATATGGGTTTAGAAAAAGGGTAGAAAGATGGAAAGAAAAGGCAAAAGAAGATGATCAATGCAAGAAGTTTCAAACAATAACCAGTGAAGACGAAAGAGGAGCTAAAAATGGGCAAGCAAACACATATTTTCTTCCTTTTTTCCTTTTTTTTTGAAATTGTTTTTCTTTTTTTTCTTTTCGAAGCAATTGCTTCATTTTGTTCTATTTTTTCATTTTTCTGGAAAAATTCTGCCCTTATTCGAATTGCAACCCCTTATTTGTCTAGTAATATAGTTTCTAGCATTTGATCAATCAATAAAAGTTTGGTCAAGGAAGAACAAGGTTTGAAGATTAAGCCAAAAAATGGGATATAAGGCTTCAAGAGGGTTCACTAAGCGATGAGAAAAAGGTAAAAGAGAGAAAATGGCTAAATCTTAATGCCTAAATCATCTTAAAGCACCTCATTCTAGTGTAGTCTCTAATCGCATACAAGCCACAAATTTTAGATTCCTAAATTCAAGATGACACTCTTAAGCAAGGAAAACGAGCATAAAGAATAAGATGCATGCTCAAGGCTCAAATTCTCACAAAATTAGGCTAAGTTGATTAAGCTAGGTGAGAAATCCAATTATCACAATCAAGGCAAATTGAAAAGAGATGTCAAACTATCATTTTACTCATACCATTTGATTATCAAAAATGTCAACATTCAAATATTCCTATGCACTATAACCATTATAACATGTTGGACATCAAGAAATGGCAAGAAAAATGTCATCTCAAAGGCAGACCAAAATCAAACATAAGCAGACAAGCAGGACAAGCGGTTTGCTACCCTCCCCCTCACTTAAGTGAATTGCCCCAATTTAGATGAAAAATATAAAAGTGTAAGGCAAAGAAGGGTAAAGAGTACTCCCCGTGGGTATTGATTGTAACGATGGTGATGGTGACCGTTGGGGAGGCGGACTGCGGCTGGAGCTTGATCCAGCGATGCTGTTGGAGAGCCGCGAACCACGGCTGACGGTTACGGGAGAAGGTGGAGGTGCGGTGGAATCCGTAGGAACGACTCTCGTTCGAGGGATTAGAGGCTTACTGTCGTCGACCATCGCGGCGTGGAGGAGGTGTGGGACATGGTGAATTGCGGCTGAGTGAGTTTGCGGCTGGGTGTGTTGTGTTTTTAGGGTTTTGGTGGTTTTCGGGAAGAAAGAAAGAAAGGAAGAAGGGGGAAATTGACTGGTGTAAGGGCATGGGCTAAAGTGCACCGGCTCCATTGGGTGTGTTAAAATGCACTGATTTTAATGAAACGGTGCACTTCAGCTTAGGGTTGAAGTGTGTTTGCTATGAAAGTTTTAAAATCCTGTAGAAAATTAGTAAAGTAATTAGATGAAGAAAAATAAAGGAAAATAAATCATGCTAAAACAAATAATTAAAAGAAAGGAAATAAAAAAATTAACGAAAAATAAACCAATGGGTTGCCTCCCATTTAGCGCTTTGTTTAATGTCGTTAAGCTCGACAAATTCTACTAAATTTTTGGTTCTTCAAAAGCAAGTTCTTCAAATAAACGGTGATGTCCATCCCTTGTCGTTTTAACGCCTTCCTCCATCTTTTTATTTGTGCGCAAAACAACAACTAAGCTTCTACCTCCTTCCCGATACGACATCTTACTCGAAATGATGATTGGCAAAGTTTGGTTGTCGCCTAAAGATACATAATTAAATTGCTCTAACTTCGGCTTTGGTTCCTGCAAAATTGATGGAAAATGTTTAGATCGAGTTGGAATTAATCGAAAATCAGAAAGGGAAGAAAGGGTTGAAATGATTTCGCCTATATTTTCATCATCGAGATCCGCGAATTCCCTACAAAAGTCATAACACAAATAAGTTTCGATCAAATCATCAGCTAACGGATTTAAAATATCAATGAAATTTAAACTTGCGACCGAATCAGGATACTTCATAGCTTTATACATATCAAATTTAACTACTTCCCCTTCAAATTCCATAGTTAAGATGTCGTCGCGGACATCAATCTTTGTATGCGCGGTTGATAGGAAAGGTCGGCCAAGCAAGATTTTGGATCCGTTATTGCTGCGATCATTTTCCATGTCAATAATATAAAAATCAGCAGGGAAAATAAGATCTTTTACCTGTAGCAACACGTTTTCTAGTACTCCCTCAGGGTAGATGACTGATCGATCGGCTAATTGAACCGTCACTCGCATTTCTTTCAATGGTTCATTCGAAATTTTGTTGTAGACGCTTAATGGCATGACATTGATAGATGCGCCTAAATCGTACATTGCACTTTTTATCCCAACATTCCCAATTTTACAGGGAATCGCAAACATACCTTGGTCCTTATACTTTGGCGGCAACGTCTTTTGAAAGATGGCCGAAATATTTTCACCAAGGTTATCTTTTTCATTTCCGGATAGTCGCCTTCGGTTTGTGTGTAAGTCCTTCAGAAACCTTGCGTATTTGGGCACTTTTCGAATAACATCAAGAAGTGGAATATTAATTTCCACCTTCTTGAATATATCTAAAATTTCCTTCTCTTCCTCATTTTTATCTCGTTTCGCCAGTCTACCTGGAAAAGGAGGAACATATTCGTAAGTAGAAACATAAATTTTAGATTTGGCATTACCTACGGTGGGATGAGACTTGTCATTCTGGTCTTCCGAAGATTTTCTCGGTTCGTTGGATTTTTGCTCATCTTGCTTGGGCGGTTTATGCGTTATCACTGTTCCACTACGCAAAGTTATCGCACTAACGTTTTCCCTTGGGTTGGTTTCGGTTTGGGATGGTAACTTTCCCTGGGATTCTAGACGGCTAACGGCTTGAGCTAGTTGGCTTATTTGTTTGTCGATTTGCTGGAGATGGGATTTTGTTTGGGTTTGGAATTTTTCCTGCGAAACTGTCAATCTCTCAACAATAGACTCAAGCGAGGATTTTTGGGGTGCTTAGTTTTGGTAGGGAGGTTGTTACCTAGGTTGGTAATTCGGGTTCTGATTACTGTAGCTCAAGTTTGGGTGATCTCTCCAACCGGGATTGAACGTATTGCTCTGTAGGTTATAGGGTCTTTGGGGAGGTTCGAGAAAGTTGTGTACGACGTTAACTTGGGCACCAGATGTATCCCGCAGCAATGGGCATAAGTCGGTTACGTGATCTGGCATAGTGCATATTCCGCATACCTTAGCAGCTCCTAACTCCCCTGAAACAAGATAATACACAATATTAGTTAAATTGTCTATTTTATTCTCTAATGAAATTGTGCTTACTGTGTGAACTCGTCGGCTGGGTTCACTTGCAGAACCAAATTGCTGCGAATTAGCCGCCATCATAGATATCAAGGTTCGAGCATTTTCAGGGGTCAGGTTAATGAGCGTGCCACCGCTTGCTGCATCTACCATCTTTTTGTCTATTGGAAACATTCCTTCGTATAAGTATTGAAGGAGTGTTTACTCGGATAAGCCATGTTGCGGACAACTTTCACACAACTTTTTGAATCTCTCCCAATATTTGTATAGGGACTCATCGTGTATTTGTTGAATTCCCAGAATGTTTCACCTAAGTTATGTTGCTTTCGCTGCAGGGAAATGTCTGTCAAGAAAAACACGAGAGAGATCAAACCACGTATTAATCGAATTTGGAGGTAAATAGAATAACCACTCCTTAGCCGTTCCAGCTAAGGAAAAAGGAAAAGCCCTTAGTTTTATTTGGTCCTCCGAGACCCCTTGCGGTTTCATGCTGCTGCACACCATATGGAATTCGGCAAGGTGTTTGTGTGGGCTTTCAGTAGAGAGGCCATTAAAAGTAGGGAGTAGGTTGATTAATCCCGTTTTGAGCTAGAAGGGAGTATCGCCTTGAGGAAAAGCGATGCAGAGTAGTTGTTGCACAGTAGGGGCTGCGTTTAGTTCTCGAATCATTTGATCTGCCATCGGTTCTGGTTCTAGTGTAGGTTCCTCGACTGGTGTAGTTTTAGAAGTGGATTCCTGATCGGATTGTTGTGTGCTTTGTTCTCGTTGTTGTTTCTTTCGCCGAAGCGTTTCATCGTGAGTTCTACGAGCGCTTGCTTCGATTTCCAGGTTGTATGGAGCTAAAGTACCCGAGTTTTTCCTGGTCATAAAAAAACAAAATCAGTCGAAAGTAAACCTCCACAGCAACGGCTCCAATTTTGACAAGCGTCGTTATACCCGTCAAAATAAATAAATTAATTAACCTCTTTCAACAAATAATAAAATAAAGAAATTAAGTAGTTATAGGGAAAGAGGGTCGATCTATAGGGAGACTAGTCGGAATTCTTGACTGAAGGTTGCCTTGATTAATGCTTCCAGGAATATCTGTGAAAACAAGGACAGTAAAAAAGGGGGTGATCTGATATTGAGTGAAAATGAAATAGTAGAATGAAATGAAAATAATAAGAAAGTCCAAATATGCAAAATAGCCTCGAGCTAGCGTTGTCAATTCTTTCGATCATTGAAATGGATTTTTACTCCGTGGATCATGTCGGTTACAGTCTGCGAGGCCCAACCCGTCGCAACTTGCTTCTCTCTCGAGTAACCAATCCTCACAAGTATATCTTCGAAGGTTGGTTCTTAAACAAATTAACCACGTCTATCGCCGTTAAAATATTTAGTTTTGAAAACAGGAAAAGTCCGACTCAGAAATTGTCTTAAAAAGAATTGCTTCTAATTTATCTTTCCTTAGCGGACCGCCGCTAAGAGTGTTCACAGGAAGTCGAAATTGCCACAGGCCGATCCTTCCTCCCAACTATGTTTTTAAACGATTCTAGACCAACGAGCTCTTTTTGATTTGAAAAAAGATTAAAAACTTTAGTAAGACCGATTGCCAAACTATCTAAACCGAAAGATAAAAATGTATTCCCGAAGGAAATTAGACAATGTTCAATTCTCACGATTTAAATTGATTTGGCTAGTTCTTGGCTCAAGAGATTTAGCTAAGTATGATATTAGTTATCATACTTAACTTTATTTTATAAAAATAATCAAAGAATATAAAAGAATAAAAGTAAAGAAAAAAAGAACTTTGATTAAAGACTAGAAATAACAAGTGTTTTCAAGCTAAAAGATGAAGACTAAATTCGATGCCTAAGCCTTTACCAAGGAGTGGTATTTATAGGCTTGGATTTACAAAGATAAATGATAAGAAAATTCAAAATAATAAAGGAAAGATAAACAATTCAAATGTTTTTGAAATTTAAATACAGAAAATCGAAACGGATAAGCTGATAAGGTCTTCCAGAACGTTCCAAAATCTTCTAGAAGTTGCCACGCATCTGCCACGTCAGACGCGTCGTGCCTAGTGTCGTGCCCATGATGCCAGTTATGACCAGAATAATAAAAAGACTGCAGAAATGCCCTCTTTTCTGCTATTTTCCAAAATTAGGTTACTTGCGCAAAATATAGCAAAACAAAATGGATTAGGTAGCAAGAAATCCTAAAAACTAGAAAAATAGCAATTAAAAAGTGTCACGTTTGAGAGCTTATCAGAGTGTTTGGGAGAAAAGAATTCTGGAGAAAGTGAGTTAAAATGGTCTTTGGCTGAAAATGAGAAGAGAAAGGTAGTTACGATAAATGAAATCTCACTTTTTCTTTTTATTAATTTTAATTAAATAAAAACCCCTTTATCAAATCACTTTAAAATCCCTTTTAAAACACATGTCATATTAAGGAAAGGCTAAATTGCCATAAAGCTCCCTAAAGATTTTAAGATTTTGGCTCCTCTTTTAAAAATTGCATTTTTCTATCGTTTTAAAACTTTACATTTTGGTCACTACCCAAAATGTATTACTTTCGAAACTCTTTTTGTAAAATTGATTTGACCGACCTCTTAAACATTATTTTAGAGGATTTTAGAAATTTTTACCATATTTTTATCCTATCCCGATCCTTGATTTCCTTAAATCACCAAACTCGATTCGAACCGTTCCCGATCGGTCCGATCCGATGTCTAAAACATCTAGGCCTAAAATCATGGTGTTACAAATCTCCTCTGATTGTAGAATTAACAAATTTAAAAGACGTGTCGATTCAAATGAAGTGATTGTCACGGTAGATTTCATGATCATTCTGATTAAAGATGATGATAAGAAGATTAATCTTAACAGACATGGTGAGAATGAACAAAGTCTACTTGGAATTGTGATTCTACCTATAAGGTCATATTATTTGGATATATCTATTAATCCATGCTTTATAATACATGAATTTATATTCAATCTTTAAGCTAGTCTCCAAAAATTGTGAGTATATTTTAGACTAGTATAAAGACTAAGGCTAGAATGAGTATATATTCTAAGTAGTGAGCCTTATATTAAGTTCACTTAATAAGATACTATTGTGAGTAAAAGTATCAAGCATAATTCTTTAAGAGACCTTAGTTAAAGAAAGAGAAAATTCAAACCCTAATTTTCTTTCCTCTCACTTTTTGAATATCAATACAAGCACAAATTTTCATTGTTCTCTTGTACCCCAAAGAAACTACCGAAGAGTCATAACCGTTGAAAGATCGTATGAAGTCGCTCAGTACTTTTGTCATCTTGTTTGACATGAATATGAGAGGAACGTTGTGAAACCAAATTTGATTTTGATATAACATCTAAACTTATGGACCAATTTGCAAAACAATAAATTTTTAAGTACTCTTTAAAGTCTCACTATTGAAAAGTATTTTAAACAAAATAATATTTCAAGACAAGTTCTTAAAATGATAAATTTTTCTAAGTCTTTTCTTATAAGTTTTCAAGCCAAACTATACAAAAACGCCCAGGCGTATCGATACCCTTTGGCGTATCGATACGAGTTTTAGCCACTGGAATTTTAATGGACATAGCGTACTTATACGGTATTACCCCGTATCGATACGATATTCATCTGGGCAACTCTTTCAATGATACCGTATCGATACGCTTTGCAACCGTATCGATATGATAAGCTTATCTTTGTAAAATCTTTGCATTTAATTTTCGAACGTTAACTTGTCAGTTGGTTGGTATCCCAATTTTTAAATGACCGTTGTATCGTACCGATACGCTAAGGATGCGTATCGATACGATCATTAAGAAAACCAAACTTGGGATTCCAGTGTGCAAATACCGTATCGATACGACCCTCCGTAGCGATACACCCCTTAAAACCATACCGGTACGCCTTCTATGTGTATCGATACGCTATGTTTTCAGCCACAATGGCTCTTTCCTTTTTAATGCAGGTATCGATACGCTACCTGCGAGTACCGATACGGTAGGCAGCAGAGCTGCATTTATTGCGGGAAAATGCTCTCAACGGCTCTATTGATGATCCCAACTACCCAAACGGCTAGAATTCAATGCAAGGGTATTAAAAACAAGTCTCAATTGAACAAGCAACAACTATTGAACCTACAAGCAACATCAAAGCATCAAATCCAAACCCTAGTGCCTTTCATTGTCAAATTCTTGTACCCAACTCTTGTGTTCTTATTGTAATCGTGTATTGTGAGTTTGGGGAGTGTGAAATTGTATTTAGGTAAACATTCATCCTTTGAGAGGAACTTTTAGAGTTTACCAAATTCATCTCTTTGTAAAAGTGAGTGGATTAAGCTTTGGGTAGAAAGCTTAATCAAATTGTAAGGTTACCTCCTCATCTAAGAAAAAGGGAAGAATTCAAGTAGTGAATTGGTTGAAAATCCTTAGTGGGAACTAAGATAGTGGATGTAGAGTTCATTTGGAGAACTTGAACCACTCTAACTTCTTGTTTCAAATTTTATTTTTCACCTTTATCTCCTACCAAAATTTTTATCGCCAATTCACCTCCCCTCTTGGCCAATTGCAATTGTGTGATCAACTCAACAATTGGTATCAGAGCTACACTCATTGGAAGGATTACAACCCTCTTGAGTCGATTCTAGGAGAGTTTGATCAACAACTAGTCAAGCAATGGCATACACCACCAACTCCAACCTCTACGAGTCCAAATCTACTACCAAGCCACCATTCTTCAATGGGGATAACTACCCATATTGGAAGAATAGGATGATGCTCTTCATCAAGTCTACCGACTACATGGTGTGGGATGTGGTTGAAGAAGGTCCATACATACCAATGAAGAGAGATGGTGAAGGAAGACTTTTCCCAAAGGTGAAAGCCGAAATGACGGAAGATGAACGAAGAAGGATGCAAGTAAATGATAAAGCTCTTCATGTCATCTTTTGTGCACTTGGTCCGGATATCTACTCCAAGGTGTCTTCGATCGAGAATGCCAAGGAAGTTTGGGACACCCTCGAGACAACATATGAGGGAACTAGCGATGTCAAGGAAACAAAAATCGGGCTACTCAATCTAAGCTACGAAAATTTCAAAATGGATCCCGATGAGAGTGTTTCCAAGATGTTTGATCGATTCTCGGTCATTGTCAACGGATTGAAGGGTTTCGGTGAGATCATCCGCGAAGACAAGCTAGTGAGGAAATTGTTGTACTCTCTTCTAGAATCATAGGATAGCAAGAGAACGACTATTATTGAAGCTCGAGATTTGAAGACTCTCAAGCTTGATGCTCTTGTTGGATCTCTACTCACCCATGAGATCATGAGGAAGGGAAGAGAAGAAGAAAAGAAAATGGAAGAGAAGAAGGTTGAGAAGAAGTATGTTGAGAAGAAGAAGATTGGAATCGCTCTTAAAGCTTCATACCATGAAAGCGATTCTAGCGAAGATGAAGATGAGGAGATGGCCATGTTTGCCAAATGGTTCACTCGCTTTATGAAGTCCAATCGTGGGAGAAAGTTCATTAGAAAAGGAGACTTCAAGAGCAAGAGTAAGGAAGAGGAGAAGGACCAAATCACTTGCTATGAATGCAAAAAATCCGGCCATATCTGTTCCGAATGTCCTCAATTAAAGAGGAAGATCTTTGGGAAGAAGAACAAGCTCAAAGCTCAAGTAGCAACTTGGAGTGACGAGGAGTCTTCCGAGGAGGAGGAGGAAGTGGCCAATCTTTGTCTCATGGCCATTGATGATGAACCAAAGGTAAACCTTAACTCATCTAATTTTGATTTTACCTTTGATGAGCTTCAAGATGCTTACGATGAATTGCAAGAGGTTTATGACGAGTTAGTTGGAAAATATAAGGAATCCATTTTGAGAAACAAGAAAAACATTTCCGATTTGAAAAATCAAAATGAAACATTTTCAAGAACTAACTCCGAATTGGAAAAGAAGGTTTTGTACTTAGTAAATCTTTCAAATGATCTTAAAAAGAAAAACCTTGAACTTGAAAAACTTCTTTCCGATTTTCAAGATTATCACACAAAGGAAGTGGATAATCTTAAAACATCAATTGATATTGGGAAAAACCATTTTGAAAAGGGATACTCTTCTAAATCCCAATGTAAAAAGAAAACCTTTTATTCTTAAACAAAGAAATTTTCATAAGCAATCTAGAGGTCAAAAGGTTAGAAGTGTTTGGGTTCCTAAGGAACTCATTATTTCTAATAATATGAATGTTATTGCTTCTTGGATTCCTAAGGGAACCAAAGTTTTGAAGGCTAACACACATGGACCCAAAATGATTTGGTTACCAAAAATCAAGGCCTAATTTCTTTATTTGTAGGGGGAGCATTGCTACAAGGCCAAAGCTTCAAGCCAAAACTCATGGTACCTTGATAGTGGATGCTCAAGACATATGACCAGTGACAAGAGTAGATTCGTGGAACTAAAGCCAAAAAGTGGTGGAGTGGTAACTTTCGGTGACAACTCCAAAGGCCACATTGAAGGAATAGGCTCTATTGGTAATCACTCTTCTATTTTCATTGAAAATGTTTTGTATGTCAACGGTTTTAAACATAACTTATTGAGCATTAGTCAATTATGTGATTATGGTTTTAATGTTTTATTTGATAAAAGTGGTTGCAAAATTGTGAACATTAAAACAAATCAATTAATGCTCATAGGACATAGAATAGGCAATATCTACATGGTGCATTTAGATGACATCCATTCATCTCATACATGCTTAGTTGCACATGATGAACATGACTCATGGCTTTGGCATAGAAAATTAGGACATGCTAGCATGAGTGTTTTAGAGAAATTAATTTTTCTTAATCTAGTTAGAGGTTTACCCAAACTTAAGTTTTCTAATGATAAAATTTGTGATGCATGTTCAAAGGGTAAACAACATAGAACTTCATTTAAATCCATTAATGATGTCTCTACTAGTAGATGTTTACAATTGATTCATATGGATCTTTTTGGGCCTATTAGAACAATGAGCTTGGGTGGTAAATCATATGCCTTTGTACTTGTAGATGACTATTCTAGGTTTACTTGGGTTCTATTCTTAAGTACAAAAGATGTGGCTTTAGAAAAATTCATCCCATTTTCTAAAATAACTCAAAATGATCTTGAACTTAAAATTTCTCACATTAGAAGTGATAATGGAACCGAATTTTAAAATCTAAGTTTTGAAGAGTTTTTAAATGAAAATGGGATTAGCCATAATTTTTCCGCACCTCGCACTCCTCAACAAAATGGGGTAGTTGAGAGGAAAAATCGAACTTTAGAAGAAATGGCTAGAACCATGCTTTGCGAAAATAATTTACCTAAATATTTTTGGGCGGAAGCCACAAATACCGCTTTCTATATTATAAATTGAGTAATGATTAGGTCAATTTCGAAGAAAACACCTTATGAGATTTTAAAATCTAAGAAGCCTAACATTAGCTATTTTCATCCTTTTGGTTGCAAGTGTTTTGTCTTGAATAATGGTAAAGAAAACTTAGGTAAATTTGATGCTAAAAGTGATGAAGTTATTTTCTTAGGGTACTCTTTAAACTCTAAAGCCTATCGTGTATTTAATAAAAGAACTCTAGTAGTTGAAGAGTCTATACATGTTGTTTTCGATGATAACCTCCTTCCGAGGAAGGAATCTTGTGATGATGATGATGTAGGAATTCTTGATGCCATTGATGGAGGACAAACGTCAAAGGTGGATGAGATTCCAACTAAAGATGAAGATGCACAAGATCCACCTCTTGAAGCCTTGAGGGACTTGGCTCTTGAGGAAAAGGAGGTATCTTACCCAAGGGAGTTCAACTATGTCAAAGGTGGTGAAATCTTGGGTGATCCATCCAAGGGGGTAACTACTAGATCCTCTCTCAAATTAATGAACCATGTTGCATTTCTTTCATGCATTGAGCCTAAAAATATTAAAGAAGCTTTAAAAGATGATTTTTGGATTTTGGCCATGCAAGAGGAATTAAATCAATTTGAGAGAAGTAAAATTTGGACATTAGTTGAAAGACCTAATAATCAATCTACTATAGGAACTAAATGGGTGTTTAGGAATAAACTAGATGAAAGTGGTAATATAGTGAGAAACAAGGCTAGGCTTGTTGATCAAGGCTATACCCAAGAAGAGGGAATTGATTTTGATGAGACATATGCACCCGTAGCTAGGATGGAAGCCATTAGGATGCTTTTAGCATTTGCATGTTATAATGATTTCAAGCTTTTTCAAATGGATGTGAAAAGTGCCTTTTTAAACGGTTTTATAAATGAAGAAGTGTATGTTGAACAACCACCGGGTTTTGAGGATTCAAAATTTCCAAACCATGTGTTCAAACTAACTAAAGCTCTTTATGGTTTAAAACAAGCTCCTAGTGCTTGGTATGAGAGACTTTCAAATTTTTTAATTGAAAAGAGTTCTGAGAAAGGTAAGGTGGACACTACACTTTTCATAAAAAGATATAATAATGACATCTTAGTAGTACAAATCTATGTTGATGATATCATTTTTGGTTCTACTAATGAATGTTATTGCAAAGAATTTTCTAAGCTAATGCAAGGTGAGTTCGAAATGAGCATGATGGGGGAGCTCTCATTCTTTTTGGGACTCCAAATCAAACAAAGGAAAGATGGCACCTTCATAAATTAAGCTAAGTACGTGAACGATATGCTCAAAAAGTTCGGCTTGGAAAATGCAAAACCTCAAGCCACACCTATGAGCTCTTCCATAAAGCTTGACAAAGATGAAGGAGGTAAGTGTATTGATTCTAAGCTTTATAGATCCATGATAGGTTCTTTGCTTTACCTTACCGCAAGTAGACCGGATATCATGTTTAGTGTTTGCTTGTGTGCTAGGTTTCAAGCTAGTCCTAGAGAATCACACTTAGTTGCCATTAAGAGAATTTTTAGATACCTTGGAGACACACCTAACTTAGGCATTTGGTATCCTAAAGATTCCTCCTTTAGCCTTCATGCTTATTCGGATGTGGATTATGGGGGTGTAAGATAGATAGGAAAAGTACTTCCGGAACATGCCAATTCTTTGGTAGTATGCTCGTATCTTGGTTCTTTAAGAAACAAAATAGCGTAGCCTTATCTACCACCGAAGCGGAGTACATATCCTTAGGGAGTTGTTGTGCTCAAGTCCTTTGGATGAAGCAACAACTCTTAGATTATGGTGTTGAAGTAGAAACTATACCCCTTAGGTGTGACAACACTAGTGCCATTTGTCTCACTAAGAATCCCATCCAACACTCTAGAACCAAACACATAGAAATTAGACATCATTTCATTAGAGATCATGTGTTGAGAAATGCTGTTGTTTTAGAGTATGTTGACACCTTGAACCAATTAGCGGATATATTCACAAAGCCTTTAGATAAAGAGCGTTTTTGGACCCTTAGGAGAGAGTTAGGTTTAACTAGCCTTTCTTGACCCCTTCTAGGTCCCAAAATGTCAAAAATTTGCTTGAAATTGTTTGTGATTCATGCTTGTGTTAATTTGACTCCTTTTTGCTTCTATGCATGTTTCTAGGGGGAGTATGCATTAAGTTTAGCCATTAAAACTTGTTCATAGGACATTTACATGCATTTAGGGACGTTTAAAGTTGGATTTTTGCACTTAAATCTGTCATAAATGCCTTATCTAGTAAAGGTGTATCGATACGGATGAAGCGTATCGATACGGGTTCATCACTGGGAAATCTTTGAAGTTCAGCGTGTATCGATACGACCACGCGTATCGATACGGTTAAGTCAAGGGAGTTAATCCAAGTCAAGTCGTACCGATATGGTCCCGCGTATCGATACGGTAGTAACGACAAATAAAAAATTAGGGTTAAAGGGTATCGATACGCTATACACGCGTACTGATACGGTCTCGACGGAGAGGCTTTTTAGGGTTGCATCTACAAAAACACTTTAAAATTAAAAACCTTTATTTTCTCTTCAAAACCCTGGCCGCAACCCTCCAGAAAACCCCCATCAATCCTTCAATTTTTTCCATCAAACTTAAAAATTCTTTGAGGGATCTCCACATCGAAGCTAAGCTTTGTCAACAATCTAGTGCACTCACATCACCACATTCATCCAATCTAACAATTCAAGGTATAAAATTTTTCTCTTTTATTTTCTTTTATTTTCGTTCGATTTTTATAATTGTTTCAACTTAGTTTTTGTACAAAATATACTTTTATATTATGGGTTTCAACTTTTTCATCAAAATTTTTCAAAAATCAAATTTTTTTCATTTGAATATATTTTCTATTCGTATTTTTTATCTTTTTTTAAAAAAATCTTTCTCAAATTTGTATATATCTTTTTCAAATAAAATTTTCCTTTACAATTACCTTGAGTTATTAGAATTTATTGGTTTGAATAAGATGTTAATTGCATACATATTCGAATTATTTTGATGTGTTTTCAGGGTTATGGCACCGAAAAAGAGAGCTAAATGTTATCTTGCTACTTCCGATCCTAGTGAGGATGACGAGGGTAACCCTAAACCTAATCTCCCTTATATTATCCAATGTAGTTTTCTCGACAATTCCGATATGTCTCGTTACAAACTATTTCAAGGCATGACCCTTAGGGAAGAACGTGTTGTGTCTGTCCCGTTTTTAAGCTCTGCCCGTTTTAAATTTCAATACCTCCCTTTAATTAAGCAATGGAAATTTCTAAATTTTTTAAGCATTCCTCCTATTCTATATAGAAATTTGGTCATCATATTCTTTTCAAATGCTTTATGTGTTCATGATGGACCTAGAGAACATGTCATTGCTATTGAGTCATTTGTTATGGGCAAAACCATTAAAATTGATCAAGATGTTTTATGTACGGCTTTTGGTTTTGAAAACATTGATATTGATGATGAGAAGTCCTTAGGTACGGGTTCTTTAGGCTCAGTCAAAGTCTTAAATGCTCAGGACTGAATCCTTCATCTTCTTATTT
This sequence comes from Hibiscus tridactylites, assembly GCA_958450335.1. Classification (NCBI taxonomy): domain Eukaryota; kingdom Viridiplantae; phylum Streptophyta; class Magnoliopsida; order Malvales; family Malvaceae; genus Hibiscus; species Hibiscus tridactylites. The sequence continues at coordinate 78,710,555 of OY288273.1, forward strand.
CTTGGTTTTTGTGTCCATCGGGAGGAAAATTTTCTACTATTCGTCAAGTCGATGATTTTTGGCTTAGGTGTTTTAGGGAAGGTCAACATCCAAACCTTTGTCAAGTTATGTTTTCCGACCTTGTCTATCTAGTCCAACACCGTCACACCGACCAAGTCAAATCTTTTTACTACTCCGCGGCTTTGAGTTACCTTTTCCTTTCCCTTGAAATTGATTGTTCCCATGAATATCCCAAACCTCTTGGCCTACCCATAGATGAGCGTTCTCTATCTCGTGCCGGTTTTTCTTATGTTGACAATGAATGAGTTCGTGTCCCTCAAGCTCCACCACAATATGCTCTGGTTGATGCTTCTCATGCTTCTTCAAGCTCTCAACGAGCTCTGATTGAATCCTCTTCCGTGGGCACCCTAATGACATTCCTCAATGAGAAGTTCACTACCATGGAAGCCGAGTTTACCGCTATGGACACTAGATTCACCTCATTGGAAGATCGTGTCAAAGGTATAGAGAATAAAATGGAAGCCATGGCTCTTCGACAAAACTCCACGGATATCTCTCTCATCGCCTTCCATGGTGCTTGGCTTAACCAAAATCGGAGGAATCGACCCACTCAAGACGATGAAGATGAAGAGGACGAGGAAGATGATGATGATGGGGAGGACGAGTAGTTTTTACATACCATCTCATGGCATTTAGTTTTTTTTCTCTTTTGTTATTGCACCTTTGTTTTAGGATCTAAGTTTATGCCTTTTATCTATGTCTTAGGATCTAACTTTGGATTATTATGTTGCTTTTCCTTTGAAGTTTCATTTGGACTATTATGTTTTCTTTGAATTTTATAAATTAATTGTTGCTATTATCCTTGTGTTTATATTTGATCTAACAAAAAGAGGGAGAAGGATTATAGAGTCAATTTCTTATTTTTGAAAATCCATCTTAAATTAAGGGGGAGAAAGCTTTTCAAAAGTTTCAAAAACTTAAAAATTTATATGTGGTTTTGTTATAAAAAGGGGGAGATTGTGAAACCAAATTTGATTTTGATATAACATCTAAACTTATGGACCAATTTGTAAAACAATAAATTTTTAAGTACTCTTTAAAGTCTCACTATTGACAAGTATTTTAAACAAAATAATATTTCAAGACAAGTTCTTAAAATGATAAAATTTTCTAAGTCTTTTCTTATAAGTTTTCAGGCCAAACTATACAAAAATGCTCAGGCGTATCGATACCCTTAGGCGTATCGATACGGGTTTTAGCCACTGGAATTTTAATGGACATAGCGTATCGATACGATATTACCCTGTATCGATACGATATTCATCTGGGGAACTCTTTTAATGATATTGTATCGATACGCTTTGCAACCGTGTCGATAAGATAAGCTTATCTTTGCAAAATCTTTGCATTTAATTTTCGAACGTTAACTTGTCAGTTGGTTGGTATCCCAATTTTTAAATGACCTTTATACCGTACCGATACGCTAAGGATGAGTATTGATACGATCTGTAAGAAAACCAAACTTGGGATTCAAGTGAGCAAATACCGTATCGATACGACACTCTGTAGCGATACGCCCCTTAAAACTGTACCGGTACGCCTTCTATGCGTATCGATACGCTATGTTTTTAGCCACAACGGCTCTTTCCTATTTGATGCAGGTATCGATATGCTACCTACGAGTAGCGATACGGTAGGCAGCAGAGCTGTATTTATTGCGGGAAAAATGCTCTCAACGGCTCTATTGATGATCCCAACTACCCAAACGGCTAGAATTCAATGCAAGGGTATAAAAACAAGTCTCAATTGAACAAGCAACAACTATTGAACCTACAAGCAACATCAAAGCATCAAATCCAAACCCTAGTGTCTTTCAATGTCAAATTCTTGTACCCAACTCTTTTGTTCTTATTGTAATATTGTATTGTGAGTTTGGGGAGTGTGAAATTGTATTTGGGTAAACATTCATCCTTTGAGAGGAACTTTTAGAGTTTACCAAATTGATCTCTTTGTAAAAGTGAGTGGATTAAGCTTTGGGTAGAAAGCTTAATAAAATTGTAAGGTTACCTCCTCATCCAAGAAAAGGGGAAGAATTCAAGTAGTGAATTGGTTGAAAATCCTTAGTGGGAACTAATGTAGTGGATGTAGAGTTCATTTGGAGAACTTGAACCACTCTAACTTCTTGTGTCACATTTTATTTTTCACCTTTATCTCCTACCAAAATTTTTATCGCCAATTCACCCCCTCTTGGCCATTTGCAATTGTGTGATCAACTCAACAAACGTCATGAATGTAGACTCATAAGTCCACAAAGTGGAGTGAGACCGGTAACGAGTCCTCACCTTCCTTTAGGCTTTGTTTGGAAGAGAGAAAAAGTGGAAGGGATGAAGGAGGGAAAAGGAAATTTGATAGAAAATGAATTTAAAGGTTGCTTGGTAGAGTGAAAAATTAGAAGGAAAAAAATAAGAGGGGAGGTAGTTTCCCTTGTGTTAGGCATGATAGACTCGATTTCCTTCAACCAATTTAGTTTGCTAAGTGGTGGAGAAGTTGGATATTTGGATGATTTTGTGGGAGGTGAAAAATAGACAATAGACACAAGGATTTATAGTGGTTTGGCCTTCTAACAAGCACTTACATCTACTACCTTAGCTTCCCACTAAGGATTTCACCAAATTCACTCTTGAATTTCTTCTCCTTTTCTAGGCTAGGAGGCAACCTTTACACACTCAAAGCTTTCTAACCCAAAGCTTGAGTAAACCCTCTTTACAAGAGAAATTTGAGCAAACTTGAAATCCCTCACTAGGTAGATAGTTTGCACTCTTAAGCTCACTCACCCAATCCTAAAACACTTGAGCAAATATGACAATTGTAGCTCACAAGTGTTATCTATACAAAGAATTAATAATTAAGCACCTAAGACAATTTTCTCATCATAATGTTGTTGACAATTGAAGCATTAACCTATCCTTGATGCTTGGAGGTCCCTGTTATACTCCCAATTGAGTTTCTAGACATTAAGGACCGTTGGGGTTGAATTGGAGCCATTGAAGACTTTATTTCCCACTATAAATGTAGTTCTGGTGATGTCCATATCGGAACACATGAGACTGTATCAGAACGCCCCTCTTCAGAACTAGCCGTTGAAGCCTGATGCATCAAGTCGTATCGAAACGGTATGAGCTGTATCGAGACGTTTACAAACCGTTCCGGTACGAGTGACAGTTGAGCTGCATTTAAAAGACCGTTGGGAAAATATGACGGTTGGGGAGGTTTTGACTGTTACCCGTATCGGAACACAAAAGGTTGTTTCGAAACAACACTACACCGTATCGAAACGGGCAAGCCCTGTTTTAGTACGCGTTTTGGCAGTTTTAAATCGTATCAATACAGATTGGCCATGTATCAAAATGAGTACCTTAAGGACACTGGTTTGGCAACTTAAAAACGTTTTAAACATTGTCAAAACCTTTTTAAAACATCCTCAAACATAATTTCAAGTTGTTTGGACTTAAAAGCATTTTTTGAAATCTTTTCAATTTAGTCCAAAACTATTTTTCAATTATTATATCAAAACATTAGTTCTACAATCTCCCCCTTTTTGATATAATAAAACCAATCTTGAAAAATTGTTTGGATTCTCATCCTTAGCGAAATAAATTTTGAATAAGAGAATTAAAATTCAAAATCAATTAAAGCTCCCCCTTATTCATTTGAAAATTCAATTTTTCAAAACATTCTCCCCTTTTTGTTATATCAAAAATCGTTCAAAACTATGTTTGAAAACTTTGAAGTTTATAACAATGGAGAGTAAAAAAAATTGACAATAATAATATTTTTAAAAATGACCACCTTACTCAAAGCATCAAATATTGTTAGTTCAATACATGATAATCTAGTTGAATTAAAAATAAATCAAATAAAACAACTAGATTTTACCAGCACTTGAACTTCAAGGGAGGATGTGAAGCCTTCCTTCTTCAAGTGTTCTTCCTTGTGTGTATGGAGCTCCCCCTCAAATTTGGACTTGTTGATCACTCTCCATCACACCTAAGCAAGACAATCAAGTAATTTTTGGTATCCAAATTGGTTTGGATCCATAGACGTTAGTAGCACATAGTTTAGTCCCTTTAGGAATCCATTTTTCAATTCCATCCTTTGTAGTTGAAGTATTTAGTCCTTTTATGACCCAAATACTTTTAAAAACTTTTCCATTCAAAAACCTAGGGGCACTAGATTGTCTACCATAAAAATTTGATTTTCCCAAGTTATTTTTATTTTGAAGTTCATTGGAAATCAAATCTTTTTCTTTCTTAAGATCATCAATTTCCTTTTCATGATCTTTTTTCTTGTTTTGAAGCAATTTTTGTAAGTTTAACATTTTAAGTTCAAAATCTTTAAGTTTTGCTTCAAACTCTAGATTTGTTTTGGAAAGCAAATCATTTTCCTTTTTCAATTTTGAAACCAACTTTTTGTTTTTAGAAAATGACGTCTTAAATTCCAAAAGCAAATCATCATAGGCTTCTTGTAACTCATCAAATGTATATGAATTTGAAATAGATGAGTTACAAGTTACCTCCCCTCATTGAGGGCCATGAAGCATAGGTGGGCTACCTCATCATCGGTGGAGTCTTCATCTCTCTATGTCGCCACATATGCTTTCTTTGAAGATGATCCCCTTTTGTTGGACTTGTGAGAATCCTTCATCTTCTTTTTCGATTCATGGTTGGATTTAGCCATCTCGCTCTTCATGAACCGGGCAAACCATTTCCTTCAACCGATTTAGTTTGCCAAGTGGTTGAGAAGTTAGATATTTGAGTGATTTTGTGGGAGGTGAAAAAAATAGACAATAGACACAAGGATTTATAGTGGTTCGGCCTTCTAACAAGCACCTACATCTACTACCTTAGCTTCCTACTAAGGATTTCACCAAAATCACTCTTGAATTTCTTCCTCTTTTCTAGGCTAAGGAGGCAACCTTTACACACTCAAAGCTTTCTAACCCAAAGCTTGAGTAAACCCTCTTTACAAGAGAAATTTGAGCAAACTTGAAATCCCTCACTAGGTAGATAGTTTTCACTCTTAAGCTCACTCACCAATCCTAAAACACTTGAGCAAATATGGCAATTTCGGCTCACAAGTGTTGTCTATACAAAGAATTAACAATTAAGCACCTAAGACAATTTTCTTATCATAATGTTGTTGACTATTGAAGCATTAACCTATCCTTAATGCTTGGAGGTATCTTTTATGCTCCCAATTGAGTTTGTAGCCGCTAAGGACCATTGGGGTTGAATAGAAGCCGTTGGAGACTTTATTTCCCACCATAAATGTAGTTCTGGTAATGTCCGTATCAGAACACACGAGCCCATATCGGAACGCCCCTCTTCAGAACTAGCCGTTGAAGCCTGATGCAGCAAGCCGTATCGAAACGCCTCTGGCCGTATTGAAACGGTATGAGCTGTATCGGAACGGTTACAAACCGCTTCGGTATGAGTGACAGTTGAGCTACATTTAAAAGACCGTTGGGAAAATATGACCGTTGGGGAGGTTTTGACCGTTACCCGTATCAAAACACAAAAGGTTGTTTCAAAATAGCACTACACCGTATCGAAACGAGCAAGCCCTGTTTCGGTACGCGTTTTGGCAGTTTCAAATCGTATCGATACAAATTGTCCTATATCGAAACAGGTACCTTAAGGACATTGGTTTGGCAACTTAAAAACGTTCCAAACACTGCCAAAACCTTTTTAAAACACCATCAAACATAATTCCAAGTTGTTTGGACTTAAAAGCAATTTTTAAATTTTTTCAATTTAGTCCAAAACTAATTTTCAATTATTATATCAAAACATTAATTCTACACCTTGCTCCTATACAAATAGTTTTCTCTCCACATTGGGTGAAAATAGGAAAAAAAGTGAAAGCCATCCCACTTTAATAATAATATTATGAAATTATTTTTAAAAAATTAATTTTATTAATTTTAACCGTATTTATAATTAATTTTTATGATTTCATCCTATATTTATATTATGATTTTATTTTGTTCATTTTAGTCCCTAAAAATTTTATTTAATCTATAATTTACCCTTATTTGTTTTTATTTTATTATTAAATTTAATATTATTAACATAATAATATTTTCCTTCACTTTAGTCCCTAAAAATATTTATTTAATCCAAAATTGAACCATATTTGTTTATAACTTTATCTAATATTTTTAGTATGATTTTATTTTTTCCATTTAATCCCTAATTTTTTTAATTTGGAATTGACATCTATTTTATAATTCAGTCCATTATCTTATAATTGCAAACTTTATATTTTAGTCACTAATTTTATAATTACAATTAATGACTTGTTTTAGCTCGGACTAACCTGAAACTTGGTCTATATGTCAATGATGATATTTATTTCATAAAGTAAGGTTTGATTTCATTTTTTTTGAAAATGTGGCCCCTGTATTTTATGATTGTTTTCACAATGGCTCATAAATTAATTATTTATTGCAATTAACTCTCTATTTCAAATTCGATTTCAACACGAATTTACCATTAAGTCTAATTGGAATTAATGAGTCTAAAATGGACCTCAAATTGAGATTTTAACTTAAAACCCAACTTATGAATTAATTACATTTTAGTCCCTAAACCACAATTCGGTTAAATTTACTACGTTTTAAACTTCTTTTTTTTAGTAAAACAGAAGTATACAATGTTTCTACTTATATTAAACTTTTATTTAAGTTTTGAATGTTTTTTGGGTTCAAATCTTGTAAAATTACCAAATGTCTTTTTGTTAAATCATTTAATTTCTAAAGTTTTTAAAGGTTTATTTTCTCGGGTGACTTTAGTTAATTGTTTCCCCTTTATGTTCATGTTGCTTGTTTACTTTCATGTAATCAAATATGTTTATTTTTTAATTTGTTTTAGGCCGCAAATGGACCATTTGTAGCATTCGATATTCAGATCGAATTCGTTTGTATCGTGTATTATGTGTTACATTGACAATCAAACTTTCGAGATTAGATTATAAAAATATTAGACTAAATTATAAAAATTATAAATAAGTAGAAGTTAATTATTAAATAAAAATTTTATGGACTAAACTGGACAAAAATAAAACCATATTAAAAATATTGGACTCAATTATAAAAATAGAAATACATATATGTCAATTTTGAATTAAATAAAAAATAGAGATTAAATTGAACAAAAATAAAACTATATTAAAATGTTATATTAAATTATTAAAATTAGAAACAAATATGGGTCAATTTATATAAAATAAAAAAATTTAGGGACTAATTGAATAAAAATAATAAATTAAAAATATTCTATTAAATTATAAAAATTAAAAATAAATTATAATTTTCAAAGCTTAATTTTCTTTCCTCTCACTTTTCTATTGTATCAAGCAATAGAGAGGAAAGAAACTTATTTTCCTTCTAATTTTCCATCCTCTCAAATAAGCACACTGATGAAAAGGAAAAAAATTATATTTTCCATCACTTCAATTTTTCATCCATTCAATTTTCTTTCCTCTCTACCAAGTAAAGCATTAATCCATGAAAGATCAATAGGGGAAGTTGAAGTTTCATGGTCCATCCTTTATAATCCTTTCAATGTCGACGATATGGTAAAGGTGAAGGGATATCGCCCTTCACCAAGATCAGATATTGAGATCCAACACGGAGGATGCCATTAGTTCGCCAAAGTGGATCGAAATATATGAAATTGATGACACTATTGGTCAAAAAAAGTACCCACGAAAAACAAAGCCAAAAAAGGGAGTATTCGTGTCACAGACTTATTCAATCAAACCAATCCGTGCGGCGTTAGCAACCCTCAACTATGCTAACAAGCCTTGAAGTCCCTCGCAACACTTGGCTAGAATGGACACAAGAGAAGGCAAGAAGATTTACAAGTAAAGGAACTTGTATTAGCTTAAGAAAGAAATCTTACAAGAGTGTTTTAGAGTGCTTACAATACTCAACTTCTGAGTGAGTACAAAAGGAAGGGGTGACCCTATTTATAGGCTCTCACCTCCTTAATGGACGGCTAGGATCGTTTTGATCCAACGGTCACGGTTTTGCCTCCTAAAATATCTAACATAGATCTATATCTTTCTAGAGTATTCTACATGTATCTATGCGTGTCTATACATATCTACAACTATCCAAAATGTTCTAGAGAGCTCCAGGGTCTTCCGGAGTAGTCCCGATCCTTCACGAGCTTTCACGAGCCTTCTAGGGCCTTCTGGTGCCTCCCGGGTGTGTCTAGACTTGGATAGAACATCCCGGACCTTTCTAGAACATTGTGGCTTGCTCCTATATGTGCTTGGCCGTCCATGACCCTTGTAGTATCCTCCTTGGTGCTTGTTGGTGTCAAAATGGCCCAAGGAGTGTCCTGAACCTCAGTTTGGACTTGTGGGAGAAAATAGGCGGGTTGTGACATCCTCCCCCACCTAAGCTCGTGACGCCCTCATCGCGCCTTGGTTGAATTGTTCAAGTTGGTCCATGAATTGCTAAAGTGCTTCTTCAGTTTCCCAATTTGCTTCGGCGATGGGGAGTCCCTTCCACTTGATGAAGTACTCCTTGTAGCTTGGAACGCCCCTTCTTCGAATGACTCGATCAGCTAGCACTTCCTCAACTTCCTTGTAAAAGGAAGTGACTACCACTGTCGGTGCTCTATTGGATATACCCCTTGAGGGATCTTCCATGTCTTCATGATAAGGCTTGAGCAAACTAACATGGAAGACAAGGTGAATCTTGAGCCTCGAAAGCAATTGGAGCTTGTAAGACACCTTGTCCACTCGCTTGATCACTTGGAATGGTCCCTCGTACTTGCGAACAAGTCCCTTGTGCACCTTTCGAAAGACCTTGAATTGTTGGGGCAAGAGCTTGAGCATGACAAGATCACCTTCGTGGAACTCCAAATGCCTTCGTTTGGAGTTAGCCCACTTCTTCATTCTCTTTCTAGCTTTGTGAAGTGCGGCTCGGGCTAACTCATTTTGTTCATGCCAAGACTTGGCAAACTTAAAGGCCACGGGGCTCTTCCCTTTGTATAGGGTGGTAAGGGAGAGCGGAGTGGATGGTTGTTGTCCCATGACAACTTCAAAGGGACTTTGGTGGGTGGCCTCACTCTATTGCAAGTTGTAAAAGAATTGTGCCACGTCTAGGAGCTTAGCCCAATCCCCTTGGTTGACACTCACATAGTGCCTCAAGTATAGCTCTAAAATTGCATTAACCCTCTCGGTTTGCCCATTGCTTTGAGGGTGGAAGCTGGTGGAGAAGTTTAGATCGGACCCAAGCATCTTGAATAGCTCTGTCCAAAACCTCCCTGTGAATCGAGGGTCACGATCACTTACGATTCTTGTTGGGACGCCCTAGAGCTTGACTATGTTGCGTAGGAAAAGCTTGGAAGCTTCCTCGGCGGTGCAATCGGCAGGGGCGGCAATTAATGTAGCATACTTGCTAAATCGGTTCACCACGACCATAATGCTCCCAAACTCTTCAGACTTGGGTAGACAAGTGATGAAGTCCATTGAGACACTCTCCCAAGGTCTCTCTGGTATGGGCAAAGGGTCTAGGAGTCCGCCTGGTTGGTGTTGAACCACCTTGTCTTGTTGGCACACAAGACAAGTTCTCACATACTCCTCGATGGCATCTTGCATGCGAGGCCAATAGTAGGTGGACTAAAGGAGTGCTAGGGTACGTGTCATACCTGGGTGGCCTGCCCACAATGAATCATGACACTCCTTGATGAGCTCTTTGCGTAAGTTGCCCCACTTAGGCACATAAAGACAGTTGCCCCTAGTGTAGAGTAGGCCATCGCTCAACCAAAACTGTCTTGTCTTGCCCTCGTTCACCAGGGCAATGATGGTTTAGGCAAGAGGCTCATGTTGTAGGCCTTCCTTAATCCTCCCAAGAATAGGATTGGTGACTTGGCTTAGAGCTGTAAGTTTCGCCTTGCGACTTAATGCATCAGCGACCACGTTTTCCTTGTCCGGCTTGTATTGCATTACATAGTCGAACTCGACTAAAAGGTCTTGCTACCGAGCTTGCTTGGGACTTAGCTACTTCTGGGTCTGAAAATAGCTTGTAGCTATGTTGTCGGTTAAGATCAAGAACTTGGACCCAAGAAGATAGTGTCGCCACACTCTAAGGCAATGGATGATGGCTGTCATCTCTTTTTATTGGATCGTGTAGTGCCTTTCTTTGTCTTTGAGCTTCCGACTCTCATAAGCAATCGGATGCCCCTCTTGCATGAGCACACCTCTAATGGCAAATTCCAAAGCATCGATGTGTACCTCATAGAGCTTGGTGTGGTCGGGTAGGCTAAGCATTGGCTCCTCGATTATGGCCTTCTTCAAGTCTTCAAAGGCCTTTTGGCACTTGGGTGTCCCCACGGCTTGTTCTTCTTTAGAAGTTTGGTGAGCAGCGTAGCCCTTGCGGAGTAGCCTTTGATGAAGTGACGATAGTAGTTCACAAACCTAAGGAAAGACCTTAGTTCATGCACCTTAGTGGGTGTCTCCCACTCTTGGATGGCACGCACCTTGCCATCCTCCATCATAAGTTATCCATCCCTGATTTTGTGTCCCAAGAACATTACCTCGTGCTTGGCAAAGGAGCATTTTTCCTTCTTGATGTATAGCTGGTTCTCCCTGAGAACCTTGATCACTTCCCTTAGATGTTCCACATGTTCCTCTAAGGTGTTGCTATACACCACTATGTCGTCGAGGTAAACAACCACGAAATGATCGAGATATGGATGGAATAGTTTGTTCATCAAGATGCAAAATGTGGCTGGGGCATTTGTCAAACCGAAGGGCGTGACTAAGAACTCATAAGAACTATACCTTGTAACACACGTGGTCTTCGACTCATCACCTTCCGCGATGCGCACCTGGTAGTACCCCGAGTGAAGATCAAGCTTGGTGAAGTAATGTGCAAGCCCGAGCTGATCGAAGAGGTCTGAGATCAAAGGAATAAGATACTTGTTCTTAATGGTGACCTTGTTGAGTGCTCGATAGTCGATTCACATCCTGAGAGAACCATCATTCTTCTTTTGGAAAAGGACGAGTGCCCCATATGATGCCTTGGATGGTCTGATGAAGCATGCATCGAGTAGTCCCTTGAGTTTCTTCCTCAGCTCCTCCAACTCAGGGGGTGTCATGCGATAAGAACTCATGGCTGATGGCTTGGTCCCTGGTTCTAGCTCGATAGCATGGTCTATATCTCTCCTTGGTGGTAGCCTTTTGGGTAGCTCTAGGGGTGCAACATCCTTGAATTCTTCAAGCCCTTGGGCTACCTCCCTCGGTAGATCTTTGTCGAGCAAGAGCTCCTCGTCATCGAACTCATTGAAGATTGCTAAGTAGCTTTCCTCGTTCCTTTTTATTCCCTTCTTGAATTAGAGTGCTGAGAGAACCTTGGCGTCTTGCTTGGTGGCCCTAGTTGTCGGCACCATGCAAGCTTGGTTGCCATCCAAGGTGGACATGGAGTTGGCAAATGGTACAGGGAAGGTTTTAACCCGATCTAGGAATTCAAGTCCTAGAACAAGCTTGAAGTCGTCCATGGGTACGATTGAGTAATCAATATGACCCGACCAAGCCCCCACGTTGGTCTTGACTTCACAGGCTATACCATGGATGGGTCGAGATGCAGAGTTGAATGCTTTGATAGATCCTCCTCCCCCTGATGCCTTGAGCCCTAACCTCTTGGCTTCTTCAAATAGAAACAAAGTTGTGGGGCGCACCTGTGTCTAGCATGGCTCTAGTCATCTTCCCATTGATGGTTACGTCCACGTAGAGCAAGCATTTGGCTTCTGTCTTTGGGGCGAACTGAAGTACGTTAAGAAGTTGTAGGGAACCCATCTGGACACCCTCTTCGTCCCTATCGGTGCCGCTACCCTCTTGATGATTGGTAAGGAGCGAGTTAAGTGCTTGTCATTGTGGGCACTCTCAGACCCAATGATCGCCATCACAAATGAAACACTTGTTGGATGGGGGATGCCCCGTGCCTCGAGTGTCCTTGGCTTTTCCTTTGTCTTTATTCTTCCGAGAGGACGAATCCTTGTGCTTGGGTGAGTTTTCCTCTTGGTGGCCCTTGTCTCCCCCACCTTTAGCATGGCCACCCTTCTTGTCCTTTGGCTTGGTGGTCGACTCCTTGTGGCTTGAATAATCTATAAGACTCTCAGTTACGGTTATAGTGTCGGCAAGGGTTTGCACACCTCTACACCTTAGCTCGACCTTGGCCCACTGTTGGAGTCCATCCATAAAGTTGAAGAGGGAGTCTTTCTCGGACATATCAGGGATCTCAAGCACTAGATTGGTAAACTCCTTGACATATTCTCGGATGCTCCCTGATTGCTTTAACCTTCACAAGCGGGCTCGTGCTTCCTCCTCGGCATTCTCAGGGTAGAATTGCCTTTCAAGCTCCTTGTAGAACTAATGTTTTGATATAATAATTGAAAAATGCTTTTGGACTTGTTTGAATATTTTAAAAACTTATTTAAAGTCCAAACAACTTGAAAATATGTTTGAAATGGTTTCATAGGTTTTTAACATGTCTAAAACGCTTTTTAAATGGCCAAAATATCATTTTTACAAGGCTCGTTTCGATACACCTTTGATCTGTTTCGATACGGGGTCTTCCAGTAAGCAAAACCTAGATGCAGGGCTAGTGGTATCGAAACCACCTTGCTGGTTTCGAAACAAACTGACTTTTTCAAACTCCAACGGCTAGTTCTGAACAAGGCTGTTTCGAAACGGGTTCGAGCGTTTCGATACAGAGAGCTGCAGAACTGCATTTATGGTGGGAAATTAAGTCTCCAACGGCTCCAAATCAACCCCAACGGCTAGTAACGGCTAGTAACGGCTACAAACTCAATTGGGAGTATAAAAGGGACCTCCAAGCATCAAGAGAAGGCTAATGCTCATATTGTCAAACATCAAATGATCAAGAAATTGTCTTAGTGCTTAGTTTGTCATTTCTTGTATAGACAAACACTAGTGAGCCAAAATTGTCAAATTTGCTCAAGTGTTTTAGGTTTTGGGTGAGTGCTTCATTGTGCAAACAAACACCTATTAGAGGGTTTAAGTTTGCTTTCATTGTCTCTTTGTAAAAGAGGGTTTTGATCAAGGCTTTGGGTAGAAGCTTGATCGGTTGTAAGGGTTTCCTCCTAATCCTAGAAAAGGGGACAAATCAATTAGTGGATTGATTGTGAAATCCTTAGTGGGGAGCTAAGGTAGTGGATGTAGGTGCTTGTTAGAAGGCCGAACCACTATAAATCATTGTGTCTTTATTCTTTCTAGCTTCCTCAACCCTTCCACCCAAAAATCCATCTCTCCACCACTTGGTGAGCAATATTGGTTGATCGAATCGAGCCCCACACAACTCAACAATTGGTATCAGAGCTTGGCTCAATCGGTGAGGATTAACATCCTATTGAGAAGATCCGGCAATCTCGATCACTTTTTCATCAACCGGCTCAATGGCACAATCAATCGACAAACCGCCTTTCTTTGACGGAGCTCACTATGCCCATTGGAAGACAAAGATGAAGTTCTTCATCAAATCAAAAGATTAAAAGCTATGGGATGTAGTTGAAGATGGCCCGTTCGTGCCTCAAAGAAGTAAAGCGGAGTGGAGTGCCGACGATCGCAAGAAGATGGAGCTAAATTGCAAAGCCTTGCACATTCTATTTTGTGCATTTGGTCCATCCATCTATGAGAAGATGTCTTCTTGTGAGAGTGCCAAGGAGGTATGGGACAAGCTTGAAGTCACATATGAGGGGACAAATGAAGTCAAGGAGACCAAGATTGGGCTCCTAACCTTGGAGTATGAGAACTTCAAAATGGATCCGGAAGAGAACATCGAGAAGATGTTTGATAGGTTCTCCACCATCACCAATGGTCTCAAAGGCTATGGAGAAGCCATCCCGGAAGAAAAGCTTGTTCGAAAGCTCATCTACTCACTTCCCGAGTCTTGGGACTCAAAGAGGACCGCCATCATCGAAGCCAAAAATTTGAAGACTTTGAAGCTTGATGAACTCATGGGGTCTCTCCTTACTCATCAAATTATGAAGAAGAACAAAGAGGATGAGAAGAAGAGGGAAGAAATTAGAGCTATGGGAGAGAAGAAAATCAAAGGGCTTGGCATTAATGCTAGTGTCATGGCTCTCAAGTCCTCCACTTGCCATCATGTCTACTCAAGTGAAGATGAGGATGAAGATGAAGAGATAGTTCATCTCTTCAAGAAGTGTGCCCCGTTCATGAAGAAAGCTTTGAGAGAGCTTGAACGAGAACCTAAAAGAAAGGAGAGGACAAGCACTTCAAGCCATAAGAAGAAGGCATATGTGGCTACTTGGAGTGATGAAGACTCCACCGACGATGAACAAGCCAATTGCCTTATGGCCATCGAAGAAGATTCAAGGGTAACTTCTAATTCATCTACTTCATGTTCTTACACTTTTGATGAATTACAAGATGCCTATGATGATTTGGTTTTAGATTTTAAAAGCCACATTTTGAAAAACAATAAATTGATTTCAAAGTTAAAAATTCAAAATGATTTGCTTTCTAAAACCAAACTTGAACTTGAAGCAAAACTTGAAGAGTTTGAATTAAAATGTTTTGATTTACAAAAATTGCTTCAAAATGTTCAAGAAGAAAAATATTTGATTTCCAAAGAACTTGAGAAGAAAAACAATTTTGGAAAATCAAATTTTTATGTTAGACAATCTAGTGCCCCTAGATTTATTAAAGGTAAATGTTTTAGAAGTGTTTGGGTCCCAAAAGGACTAACCACTTCAACTAAAAAGGATGAAATTGAAAAATGGATTCCTAAGGGGACTAAATTTTGTGCTACTAATGTTCATGGATCCAAAGAAATTTGGATACCAAAAGTTACTTGATTGTCTATTGTAGGTGTGATGGAGATGTTCAACAAGTCAAACATTGAGGGGGAGCTCCATGCACACAAGGAAGAACACTTGAAGAAGGAAGGCTTCACATCCTACCTTTGGGTTCAAGTGTTGGTAAAAATCTAGTTGTTTTGCTTTTATTTGTTTTAATTTTTATTTAATTCAACTAGATGATCATATATGTTGGACTAACATTTCTAATGATGCTTTGAGTAAGGGGGAGCCATTTTAAAACCAAATTCTTATTTTTGTCAAATTTTTCCTCTATAGTTATTTTGAACTTAATGTTTTAAATTCTTTTTGATATAACAAAAAGGGGGAGAAATGGTTTGAAAAATTAAAATTTCAAATGAATAAAGGGAAATTTTATTTGATTTCATATCTTTAATCTCTTACTAACATTTTTAAAGTTAAAAGGGGAGAATCCCAAACAATTTTTCAAGTTAGTTTTATTATATCAAAAAGGGGGAGATTGTAGAACTAATGTTTTGATATAATAATTGAAAAATGCTTTTGGACTTGTTTGAATATTTTAAAAACTTATTTAAATTCCAAACAACTTGAAAATATGTTTGAAATGGTTTCATAGGTTTTTAACATGTCTAAAACGCTTTTTAAATGGCCAAAATATCATTTTTACAAGGCTCGTTTCGATACACCTTTGATCTGTTTCGATACGGGGTCTTCCAGTAAGCAAAACCTAGATGCAGGGCTAGTGGTATCGAAACCACCTTGCTGGTTTCGGAACCAGTAGGTTTCGAAACCACCTTGCTGGTATCGAAACCAGCTGACTTTTTCAAACTCCAACGGCTAGTTCTGAACAAGGCCGTTTCGAAACGGGTTCGAGCGTTTCGATACAAAGAGCTGCAGAACTGCATTTATGGTGGGAAATTAAGTCTCCAACGGCTCCAAATCAACCCCAACGGCTAGTAACGGCTACAAACTCAATTGGGAGTATAAAAGGGACCTCCAAGCATCAAGAGAAGGCTAATGCTCATATTGTCAAACATCAAATGATCAAGAAATTGTCTTAGTGCTTAGTTTGTCATTTCTTGTATAGACAAACACTAGTGAGCCAAAATTGTCAAATTTGCTCAAGTGTTTTAGGTTTTGGGTGAGTGCTTCATTGTGCAAACAAACACCTATTAGAGGGTTTAAGTTTGCTTTCATTGTCTCTTTGTAAAAGAGGGTTTTGATCAAGGCTTTGGGTAGAAGCTTGATCGGTTGTAAGGGTTTCCTCCTAATCCTAGAAAAGGGGACGAATCAATTAGTGGATTAATTGTGAAATCCTTAGTGGGGAGCTAAGGTAGTGGATGTAGGTGCTTGTTAGAAGGTCGAACCACTATAAATCGTTGTGTCTTTATTCTTTCTAGCTTCCTCAACCCTTCCACCCAAAAATCCATCTCTCCACCACTTGGTGAGCAATATTGGTTGATCGAATCGAGCCCCACACAACTCAACACTCCTTCTTGAAGTCATCGAGAGTAGAGATGGTACACGTACCTTTCTCAATGTCTTGGCGCCTTCTCCTCCACCATAGCATGGCGGTGTCGGTGAGGTATAAAGTGGATGTTTGGATCTTGGAGGCCTCATCCATAATGCCAACGGCCCCAAGGTATTGCTCCAAGCCATATAGGAAGTTGTCAACTTCCTTAGCGTTGCGGGTTCCTCAGAAGGTCTTTCGTTTGGGCACCTCAATCTTCCTAGACTCATAAGGGGTGCTTGACCCGGCAACCATAGCACGCTTACACAAGGCCACATCACCTTGTAGTGCCTCGACTTGGGCACGAGTGTCGTCTAGATCTTTTTGAAGAGAAGCACGCACCTTGGAGAGCTTGCCCATGAGAAGGTCGCGAACCTGTCCCAACTCCGCTCCCATGGCCTCTTCTAGCTTCACCATCATGGCCTTCACGGCTGTGTGGATCTAGGCGTCCTCTACCTCTAGGCCTTCCACTCGTTGGGTAAGGTCGTCCACGTTGGCACCTATACCTCCCACGTTCTCCTCTACGTGGGTTAGACGATTCTCAAGGCTAGAGATCACATCATTGGACTTGGCCTAGTCACATTAGGATCGGCCACCTCCTCGCGCCCTCGTTGTTCTTGTGTGACTTCTGCCTCGGTTGAGCTAGCCACTTGATTCTTCCCTGTCTTGGTCATTATCCTGGGTCTCAAACCTGGCTCTGATACCAACTGTCACGGACTTATTCACTCAAACCAATCCGTGCGGCGTTAGCAACCCTCGACTGTGCTAACAAGCCTTGAAGTCCCTCGCAACACTTGGCTATAATGGACACAAGAGAAGGCAAGAAGATTTACAAGTAAAGGAACTTGTATTGGCTTAAGAAAGAAAGCTTACAAGAGTGTTTTAGAGTGCTTACAATACTCAACTTCTGAGTGAGTACAAAATGAAGGGGTTGCCCTATTTATAGGCTCCCACCTATATCTTTCTAGAGTATTCTACATGTATCTATACATGTTTATACATATCTACAACTATCCAAAATGTTCTAGAGAGCTTCAGGGTCTTTCGGAGTAGTCCCGATCCTTCCCGAGCTTTCTCGAGCCTTCTAGGGCCTTATGGTGCCTCCCGGGTGTGTCTAGACTTGGATAGAACGTCCCGGACCTTTCTAGAACGTGTGGCTTGCTCCTATATATGCTTGGTTGTCCATGACCCTTGTAGCATCCTCCATGGTGCTTGTTGGTGTCAAAATGGCCCAAAGAGTGTCCTGAACCTCGGTTTGGACTTGTGGGAGAAAATAGGTGGGTTGTGACAATTCGTCTCCGCAATATCGATCTACTCACCATCATCCTTTATAGTATCAATAGAGAGTCTTGCCAATCTTGTTTAACATCCACCATAAAAAATAGTATATAAAAAAATTAAAAAAATAAGAAGAAGACGTGTCACAAAAACAGAAAAAATGTTCTACAAAAAAAAGACATACCACAACTAGGGGTGTGCATTCGATTGGTTCGGTTAATCGATCGAACCGAATTACCCAAAATTTATTAACCGAATTTTTTCGTTTTAACCGTTAACCGAACTGATTTTTTTTTCAAATTTTAAACGGAACTGATAAAAGTTCGGTTAATTCATTTGGTTTTCGAATTAACCTAAATTTTTAGTCACTAAATTTTTAGAAGTTACAAAATAATAATTAAACTTATCGAACTATTCCAAATTGGTCATTGACTCATTGAACGTTATAAATTATTGATAAATTTAAAAAAAAAATTAATGGCCATTTTGTAATAAATTAATAAATTTAATGATCGTTTTGTACTAATTTAACAATGTTTAATGGCCATTTTATAATATATAAAAAAACTAATGATCTTTTTATAACTTTTAAAAGTTTAGTGACAAAAAATAAATATATGTAATAGATATTATTTAATGTATAACAATTTCGGTTAATTCGGTTAATTAATCAGTTTCGAATTGAATTAAATGATAACCAAAAATTAAAAAAATCATTAACTTTTAACCGATCTTACTTAAAATTAAGTGAAAAAAATTGAGTTCGACTGATTAATTTAAGTAAAACCGAATAATACATACGACTAACCACCATAGTAGAAAAAATTCCTGTACACCCATTCAACAAATAAATACAAGAGTAATCTTCACTAGTTGTCCCTTTCGTTTAGGATGTGTTCTATTTTGGTCACCAGAATTCAAAAAAGATTATTTTGGTCACTTACGTTTAGAATCGTTTCTATTTTGGTCTCTTGGTCGTTAGTCACCGTTACTTAAAAAATTAGTTTCTAATTTAACCCCCAAACTTTCAAAATTTTATTTTTCACCATCTTCCCCCAAAACTATAAAACTAAAACCCCATAGAATCAAATCAATGGCTATAACCCAACACTATAATCCATTCCCCTAAG
Source organism: Hibiscus tridactylites (assembly GCA_958450335.1). NCBI lineage: Eukaryota > Viridiplantae > Streptophyta > Magnoliopsida > Malvales > Malvaceae > Hibiscus > Hibiscus tridactylites. The sequence goes on from OY288273.1 coordinate 78,729,370, forward strand.
ATTTCTATAAGGTTTCCGCCGGAGGGTACGACAGTGGCAGCTCCGTGGCGATGGGAATGGATCAAATTCGAAGCCGACTAATTGGAAGATAATGATTTGTAATAAGTGGGAACTTACTGGATAAATAGAGTGTGATGGATGTTGCTCACCTATTAAATACTTCTTCATCACCTCAGCCGAATGCAATCGATTTGGACCATTTGTCCAATCTTTTCCTCTAATGTCGTTCTATCAAGCAAGTCCTGAATTTGAACAGGTATCGGCTGTTTCGAATCTTTGTATTTCATATATTTTGATTTTACTGGGGTATTCAAGCAACACCAAAGCACTAGTCCCATCAACAAGATGAGAATCCTTGTTCTTGCCATCTTAATTTTCTTCCAATTTCCTTAAAAAGAAAATCTGCAAACTTAGAACCCCAAATTTAGGCAAATTTTACTTTTATAATATACCAATGATATATCTACTGGTACAAAATTGTAGAGAAACCATTTATGAAACAACTCAAAAAAAAAGTGGAAACTATGTATTACAAAAGCTTTCAATGATAGGTATAAGAAAGAATCACAATGACAACATGTTTGGTTTCCAAGAAAAAAACACACTAAAACTTCAAGATAACATAATGCAATCAGCTGAAAAAAAAAAAACACCAAAACTTCAAGATAACATAATGCAATCTATCCGAACCTTTCCATTTCTGAAGAGTTCTTTGTTCTGGCCTTTGGAGTGCGATAGATGTCCTCTGCGTGTGATAAACGTTGGAAAGTGGAAGCGAGGGAACCGACACAGTATCTAAAGGAGCTTTTGAGGGCATTCCTCCTCCCCTTGCTTCAAGTCGATAGGGGTAGCACAAGAAGAATCCTTGGTTTTTGCAATTTCAGAGGCGTCGACTTAACATCACGATGCTCACGAATCTGAATTAACCGAAGTGATAACAGGGTCACACGTATATGTATAATGCATTCAATTTCAATTCATGATTCTTACTTAACAATCACGTCATACACAACAAGCAAACAAAATCTCAGCATACTCAATGGAATCGAACAATCGATAACCATAAACACTTTCCATAATCGATACGAAAATGCAGAGTTAAAACATGTAAGTTGGTTAAATAATTGATCAATGAACCATACCTGCAGCTCCATGAGCAAAATGACATTTGTTTCCAAATGGACAATATCCAATAAGTTTCCACTTATTACAAATTCTTGTCTTCCAATTAGTCGGCTTCGCATTTAAAATAATGCTAGATGCTCATCAACATCGGAATTTGTATAGAAATCTTGGGGGAATGGGTTATAGTGTTGGGTTATAGCCATTGATTTAATTTTATGGGTTTTAGTTTTATAATTTTTGGGGAAGATGGTGAAAAATAAACTTTTGAAAGTTTGGGGGTTAAATTAGAAACTATTTTTTTAAGTAACGGTGACTAAAGACCAAGGGACCAAAATAGAAACGATTCTAAACGTAAGTGACCAAAATAATCTTTTTTAAATTCTGGTGACCAAAATAGAACATACCCTAAACGAAAGGGACCACTGGTAAAGATTACCCTAAATACTATTATTTTAGGCTTAATGCATAAAATAGCCCTTAAAGTTTACCACTTTTCCCAACTTGGTACTTAACGTTTCATTTGGGACGTTAAGCCCCCTAACGTTTTCACCGTTACCCATTTTGCCCCAAACCGTTACTTTTGCCGTTACAAAAGAGTTTTCAACCGTTAAAAAAATTTCAACCAATGAGATTGCGCCACATCAGCTCCTCTTTGATAGAGTAACCTGACTGATTTTATTAAAAGGGTAAATGTCATGTCAAGTCTCCCATGTTTATTTTTTTATTCAATTTAGTCATTGAAAAGTCTATTTTTACCTAAAATTGACCCCTATTTGTTTCTATTTTTTTAATCTAGTCCAATATTTGTTATTAATAATAATATTATTTTAATAAAATGTTACTATTTAATAAAAATAAATTAAATATTTTAATATTATATTAGTAACTTTTGATAAATCAATCCTTACTAATTTAATATTATATTATTTTTTAATTCCAAAATAAATTAGATTTCTAATTTAGACCCATCAAAATAAATTAAATGTTAATCTTAAATAGTTTCCAATTACGTCCCAAAATAATAGAAAATTGAACCTTATTTGTTTTTAGTATTACTTATTCGAATTATATTCTTTTTAGTCCAATATTTATTATTATTTATAATATTATTTTATTTAAATGTTAATATTTAATAAAATAAAATAAATATTTTATTATTAATTTTTTAATTTTTTAGATAAATTAAATTACTTGAAATTGACCCTAAATAATTACTTATTCAAATTGTATTATTTTTTTTAGCAATATTTGAACTATAATTTTCTATTAGTTTGTTCACTTTCAATTTCAACGAATCTCCCTGCAAATCCCCAACAAAAGAATCAATTTATGTGAATTGCATGCGTCGTAGTTCATGGTATGTATATGGTGTCTCCTGCAATTTATTTGATGTTGTAGTTGCTTTTTAGTAATTTTAAAAGAAAATAATACTAATCTTAAAAATTAATTTAATTTGTCTTTATTAAAAATATTTTAATTTTAAATTAGTAAAATGTAATTTATATAAAAAATCGTTTAATGTTAAATTAGATAAATTAAGAGACTAATTTAATATTAAATTAATATCAAATTATTAATTTAGGACGTAATGGGACTAAATTATAAAATTAATTTATTTTGGGACGTAATTGAAAACTATTTAAGATTAACATTAAATTTATTTTATGGGTCTAAATTATAAATCTAATTTATTTTGGAATTGTAAAAAATAATATAATATTAAATTAGTAAGGATTAATTTATCAAAAATTACTAATTTAATATTAAAATATTTAATTTATTTTTTTATTAAATAGTAACATTTAAATAAAACAATATTATTATTAATAACAAATATTGGGATAAATTAAAAAAATAGAAACAAATAGGGGTCAATTTTAGGTAAAAATAGATTTTTCAGTGACTAAATTGAATAAAAAATAAACATAGGAGACTTGACATGGCATTTACCCTTTTAATAAAATCAGGTGGGTTACTCTATCAAAGAGGAGCTGATGTGGCGCAATCTCATTGGTTGAAATTTTTTTTAACGGTTGAAAACTTTTTTGTAACGGCAAAAGTAACGGTTTGAGGTAAAATGAGTGACGGTGAAAACGTTAGGGGGCTTAACGTCCCAAATGAAACGTTAAATACCAAGTTGGGAAAAATGGTAAACTTTAGGGGCTATTTTGTGCATTAAGCCTATATTAAAATAATCTTCAAAAGAAGTTATTTCTGTAAAATAATCTTGAAAAGGTGTAAATTCAGTGAATAGGTAGGAAATGATGTTATTCGAATAAAAGAGCCGAACCTACTTTCAGTATCAGATGTAATTGGTTTCGTGGTGCCCAATCTTTTTCAGATCGAAAGCTTTCTTTAGTTGCCACGTACATCAAGCATCTTCATCTTGCCCCCACACTCCCTTTATTTTGCTTAGCTGCTCCTGCTGCCTGCTGGTGTACTGTGGGTGTCGTTACAATCTACCCGTTTTACTACTCTTCAGTTCAGTGCTCCATATATACCTTATCTTCAATCATAGAATGCGAGTAGGAATCTCTGTCTCATTAAACGAAACTCACAAAAAAGTTGTTCATTTTCTTTATAAAAAAATCGAAACCCAGATATAGATTGGGCAAATTCATCCAAATATGTAACTTACAGTTCTTAATAGTCGAGTCTCTGATGTTCGAAACAATGAAGCCAAGCAAAAGGGTTCCAATGAAGGTCTGGTTAACTGCTCAAAGATCAATGGGTCTCCTTGTGGGTGGGAATCACACATCCTCCAGGTTTTGCACTCGCTAAATCTGTTTCCTTGTTCTGTTTTGGGCTCATTCTCTCCTGTTTTTTCTCATCTTAGTTGATAAAAAACCCCCCAAAGATTGGATCTTTCTTGCTATATATAAAAGACCATGGATTCTAAGACTTTGAAATTGATGATCTTTCACGGGTCTTTGTCGAGACGTGTGCTTTTACGCGCTCTCGCCTTTGCTGCTGCTTTGTCAATTGTTCCATTGCTTCAAACCTTATCTGGGGTCGATCCAGAAATGCTGTATACCCTTGAAGCCTCAGCAGACTGTGCCCTTGAATCTGGTTTTCCAGGTTCATTTATGTTTCCTGGCACCGTGTTCTTTCGCCATGTTTGGGGATCCTTTGGATCCGTTCAATGCAAGGGAGATTGGAACTTGACAACCAGCGTGGTTAGAGAGCTAATGGGAAAGAAAATGTTGAGTTACAATGCAAAAGCTCTATGTGTTGGTGAAGGCTCAGTGTCAGCTGTTATGGCATTGAGAGACTTGGGATTCTCTAATGTTAATGGGGTTTATAGGCACCCCTTTTTCTCTCTTAAGCGTAAGAAGTTTGTTTATGAACTTGATTGTGAGGACAATTCTTATGATTTTGTGTTATCCAGGGATTTAGATAAGGTATCTGTCCCTGCTCTTCTTGTGCTTGAGATCGAACGTGTTCTTCGGCCTGGTGGAATTGGGGCTATACTTATTGGTCTTAGAGGTTCGAACCCTACTAGCTTGATTAGGTCGGCTACCCCGGTTTCTTCTTTGCTGAAAGCTTCTATTATTGTTTATGTTGATCATTTGAATGAGTTCACATTAGTTGTATTCGAGAAAAAACTCGAAAATACCACTTACTTCGAGCAATACCGTCTCCCTGCTGATTGTCCATCCATGACAAGCAACAAAGCTTTATTGAATCACATTGAGCCTCTTATGGGGGAGAAGTCAATGGAGTTTGAGAAAAGTATTGCTTATTTGCCCAAGTTTCTTAATGTATCTACGAAGCAACGCTTGGTCTATATCGATATTGGGGCTGGTGAGCATATGAACTCGAATGTGACAAGCTGGTTCTTGCCATCTTATCCTGTGGATCACCAAGCCTTTGATGTTTATTTCATCGATCACAATCCTTCAGTGATGCTATCATATGTCAAAAGGCCTGGTATCAACTTTATTTATTACCCGGGCCTAGCTGAAAACCGATCTACATCAATTTCAACGAATAAGGCTTCCATTGGTTCTGATACTATTGATGAGTCGGATCCATTTGTTGAAGATGAAGGCTTTGACTTTCATCTCTGGTTCAAAGATACAGTCCAATATGCAGATTTTGTGGTTCTGAAGATGAATGTAGGTGCAATTGAGTTGCAACTTCTATCAGATTTGTTTGAAAGTGGAATCATATGCTTCATCGATGAGCTTTTTCTTCACTGCTCAGGCCCAACCGCAGACGGAGGAGCAATGAAGGGAGACTGTATGGGTCTCTTCAAGTCCCTTAGAAGAGCTGGTGTTTATGTGCATCAATGGTGGGGAGATTAGATACTGTTTTGTTTGAGTCATTAGTCATCTATATATTGGTCTTGCTTTGCAGGTGCCATTGTCGTTGTCGTCGTGTTTAGTTTTAGTTTTGGTTTCTGCATCTGGCATGCGCGGAAAAACCTTATGTTGCTTTTGTGGTTGTTATCATTGTCGTGTTTGGTTCTGGTTTCCGCATCCCAGAATCCAGATGCGCGGAAAAACCTTACGTTGCTTTTGTGGTTGAGCACTATACTAAATAAGCAACCACGATTATCTTTAGTTTGCTAATTGAAGTTTGTGCATCTTTACGCGCTAATTGTTTGATTACTCTTTCTTTGATCTAATCTTTCTTACATATTCAATGCAGGTGAATCAAAACTCTAAATAAGTTTGGCTTTTAATTGAACTCATTTTATTAAAGCAAAGATAAATAACTTCGATTCTGTAAAACCTTTAATGACAACATAAAGACAGAAACAAGGAAAAACAGGGGTGGAGGAGACAAGACTTGGGGCACTTTAAAAATAAGTGCCAAATACAAAGAAGCATGGCACTTTTCCATTATAATTTGAATCAATACTTGTAAAGGTGTCATATAAAAACAAAGGCAAAATTAGAATCAATTGTACAAGGTGAAGAAGGTTCATACATGGTCGAGTAGATATTATCAAACAATCCAAGGTATGTATGTTTGGTTTTCTTAAACCCCAATATGGGAACTTTGAACGCGCCACACGCGCCGTCCAAGTTCCACCGTATTCTGAAGCCTTCAACCCTCAGTGGGCGATGTGATCCGTCTGCTCTGAAGTTCTCGTTCGAAGCCTCGCGAAGGTGGTTCCCCCCTTCCAGAATGCGTCGGCTGCCGGAGGCGTGGTGGACGACACCGGCTGGTGGCTTGATCCTGACCTCATAAGACGATTTTCCTTGGTACGTGCCGTGGACAGCGGCGGGCAGGTTTTGGATGGGTCTCGCTCCTCCCCTGCGAATCACCCTTTGCAGTAGCAACCCCGGCTCGAGTGGCGGCGGTGTTGGTAAGCGGCGTTGGCTCCCGACTCTGGGTGTCAAGATCCTTCGTTTCAGGAAGCCTCTGAGAGCCTCACCTCTGCCTTGGTTCTTCCCTCGTCGAGAGTCCCCTGGTGCCTGGACGAACTGGTTCGTTGCGTCGACGAAAGAAAGCTTCACCGGCTTCGGGTATCCGTCAGATCGAAGGGAAAGCCCCTTATTCTCAGAGGCTCTTAGGTTTCGCCTTCACGGATTTCGGGGAGCCGCCGGCTTGAAGGCAAACTAGTCCAATCGAGAGCCCGGCATCCTTGTACCTCGACTGGCGTGCCCCGTGATTTTGGAGGACCAGTCACTTTCTTGGCTTGTACTATGGAAGTTGGTTCTTCTTTAGGCCTCTATTATTTGTGGGCTTCGACGCGGGCCAAGGGGTAGAGATCCCCAATAGCCTTTTGTTGGATTGGTCTTTATCATGGGGGAAGGTTTTTTGTTTGGTCTTGGATGGATGATGATGCCCGAGAATTGAGAGTTTGTAATTTTGGATAGGACCCGAGAGGCTTATTTTCTTAGATTGAGTTTCGATCGGTGTGAAAGAGAAGTGGGGCTGATCTTGCTCCTTTGTTAAGTAGGTCGATTTTAAGTTTTGGCGATCAGAATGTGAAATTATATCAGATAGGGTTTCGTTCTCCTGCGGCTTTGGTGACAAGGCCCAATTCTACTACGGAATTGGAAGCCTGCTTCTGGATGGAGCTCTCCCAGACGAACAGGAACTACGTCTACGCCATTTCTAATATGAGGTCGTCTTGTGGCGGTTTTTTACTTTGCCTTGATTGGCACTGATTTTTCTCTGTGGGTCTGCGTGCCCTGGTCTTGGTTAGGCTTTTTGCCTTCGTTGTTTTGTATTCCCTCTGCAATCCTCGACATTGCATGGATACTGATTACTGCCACCTGAGAGTCTCTTGGTTTATGTATGTTATAATCTCTATGTTTCCTACACTCCATGTGCATGGGGTTGGGCCCCTTTTATTTTAATCGCAGTCAGATAGCTTTTGAACAAAAAAAAATACATGGTCATCCCTTGGCTTGTCCTGGACATTAGTAACTAAAACATACTGATCAGACCAAATTTTGCATGGAGTTGGATAAATTAGAAACATACACAGGGACATGGTAATCTCTTTCCTTTATACAGAGAAAACAGTGAAATAATACACGAATGTGCTCATAATTTCAGCAGCCAAACCAGTGCCGGTGTTGTATCAATCAGAGAGGCTGTTGGCTCCCTTTCTATACTTGTAGCTAGTGTTTTGGAATTCCTTCACCAGTCCCCATTCACATATGGCTCTTTGAGCAGCCATATAATCCATGAATTCATTTAAGGGGTGTCATTCATTATTTAAGAGGGTTAAAGGGGTGTCATTTTATTTATAAAGGGATGTTATTTATATTTTTTTAATTTTTATATACAAATTATATAAGAAAAGATATTTTTCAAAAAGTTTAAGTGTTAACAAACACCCCTTCCTTGCATGTGGCTCCGCCCATGCGAACCAAGGACACCTTCCGAGCCAAGAAAAGACCAAAGTTACTGCTGGGTTGATGTGTCCATCTTCATATTAATTTAATTAAATTATCTGGGAAATGCCATTTTAATCATATGGATGAAATATTACTATATATAAGAGATAGATTGACGATATACCTGAGATACCAGCGGTGCAGTAAACAAGCATGAAAATCATGCCACCAAAAGCCCAAGCAATGCCAACACCATCGCAATCTTGACCGGCCTTATTGGGATCGACTTGGCTCTTGTATCCGATCACCGTCAACACGGTGATTACAAAAACAAAAGCGTGATTATATCTGTTGGGATCGAAGTCATGAATTAAAAATTAAGGGGCCGAAAAAAATTTAAGGTATAAAAAAGCTCTTGAACTTTTGAAAAAAAATCAATTAACCCTTAAATTTTTTGCATTTAATTAAGCTATTGATTCAAGAAATTGAATCAAGTAAGCCTTGAACTAATTTTGACCATTAAATCTTGATAATTTTTTATTTGATGGCGCAGTGCGTTGTGTTACAGTGTCTCGACTTGACATTTTCAAAAAATATATTTTATTAAAAAATTGTTTAAAAGTTCAAAAAATTCTAAAAAAAGTATAATATATAGGGTAAACTACTCCAATGACCATCGAACTTTAGGGGCGTACCTATTTTGACCACCGAACTATCGAACTCGTCAATCAAACCACCAAACTTATTAAATTGACCTACGTTGACCACCACCATTAAAAAACTAACGGAGTGGTGACGAAAGAGTGATGTGGCAGTAAACAGAAATTTGTAAAATTACATTTAGTCAGCGTTATTTACCTATTATATCAATTTGGTCCAAATTTTAATTTAATTAATTAAAATTAATCATCCAATCGGGCGAAGACACGTGCCATCACCTGATTGGACAATTTGTTTTAATTTTTAATTTATTTTTAATTTAATATTTAATATATTTTTTCATACAACTATGTGATGACATGTGTCACCACGTGGTTAAAGGAAGATTGAAGAGGAAGAATGAGTTTGGCGTGGAATGAACCTACATCTTCCAAGTTAGAAACCCCACGTGTTTGCCACTGCTCCAACCCATTTTTAGTGTAATGAATTTGTAACACTAAAAAATATCTCTAAGTCAAAACCCTAATTTTAAAATCCCTAAAATCAAAACATTAGAATTTGGGAATTAAAATATGAAACACAAATTAAAAAATTTGAGAATTAATTAAATTTTAAACGAATTTGGTGACCTTTTTATAAAGAATTAATATTAGATGCCTACTTTGTGAATCCTAGGATGTCAAGGACTTACCTTCTAGTTTATAAAAAGATTTGGGTATTTAAACCCATTAAACCCTAATTTCCCCCTAATTTTCCCTTCTACTGTTCTCCATCTCCAACCTCGTTTCGTGCGCTACGTTATTCGAAAGAAAATCAAAATCCCAATTCCGTTTTTTACATGTCTGCCAGTCAATCCATTGCTTTTCAAAACCAATTACTCAAACATGCAAAACGTGGGGCTCACCTCCTAATCCCATCTCCTGTACTACTCACCTAAATTAGGTGAGTCATATCAGTGATCAATTCTTCTCTTGGCCATATAGTTTGATTTTTATTTATTTATTATTATTCTTTCATTATTCTTATTGGTTTCCAGTCGGATCAAACTTTGAATTTTCGGGTCGATTTGATTTGAGTTGAGTTATGTTTCATAGAGATTTCGATGACGTAGAAGATTGTGTGTCAGTGGAGGATACATAAGATTGTGTCAATTTAATTTGAGTTGGGTATTTTTATTATCTAATATTTATATTTTATAGTTTAGTGTTAACAATTTATGGTTTAGTTTAAAGTTATTGGTTTATAAGATTAATTATGGTTCTTCAAGGGTTATAATTTATGGTTTAATATTAACACTTTATGGTTTAGTTTAGTGTTATTGATTTATGAGATTAATTTTGATTCCTTAATGTTTATGGTTTAGTTTAGGGTTATTGGTTTATGACATTAGTTTTGATTCCTTAAGGTTTATGGTTTTGGGTTTAGTATTAATGGTTTATGGTTTAGTTTAGGGTTATTGGTTTATGAGATTAATTATGATTCAACTTTCTAATTTATGCATTTGAGTTTCGGACATAATTAAAAAGAATTCTAAAATTAAATGTTAAATTTTAATTAAATTAATCTAAATTGAGACTCAGTTAAAATTAAACTAGAATCTAAAAGTGAAAATTTGGGACTTAAATTAAAAACATGTAAAATCAGAAGGGCTAAACAATTAATTGCCCTTAACCTAAAACTAAAAGATAACGAATTATTTTAATTAGAAAAAGGGAAATCACAATTTGTAAAAAGAAGAAAAAGAGAGAGAAAACCCAAAATAATGGAGGGAAACGACAAACGAGTTGCCAATTTGTTTAGGTTAGGGGTTAATTTACTTTTAAGTTCTGTTATGTTTAAAATGTTACATTTTAGTCTTAATATTTACTTTTAAGTTTTATTTTAATTCAATTTAGTCACAAGTATGAAGTATCCTCACGGTTTGGACTTCGGATATAGCAATCCTCTCCACAATGATATTTAGTCCCTAGAAAATTACTTTTAATTAAAATTGACACATGTTTATTTCTAATTTTTATAATTTAGTCTAATAACTTTAATATATTGGTATTTTTGGTCATTTAAGTTCCTAAGATTTAATTTTCAACCGAAATTGACCCCTATTTATTACTATGGTAAAATTGTGAAATTGGTCACTAGACTCTCAAATTTCATTACTTCCAAATTTTCAAATTAGTCCCTAATTTCGGTTTTATGTTTTATTTTATGGTGAAATTGATCACTGGGCTCTCAAATTTCTCCACTTTGAAATTATCAAATTAGTCCTTAATTTCGGGTTTAGGCTATATTTTATGGTAAATTGTGAAATTGGTCCCTAATTTGGTTTATGGTTTTGGGTTTAGTCTTAGGGCTAATGGTTTAGGGAATATGTTGTAGTTTAGGGTTATTGGTTTATGAGATTAATTTCTATAGCTTAAGATTTATGGTTCAGGATTTTTAAGGCTTAGTGTTAATGGTTTAAGGTTTATGGTGTAGTATAGGATGAAGTTAAGATCACATATTGGGAGGGAAAAGAGTCTATTAAACTTCTAAATTTAAAAATTAGTAGATACAAAAGCCTTATTTAATTAATATTTAAACTTTGAATGACATAAAATGTTATTATAATACAATTTTGATAAAAGCAACGATCTTTCCCATAGTATAATACAAAAAGATAATAAAAATGTACACCATTATACTATTTATCATATTGTTAAAATATAGATAACATTAAAAATAAATTATTCATTTACTTTACCTTAATTATCGGGTTAAAACTAGGTTGATATTAGATTCAATTTTCAGTTCGGGTAGCCTTCAGTTCGGGTGAAATCGGTTCGGGTTCATTTCAGTTCAACAAAAAATTTGGGTTAATTTCGGTTCGGTTTATTTCGGATTTCGAGTCAACTTCGAGTCATCATGTTCGGGTCAATATCGGGTCTCGGTTCAGATAATTCGGTTCGGGTCTTGAGTCAAGTTTTCCAAGTCTAGAGACACATGCTCGCACATTGTGGCAGAAGCTTGAAAGCTTGTATGCTTCGAGGTTGGGCTATAACAAATTGTTTTTGCTAAAGAAAATGATGACGCTGAAATACAGAGAAGTAACATCTACAATTGACCATGTTAATGAGTTTCAAAGTGTGATGAATCAGTTGCTTGGTATGGGTGTCAAATTTGATGATGAGTTTTAGGGCTTTGGTTGCTTGCTACTCTACCGGACTCTTGGGAGCCTTTTCATGTCTCACTCATTAATTTTGCTCCACATGGTATTATTACTTTGGATTTGGCTAAGAGTAGTGTGTTGAAGGAAAAGGTTGGAAGAAGATCTCAAGGTCCTACATCACAGTCTGAGGTGTTGGTTACCGAGAACAGGGGAGAAACAAAGACAAAGATGGCAAGGGTAGAGATAAAAGTCGGAGCAAGTCAAGATCGAGATATAAGAATCTCGAGTGTCATCTTTGGCGTAAGAAAGATCATATCAAGAAATATTGCTTTAAGTGGAAGAGGGAGAACAAAGGTGGTGTGATAAACATGATCATAATGATGATAAACAATCTGAGCGTGTTGCTACTGTTACTCGTGAAGATCTATTGGTCATTTGTGATGAGAATTTGGTCAACCTAGCATGCGACGAGACTAGTTGGGTGGTTGATACTGGTGCTTCAATTCATGTCACTTCGAGGAGGGATTTCTTCACATCTTATAATCCAAGTGATTTTGGGGTATTGAAGATAGGCAATGATGTTTTGGTTCCAATTATTAGCATGGGAGATGTTAGCTTGGTGAGCAATAATGGAACAAATTTAACTCTCAAGGATGTCAAGCATGCACTGGATATCCGTTTGAATTTGGTTTCTACAGGAAAACTTGATGATGATGGATTTTGTAACATCTTCAGTAACGGGCAGTGGAAGCTGACTAAAGGCTCTTTGGTTGTGGCTCGAGGAAAGAAGAGCTCAAATTTGTACTTGATGTAGGATTCGACTTCTAGAGACACTGTGAATGTGATAGTAAACGAGTCAACTTAGTTGTGGCATAAATGGCTTAGCCACATGAGTGAGAAGGGGCTTAATTGTTTAGCCATGAATAATCAACTTTCAGGTTTTAAGAATGCCACATTGAAGTATTTTTCTTATTGTCTAGAGGGTAAGTATGGAAGAGTTCCTTTTAGAAGATATTCTCCTCATAAAAGATCAGAGTTGCTAGAGTTAGTCCATTGAGATGTTTGTGGTCTGATAAAGGTAAGGTTACACGGTGGTACACTTTATTTTGTGACTTTTATTTATGTCCGTTCAAGAAAGTTGTGGGTCTACACTTTGTAGTCGAAAGACCAAGTTTTTGAGGCCTTTAAACAGTTTCAAGCATCAGTTGAAAGACAAACAGGGAAAAAGTTGAAGTGCATTCGTACTGATAATGGTGGCGAGTACATAGGACCATTTCATGAGTATTGTTTGCGACAGGGAATCAGATATCAGAGGACACCACCGAAGACTCCACAGTTAAATGGGTTAGTTGAAAGAATAAACCGAACATTGATTGAGAGAGTTAGATGTTTGTTGTCAGATGCAAAGTTGCTAAGATCGTTTTGGGCTGAAGCCTTGAATACAGTGGCACATGTGATTAATCTGTCTCCTAGTGTTCCTTTGCGAGGTAATGTACCAGATAGAGTTTGGTTTGGTAAAAATGTGTCATATGATCACATGTGTGTGTTCGGTTGTAAAGCATTTCTTCATGGTCTAAAGGATGAAAGATCCAAGTCGGATCTCAAGACTCGTCAATGCATCTTTACTGGTTATGGTCTAGATGGTGAGTTTGGTTATAGACTCTATGATCCAGTTCAGAAGAAGCTCGTGAAGCTGAGATGTTGTCTTCATTGAGGATCAAACCATTGATGACATTGATAAGATAGAGAAAGAGGTTTTACAAGATAATGGTGTTTTGACCGATGTTAATCCGTTCCCTTAAACCCTTCACCGATTCCTATTCAGGATGATGTACACGGTGATGTTAAGGATGACCAACAAGACATATGTGTCTTTGATGCCCCCACAGATTATGTTGTGAATGATCAACAACAAGCACCTATAGCTCCATCAGCAGTACTACTATGGAGATCTTCTAGAGATTGACGATTTCCTGTCACGTATTCTTCTGATGATTATTGTAATCGCCTTAGCCCGGCCTAGACGGTTTACCCGAACTACGAAGATTACACAGGGAAAACCAAAGTCAACCCGAAAGTCAACCTTGATTAACGACCCTTTTTTTCTTTTTAATCTTATCTAGATGCTCATTAACCTTAAGTGGAACCTAGAGAAAGCATACTTGAAAAGCACAGCGATCGGATAGCGCTAAGGGACTCAATTGCACAACATTCAAAAGTTAGGGACCAATTTGTAAATTCTGGAAAGATGGAGGACTTAACTGATTTCAAGGTTACCAATATCAAATTAATCATATTACATGCTTCCCTGCCAAATTTCACTTCAAACGGACATCTCAAACTCAAGCAATTGCATATACAATATTCATGACTAAAACGTAAAGCTTGCAAACCATAAACCATTCAAATCAGTGCCCAACTGTCAAGTGTTTCGGAACGGGGGTTGACCGTTCCGAAACGCGGGTCCGTTTTGAAACCAGTATCGAAACAGGGCCTGGCAGTGGCAAAAGTGTTTCGGAACGGCCTCTACCCGTTTCGATACACGAAGGCCATTACAGGCCCCCGTTTCGAAACAGTAGTGCCCGTTCCGATACGGACTGCCCAGAAAATGCAGATTTTGCTGGTTTAACATACAATTACTCACTCAAACACATCCCTATGACTTCTTAATCATGCCAACAAATCATCATACATATTAGGTACATGTTTGCATCATCAAAACACGATCATGGCATCAAATAGGAAAATTCACAAGACTATAGGCATGCATCCTAATGTCCAAAGCAACAATCATCAAAACTTCAACGCAAGCACCAAAATAGCCAATTACATATTCAAAACATTTAAGGCATCATGCCACAACCAGGGAGTCCCAAAACATCTCCCAAAAACACAACCTAGGTTCCCATTGCCAAATATCAAAATCTAATAATGTTGTAAAATAGTCACCATACACGAGCTTAGCCTTCCCTTGGATTCTTAGCCTCCTTGCTGCCCACAAACGCCTCAATTATCTTCATTATTGGTTCAAGAGTGAGAGCGTAAGCACAAATGCTTAGTGAGGTATGCTCTAATGAAACAACACAATAATGCACTTTATAAAAACTCTTTCCACAAAGTCTTTAACACTTAAACATCATTATTCATGCAACATTGCATACACAACAAGCATCTCATGCTTCAATATCATTAACATGTCATATTGGCTTCCAAGTGATAAACCACAACATTTTTCAACATAAAACACAATCGGATACGCGGATTACAAGCACTGTCCCATACGCTTCATACACACTACTGAACACACAAGGTGGAGTTTACCGGCACAATCACAACCCCTCAACACCCGTGATGGAGTTTAACGGTACAATTACAACCCCTCCACATCACTCACCGGTAGTTGTATAACATCACTAACGAGAACACGGGACACACAACATAAGATCCACACATGGACTTTTAACCACCATTGTGATCTTAAACATCTTGTTAGTGTACTTGGATGGAGTTTACGGTACAATTACAACCCCTCAACATCCAAGGCGACTTTATTCACGGTGCACCCAATCCTATAGCCGGCTAACTATATCCGATTCAAGCACTTTAAAACCAACACATCACTTGCCAATATACATTAATTATCATCAATAATCCACTGTTTTTAAAGAACTAACAACAAAGCCATTTACAACATGCATCACTATGCATCAATCCACATTTTAACCAATCAAACCAAGGATCTATTACCTTGAGCATCCTTCAACAAATGGCTTCCGTAACCAGCATTAACCATGCTTCCAAAAATAGAATTTAAACATGCAAATATCAACTAATGCATCGAACCAATCCATGACTCATCCAAGAGAGTTTTTCCGAAAACTTACTCTTGAGCTTAACTAAGTTGATTAGACTCAAACTAAGCTCCCAAACCTTCAGTTATTCAATACAAAGTTGGAAATCCAACTCCACTCACCAATTCCGTTTCGCAAGCTTGCCGAAACGTCGTTCAAGCCTCCGGATCAACACCACAAGGATCCGAAGATGTCTCCCCTATTTTAAACACATCAAAGCAGAGGATTAATGCATCATCATGCATTTAAATCTTCAGCCTTAACACCTAATTCACTGCTCTCACCAAATCTAACATTTCAGCTACCAAACACAACCGAAATCACCTCCAAACCCTTCCTCAACATTACCCAGCCAAGATCCATCACTTCTAATCATTCTTAGACATCAATTAACATCCAAAAAGAACCTAAACTCGTCCTTATACCTCCAGCTATAACAGAACACCAAGATCACCCCAAAATCCATCAATTTCACAAGTAACAACTTAGGAGAATCAACCTATTCGGGATTGGATTGACTAAACCACAATTACACATCATTAAACATCCAAAATACATTAAAAAGTCATCTCAAAACAGAGCACAAACAATCACCACGAATTTCTTTAAGATTTAATCCAAATCTTGAGTTTTAAGCCAAAATCAAGAACACAACACTAAAACCTTTAATAAAACTTAATTTAAGGATTGAGAACTTGGGAATTTTAGTAAAGAACTGAGTATTTAGAGGAGAGGGACGTTCATACCTATAAATGTAGATTTCTCCTTGATTAGAGCCAAAATCCTTGAAAATTCAATAAGCAAATGAAGAGGATTTGATGTAGAAAGGATTAGGAATCATTTGAGGATTGAAATCTCATCATTTGGTGTGAAAATCAAAAGAAAAGTTTCTGTAGAAATGTGTTTGGCTGAGAGAAATTTGAGAGAAAATGAGATGAGAAAGTTTTCAAGAAAGTTAGTTATGAAATCTCAAAATTGACTTTTCTCATTTTCCTTTAATTAATTAAACATTAAATGAATCATTAAAAACTAAGAAAAATCTGGAGAATCAATCTTGGGTAAATTAGCTCCTTAAAGATTCAAAGTTTCAATCTTTACAAAACAGTCACCACTAAACTTTTCAAAAATTACATTTTAGTCACTAATTCGAAATGTCACACTTCCAAATCTTATTTTGTAAAATTGATTTCACCACTCTATTATATATATTAAAAGAGGATTTTTAAATATTTTCCCATATTTTTAATGCAACCCGAATTAGGCTTTCCCTAAAACCACCTTTTTATATTCGAACCAAAATCAGACCGGTCCGGTTCAGACCCTAAACTTCCAAGCCCCAAATTGGGGTGTTACAACTCTCCCCCCTTAAGAAATTTCGTCCTCGAAATTTACCTGAAGGAAAGAGGTACGGAATCTGCTTCTTCATGTCATCCTTCCGTTCCCACGTGGCTTCCTCAACACCACGATGCTTCCACAACACCTTTACCAAATCAATGGTCTTGCCTCGAAGAACTTTACTGTCTGAATCCAGAATTTCCACCGGCTCCTCATCAAAGGTCAAGTCTGGATTCAATTCCACTTCCTCCACAGGCATAACATGCGAAGGATCCGATCTATACCTCCGAAGCATAGAGACATGAAACACATCATAAATCTTTTTCAGCTCTTGTGGCAATCTCAACTTGTACGCAACAGGACCCACACGCTCAATCACCTCGTATGGTCCAATGTACCTAGGGCTCAACTTACCCTTTCGGCCAAACCTCATCACCTTTTTCCAAGGCGAAACTTTCAAAAACACACGGTCACCCACAACATACTCAATCTCCTTACGCTTCAAATCCGCGTAAGATTTCTGTCGATCAGAAGCTGCCTTCAATCGCTCAAAAATGAGCTTCACCTTCTCGGTGGTTCCTTTCAACAAAGCTGGCATCGAAACCAACTTCTGACCCGTTTCAGCCCAACAAATAGGAGTTCTGCACTTTCTCCCGTACAAGGCTTCATAAGGTGCCATTTGAATACTTGCCTGGTAACTATTGTTATAAGCAAACTCCACCAAAGGCAAATGCTTCTCCCAAGAGCCTTGAAACTCAATCACACAGCACCTCAGCATATCCTCCAGCACTTGGATAACACGCTCAGACTGTCCATCCAACTATGGATGATAAGAAGTGCTGAAATTCAGCCGTGTACCCAAAGCCTGATGTAAACACTCCCAGAAACGCGATGTAAACCTCGGATCTCGATCTGACACTATAGACTTTGGCACACCATGCAGCCGCACAATCTCAGCAATGTACAGTGTAAGAAATGCGCACACTTCGTAAGGCGATCCACAATCACCCACACCGAATTCTTCTTCGATGGCGACAAAGGCAAACCAGACACAAAGTCCATGGTAATCCTTTCCCACTTCCACTCAGGAATCCTCAACGGTTGCAACAACCCAGAAGGAAATTGATGCTCAGCCTTAACTCGCTGACAAACCATGCACTTGCTCACATAATCAACAACATCTTTCTTTAAACCCACCCAGTAGTACTCATCTCGAAGATCACGATACATCTTAGTACTACCAGGGTGCATAACAAAAGGACTATTATGAGCTTCAGTCAGAATAGCACGCCTCAACTCAGCATCATTGGGCACTACTATCCAACTCCCAAAACATAAAACTCCATCATCATTAAAGCAAAATTCCGATGGCTTATCCTCAGCAATATCCTGAACATGTGGCACAAAGGAATCATCCAACAACTGCTTATCCTTTATCAACTGAACCAAGGATGGTTTCACTTGCAATTCAGCCACAAGACTGCCATCTCGCGAAATACTCAAGCTGGCAAACATAGCCCTCAACTCCACTGCTACCTTCTTACTCAAGGCATCCGATACAACATTAGCTTTACCCGGATGGTACTCGATCGTCAGATCGTAATCTTTAAGCAACTCCACCCAACGTCGTTGCCTAAGATTCAACTCTTTCTGAGACATCAGATACTTCAAACTTTTGTGATCCGTGTACACAGTACACTTCTCACCATACAGGTAATGCCTCCAAATTTTCAAAGCAAAAACCACCGCAGCTAACTCAATGTCATGTGTAGGATAATTGCGCTCATGCACCTTCAACTGTCGCGATGCATAAGCCACTACCTTCCCCTCTTGCATCAACACACACCCTAAACCAACGTAGGATGCATCACTATACACCACAAACTCTTTCCCTGATTCAGGCTGAACCAAGATAGGAGCTTGCGTCAAAGCTGCCTTTAGCTTCTCAAAAGCCTGCTGTCTCGCTTCCGTCCACTCATACTTAACATCCTTCTGCAACAACTTCGTCAGAGGTGTAGCAATCTTCGAAAATCCATCCACGAACCTCCGATAGTATCCCGCCAAACCAAGGAAACTACGGACTTCATGAACAGACTTAGGAGGCTTCCAATTCATCACCGCCTCAATCTTCTGAGGATCAACACGAATCCCCTCAGCAGAAACCACATGACCAAGGAACACAACTTCCCTGAGCCAAAACTCGCACTTGCTTAACTTAGAATAAAGCTGATTCTCCAATAAAGCTTGCAACACAATCCTCAAATGCCCCTCATGCTCTTCCTCAGTACGAGAATACACGAGGATATCATCAATGAACACCACAACAAATTTGTCCAAGTATTCATGGAACACTCTATTCATCATGTCCATAAAAGCTGCAGGAGCATTCGTCAAACCAAACGGCATCACAAGGAACTCATAATGCCCATACCTCGTTCTGAAGGCTGTCTTTGGCACATCCACATCCTTCACCTTCAACTGGTAATACCCTGACCTTAAGTCAATTTTAGAGAACACAGCCGCTCCCCGAAATTGATCAAAAAGATCATCAATCCTCGGCAATGGATACCGATTCTTGATAGTCAACTTGTTAAGCTGACGGTAATCGATGCACATTCTCATAGTGCCATCCTTTTCTTCACAAACAAGACCGATGCACCCCAAGGTGACACACTCGGCCGAATGAAACCACGATCAAGCAACTCCTGAAGTTGCGTTTTCAGCTCTTTCAACTCCTTAGGTGCCATTCGATAAGGAGTAATGGACACTGGAGTTGTGTTTTCATACAACTCAATTCCAAACTCCACTTCACGATTAGGAGGTAACCTAGGCAACTCCTCTGGAAACACACCAGGAAACTCTCGCACCGTCCTGATATCTTGCACACGCAACTCCTTAGAGCTAGGATTCATCACAAAGTCTAGGTAGGCTTCACAACCTTGCCTCAACATTCGGCTTGCCTCCAATGTCGACACCACATTGGCAAGAAACTTCACAGTCTCACCAACCACCACTACCTCATAATCATCCGCAAGCTTCAACGAAACTCGCTTGTTCTCAAAATCCACCACAGCTCGATGTTCAACAAGCCAATCCACACTAAGAATTACATCAAAACCATAGAAAGGCAATTCCATGAGATCAACATGAAAAACATGGTTTTGCACAACCAGAGGACATCTTCTATATAACTTCCGTGTCACAACGGGCTCACCAAAGGAACTAGTTACACGCATACCAACATCCAAAGACTCAACAGGTAAACCAAGCAATTGAGCATGTTCACGCAATATGTATGAGTGTGTAGATCCAGAATCAATCAAGGAAAGTAATGACAAGGATTGCAAAGTGAAGGTACCTACGATCACATCCGTGTCATTCCTCCCCTCTCGCTGAGCATACACTCGAGCCTGGCCTCCACCCTCAGGTTGGACAGCCACCACATGTGCCACGTTCCTTCCACCATCATCTCTGCGCTGGAAGTTACCACGGCCGCGCCCACGACCTCTCTGTAGTGCAATAACACCAGAAGCACGTCCCTGACCGCCACCGACCAACAAAGGACACTCCCTCCTCATGTTGTCTACCGAACCACAATTCCAGCACGAGCTACCAGTCACTACCACAGGGGCTTGCACCTCTCTCGCTGCCCGAGGACAATCACGCCTCAAGTGACCACGCGATCCACACGCCCAACATGGGTTCTGATCAGCTCTCGCCCTGTCTCCCTGAACAGGCGCACCATGCCCTCCACCACCACGTCTAGCAGAAGACTGATACCTCCTATCTCGTCCTCTCTTGTTCCGTCCATCACCGGAATTATACTCAGCAGCTCTCTTGCCCGTGCTAGAACCAGCACTCCTAGAAGACAAACCCAGATTCTGCTCAATGTCCTTCGCCCTACTAACCAGCACATCAAAATTAGTGTACTCAGCCGCAAGCATAAAGGTCTTTACATCCGTCACCAAACCATATCGGAAACGCTCACACCTTTCCCGCTCATCCGAAATAAGCTCAGGTGCGTACTGACTGAGACGGACAAACTGGATCTCGTACTCAGCCACTGTCATGCTCCCTTGTGTAAGAGACATGAACTCTCTTTTCTTTTCATCCAAGTATCGCACACCTAGATACTTCCGCTTGAACGCGTTCAGAAAGAACGTCCAAGTCACATCAGCATCCTTCATTCCGGAGATAGTGGTCGTCCACCAGGTATACGCATCATCATGCAACAGAGATACCACACATCCTAGCTTCTGCACATCATTGCAGTTCATCTGCCCCAATATCCTCTTGGTACTTTCCAACCAAGATTCGGAACCCTCAACAGACAAACCTCTGAACTCAGTCCCTCCCAGACTGCGCAAACGTTCCAAAGGTAACCTCGCATTAGCATCACCCTGATGCCCAGCTCCATGAGCTCCGGCTACTGCTGCCTGAAAGGCTCCAGCAATAGCCTGTATCAACACTGTCATGTCAGGAGCAGCTTGCCCCTGCCCAGCTTCAGGTCCAGCGACTCCAGCACCAGCACCAGCTCCTTCACCTCCAGCACCACCACCACCGGGCGGTCCACCACCAGGAGGAGGAGGTAAATCCACAACATTTTTAGCATTGTTCCCATTCTCATTTTGAGCCATAGCTCGCGTATTAATCCTCGTCTCTCTACGAGGTCCCATTCACTAAACAATGCACTATCACAAATGCAATAAACATAATCAGGCTCAGCAAGGTAAGAAATCCAAGTACTCAAGCTCATTTCCAAATAAAAAAAACAATTCATTTCATTAGTTTTGATATGGCAATGGGTCCCTCTAACATGCTTCACCACAGCATACATCACAATTGTAACATACTTTACAATTCACACTTCACACTTTCATTCAAAAAGACATATCATGCAATCATACATACATCACCCACATAACCATTCTCGTTTAATCGAGAACTCAGCTCTGATACCACCAAATGTAACCCCCTTAGCTCGGCCTAGACGGTTGACCCGAACTACGAAGATTACACGGGGAAAACCAAAGTCAACCCGAAAGTCAACCTTGATTAACGACCCTTTTTTTCTTTTTAATCTTATCTAGATGCTCATTAACCTTAAGTGGACATAGAGAAAGCATACTTGAAAAGCACAGCGATCGGATAGCGCTAAAGGACTCAATTGCAAAACATTCAAAAGTTAGGGACCAATTTGTATATTCAGGAAAGATGGAGGACTTAACTGATTTCAAGGTTACCAATATCAAATTAATCATATTACATGCTTCCCTGCCAAATTTCACTTCAAACAGACATCTCAAACTCAAGCAATTGCATATACAAAATTCAGGACTAAAACGTAAAGCTTGCAAACCATAAACCATTCAAATCAGTGCCCAACGATCAAGTGTTTCGGAACGGGGGTTGACCGTTCCGAAACACAGGTCCGTTTCGAAACCAGTATCGAAACAGGGCCTGGCAGTGGCAAAAGTGTTTCAGAACGACCTCTACCCGTTTCGATACACGAAGGCCATTACATGCCCCCGTTTTGAAACAATAGTGCCCGTTCCGATACGGACTGCCCAGAAAATGCAGATTTTGCTGGTTTAACATACAATTACTCACTCAAACACATCCCTATGACTTCCTAATCATGCCAACAAATCATCATACATATTAGGTACATGTTTGCATCATAAAACACGACCATGACATCAAATAGGAAAATTCACAAGACTATAGGCATGCATCCTATTGTCCAAAGCAACAATCATCAAAACTTCAAAGCATGCACCAAAATAGCCAATTACATATTCAAAACATTTAAGGCATCATGCCACAACCAGGGAGTCCCAAAACATCTCCCAAAAACACAACCTAGGTTCCTATTGCCAAATATCAAAATCTAATAATGTTGTAAAATAGTCACCATACATGAGCTTAGCCTTCCCTTGGATCCTTAGCCTCCTTGCTGCCCACAAACGCCTCAATTATCTGCATTATTGGTTCAAGAGTGAGAGCGTAAGCACAAATGCTTAGTGAGGTATGCTCTAATGAAACAACACAATAATGCACTTTATGAAAACTCTTTCCACAAAGTCTTTAACACTTAAACATCATTATTCATGCAACATTGCATACACAACAAGCATCTCATGCTTCAATATCATTAACATGTCATATTGGCTTCCAAGTGATAAACCACAACTTTTTTCAACATAAAACACAATCAGATATGCGGATTACAAGCGTTGTCCCATACGTTTCATACACACTACCGAACACACAAGGTGGAGTTTACCGGTACAATCACAACCCCTAAACACTCATGATGGAGTTTAACGGTACAATTACAACCCCTCCACATCACTCATCGGTAGTTGTATAACATCACTAACGAGAACACGGAACACACAACATAAGATCCACACATGGACTTTTAACCACCATTGTGATCTTAAACTTCTTGTTAGTGTACTTGGATGGAGTTTACGATACAATTACAACCCCTCAACATCCAAGGCGACTTTATTCACGGTGCACCCAATCCTATAGCCGACTAACTATATCCGATTCAAGTACTTTAAAACCAACACATCACTTGCCAATATACATCAATTATCATCAAAAATCCACTGTTTTTAAAGCATTAACAACAAAGCCATTTACAACATGCATCACTATGCATCAATCCACATTTTAACCAATCAAACCAAGGATCTCTTACCTTGAGCATCCTTCAACAAATGGCTTCCGTAACCAGCATTAACCATGCTAAACATGCTTCCAAAAACAGAATTTAAACATGCAAATATCAACTAATGCATCGAACCAATCCATGGCTCATCCATGAGAGTTTTTCTGAAAACTTACTCTTAAGCTTAGCTAAGTTGATTAGACTCAAACTAAGCTCCCAAACCTTCAATTATTCAATACAAAGCTGGAAATCCAACTCCACTCACCAATTCCGTTTCGCAAGCTTGCCGAAACGTCGTTCAAGCCTCCGGATCAACAGCACAAGGATCCGAAGATGTCTCCCCTGTTTTAAACACATCAAAGTAGAGGATTAATGCATCATCATGCATTTAAACCTTCAGCCTTAACACCTAACTCACTGCTCTCACCAAATCTAACATTTCAGCTACCAAACACAACCGAAATCACCTCCAAACCCTTCCTCAACATTACCCAGCCAAGATCAATCACTTCTAATCATTCTTAGACATCAATTAACATCCAAAAAGAACCTAAACTCGTCCTTATACCTCCAGCTATAACAGAACACCAAGATCACCCCAAAATCCATAAATTTCACAAGTAACAACTTAAGAGAATCAACCTATTCGGGATTGCATTGACTAAACCACAATTACACATCATTAAACATCCAAAATACATTAAAAAGTCATCTCAAAACAGAGCCCAAACAATCACCACGAATTTCTTTAAGATTTAATCCAAATCTTGAGTTTTAAGCCAAAATCAAGAACACAACACTAAAACATTTAATAAAACTTAATTTAAGGATTGAGAACTTGAGAATTTCAGTAAAGAACTGAGTATTTAGAGGAGAAGAACGTTCATACCTCTACATGTAGATTTCTCCTTGATTAGAGCCAAAATCCTTGAAAATTCAATAAGCAAATGAAGAGGATTTGATGTAGAAAGGATTATGAATCATTTGAGGATTGAAATCTCATCACTTGGTGTGAAAATCAAAAGAAAAGTTGCTGTAGAAATGTGTTTGGCTGAGAGAAATTTGAGAGAAAATGAGATGAGAAAGTTTTCAAGAAAGTTAGTTATGAAATCTCAAAATTGACTTTTCTCATTTTCCTTTAATTAATTAAACATTAAATGAATCATTAAAAACTAAGAAAAATCTGGAGAAATCAATCTTGGGTAAATTAGCTCCTTAATGATTTAAAGTTTCAATCCTTACAAAACAGTCACTTCTGAACTTTTCAAAAATTACATTTTAGTCACTAATTCAAAATGTCACACTTCCAAACCTTATTTTGTAAAATTGATTTCACCAATCTCTTATATATATTAAAAGAGGATTTTTAAATATTTTTCCATATTTTTAATGCAACCCGAACTAGGCTTTCCCTAAAACCACCTTTTTATATTCGAACCAAAATCAGACCGGTCCGGTTCAGACCCTAAACTTCCAAGCCCAAAATTGGGGTGTTACAACTATGTTTTGGGTAAAGTTCACAAATGGTCATTAAACTTTGATCAATTATTCAATTTGGTAACCAAACTTTCAATTGCTTCAATGTTACCATTAAACTTTTAGGTTACTTCAATTTGGACACTAACCCGTTAATATTCGTTAAAGTTGTGATGTATCAATTAAAATATTTTGTATAATAGCATATTTAGTCCTCTGTGTTTGCAGATTCAAATATTGTAGTCTTAATTAGAAAAAAAAATTAAACCCTCATTATTTACACATTATTTCAATTAGGCATGTTTTCAATTAAGAATACATCAACCCTAAAACTGAAACCCTTAAACCATAAACTCGATACCTTTCACATTATTTCAATTTGGGCGTTGATTTCTCATCTTCTGTTTGTTGAGAAAAAAAAACAAGATTTCCATTCCAACCATAAAATAAAACCCGTTAAAAAAAGTTAGCTAAGATATATAGATTT
Organism: Hibiscus tridactylites; assembly: GCA_958450335.1. Taxonomy (NCBI): domain Eukaryota; kingdom Viridiplantae; phylum Streptophyta; class Magnoliopsida; order Malvales; family Malvaceae; genus Hibiscus; species Hibiscus tridactylites. The sequence continues at coordinate 78,754,934 of OY288273.1, forward strand.
GGAAACATGACCAAGAAAAGGAAATGAAAATTATAAAGAACCAAATGAGATGAACACTCGGCGGGGATTACAACTCTCAGCTTAACAACAAAACTATTATTTCTTAATTACTCACTTTCGTGATCATCTTCTTCTTCCTGCTCTTCCTATTCTTCTTGCTCCTTCTTTTATCATTATTGTGTTTCTTTTTCTTGGTTTTGGTTTCGTGTTTGGCAGATGAATCCTTCACATTCATTGTTTGCCTCTTCAATTCCTTGCATATATCATTTGCCCTGATTCTCCAACAACTTGTGCTACTAATATTAAACCCTAAATAAATCATCACAGCAAGCATCTGGGGATTTTGTTGAGGTTTAAGGTTTTGGGTTCAAGGTTTGAGAGTTTAAGAGTTTAAGTTTAAATTATTCTTAATTGAAAATATGGCCAAATTGACATAATGTATAAATAATGAAGGTTAAATTTATTTCTTTTCGAATTATGACTAAATTATTCGAATGTGCAAATATGGAAGAGTAAATGTGCTATTATACAAAATATTTTAACTGCCACATCACCACTTTAACAGCTGTTAACGGGTCAGTGACCAAATTGGAGCAAAACTAAAAGTTTATTGATAATATTGAAGCAATTGAAATTTTGGTTACCAAATTGAATAATTGGTCATAGTTTAGTGACCATTTATGAACTTTACGCTTATGTTTTTTTACTAATGAGGGAGAACCTAAATGAAAAGGCGATAGAGAGTGAATGCAAAGATCAGTGGGCTGAAGCGATGAAAGATGAACTTCAATCCTTGCACGATAACCATACCTTTGAGTTAGTGAAACTTCCAAAGGGCAAGAGAGCTTTGAAGAATCGATGGATTTACAGGCTGAAGCAAGAAGAAAAGTCTTCATCTCCACGATACAAAGCTAGATTGGTCGTCAAGGGTTATACTCAAAAAAGGGGATTGATTTTGATGAAATGTTTTCTCCTATTGTGAAGATGTCCTCTATTAGAACTATACTGAGTTTGGCAGCTTGTTATGACTTAGAGGTTGAACAAATGGACGTGAAAACTACTTTTCTTTATGGTGATTTGGAGGAAGATCTTTACATGGAGAAACTAGAGGGATTTGTTGTACAAAGAAAAATGGATTACATGTGCAAGTTGAAGAAGATATTGTATGGTTTGAAGCAAGCTTCCAAGCAATGGTACATAAAGTTTGAGTCTGTTATGGGGGAGCAAGGCTACAAGAAGACTACTTCTGATCATTGCGTTTTTGTTAAGAGATTCTCTGGTGACGATATTATTATCCTTTTGCTCTATGTTGATGATATACTTATTGTTGGTCGCAATGCTTCTAGAATTGACAAGTTGAAGCAAGAGTTGAGTAAATCCTTTGCGATGAAGGATTTGGGGCAAGCAAAACAAATTCTTGGCATAAGGTTGACACGTGATAGAAAGGCCAAGAAATTGTTGTTATCACAGGAGAGGTACATTGAGAAAGTACTTCAGAGGTTTAGTATGGAAAGAGCTAAAGCGGTGAATACTCTTTTTGCTACGCACTTTAGATTAAGTGTTAAGCATGGTCCCTTCATAGAAAAGAAGAAGGAAGAGATGCAGAAAGTTCATTACTCTTCAGCCGTAGGTAGTTTGATGTATGCAATGGTTTGCACGAGACGAGACTTGGCTTATGTTGTTGGTACAGTTAGTCAGTTTCTTTCTAATTCATGCAGAGAGCATCGGAATGTAGTGAAGCGGATCATGAGATATCTTTGTGGCAGTCCAACTTGAAACTTTGTTTCGGAAATGGTCGGGGACATTGACTCGAGCAGATCTACTTCAGGTTTCTTGATCACTTATGTAGGGTGAGTTGTGACATAACAATCGAGATCGAAAAAGTGTGTTGCCTTATCCACCACCGAATCAGAGTTTATTGCAGTGACCGAAGCGTGCAAGGAGATGCTTTGTATGAAGAAATTTGTGCATGAACTTGGTTTTACTTAGGAGAGGTATGCCTTGTATTGTGATAGCCAAAGCGCGATTCATCTTGGTAAGAACTCAGCTTTTCATTCTAGATCTAAGCATATTGATGTGAGGTACTGTTGGGTACGAGATGTTGTTGAAGCTAGACTGTTAGAGCTTGAGAAGATACATACTGATGATAATGGTGCTGATATGTTGACTAAAGCCTTACCAAGAGAGAAGTTTGAAGCATGTTGCTTGATGGTCGGCATGGAGGTATTCCCCACATAGTTGGAGGGGGAGATTTGTTGGGTGTGGGTCCCATTATATAGGGAACTCATAACCGGTTAACCAATTTAATATGGGTGTTTAAATTTTTTTTGGTAAAAAGTTTCTACCACCTCTAAAAGTCTATTTTTGACTTTAGCATTAAAGGCCATTCCTTTTGCCTTGGGAGTGTGTGTGAGTAGCTAATATACATAAAAAATAGATTTCATTTTGTAAGAGAGAGAGAGAGGCTTTTTTAGAGAAAATAAAAGAGAGAAAACAATTTTTTGAAGCTTTGGTACATCAGTGAGAAACTCTTCCATTGGAGGTCCATCCGTGGTTCGATTGAGCTGATATTTGGAAAGCAGCTAGGAAACTTGGTGTTCTTGACTTTGTACGGTCGGCTTTTTCATTCGAGTTCTGTAGCGTCAGAAATCCCCATTTTACAGCAACTACGCTTTAGGTGATGTTCTCTCATTTTTCTCTCTTTTGCTAAAGACTACTTATTATTAGCCTTGTTAGAGGTGAATGCTTGTTGTAGGCTGGATATTGTAGTCTTGTAGTTGAACATTTGATGATAGTGAAGCTTTTTGATCTGACTCTAAAGTCGCGTGGTTTTTACCCTTGATTTAGAGGGGGTTTCTACATAAAAGTATCGATGTATCGATTTATTGTGTTGTGGTTGCATCATTGATTAGTTTTGCTAGAAAACATATTTGTGATATTGTGCTTGCCATAATTATTGACTTGAGTTATAGGGAGAGAAAGAACATCAGTTGCGTAACCCACTTGGCCCAGCATAGACTTTAGACCCGAACCAAGAAGATCACATTGGGTTTGCCGAGGCAAACCTGAACTGTCTTACTCGAGTTACGGTCTATTTTTCTTTTAAACTTTCTATATGAATTATTAAAAACTACAACGTGCGTACAAGCAGCAATTCAATATTCATTCGATACGAATATCGATAAGGCACTCAATTTCAAGTACAAGTATTCTAGGGACTAAAATGCAAAATTAAATAATTACAAGAATTTATACCAATTTCAAGTTATCCATACTTAATGGATCGTATTTCATGATAGCGTGTCAAATTTCAGCTTTAACAGTTAACAAATAAGCATCAAATTTAGCAAAATACGAAATTAAGGACTAAATCGTAAAACTGCTAAAATGTAAAGACTAAAACATTTATAAAGGTTTCTCGCTGCAATTAAATACATTAAAAGCATGCTTGCAAAATCTCAGGTCAAACAGACATCATTTACCTATTTAATTGATGCAACAACATACGGTGAACAAAATGAAATGATCTAAACTTGGTAAAATCCATTAATCGAATAACCACAAATCATTTATGTAGAATTAATGTTTTGATATAATAATTGAAAAATGTTTTGGACTGATTTAAAAAGTATTTAAAACATTTCCAAAATCCAAACAACTTGAAATTATGTTTAGGGAAGTTTTTAAAAGGGTTTTACATGTTTTTCAAAGCCAAACTTCACAAAACTGTCCAGGCGTTTCGAAACACCTTAGGGCGTTTCGATACGGGGATTCCAGTAGCAAAAACGTTTCGATACTAGTATCGAAACGGGCTTTCACTGGATAAGGATTTTGCCCAGCGTTTCGAAACGGGTTATGCCGTTTCGATACGCCTACGTGGCTTCGACCACAACGGTCATAAACCCCAACGACTATTTCCCAACTAACATTTAAATTCAGGGCGTTTCGATACGGGTCTAAGGCATTTCGATACGAGTTCCGAAACGGCCAGGAGCGTTCCGAAATGGGTGCCTTGTTAGACTGCAACGGCTCTTTCTACTTAAAGGGTGTTTCGAAACGGGTTCGAGCATTTCGAAACGGTGAGCTGCAGAACTGCATTTATGATGGGAATTAAAGTCCTCAATGGCTCCAATTCAATCCCAACGGCTAGCAACGGCTATAAACTCATCAAGGAGTATAAAAGGGACCTCCAAGCATCAAGTAAAGGCTAATGCTCATATTGTCAATCAACAAATGATCAAGAATTGTCTTAGAGCTTAAATTGTCATTTATTGTATAGAAAAACACTAGTGAGCCAAAATTGTCAAAATTGCTCAAGTGTTTTAGGTTTTGGGTGAGTGCTTCAATTGTTCAAACAAACACCTATTAGAGGGATTTGTGTTTGCTTTTATTTTCTCTTTGTAAAAGATGGTTTGATCAAGGCTTTGGGTAGAAAGCTTGATCGGTTGTAAGGGTTTCCTCCTAAGCCTAAAAAAGGGGACGAATCAATAGTGGATTGATTGGAAATTCTTAGTGGGGAGCTAAGGTAGTGGATGTAGACCTTGGTTAGAAGGTTGAACCACTCTAAAATCATTGTGTCAATTACCTTTTAGCTTCCACAACCGTTCCACCCAAAAATCCAATTCTCCACCACTTGGTGAGCCATATCGGTTGAACGAACCGAGCTCCTCACAACTCAACAATTGGTATCAGAGCTTGGCTCAATCGAAGGGGATTCACATCCTATTGAGAAGATCCGACAAGCTCGATCACTATTTCATCAACCGGCTCAAATGGCGCAATCCATCGACAAACCGCCTTTCTTCGACGGAACCCACTATGCTCATTGGAAGAAAAAGATGAAGTTCTTCATCAAATCTAGAGATTACAAGCTATGGGACATAGTTGAAGATGGTCCGTTCGTGCCTCAACGAAGCAAAGCGGAGTGGAGTGCCGACGATCGCAAGAAGATGGAGCTAAATTGCAAAGCCTTGCACATCTTGTTTTGTGCTTTTGGCCCAACCATCTATGAGAAGATGTCTTCTTGTGAGAGTGCCAAGGAGGTATGGGACAAGCTTGAAGTCACATACGAGGGGACCGATGAAGTCAAGGAGACCAAGATTGGGCTCCTAACCTTAGAGTATGAGAACTTCAAAATGGATCCGGAAGAGAACATCGAGAAGATGTTTGATAGGTTCTCCACTATCACCAATGGTCTCAAAGGCTATGGAGAAGCCATCCCGAAGGAAAAGCTTGTTCGAAAGCTCTTCTACTCACTTCCCGAGTCTTGGGACTCAAAGAGGACCGCCATCATCGAAGCCAAGAATTTGAAGACCTTGAAGCTTGATGAACTCATGGGGTCACTCCTTACTCATGAAATCATGAAGAAGAATAAAGAAGATGAGAAGAAGAGGGAAGAAATTAGAGCTATGGGGGATAAGAAAATCAAAGGGCTTGGCATCAATGCAAGTGCCATGGCTCTCAAATCCTCCACTTGTCATCATGTCTATTCAAGTGAAGAGGAGGATGAAGATGAAGAGATAGTTCATCTCTTCAAGAAGTGTGCCCCGTTCATGAAGAAAGCTTTGAGAGAGCTTGAACGAGATTCCAAGAAAAAGGAGAGGGCAAGCACTTCAAGCCATAAGAAGAAGGCACATGTGGCTACTTGGAGTGATGAGGACTGCACCGACGATGAACAAGCCAACCTTTGCCTTATGGCTATCGAAGAAGATTCAAGGGTAACTTCTAATTCATCTACTTCATGTTCTTACTCTTTTGATGAATTACAAGATGCCTATGATGATTTGGTTTTAGACTTTAAAAATCACATTTTGAAAAACTTGAAAATTCAAAATGATTTGATTTCTAAAACCAAACTTGAACTTGAAGCAAAACTCAAAGAGTTTGAATTAAAATGTTTTGATTTACAAAATTTGCTTCAAAAAGTTCAAGAAGAAAAAGATTTGATTTCAAAAGAGCTTGAAAAGAAAAACAATTTTGGAAAATCAAATTTTTATGTAAGACAATCTAATGCCCCTAGATTTATTAAAGGAAAATGCTTTAGAAGTGTTTGGGTCCCAAAAGGACTAACCACTTCAATTGAAAAGGATGACATTGAAAAATGGATTCCTAAGGGGACTAAAATTTGTGCTACTAATGTTCATGGATCCAAAGCAATTTGGATACCAAAAATTACTTGATTGTCTTTTTCTAGGTGTGATGGAGATGTTCAACAAGTCAAACATTGAGGGGGAGCTCCATGCACACTAAGGAAGAACACTTGAAGAAGGAAGGCTTCACATCCTACCTTGAGTTCAAATGTTGGTAAAAATCTAGTTGTTTTTGCATTTATTTGTTTTATTTGTATTTTATTCAACTAGATGATCATATATGTTGGACTAACATTTTATTGATGCTTTGAGTAAGGGGGAGCCATTTTTAAAAACCAAATTTGTTTTTTTGTCAATTTTTACCTCTATTGTTATTTTGAACTTAATGTTTTAAATTCTTTTTTATATAACAAAAAAGGGGGAGAAATGGTTTGAAAAATTGAATTTTCAATTGAATAAGGGGGAGCTTTATTTGATTTCATATCTTTAATCTCTTATTCACATTTTTAAAGTTAAAGGGGGAGAATCCCAAACAATTTTTCAAGTGAGTTTTATTATATCAAAAAGGGGGAGATTGTAGAATTAATGTTTTGATATAATAATTGAAAAATATTTTGGACTGATTTAAAAAGTATTTAAAACATTTCCAAAATCCAAACAACTTGAAATTATGTTTAAGGAAGTTTTTAAAAAGGTTTTACATGTTTTTCAAAGCCAAACTTCACAAAATTGTCCAGGCGTTTCGAAACACCTTAGGGCGTTTCGATACGGGGATTCCAGTAGCAAAAACGTTTCGATACTAGTATCGAAACGGGCTTTCCCTGGATAAGGATTTTGCCCAGCGTTTCGAAATGGGCTATGCCGTTTCGATACGCCTACGTGGCTTCGACCACAACGATCATAAACCCCAACAGCTATTTCCCAACTAACATTTAAATGCAGGGCGTTTCGATACGGGTCTAAGGCGTTTCGATACGAGTTCCGAAACGGCCAGGAGCGTTCCGAAACGGGTGCCTTGTCAGACTGCAACGACTCTTTCTACTTAAAGGGTGTTCCGAAACGGGTTCGAGTGTTTCGAAATGGTGAGGTGCAGAAATGCATTTATGGTGGGAATTAAAGTCCTCAACGGCTCCAATTCAATCCCAACGGCTAGCAACGACTATAAACTCATCAAAGAGTATAAAAGGGACCTCCAAACATCAAGTAAAGGCTAATGCTCATATTGTCAATCAACAAATGATCAAGAATTGTCTTAGAGCTTAAATTGTCATTTATTGTATAGAAAAACACTAGTGAGCCAAAATTGTCAAAATTGCTCAAGTGTTTTAGGTTTTGGGTGAGTGCTTCAATTGTGCAAACAAACACCTATTAGAGGGATTTGTGTTTGCTTTTATTTTCTCTTTGTAAAAGAGGGTTTGATCAAGGCTTTGGGTAGAAAGCTTGATCGGTTGTAAGGGTTTCCTCCTAAGCCTAAAAAAGGGGACAAATCAATAGTGGATTGATTGGAAATCCTTAGTGGGGAGCTAAGGTATTGGATGTAGACCTTGGTTAGAAGGTTGAACCACTCTAAAATCATTGTGTCAATTACCTTTTAGCTTCCACAACCCTTCCACCCAAAAATCCACCTCTCCACCACTTGGTGAGCCATATCGGTTGAACGAATCGAGCTCCTCACAACTCAACAATTTAGTTACACGAGCAACACTAAAATGTATTTTTTTGGAGATTTAAATCCCAACTCAAACTTATTCAATTACTTATGAACAAAATTGATATGCTTCTAATATTATATCACCATTAAACACATATGCTCAAATAATTACATATCAATTATTCAACACAATTCATATTTATACAAGTAATCTAGAGGCGTGATTCCTATCAAAGTAAAGCATTAACCAATATGCACCAAATGGTCAAGACCTCAATCTAGGCTTTAAGATTAATTAAGGAATTAAAGTATATGACCGTATGTACTCCTAGAACACAAGTAATAAATCCAATCATTATATAAACCATTTAAATTGTTAGATTATAACCATCAAGTGTACTTGGCATTAAATAAAACCAACATCTTAATCATTAAATACAACCATCATCGAACATGATACAAAATCAATCAAATTATCGTATGTTAAATAAAACAATTCATCTCAATATTTTAACCACGTTGCCTTATTACAAATAATGATAATATCGTAAACATACTATTTTAATACGTTTGTCTTAGGATCCCATCTTGCCTTGGACCACAACCCCGCACTTGCTTTATTCACTGCATTGACGGGAGAAAAGAAAGCGTAAACATATATTCCTAATGAGTGCGCTCAAAAGGGTAAGACGTTAATGCATTTTCAAAACCAAAACCGATATTGAAAAACCATATTAAAGCAAGTCTAATTCGCAATTTTCAAAACATTTAAACAAATGTATAGAACCAATCTTTGGAAATAGATGATCGTTTGCTAAAACTTTTTAAATCGTTTACACATAACCCTCGAAACATATTACATCATATGCATAATCATGTATCATAGATTACGAGCATAATCACATATGCAAAACCTCAATTTAAGCTTCCTTATGCATGATCATTTCATTTGCAAAGCTTAAAGAGTAACATAAACATATATCACAATATGCAAACCTTTCAACCTCATCATAATACATTATCTTATATATTGGCATTAGAGTGACCAAACCATATCATAGCATTTTTAAGAAAAAATATCGGGTACTCGAATTTCTATGGTGGTACCTTTAAACACACCTTATACTTGGTGGTACCTTTAAACACATCTTAATATCCTCCAACCGGTGATTACGGTGGCATCCCACCCCTCGACGGTTGCGATTCTCAATGGTCGAAGAATACGATGGCATCCCACTCTTCAACAACGCACTTTAAACCCTATGCGTGCCAACTATATCTGATAACATCTATTTCGTTGTCACTAAGCTAACATATAGTTTCAACCATGTTACCTCACAGTTTTTCATAAGTATTTAACAAAACATTTTCATATGCAAAATCACATTGCCAAAGGCAACAACTACATTCTATTTGGGAACCATTTCCCAATACTCTTAGGAATCCACATAATTAATAAATCATTGCATATCATTTGAAAGATGCATAAAACAATAAGTAAACCAATCCATGCTTTTAAGCTAAAACATATAAATCAATACCCATATCAAACCAATATTCAAAAGGTGAAATAAGGAAAATTTAGTTCCGAGCTTAGTTAAGCTTGCTAGGCTATAACCAATCCCCCAAATATTAGTTCAAACTTTATTTGAAGAACCAACTTATATTTTCACTCACAAACTTGCTATGGTCTCGGTGCCAATGACTCGACGCTAACGTTTAACGAAAAAATGTCCGAACACTTGCCATTTTTCAAAAAAAAAATACAAAAATCAATATAAGTTAGACCACTACAAAGTAACCACTTACTAAAATATCCGTGCCAATTCTATTTGAACAATCATACTCGAAATTGCCAATTTCCATTTTTTTCACCCTACTCCAGGGCCATTTCGCTACTGCCAACTATCCCTTTTTTTCTTTAAACTATTCACGTCGCTATTCCAAAATTCAACTTCCCCTGCTTCCTTCACATTTTTTTGATCGGCAAAAGAGTATGATTTTATTAATAAGTATCATACAGTGTCATCACACTCCGTGGCCTCATTAAAAACCTCCCTACACCTAAATGGAGGAAAAGAGTATCGAGGAGTATGAGATAAAGAACAAATGCTAAAAACAACTGAACAAACACGAAAAAACTAAAGCAAGAAACCAAAGCACAAAACATTCACGCTAGCATGTTAAACCAAGATGTGCGATCAACACCACCCTCGCCAAAATGTCATCCAAGCAATTCGCTTCTCAATAAAAACATGAATACATAAGCTCAACAATAATCCCCTTTAGATGCAATTTCCAGGCCAAAAGATGTCGTTAAGCACCAGCAAAAAAATGGTCCGATGTTGTTTGTTTCCATACTAATCGATCCTCACACTTTTAACAAACCACACCACGCCACTCTATCGACACAAAGGAAAATCATGCACCATAGCCAATGAATAATTCCACCATACCTCGTTGTAGATTACCACACCACATATCGCCTAACAAACTCGTTTGATCCCCTCCCACACACGGTATGTATACTCCTACTATACCACAAAAATAGACATCCCAGAACCGAGCAAATCCGTCTCCTCTCTCGAATGTCAAAAACATCCAAAGAAGGCGTAAACACATAAACAAAATCATTCGTAAACCATATCTTATTCACCATACCATCACTTGATGTCTTTAATTTAGTCACATATAAAATGACCATCGCACACCTTTGTTGTCTCAAAAAATGTTGAACCGAATTACGCTTCAATGTTGAACCAATCCCTCTCACATTCCACGACCACAAACTCAACGCTCTTCACAATTATTTCCGTTCTCGCGCTTCAATCATACGCGTGATATCCTTTACAATTTCTTGTTTGTTTCTAATTGTTTCCACCCCAATCAGTTTACCCAATTTCAATGTTTCCTCCGCTTCTCTTAAAATAATCCGTTTCTGGTTATAGAAGTCCAAATCTGACAAAGAGCCATTAGCAATTACCTCTGATGGTTTTTGGTTTTTCTTCGGACGACCTCTGCCTTTTTTTACCAGCTTCGCTTCAGCCTCACCTCGCTCACCAGACGATAAAAAACTCAGTTCGATTTTTGAAACCTGTCGTAACCTTCTAAACTCTCCATTGTATTCAATTTTTTGAGCCTTATTAACCCTAGGAATTTCTATCCTTGACCCATCAACACGTGGGCTCAATTCATCAACAACTAGTTCTTCGGCAACTAGTTCATCACACGGTACTCCCACATTGTTTGGAAAAACATCCACCACAACATCACTCGGCAAAACATCCAGAATTCGCTGACTTTCCCTTTTACGATGGACAAAGCTTACATCTTCATCCGCCATCCAACTTGTCATGCTCATGACACGCCAATCCTCCTTCTTGTTCTCATTCCACATATGATCAATTTGGCTCGATCCCTGAGCCGAATAAGAGAAAGAATTGGGTACCACTGTATCATTTGCTGACCTCCAATTTATAGACACCTTAATCGGGCTGGACATATCCATGTTCAAATCCTCAATACTCAATGTATCTTCCGAGCAGTTCGCCACCTCACAACTACAATCACACTTAGGGCCAATTGCTTCCTCAATTTCTGTAACACGAATTGTGAAGACGTTATCGTTAATACGCAAGTCTATTACTTCATCTATGTGTGAAATCCAGCCGGTTTTGATCTGAAATCGACATCGTTAAAACGTCGAAGGCGCCAAAGTCTCAATGTCAATCTGTACGAGTTCGCCCCAAATTGCTGCAATATTTTGAAATGTTTCTTCAGACCATCCATGAATAGGAATTCCACTTACTGAAATCCATACCCTTCGATTCGGTAAAAATGATGTAGGCGACCATTCAATTAAATTTTCAAACCATGTTTCTAGACGCCTAGTCTCCAAAATTCTCTTTCTCGATTCTTTATCTTCAAACATGAATAATACAAGAGAGCCCGCAACTCGCATCAACGTAAAACCTGTCAATTTTGCCTTTGTAATCTCATTTGCAAGATCCGCTATTTGCCTGGGTTGACGGAAAAAACCTAAAGCGCAATTCTGTAAAATTTCCCATTTATCAGCATCAACAACCCCATCCACGCATTTGCTTTTCTCTTCCGCTCTAGATTGCTCTTTCACTGTGATCCGATCATCACCATCCTCACCCTTGTTACGCCGCCTCACTGGATTCCTTTTGGAATTGTTCGTATGATCATGATCATGATCATCCCATTGTTTCTGGATCTCCTTGTTCGTCCTTGAATCAATGTTATCACGTTTTCTTCTCCAAAATGTATCCCTAATCTCCCTTTGCACCATCATTACCTTTAATTTGTATCCATAAAGTCGAAATCCATGAAAGCGCTCCATGATTCGATCTGCATCCGCCTTTGACCCCAAACGTACAAATCCGAATCTGGTTCCATCTCTCGCTGTCTTTCTTGGTACAAAAACATCCACAACCACTCCATGTTTGTCGAAAACTTTCCAAACACCTTGCCATTGTAGTTGCTCCTGCAAGTTTGATACAAAAACCGTCCAAACTTTTTGAATATGATTTCCCAAGCTCATTTTCCTCATCATTAAGGTTGCGTGCACGCCTCTAATTCTTACTTGAAATTTCAATTGTGCACACAATTTTATTCAGAAATATTCACAAACACATGGTGTGCACACATCAAATACAATCCATTTTAACTTCTCATTCAAAAGATGAATGCAAGCGTTGATACACAAGGTTTCGTAGTCTCCAAGTGCAAACCAGAGACAATGAATCGTGTTGTTGATTGGTGTTGAGGTACTATGCTAATTTGATAGCGGCCAAAGAGAGAGAACTGAGTAATATGGACTTGAAAATCTACCGAGGTATTTTTTCACTCTCCTTCACATTTTTTTAATATTATTATTTCCTACATCCATCAATTTGGCTGAAAAAGGCAACATGTGCCGCACCAAGCCACCTACAACTCGCCTCTACTCACGCCCCTTTTCCGCACCATTCAATTCAATTCAATTCGAATCTTTTTTTTCAAACACCTTGCAAGAATTTCATCAAACATATATAATGCACCTAATATACAACCCAAAATTTAAATCAACCATTCTACTAAACACCCTCAAAAATCTAAATTTAAATTTAACCAATTAAATTAATTTCGAGAATTAAATTACAAAATAGTTTTTAGATTATTATTACCCATGCAAAAAACATTATGTTGGACAAATAAGCAAACGAACAAGAAAATTCAACGAGAACACACGAGATTTAACGAGGTTCAGCCATGTGCTTACGTCCTCGGGGAGCAAGAGCAGTTGTTTTCTTATTGATTCAATCAATTAGGTTACAAATAACATAACATATATATAAGTAACCCTACTAGGTACATTTACCAAAATACCTCGTACCGTACCGCGGGGCTTTACCCCCGCACCCCAACCCACTTAGTCCAAGCCTGCAGACTAACTCGAGTACTCTAGTGATGGACAAATGCTCTCGTCTCCGCTACGCTCCGCTCGAGCTTATGTCTTTTATCAGTATATGAGCCATACTTAAACAAATCTCCACCTTGGCGGATATCATGCCCCTTAGGAGATAAAACTTAGAATTTCTCACACATCAAAAAGTGGGTTGGCTACCATGCTTTTCTAGCATTTGCAAACATTCAAACAAGTCCAAACAATGTTTGAACTTGTTAGTAGTAACAGGCTTGGTCAACAATATCAGCTTCATTGTCTGCGGTATGCACCTTCTGTAACAATATCTCACAAGATGCAACCAACCCTCTAATCTTGTGAAACCTCACATCAATATGCTTAGATCTAGCATGATACACCTGATTCTTAGCCAAAATGAATAGCACTTTGGCTAGCACAATGCAACTGAACTCCACCTTGTCGAATACCCATATCCTTCACTAGCCCGATGAGCCATAATGCTTCTTTTGCAGCTTCAGCTACTGCCATATACTCAACTTTAGTTGTTGATAATGCTACAATAGACTGAACAATTGATTTCCAACATATAGGCCCTCCACCAATAGTAAAAACATACCTAGTTGTAGACATTTTATCATCCAAATCACATGCATAGTCCGAATCCACATATCTTACAACCAAAGGATCACATTGTTGACTACCAAAACCAATTCCATGTCTCACAGTACCCTTCAAATACCTGAAAATCCACTTCACTGCTTCCTAATGTGATCTACCTGGTTTAGACATGTATTTACAAACTTGACCAACATTATGAGCTAAATTTGGGCGAGTACATACCATTGCATACATTAGGCAGCCGACAACATTGGCATATGGAACCTTTGCCACCTCTTCAATTTCCTTATCTGTCTTTGGGCACTGCTCTGAAGAAAGTTTAAAGTGATTTGCCAATTGAGTGCTCACGGGTTTTGCATTGCTCATCCCGAACCTGTCTAACACATTCTCAAGATAACCTTGCTGAGATAGCCACAGTTTCTAAGTCTTTCATATCAAATTCTTGGCTCAATAAAGCTTTCAGACCGACAACATCATGCATATTCTTCGCAGCCAGCAACATATCATCAACATACAGTAGCAGAAAAATAAAAGATACATCATCAAGGCTCTTAAAACAAGCATAAAATCATACTCACATCGCTTGTAGCCAATCTAAATCATGTAGGAGTCGAATCGCTTGTACTATTTTCTTGGAGACTATTTCAACCCGTACAAAGACTTGTTTAACCTGTAAACTAGATGCTCATGTCCTGGTTGAGTGAACCCTTCTGGCTGATGCATATAAATCTGCTCTTTTAGATCACTGTTGCGTGTGTAAAGTGCCTCACAATTGTGCAAGTATACACGTCTCAAGTAATAAAATGATGATGATTGGGTATTGTCTCCACAAGGATTAGTGTAACCTTCAATGTTATCGTCTCTCACTGAAAAGGAAATAAAAGTAAAGAACACAAGTGATTGATTGGGTTTTTAGAATAATCTAATAAACAAAAAATAAAATAAACAGTAAATTAAAGAATTAAGTAATCAAGATGAGAGAATGGACTACATTATATTGCATCGTAGTGTGGAAACCAATTGGAACTGTCTTAGTTTTTGAATGCAACGAACACTGAATTGCCTAGGTAATGACCAAAGTTATTGCCGTGACAATGGGTTAAGTGTCTGCCTCGGCAATCCCTTGCTTGGGCAACAACGAACAACGTCAAGATTCGGCAAAATGTCCTTCAGTGGCTCCTCCTTATCCCTAAGTCCAAACTGTGCTGATGTGCAGGCCTTGATAATACCCTCCAGCGTGAACCAAGGATGAACACCAACCAATCTTACGCTTCTTTTAGCCGTTGAAACTCGAACTTATCCCTAAGCCGAGTTAGTTTTCACCAATTAGGATGAAAACCATGCTGAACCGTTTCGTGAGTCTAACTCTCTAGATATTAGACAAATAGATAGTTTTACGAGATCCTCTCCCAATTCACTCGTAAGCAAGATTAAAAACCAAGAATAAGCAAACCTTGAACTAAAATTGCATTAACAAAAACTTAAACAAAATCCAATCTTTTTCTCACAACTACAAAACAATACAATCTAAACCCAAAGAAGAATTAGAATATAATGTTGATGTAAGCTCGCTACGAAGTCTCTCAACTCTCTATTGCTTCTAAGATCGATGATATTTTCAATGGCCGGCTTTGGCTTTGTATTTATAGAGGAGGTTTAGGTCAAGTCTTTCTTGAGGAGGAAGTTAGTTAGAATTAAATACATTAAAATATAAGATTTTATTTTAATTATTATGTCATTCTTTCTTAAAATCCTCTCACTTGCGTGAAATCTTCTCTTGACATTCCTTCGATGTTTTCATGATCTTCTCGTAATCCGATCTTCATGCAAAGCACATAGAAAAATTCAGCTTTTCATGCTCTTCAAAACGCATACCACTTTGCAGGTTTTTCCCTTGTCAATTGTGTCTTGGCATTGCCTCGGCAGTGGCTTGGCTATTGACTCGGTAATGGTCTGTCTGTCTTTTCCACTCAATAGGGCTCTATCTCATGATTCAGCTACCTTCAGTAGAAACTGACATCCACCGCTAGCTTGATCTAGACTGTCGAAAGATGGTTCTGCACTACTCCTTTCTTTCCTTCACTGTCGCGGTAGTGCTTGCCCGAGCAACGAGTAGCGAAATCTGTATATGTGCCAAACACACACACAAGCAGTATCTTTTCCACCAAATAAACTAAATATAAGGATCAAGTATGATAAAGATGAAGTCAGTGTGATTGATGCATGGAGGGTTACAATGTGACTCAAATGGGTGTAGAATTAGTAACAATTGTCGTAGAAAAAGGGTGAAATTATAGTACTTTTACACACTTAACACACCCCCAAACTCGAACTATTGCTTGTCCTCAAGTAATGCAACTAGTAAAAAACATAATTACTCGCCAAAGTCCTTAATCTTCATAGAAATTGCTTCGACTCACCTTCTTCCTCATGAACTAGCACTTGAAAATACATGATTAAATTTTTCAGATGACTAAAGGAGTTACCCGGAATCAAACTATGATGCTAGTGAGTGTGTGCATGATTTGTGAACAAGATGATTTTTCGGGTTCTAAGTAAACACTTAAGCCTTAACCTACTTTCCTTGGGTAAATATTTTTTTCCAATCTAAGCGACTAGAACCAATTTCCGGCACCTCTAGTGATTAGCCTAGAGCCAGTTTCGGGCACCTCTAGTGTTTCCTTAAGGTAGAGCCGGTTTCGAGCACCTCTAACTTTTTGCCCAAAATTTTCTTTCTAAGTAAGTACATAACCTAAGTGTTCTATAACTCCTTAAATCACGCAAGTCACAAAAGTGTATTATCGTTTTCACCCCCATAGTGTGATTCTAAGTGTTTCATATAGTCATCCTAGCCTTTAAAGTGTATTTTTAAGTGCTAAGGTAGTTTCATCACTGGAAGAGTTTTTGCAAATCTAGGCAATTCTAAGTTAGATTAAAGAACTAGGCAAGTATTACACAGTAAAGAAAAACTACATTGCTTTTAGATAATGAACTGTCGTGACAGTAATTACCTCTACAGTAGCCTACACCCCCAAACGCGAATCAAGCATTGCCCTCAATGCATCAACACAAAGCACAAAATATAAGAGCAAAATAAAAAGGAAAGAGAAGAAAACTAGATTGGCTTGGACTCGGACGAGTCGTCGTCAATTTGGATAATCAATCTTCTCATTGCCATGTGCTTGACTCGTTTGGTGGCTCTCGATGGTTGGGTGCGAGTTGGAGGAGTTGGTTTGGCTTTAGTGGTCACTTTGTCTTCCTCATCCATGTCAAGGCAAATTTCTTCGGTTGTGGTTGCCTTGCGCTTGTTTGAATGAGATGCAGCTTCATCAAACTTCTTGATGATGGATCAGACAGTGTCAGACCAACCGGACAAGGACTCGGTACGAATCGGCTCGTCAACCAGAGCTTGGCCTTCTCTATTCGTGGTTGTGGTAGCTGGATGATCAGGGAATGGCGAGGTAGAGTATGCATGTGTTGTCGAGGCAGAGAAGGTCAGCATTGCCGCGACAGAGGGATCTGGTGATGCCTCGGCAGTGAGGTCGGCAAGGAATAGTGGGAATGACATAGTGCTTTCCGGGAACTTCACTTTGAGTACTTGGGTGATGGAGTGGGTGAAGTCCCTCATGAACTGCATGAACCGTCGCTGCCTTCTGTCCATCTCTTCCAACTTCTGGGCAATGTGCTGAAGAGTGACTGCCGAGGCAAAGGGTAGTGGAGTTTCTGGGGTGTGGCCCGACGATGCTGCAGTGGTAGTACATTGCACCAATGTTGACAGTGGCTCAGCTTCAGTGATCTGCATGAGCTTGTAGTACACCTCCTTGTCCCATCCTTTCATCTTGGGCGTGTATTCATCAGTTGAATCGGTGGGGACCTTCTTTTTTCGGCATAGGCGGTGATGAGCATCGAAAAGTAGAGGCGACCTCACTCTTTTTGGCTGCATTGATACATCTCATTGCAAATTATATCACCTACGTTAATTATTCTTTTGTGCAATATAGAGTGTATGAGTGCAAGCCTAGTTTTGTCAATAGTACTATTATGAGAGGTAGGAATTAAGCAACGTTTCACAAAGGTATTCCATAATTTTGCCTCAGGCCGAAGCCTTTGGCCGTTTACCATTCCTTTTTGTGCCCCGACGTTCCATGTCGTCTCGGTAATGCACAACTCCTTCTTGATGTCCTCGTAGTCATCGACTGTTAGCTTGTCTACGAACTCTTTGTGCTTATCCCTTGCCACATGTATATCGTAATAGAGGTTGATTGTCTCGGGATTGACGGGGATTGCTTCGCCTCTAACGTGCACGAAAAGGTTGTTGGGATTTGGAGAATAAGCATAAAATTCCCTCACCCATGTCACGTTGGTCAGTTTGGATTGATGGCAAAGGATTTGCTACTTTTGATGAGCAATCTTGTCGAAGATGAAGTGGTTGATGCTGAAATCGGTTTGGGAGTCAGAATATTGGAAGCCTTGTTCCTCCCAAACTTGTCATCCGATGAAGTTCTTGTTCAATCGTCGTTCAACCTCCGGTGGTGCAAACCTTTTGAATGCCAGTTCCTCGTTGGGTTTCGAGCTTTCTCCTTTCTTGAGTTTAAGGGCTATTGTTGAATTGTGAATGGTTGTGAGAAACGGGAACTAATACAAATTGAAGACTAAAAATTCTTGGGATGCAAAGATGATGAAGAAGATTGTGAGTGATGGTTTAAGGGATGGGAGGGGGTTTAAATAGGTGGAGGATATGAGATGGTCGTTGGGGCATTAAATGCGGCAACGAAATTAAATCCTATTGATTGGGCAAATTTCATGTAATGACATGAAGCTTCCTCCCACTAGCCGTTGGCAGCATGTTGTCGTTTGGGAAATGAATGTACTCTAGGGTTTTGGTTGGGTTATTGAGCTTGGTCCATCTTCTTTTCATCTTTGGGATCCCTCCTAAAAATAAAAAAAACATATAAAATTAATTAAAATTCTGAATCCTAAAAAACAAAATAAAAAATGCGAGAAATTAAAAATAAAAAGAAAGAAAAGTTAAGACACTAAATGAGTGCATGGGGATGCATCTCCTAAAGTGATCACTTCCTTGTCCCTCATGACATGTGTTCTATTGTAGTGCTTCAGTCTCTGCCCGTTAACCTTGATTTCATGCCCATGCCCATCTTTGGTTTATATGATTGTCACTGCAACATGGGGAAATACTTTAACCACTTCGAACGGTCCAGACCATCTTCATCAGAGTTTTCTTGGGAATAGCTTCAGTCTAGAATTGAAGAGGAGCACCATTTTCCCGGGCAAGAATTGTCGCGGTAGTAGCTTACTGTAATGCTAGCGCTTGGTTTTCTCCTTGTAAATTCTCGCATTGTCGTACGCCAAGACTTGAAACGCTTCTACTTCATTGAGGTCTAGGAGTCCTTTCTGTCCAGCATTTTCCCAATCTATATTCACCGTCTTGATTGCCAGTATGCCTTTTGATCGATCTCAACTGGTAGATGACAAGTTTTTCTGTACACAAGTCGATATGGGGACATTCTCAATGGGGTTTTGAATGCTGTTAAATAGGCCCACACTACATCTTCTAGTCAAAGGGACCAATTATTTCGAGATGGGTTAACCACCTTTTCAAGAATGTTCTTCAACTCTCTGTTTGATATCTCAACTTGCCCATTGGTCTGCGGGTGATATGCCGTGACAATCTTATGTGTGACACCAAATTTCTTCAATGTCGCGACAATGTGCTTATTGTCGAAGTGTTTGCCCTTTTCACCGATGATAGCTCGGGGTACTCCAAATTGTGTAAATATTTTTTTGCAAGAATTTTTATACGATTTTGGAGTCATTTTTTGGCGAGGCAATAGCTTCGACCCACTTGGATACATAGTCAACGACCAGAAGTATGTAGAGATTCCCACATGAGGATGAAAAGGCCCCATGAAATCAATTCCCCAATCATCGAACAGCTCGAATTCAAGGATGTTTTGCAAGGGCATCTCATTTCGTATCGAAATATTATCGGTACGTTGACATCTGTCACATTGCTTATAGAAAGCCTGAGCGTCTTTGTAAAGCGTAGGCCAATATAATCGTGACTGTAGTACCTTGGCCGCGGCTCTGGTTCCTCCAAAGTGTCCTCCATATGGTGAAGAATGACATTGTTGAAGCACCTCTCCTTGTTCTTCTTCAAGGACACATCTCCTTATAACATGATCTGCACATTGTTTAAACAAAAGAGGCTCATCCCAAAAATAATGCTTAGTATCATGTTGGAACCTCTTCTTCTCTTGATGGTTAAGTTTATAAGGTAATACACCACTAACTAAAAAATTGACAAGATCAGCATACCAAGGTGTTTTTGAGGCGAACATTGTCAAGGCAATGCAATCAGAAATTGTCGAGGCAATATTGTCAATCACTGCCGAGGCAGTAAGTTCAGGCTATGCCGAGGCAGTAGTGTCGGCAATTAAGAGGTGCTCATCTGAGAATGCATCTTGTATTTCTGTGCATATAGTGTCTTCTCTTCCTTGTTCCAGTCTTGACAGGTGATCGACAACTTGATTTTCTGTTCCTTTTCTGTCCTTGATGTCGACATCGAATTCTTGTAGTAAAAGAATCCATCGAATCAATCTAGGTTTTGCATCTTTCTTGGAAAACAAGTATTTGATCGCCGAGTGGTTTGTGTGAACAATGAATTTGGTTCCGATTAAATATGATCAAAACTTGTCGAAGGCAAAGACTACTGCTAGTAACTCCTTTTCGGTGGTAGTATAGTTGACTTGGGCCTCGTTGAGTGTTTTACTAGCGTAGTAGATCACATAGAAGATTTTTCCTTGCCTTTGTCCAATGACTGCTCCGATGACATAATCACTTGCGTCGCACATGTGTTCAAAAGGCAATGTCCAATATGGTGGGACTACAATGGGTGCGGTCACAAGTTTTTGCTTCAATGTCTCGAATGCTTCAGTGCATGCCTCATTGAAGTCAAAGGCCTTATCATATTCAAGCAAGTGACACAAGGGTTTAGTAATTTTAGAAAATTTTGCAATAAATCTAAGTAAAAACCTACATGTCCCAAAAAGCTTTGGATTCCCTTAACTGTAGTTGGTGGAGGTAGTTTCTCGATCACATCTATTTTTGCTTTGTCTACTTCAATGCCCTTTGATGAGATCTTGTGGCCGAGAACTATGCCCTCATCCACCATAAAATGGCACTTCTCCAAGTTTAGGACCAAATTGGATTCCTCACATCGTTTGAGTACCCTTTCCAAATTGTCGAGGCAATTGTCAAAGTTATCACCGAATACTAAGAAATCGTCCATGAAGATCTCCAAGAAATCATCCACCATATCGGAGAAAATTGCCATCATGCATCGTTGGAAGGTTGTTGGAGCATTGCACATTCCGAATGGCATCCTTTTAAATGCATATGTGCCGTAAGGGCATGCAAAGGTGGTCTTTGCCTAGTCGTCCGGTACTATGGCAATCTGATTGTAACCTGAATAACCATCAAGGAAACAATAAAACGGTTTGCCTGCAAGTCGATCAAGCATGTAGTCAATAAATGGTAAATGAAAATGATCCTTCCTAGTAGCTTTATTCAACTTGCGATAATCCATACAAACCCTCCAACCGTTCACAGTCATGGTTGGGATTAATTCGTTGTTCTCATTGGTTATCACAGTCATTCCACCTTTCTTTGGTATACATTGTTCTAGGCTTACCCATGTTTTGTCAGAGATATGGTAAATGATACCGGCATCAAGCTATTTGATGATTTCTTTTCTCACTACCTCCTTCATAGCGTGGTTAAGCCTTCATTGAGCCTCAATGATAGGTTTGTGATCGTCCTCTAAAAGGATTTTGTGCATGCATACCGCTGGGCGTATTTCCTTCAAATCGGCAATTTTCTACCCTATTGCCTTCTTGTGTAGCTTAAGCATGTCGATCAATCTTTGTTCTTGCTCATGTTGTAGCTTAGAAGAAATAATTATGGGCAATGTATCATTGTTTCCTAAATAAACATATTTTAATTTCCCTGGCAATGGTTTCATCTCAAGGACCAGTGGTTGCTTGATAGAAGGTTTCTCGATCTTCCTTTCTTCTCTCGAGTAATTGAGGGGTTAAAAATTTTACCTGGTTGGGATGCTATCTAGTTGGCCTCCTCTTGTTTCTCAATTTTTGTCCCTTCAGCTTCTTTAGAATCTGACAAATCATTGCTGAAGTAGTCGCCAGTGAAATGGTCCAAGTGATTGTCGAGGCAATGATCAGAATCATTACCGAGGAAATGTTTGCCTAGGCATGGTGCATCAATGTCAAAGTACGTTTTAGGGTCTAGAAAACATTGAGCTTGACTTGTTGGTCATTCACTCTCATCAGTAGTTGCTTGAATCATTTGACATTCTTCTTGAACGTAAGCACGTTTTAGGGTCTAGAAAATATTGAGCTTGACTTGTTGGTCATTCACTCTCATGGTTAGCTCTTTTTTTTTTCACGTCCATCAAGGTCCTTCCCGTGGCTAGGAATGGTCTCCCAAGTATGATAGGTGCATGCGCACCTGCTTCACAATCCAAAACAAGGAAGTCAGCAGGAAAAATAAACTTATCTACTCTTACCAATATGTCTTCGATTTTCCTTTGGGATGCACATATGAACGATCAGCCAGTTGGAGAATGATTGTGGTGGGTCTAGCCTTTCTAATTCCCAATTTCTGGAAAATGAATTTGGGCATCAAGTTAATGCTTGCTCCTAAGTCACATAACGCCTTCCCAATATAAAGATTCCCGATTGCACATGGTATCGTGAAGCTCTCAAGATCCCTAAGTTTAGGTGGTGTCCGATTGTGTAGCATGGCCATACATTCTTCTGTCAAGGCTACAGTTTCGAATTCTCCAATCCTTGTTCTCTTAGAGACAATGCCCTTCAAGAACTTGGCATAATTCAGCATTTTTCCAATTGCTTCTACCAAGGGTAAGTTGATGTGGACTTGCTTCAAGATGTCTAGGAACTTCTTGAATTGGTACTCTTGCTTCTGATTTTTCAGTCTTTGTGGGAACATTGGTGGAAGTCGAATGTCTTCGATCCGTTCCTTGCATTGAAAACTGATATGTGGTATAGAATCTAGTTGTTCAGTCACATTTTGGTTTTCCTTAGTATCTTTTCCAGGCTCTGTCGCGGCAGTATGGTCGGGTGTTGCCGAGGTAGAAGGATCAGGTGTTGTTGAGACATTAGGGTCAGGCATTGTCGAGTCAATATTGTCAGGCGTTGCCGCAGCAATGGGATCCTTCAGTTTGATCTCCCTTTTTCCTTAGCCCGAGGTTCCTTGAGTTGCCTGTCACTCCTTGTATTGATTGCTTTGCACTGTTCATGAGTTGCTCCCTTGGCGACTTCAGTATCGCTTGGCAACCCTCCCATTGGTGTTGTATTCAAGACCTGGGCAAATTGCCCCACTTGAATCTCTAGTGACTTCAGGGTTGCTTCATGGTTCTGCATTATGATCTCAGTCTTGTCCATAAAAGCATTCGTTTTCTTTAAAAATCTATCATTACTAGCCATATATGCACTAGTTTGTGACATGAAAGCATTTAAGGATTGTTCCAAGGAACTAGATGGCATGGCTTGTTGTTGCAGCATTGGCTGCTGCATCAGTTACTGAGGCAATTGTTGCCGCAACATGTTCTGTTGGAATCCCTGTGCTGAAGCATTCTAATCGTTCTGATTCAGGGCATTGTTAGGGTTGCTCCATGAGAAGTTGGTGTGTTTTCTCCAGGCCGGGTAGTAGGTGTTGGACATCGCATTGTTGTTTCGGTTGTAGTTTCCAACATAACAGCTCAACTCTAGTTTATGTGGAAATTCAGAAGAAACATGATTACCCCCACAGTTTTCACAAAATATTACCTTGACCTCCTGGTGATTATTTTGCTTTTTCATGTTCATGGCCAACTTGGTCAAGGTGGTTATTTGGGCGGAAATCGAGTCTGAGGACTTTAGTTCGTTTACTGGGGTTGGCGTCGAATTCCTCCTCTTCTGGCTGTTGGGAATTGATAGTCGTTTTTAGCCAGTCTATTCAGGATCTCCATTGCTTCCTCCGGTTGCTTGTCTAGGAGTATACCATTTGCCGAGGCATCAAGCATCATCCTCATCAGCGTTTTTAAAGCATTGTAGAACATTGTCATGTGTGTCCACAATGGGGATCCGTGTAAGGGGCATTTATGTAACAACTCTCTATATCGCTCCTAGGCCTCGTACATGGATTCATCATTAGCCTGCCGAAAAGAAGTGATTTCGTTACGCAATTTATTAGTTAAATTTGTAGGATTGAATCTAGCAAGGAAATCACGACATAAGTCATTCTAGGATTCTATAGATCCAGCTGGAATGCTATTTAACCAGGTTTTTTCCCTATCCCTCAGTGAATAGGGAAACAACTCCGGCCTCAAAATATCCTCGTGGATTCCTTGTATTTTGAATGAATTGCAAATCTACATGAAGGATTTGAGGTGGTGTCTAGCATCTTCAGTTGTTGAGCCGCCAAATTGTTCCATGGTATTGATCATGTTGAACATTACGAGCTTTAGTTCAAAGTGGGCAGCCTCTATTTCAAGTGTGACAACTCCTGGATTTAGCCCGTTTAGATCTTCTTCTAAGTAATCTCAGACGGTTGGGTTTCGTACTGGAGCAAATTATAGTGGCGGGATTACTCCACCTCCTACCGCGACATTCTGATTACCGTTGGCAATTTGAGTGCCATCAGCATTCTCATTGTCAGGTCTATGTGTCATTTCTTCTCTTATCCTTTGCTTGAGTCTTTGGCAAGTACGATCGATTTCTGGATCAAGTTCGTATAATGGATTCTTTGGATTCGTCCTAGTAATACACCAATGCAAAACCAAATTTGAATAGCGCTTGAAAAACTAAAAATAAAAAGTGCAAGAAAATAAAATTAAAAGTTGCTATTGCCAATCCCCGACAACGGCGCCAAAAACTTGTTGCATGTGTAAAGTGTCCCGCAATTGTGCAAGTATACACGTCTTAAGTAATAAAGTGATGAGTATTGAGTATCGTCTCCACAGGGATTGGTGTAACCTTCAATGTTATCGTCTCGCACTGAAAATGAAATAAAAGTAAAGAACACAAGTGATTGATTGGGTTTTTAGAATAATCTAATAAACAGAAAATAAAATAAGCAATAAATTAAAGAGCTGAGTAATCAAGAGAAGAGAATGTGCCCGATTATATTGCTTCGTAGTGTGGAAACCAATTGGAACTGTCTCGGTTTTTTAATGCAACGAACACCGAATTGCCTCAGCAATGACCAAAGTTACTATCGCGGCAATGGGTTAAGTGTCTGCCTCGGCTATCCCTTGCTTGGGCAACAACGGACAACGTCAAAGATCGGCAAAGCGTCCTTCAATGGCTCCTCCTTATCCCTAAGTCGAAACCGTGCTGATGTACATGCCTTGATAATACCTCCCAGCGTGAACCAAGGATGAACACCATTCTTAAGCTTCTTTTAGCCGTTGAAACTCGAACTTATCCCTAAGCAGAGTTAGTTTTCACCGATTGGGATGAAAACCATGTTTATCCGTTTCGTGAGTCTAAGTCTCTCGATATTAGACAAATAGATAGTTTCATGAGATCCTCTCCCAATTCACTCGCAAACAAGATTAAAAGCCAAGAATAAGAAAACCTTGAACTAAAATTGCATTAATAAAAACTTAAACAAAATCCAACCATTTTCTCACAACTACTAAACAATACAATCTAAACCATAAGAAGAATTAGAACATAATGTTGATGTAAGCTCGCTACGAAGTCTCTCAACTCTCGATTTCTTCTAAGATCGATGATGTTTTCAATCGCCAGCTTTGGCTTTGTATTTATAGAGGAGGTTTAGGTCAAGTCTTTCTTGAGAAGGAAGTTAAGTTAGAATTAAATACATTAAAAGAAAAGATCTTCTTTTAATTATTATGTCATTCTTTCTTAAAATCCTCCCACTTTCTTGGAATCTTCTCTTGACCTTCTTTCGACATTTTCATGATCTTCTCGCAGTCCAATCTTCATGCAAAGCACATAGAAAAAATCAGCTTTTTATGCTCTTCAAAACGCATACCACTTTGCATTTTTCTGCCTTGTCAACTGTGTTTGGGAATTGCCTCGGCAGTGGCTTGGCTATTGCCTCGACAATGATTGTCTGTCTTTTCCGCTTAGAAGAGCTCTATCTCATGATTCAGCTTCCTTCAGTAGAAACTGACATCCATAGCTAGTTTGATCTGGACTGTCGAGAGATGGTTCTGCACCACTCCTTCCTTTCCTTCACTGCCACGGTAGTGCTTGCCCGGGCAACGAGTAACGAAATCTGCATATGTACCAAACACACACATAAGCATTATCTTCTCCACCAAATAAACTAAATTTAAGGATCAAGCATGGTAAAGATGAGGTCAGTGCGATTGAAGCATGGAGGGTTACAATGTGACTGAAATGGGTGTAGATTTAACAATAATTGTCGTAGAAAAATGGTGAAATTATAGTACTTTTACACACTTAACAATCACCATGCAAAAAAGCATTTTTAACATCCATCCGCACTAAATGCAAATCTGAACTAGCTACAAGTGAAAGTACAGCCCTGATTAAAGTATGCCTAACCATAGGAGAAAAGATTTCATCGTAATCAACTCCCTTATGCTGTGAAAAACCCTTTGCTACCAGTCGAGCCTTGAACTTTCCCCCCTCTTTTTCTGATACTGCTGGTTTCCTTTTATACACCCATTTGCAACCAATAGCCTTCTTTCCCTCAAGAAGCCGAACCATCTCCCACGTGTGATTTTTCTGCAAAGACGTTGATAAGTGCCAATAATCCATATATTTTTACCCCTTTTACATGGCAATTATCACTCAACCTACACCCATTTGAGCTGCATTATGGCCATTCATGCATTGATTTCATCATTTATGCCTTTGATCCTTATATTCTGTTTATTCTATGAAAAATGCACTGTTTGATGCATGTTTGGCACTTTTGCAGATTTGCACGCTGCCATGGCGGGAGATGTTGTGAGGGCAATGAAGGAAAAGGAAGGATGAGGCAGAACCAACTAGAAATAGACCCTGACCGAGCCAAGCCACAACTGACAACTTCTATTGAGGGAAGCTGAAATATGAAGAATGACGCCTTGCTGAGCAGAACCAATCATAGACCCATGCCGAGGCAACAAAAAGACCATGCCGCGGCTGTGTACTACTCAACCTGCCGAAGGGCAAAACATACAAAGTGGTAGCCGATTTATAGAGCTTTAAATGCCAGATTTTTCTACACACTTTGTGTGGCAGTCGGAGCTCGAGAAGAGGACGTAAACATGGAAGGAAGGATAAAGTTGGACTTTTGGCAAAAAGTGAATAATGTATTAAATTAAAGAGATTCACCTCTTTAATAAAGTTAAGTCTAAGTCCAACTTAACTTGCTCTCCAAGAAGAATTTGTGCCTACACCTTCCCCTATATAAAGGAGGCTTGCCGCCATCATTAAGACAAAGCGAAGAGAAGTGAAGTGAGACGAGAGAGTTTAGGATTTAGTTCATGTTTTCTTTTCATTCATTATGTTCTAATTTTCCTTAGGGTTAGGATTAGTTTGTTTAGTAGTTATGTGAAGACTATTGTACTTTGTTTATATTTTTATTGCAATTAAGTTAAGGTTTGCTTATTCTTGGCTTTAACCATTCTTGCATACTTATCGAGAGAGAGTTTGTGAGATTATCTAACTAGGCCTAGGGATAGTTAACTAACTAGGCCTAGGGATAGTTAACTAACTAGGCCTAGGGATAGGTTAAGAGTTTCAGTGGCTAAAAGAATCGTGTTATTGGTTTGTGTTTATCTTTGGTTTACGCTGAGAGGTATGATCAAAGTCCATTCATCAACAATGTTCTGAGCTTAAGGATAAGGAGGAGCCATCTAAGAATGCTTTGTTGAGCCTTAACAGCATCTGCCCAAGAGCAAGAGATTGCCGCAACAGGGACTCAACCATTGCGGCCGCGACAGGGACTTAGGTTACTGCCACAACAGTTTTGTATTGTTGCATTCAAGACAGAGACAAGTCAATAGGATTCCACACTACGACGCATTCTAATTGGGCCCATTCTCTCAACTTGATTTTCTTTTTACTTTATTATCTAGCTTATTCTAGTTCTTTAGATTACTCAAAATAACCCAACTTATCTGTGTTTTTACTTATTTGTTTTGCAGTGCGAGGAAGTAAGATCAAAAGGCTAGCTCAGTCCCTGTGGAGACGATACTCGATATACTTATCATTATATTACTTGAGACGTGTACACTTGCACTATTGCGGGGCACTTTTACGCGAGTATTCTTTTGTTTTTCTTGCAGCAACCCATGTCGCCGCATCAACCAATGTAGTCTAGTTATTTAGAAGACAAGTTCATAAAAAAGACTGAATTTTTATGGACAAGACTGAGATTAGACTGCAAAACAACGAGGCAACGTTGAAATCCCTGGAAACACAAGCGGGGCAAATGGCACAGATTCTGAACACTAGGCCAGTAAGAGGTTTTCCCAGTGACACTAAAGCCCCTAAGGGGACATCGTATGAACAGTGCAAAGCCGTAACCACCAGGAGTGGTAACCAACCTGAGAGGCCTCAGAAAAAGCAGCCATCACAAGAGAAACCAAAGGAGTCAAGTGTCACAGCACAGTCCAAAGACAACAAGGTCACGACATCAACCAAGAACAATGTTGCGCCGGTAGAACTTGTGGCAGTACCAATGACAGAACCCAGAGACAATATACCAACTCCACCATTCCCACAAAAGCTGAAACAACAAAAGCAAGAGTATCAGTTTAAGAAGTTCTTGGACATCCTAAAATAGGTACACATTAATCTGCCTTTGGTGGAGGTAATCAAGGAAATCCCGAACTATGCCAAATTCCTCAAGGAAATCGTTTCAAAATGGAAAAATTTGGGGAATTTGAAATGGTCGCCGTAACGGAAGAATTCATGGCCGCACCGAGCTCCACCTAATCTAAAGGATCTCGGAAGGTTTCTCATACCATGCGCAATAGGGAATCATTATAAGGGCAAGACACTCTGTGACTTAGAAGCAAGCATAAACATCATGCCGAAGTTAGTCTTCCAAAAATTTGGGATTGGGACGGCCAGACCTATAACCATTATGCTACAGCTTGCTGATGGATCACATGTGCAACCTGAAGGGAAAATTGAGGATATACTGGTAAAAGTAAATAAATTTATTTTCCCTACTGGTTTTCCCATTCTAGATTGCGATGCAGATGAGAAAGCTCCACTCATTCTAGGACGGTCATTCCTTACCATCGGGAGGAGGATAATCGATGTTGAAAAAGGAGAGTGAACAATGAGAATCAACGACGAGCATGTGAAATTCTATGTACTAAACACAAGGAAACATGCTGAGGATTTAGAAAAATGTCAAGCACTCCAGGCCACAAGGAAACCATGCCTCGACAAAGAACCAACCCGCCACAACATAAAAGTTGCACAATGCCGCGACAAACACATAGGACCCTGCCAGGATAATTGCCGCGGCACCCTTACGGGAGATCCTAGACACAAGCTGCTACGCCATTCAGGATCACATATCATGCGGGATAAGGAAGAATACACTCTAGGAGATGCATCCATATGCACTCCTTTAGTGCAATAATCTTTTTTTCCTCTATCTTTTATTTTTATTTTTAGTTTCAGTTATTTTTAATTTCTATTTTTTAGGAATAAAAATTTATTTTATTGTTTATTTTTAGGAAGAAGATCAAGATAGAAAGAGGAGATGAACAAACGGCTAGGAGAAAAACCGTTAGCTTCCGCGGAATTTGCCGCCCAATGAACCGCAAGAGCCGCAACGCCTAGTTTTTAATGGGCAAGAACCGCAACGGGTAGAAAACGGCTAGACAATGCCGCAGCCGAGATTTGCGCTCCAATGACATTATGTGCCAAAACTCTATATAAAAGAAACTATTCTCCATTATTCTTCACTTTAACAATCTCTTCTACTGCCTTGAAATCTCCAAAGCTTATTACTTTCTTTTACTCTCGAACAAATACTCTCAACTCTTCTCAACTGTCAAATGGAAATCAGAGGAGAAAGCTCTAGCACTGACGCAACATAGACGTACACCCGGGTCTGTGATAAGGTTTTTCTCCGAAACCGTTAAATGTGAGCCTTATCACTATTTTTCTTTAAAAAAAGGGATTTATTTATAAAATAGGGAGAATTCGTGTTTTGGGAAAACTCGTGAAAACTTGGAGTCGCCACCGGCCACTAAGGTAGGCCGGACACCATGAAAACCAGAGATTCGTCTCAAAACGGGTTCGGGAGTTGGTTACGCGTGGGGTAGGGTTAGCGTCCCCATCACGCCCGAAAATCGGTACCAAATTACTTGTTGCTTTTAACCGATAGAAACTATTTAAAAATTGAAATGATTTTAATAATTACCCTTTTATAAAAAAGTAACCCGAATAATACGGAATTTATCGAGTAACGGTATTAGAATCAATTAATCATTTAATTAAAAAGGATGATGGTACACCGGACCAAAGACTAAACCGACATCAAATAAAGCTTACTGCCGTGTTAGTTTAGGGTTCGGATCCCGTACGTCACCTTTATGCATGATGCGAACATATAAGGGATGATGCGTGTTATTTTCAAATTTTACACTTTCGCTTACCTGGAGGCGGTGAAAATTAACCCGGGTATCCGATAGACATCCATTAAGCTAGGACTGTCGTTTTCGGATACCGAGGTTAATTAATACCCCTCTCGAGTTTGATTTTTAGGTCCGGTTAATGCACTCACATGTTGGGCCGAATGAAATGCAAACACATATATATATGCATACTATTAAAACACATAAGAGGAAAAGGCCCAATTTAATTAATTAAACTAAATTCTAAGGCCCAAAGGCCCACTAACTAATTAACTTAACTCAAGAGACTAAAATTAGCCCATTTTTTATATACTAGCTTAAAATGGTGACATACTCGATTCATTTTTATTTATTCGAAACTACCGTGAGAATCTAATAATTTTAGATGTTTTTAAATCACATGAACACCAAAAAGCATACATATATTCGATACGATGACTATTTAACACATATGAGCCAAACGGGACCCATTAAACTAAAAAATGGATAAACAAGCATATATTCGATTTACACAAATAAAAGGTAAATAACACAGCCTAAAAAATTTAATTTAAAACACATGCATAACACATTAGGCAGATAAAGGATTAAATAAAAAGGGTTCGAAATAGGACTAAATTGCAAAAAAAGCAAAAACAGGGGGTTAAAAGAAGATAACTGGCTACTGTGGGGGACTCAATTGAACACGGGACAACAAGGGGAGGACCTAACGCGTGAATAACCCCTAAAAACTCGATCTGGGGACTAAAAGATGAACCGACTCAGACTACGGGGGACCTAGGACGTAATTTGACCATGCGCCGACCCTTATGGCGTTAATACCCCGATGCGGAGGGACTAAACCGGCTAATTACCCAAAAAAAATAAACCTAAAACTCTATATAAACCACCTAAACTCCCTGCGGCCGTCTCTTTTGCTTAACCTAAACCCTAGCCGCACCCCGAAAACCTAACCCTCTACTGTTATTGAACGTCGGCCGGTGCTAGTCACCGTCCGGCGGACCTAAAACCACATCCGACCGACGATCTTAACCCTAAAACAGACCTGAAACAACAAAAGCCCTCCCTTTTACTCCCTAAAACCTAAACGAACTACCCGAAAAACAAAACCCTAGTCTATGTGAAATCCTTTTTGGGGGTTTTCGAAACGGCAGAAAGGAGGGGGGGTTACGAACCCTTTCTCCGACGCACCCGTTACAGCCGGTGAACGGCCGGGATTATTGTCGTGAGAAGGAAGGCTCGGTTTCGAAGACGACCAAAAAAAAGCAAAGGTAAAAAGGTTTTCCGATTCGATCTCTTTTCTTTTTTTTACATGCAATGGCGATAATTGGTTACCTGAATGGTTCTGGTTTTGATTGCTCTTCGTGCTTTGTTCTTGGGAGTTTCCCGAATCCCTTACAATGATTTGTCGATTCGGTTTTATAGCCCGAATTTCGACTGATTTTACATATTGGTTAATATGATGAAAAAGGCTATTGGTTCGTATTGTGTTTTTGGCCGAATTCATGCAAGGCTCTGTTATTCTCTGCCATTCCGTTGCTGCATTTGGTTTCTTTTGAGGATTCCTTTCTGTATTTCTTTTTTTTTGCTTTCTTTTGTATTTTGCTAACCGTTTCATTTGCTGCATGTCGTACGGCGTTGACGGGGACGTCGGATCTGCCGTTGGGACGGACGGAGGAGATATGGTGAGCGCTCGGATGAATCTGGAGGGGCGGGCGTGGGCTTCACGCGCGCGAGTGGGGATCTGAGGCGTCGCGCGTGGGCGCGTGTTGCGTCTCGTGGCATCCGGACCGTCAGATCGAGATTGTGATCTGACGGCTCAGCTTCTTGGCAGCGCGGGATCATCAGATGATGGGGATCTAGGGCTTCCGCGATCAAACGATCTGGGCCGTCTGATGTCCCTTTGATCCAATGGCCTAGATTGGGGGGCGACTGCAACATGTGAAAACCGGTTAGGGTTTCCCTACCCGGATTTGGACCCGTAACCATTTTGGGCCAACCGGGTCTGTATTCAGACAGATTGGGTTTTGTATATTTATTTGGGCTTGTTTAAAACTCTGGGCCTTGTATATTTATTTGGACTCATTTAAATAAAACACTTTGGGCTTTGTATATTTATTTGGACTCATTTAAATAAAACACTCACATATTCTGGGCTTTGTTTATTTATATTAGACTTATTTATTTATTTGGGTTTGTTTTATATTTACCAAGTGTCCATATATGTATACGTAATTCGGTATTATCTCTTCTTTCTTTCATCTAATTTGAATCAATGTAATACCAGTATTAAATATACCCCTTCAATAATATGTTAACAACCTTCATATATAGCAATCAACAATAGTAATAAATAAACAAATAAGTGAGACGGTACATAGTAATATTAGTATAAACAATAATAAAATGGATAGTAGATAATAGGTGGTAATTAGAAGGTTAATAGCCCAACATTTTAAAAATAATATGTATATACTTATGTTAATAGATTAAAGCCTAAACATCAATAGACAAAGCCCAATGTGATTAAGTAAAGCCCGACATGGCTAATAAGGCCCAGCATGGCTAAACAAAGCCCAATATGGCTAAATAAAGCCCCACATGGCTAAATAAAGCCCTATGTTATTTAAGTATACTTAAGGGCTAAATAGCCCGGACAAAATTAGTGATTACAGTTGCCCCTCTTTGCTTGTATTTGTGAAACAAGAACAAAGCAAAGATTATAAGCACTAATTTTGTCCAACTTCCCTGTTTGGGTTGCTTGTTCCTCTGAAGTGGCAGGAACAGGGTTGGTGGCATTGGTAGGTCTTCCCTGAGCGGCAAGGGACCTAAGTGGTTTATTCTCCCTGAGCGGCAAAGGACGTGGCTGATTCATTCTCCCTGAGCGGCAAAGAATAAACCTTCGATAGCTTAAACAACGTTGGTATGTCCTCCCTGAGCGGCAAAGGACGTGGCTGATTCATTCTCCCTGAGCGGCAAAGAATGGAACAACATTGATATGTCCTCCCTGAGCGGCAAAGGACGTGGCTGATTCATTCTCCCTGAGCGGCAAAGAATAAACCTCCGATAGCTTAAACAACGTTGGTATGTCCTCCCTGAGCGGCAAAGGACGTGGCTGATTCATTCTCCCTGAGCGGCAAAGAATGGAACAACATTGATATGTCCTCCCTGAGCGGCAAAGGACGTGGCTGATTCACTCTCCCTGAGCGGCAAAGAATGGAACAACATTGACGGGACGTAAACTGAGCAGGCCCTCTAGCCCTTCTGCTCGGAAATCCTTGAGCTCTTTTGCTCTTAGATTCTGGTGGTGCAGTTCTGGAGTTTCCTTTAAAGCCCGTCCCCCTTTTTGACGGTGAAATGCCTTGGTGTACCTGTCGAGGAAAAAATGCCATGATGACGTGTGTTAGTATGAACCTAGCTCATGTATGCCTATAATGATGCATGAATGAGTATGCCTCCCGCGGGCGTCACGACTTCTGCTGCTGCTTTCTTCTTGCTTCTTGTTTCATCTTCCAAGCCGACGCTTGTCTCCTACTCAGGTCTAAACATTGGCTCCTCTGGGCACCCCCTTCGCGGACTACAGTCCCTGATTTCTTCCTTTCCCAAAGTGCCTTTTCGGGTTTTCACTTGGGTTTTTTTTCCTCTTTCTTCTTTCTCTTTTCTTTTCCTCTTTTTCTCCTTTTTTTTCTTTTTATTTCTTTATGAAGCGCCCTTTCGGGTTTTCACTACATCTTCTTTTTTTCCTTTTTTTTTTCTTTTTTTTATTTATCATTAATTTTTTATGAAGCGCCTTTTCGGGTTTTCACCTCATTTTCTCTTTTTCCTTTTTTTCTTTTTTTCTCTCCTCCTTCTTAGCCCGAGCGACATTTATCTCATCAAAGCCCGGCTGCGGTCAGCTGTTTGGAATTTTCCTTCGTCCTTGTCACTCGCCCGGCCTTGGGCCAGATTAGATGTTTCTTGTTGACCTGCGTTCAAAAGGTTAGACCACAGAAATACCAAGAAATCTTTTGCTTCATAAGTCTATTTTAAACTGCTCGAGTAATTCTTTGAAAAGAGATGAATGAAGACGCTAAATGGTATTTACTAATATATTTAAAGTTCATGAGAAGTTCATGTGTCGTGTATGGGGGGTACAAATGATGCAATAGCCTAAGCATTTCCCTCGTGAATGATGTGGGAATCTATACCCCATCGGTAGACCCTTTTGCTAGCATCATTCTGCCTATTTCTGGACTTTGGGAGGTTTTGATTGCCGATCGCGTACTCATCGGTGCTCTGTTGCAGCCATCGCTCTTCAATTCTCTACTCCCCCTTTAATCGAAGGACGCCCTTTTTCGGGTTTTCGCCCTCCGACTCCTCCTTTTCTTTATTTCTTTGTTTTGTGAAGCGCCTTTTTGGGTTTTCACTCCACCTTTTTGTTTTTTTTTACTGGAGCGCCCTTTCGGGTTTTCACTCCTTTTTCTTTTTTGTTTTTGTCTCTTTTTTTTTCTTTCTTTTTTTTCTTTCTTTTTTTCTTCTTCTTTTTTTTGCCTGAAGCGCCCTTTCGGGTTTTCGCTCCATTTTTTTTCACGCGTAATACTTCTTGACCGAATCTGAATTGACCGGATTGCCCAGCTCCTTCCCATCCATTTCCATCAGAGTCAGTGCCCTTCCAGAGAAAGCTTTCTTGACCACATAAGGCCCTTCCCAGTTAGGCATCCACTTTCCCCGGGAATCTTTCTGAGTGGATAGCACCTTTCTTAGTACCAAGTCTCCTGCCTGAAACTCTCTCGGGCGGACCTTCTTGTCATAGGCTCGCATCATTCTTTTCTGGTACATTTGACTATGGCAGATGGCCCTCAGTCTCTTCTCCTCAATTAGATTCAACTGATCAAGCCGAGCCTGTACCCATTCTGCTTCTTCTAACTTCACCTCGTTCAGTATTCTGAGGGATGGGATTTCTACCTCCATAGGTAACACTGCTTCTGTACCATAAACTAGGGAATATGGTGTTGCCCTGGTTGAGGTACGTATGGACGTCCGGTACGCAAACAGGGCAAATGGTAACTTCTCATGCCAGTCTTTGAATGTATCTGTGGTCTTGGCTATAATCTTCTTGATATTCTTATTTGCAGCCTCTACTGCCCCATTCATCTTTGGGCGGTACACTGTGGAATTGTGGTGTTTTATTTTGAATTGCTCGCACACTTCATCCATCATCTTATTATTCAGGTTCGAGCCATTATCGGTAATGATCCTTTCCGGCATCCCATACCGACAGATGATTTCCTTTTTCAAAAATTTGCAAACCGTTTTCCTAGTAACGTTTGCATAGGAAGCGGCTTCTACCCACTTTGTGAAGTAGTCGATGGCGACCAAGATGAAGCGGTGCCCATTAGATGCCTTGGGGTGGATCTGGCCAATTACGTCCATTCCCCACATGGCAAAGGGCCATGGTGCATTCATGGTGTGCAGTGGCGCGGGCGGTGCATGTATTTTGTCCGCATATACCTGACACTTGTGACATCTCTTGGCGTAGTCAACACAGTCCCCCTCCATGGTTGATCAAAAGTAACCATATCTCATGATCTTTCGGGCCATTGAGAAACCATTGGCATGGGTTTCACACAAACCATCATGAACTTCTGCCAGAATATTCTTGGCTTCGCATGCATCAACGCATCTCATCAGTACTTGGTCTTTTCCTTTCTTATACAGAATTTCCCCGTCCAAGACATAACTGGCTGCCATTCTCCTAATGGTCCTCTTGTCATTTTCACTAGCTTCCGCGGGGTACGTCTGGTATCTGATGTACTGCAGAGTGTCATAGTACCATGGATTACCATCGGCCTCTTCTTCTATGCTGTAGCAGTGAGCGGGTATTTCCAGCGTTCGCATCTTGATTGATTCCATCTCTGCACCTTAGCTTGCCTTGAAGGTAGCTGCCAGAGTTGCTAAGGCGTCTGCCATCTGGTTATCTTCCCTGGGGTGGTGAGTGAAACTGATCTTTTCAAAATTCTTGATCAGTCCGTGAACTAGGTCGTAATACTTAACCAACTTTGGGTCTCTGGTTTCCCATTCACCCTTTAGCTGGTAGATTACTAAGGAAGAGTCCCTGAATACATGGAGTTTCTTTATCCTTCTTTCGATGGCCGCACGTAACCCCATGACACATGCCTCATAT
Source organism: Hibiscus tridactylites (assembly GCA_958450335.1). Taxonomy (NCBI): domain Eukaryota; kingdom Viridiplantae; phylum Streptophyta; class Magnoliopsida; order Malvales; family Malvaceae; genus Hibiscus; species Hibiscus tridactylites. The sequence continues at coordinate 78,791,570 of OY288273.1, forward strand.
TCAGCTATGTTGTTGGTACAAAAGAAGTCCAGCCTGCTGGTGAAAGGGTAATATACTTCTTCCGGGGAAATTAGGACCGCCCCGATTCCGTGGCCTAAAGCGTTAGATGCCCCATCAAAGTAAAGTTTCCACGAACCTTCTTCATTGGCATCATCCTCCCCCAAAGTTATACACATCAGGTCTTCGTCTGGGAAGTCGAAGTCTAAGGGTTCATAATCATCTGAAGCTCGGCTTGCTAAGAAATCGGCTATAGCGCTCCCCTTTACTGCCTTCTGGCTTACATACATGAGGTCAAACTCAGACAACAACATTTGCCACCGGGCTAACTTTCCTGTAAGCGCCGGCATCTCCATCAGGAATTTTAGGGGGTCCTGTTTGGATATCAACCATGTGGTGTGATATAACATGTACTGCCTGAGTCTCTTAGTTACCCACACCAAGGCACAACACAACTTCTGGATTTACGGGTATCGGGCTTCACACTCGGTAAATTTCTTACTCAAGTAGTAGACCGCCCTTTCTTTCTTGCCTGTCTCATCATGTTGCCCCAAGACACATCCCATCGAATTCTCAAAGACCGTCAAGTACAGGATCAAGGGCCTTCCCGGTGCCGGGGGTACTAGGATCGGGGCATTAGTCAGGTACCTCTTGATCTTGTCTAGAGCCTCTTGGCATTCCTCGTCCCAAACCCCGGGGTCATTCTTCCGAAGCAGTCTGAAGACAAGATCACATTTGTTGGTTAATTGGGATATGAATCGGGATATGTAATTCAGCCTTCCTAAGAATCCCCGAACTTCCTTTTGGGTCTGAGGAGGTGGGAGATCTTGGATAGCTTTTACTTTATCTGGATCAATCTCAATTCCTTTCTTGCTAACCACGAAGCCTAGGAGCTTTCCGGAGGTGACGGCGAAAGTGCACTTTGCCGGGTTGAGTTTCAGCTGGTACTTTCTCAACCTTTGGAACAGCTTTTTCAAGTTCTGAATGTGCCCCTCTTCGGTCTGGGATTTTGCTATCATGTCATCCACATAGACCTCGATTTCTTTGTGCATCATGTCATTAAAGAGTGATACCATGGCTCTTTGATATGTTGCCCCGACGTTTTTCAGACCGAAGGGCATTACCTTATAGCAAAAGGTTCCCCACATCGTCACAAATGTTGTTTTGGTCATGTCGTCAGGATCCATCTTTATCTGGTTGTACCCCGAGAAACCGTCCATGAAGGAGAACCAAGAATGACCAGCTGTGTTGTCTACCAAGGTATCAATATGAGGTAGAGGGAAGTTGTCCTTCGGACTTGCTCTGTTAAGGTCTCTGTAGTCCACACACATGCGAACCTTCCCATCTTTTTTCGGGACAGGTACTATGTTGGCTACCCATTCCGAGTACTCGACTACCTTTAAGAAACCGGCCTGATACTGTTTCTGTACTTCATCCCGGATTTTCAGCAAAGTGTCAGTTCTCATTCTCCTTAATTTCTGTTGGACTGGCTTGCATTCTGGTCTAATCGGTAACTTGTGCACCACAATGCTTGTGTCTAGGCCTGGCATATCTTGGTAAGCCCACGCAAAGATGTCCCTGAATTCCATCAACAGATTTATCAATTCCATTTTTGTCGAGGGCGAAAGGGTTGTGCCAATTTTGACTTCCTTCCGCTCTTCACCTTCATTCCCCAAATTCAAGATTTCCACTTCCTCTTGATGAGGGACTATTTGCCTATTCTCACTCTCCATCAATCTAAGGAACTCCTCGGGGATCTCATACTCCTCCTCCTCTTCGTCAATCTCGGCTAGATACAATGGTCGCTCGAAATCTACCTCGGGATTAGATTCAACATCATTGACAAGGTTAACAATAGGGTTCCTGCAACATTTGTGAAAAGAATGCGTATTGGGGGCCGAATATACATATTATTTACGGAGTAGGTATAATAATAAACATAGAATGAATAATGAATGAAATGAATGAAATGTTTGCAATTTTTGGAAAAAGTGTCTTTTTATTGAATTTTAAACGAGCAGAATTAACATAGATGCCCTTTACAAAAGATCCCTATTGCTCACGGGCACAAGCAAATAGGGGGGTTTCTGAGTATTACTCTGGCTCAGACCTAAAGATTACAGGCACATCATGAGCAGTCCAATTGCCAAGAGTTTCTCCGGGGAGACAAGGGCGGATTCCAGTCACGTCGGCCGAACTCCCATCATCTTGTGATATCATATAATGACCATGTCTTCCAGCGCCTCGCTAAGCTTTTCCTCCTCACAAAGCTTAGCGTCTTCCACGTTGGCCTCGTACACCATCTGTTCGGGGTTGATGATCCCCCCGGACGTAAAAGTCTTCTTTATATCAGTATAAACAATGGGCTCCCATGGCATGTCTTCTCCTCGCAGCCTAGCCATTCTCCGCTCGGCCTTCCTCCTCCATTCTAGCTTCTTTTGCTGAAAAGTGGGCTTATGTCCAAGCCCGAACCTATCTTGTTTGTTAATGACACCTCTGACACGTAGGCATCCTTGTAGATTTCTCCCAAATCCTCTTCCTTTCTTTGCTCCCCATCCTAAGGTCTGCCATACCTGCATCTTGGTACACTTGGACAGTTTTGGGCGCGGGATCTTGCTTCCTTCCGCCACAAATGTTGCATTTATAAATTCGAGGGCTCTAAAAGCACACTCAACTGCCCCCTCGCCAACCTGTACGTACGAGGCATCGGTAGTTACAGACGCTATAATATCTTGCTCCGCAGACACACTCACCAACTTTCCTTCAATGATGAACTTCAATTTCTGATGCAGAGAGGAAGGCACAGCCCCAGCTGAATGAATCCAAGGCCTCCCTAACAGACAATTGTAGGTCGGCTTGATGTCCATCACTACAAACTCCACTATATACTCTGTGGGTCCGATCAGCAGTGGCACCTCAATCTTTCCCACAACCTCTCTCTGAGTCCCATCAAAAGCTCTGACTGAATTCGAACAGGGTTTTATGTGTGAGCTGTCAATGGGCAGCCTTTGTAAGGTCACCATTGGCATTACATTCAAAGTTGAACCGTTGTCCACAAGGACTCCTGGCAGAACATACCCCTTGCAATGCACGGTTATGTTTAACGCCTTTGTCGATCCCATTCCTCCTTCCGGAATCTCATCGTCACTGAAGGTGATAAAATTATCCGCAGCGATGTGGCCGATAATCCGGTCGAGCTTATCAACTGAAATGTTATCCGGGACAAACGTCTAGTTCAGTACCTTGAGGAGTGCATCACGGTGCTTCTCCGAGCTTAGCAACAGTTCCAATACTGATATCCGGGCTTGCTGTTTCCTGAGCTGATCAACAACGCTGTACTCGCTATGTTTCAAAAATTTCAAAAACTCCTGAGCCTGAGTCTCCGTTACTGGCTCATTGATCTTAGGAGGAGGGTCCTCTCCAAACAACTTGTTGGTTTCAGGGTCGGGCAGCCCCCCTTTTCCCTTCGGGTCCGCCTCTTTGGGAGCATCCGGTGCGTAGGATCTCCCACTTCTTGTTAGGTTCCCAACCTCATTCTCTACTTCCATTTTTGATTCCTTCTGATTATCCTCTTCCTTCGTCTCTTCCTTGTTAGACAAACCATCCCCTTTCATCGGATTTTCAGGCACTGAAACATGTGCGGTGTAGTTCCACGGGACCTTTCTCTCGTCCTTGAAAGGAAATGCCTTAGGGCGAGATATTCTTAATTTCGGGGTTAGCCTGGGGCTTTCCCCTTCAGACGAACTACTCCCCTTTACTTTGCGAGGTATAACGAAGGGTCAGTCCAAACCAAACTTGACTTTGGCGTCATCGGACGCGCATATCTCGAAGCTCCTCTTCTCTTCTTCCCCTTCGAAGAATTCAATTTCTTTACGATCCATCAACCCTTGGACCACCTGTCTGAATTCACCGCAACACTGAATATCATGCCCCTCTCGCTGGTGGTACTCACAGTAGGGTCCACACCCCTTCATGACAATCTCCATTCCACGATCAATCAGCCGCGCCATACACAGCTGTTGGAATATCCACCGCAGCGGGGACTTAACTTCAGATACACTGGACTTAGCCTTCCTGAGACACTGTTCCTCGATCATATTGACTCCCCGTCCTGCATGATTGGGCAAGGGGTTGGTAGTGGTATTCGGCTCATCTAGCTGTAGCACCCCCGTGTTGATTAGATGCTGCACAAACTTCTTAAAAGCGAGGCAATTCTCAATCGAATGCCCCGGGACACCACCATGATACACGCAATTAGCTTTCTCGTCACACCATGCAGGGAATGGTGGCTTGAAGGGAGTGACGTGGTATGGTCTGACCAATTCTGCCTCGTATAGGTGAGCGTATAAGTCAGCATATGACATCGGGATCGGAGTGAAACTCAGTTTCTCATTCTCTTTCTTGGGATGTCTAACCTCCTTCTTACCCGAACTCTGTCCGCCACTTGGCGCAGTTTGAGGCGCCGAAAGAGTAAAACTTTTCGGGGCCGTATAGGTGTTTACGGTATTCACCTCACTTTCCTTCTTCTTATAATTCTTGCGGTGACTCTCCCCACTGTCTATCCTTCCGCTTTTAATGGCCACCTCAATCGACTCCCCGGTCTTTACCAAATCAGCAAAGCTTTGAGTGGTGCTACTTATCAATCGGTTGAACAGTGTCCCTTTCAAGGTATTGATGAACATCGGGGTGATCTCATGTTCCGGGATGGCAGGCTGGATTTGGGCTGCCACTTCCCGCCACCTCTGGGCGTATTGGCGCAGACTCTCATTCGCCCTTTGTTCCATTCCCTCCAACATAATCCGATTCGGGGTCATATCCGTCACGTGCTTGTACTGCTCTATGAAGGCTCTAGAAAGATCCTTCCAATTCTTGACGTTGGCTCGGCTGAGCGAAGTGTACCACCTAATGGCGGAGCCGGTCAGGCTGTCTTGGAAACAATGGATGAGCAGCTTCTCATCTTTGATAAATGCATCCATCTTGCGACAGTACATTGTAATGTGTGCAGACGGGCAAGTGGTGCCATCGTACCTATCGAAGTCTGGGACTTTGAACTTAGGTGGAAGCACTAGGTCTGCTACCAAGCTCAAATCGCTAGCGCTGTCCCCTTCGTCATCCCCTTGCTGGATGTTCTTTAGCCTCTCTTCGAATAGCCGAAACTTCTCCTCATATTTCTTCTCTAACTCAATTCTGACCCTTCCCACTTCTTCCATCAAACTAAGGTCCGGGACCTCATTCTCCTGATCCGCTTCTACGTCCACAGGCTGGCTTGCTGTCATCCCTCCGGGGCGACTGGCAGATGCCCCACCAAGGTTGACAAATATTTTCTTTCCGGCCTCTGTCCCTTCTGGGTTGATCTTTGCGTGAGACGAAGCACCCTCATGGTCCTCCACATGAGAACTGTCAGCAGAGATTCCCTCCTTCCCTTTCATCTTGGTTAACAGACTGGTCATCTGGGCGATGATGGATACCTGTGACTGTGCTATCTGATCACTGATGTTCCGGTTAACCCCATCCAAGCGGTTTTCCAACTCTTTCTGGCCTTGTTCCACCTTAGCTAACCTTTCCTCCATTATCCGATGTTGCGACCGGGTTCCGTATGAGTGTGGAATGGTTGGTAATTTTAATGTAGCAAAATGCAATATTTATCTGAAATGGGAAACCCTTTAGTTAAGTTTGAGATGTTAGATGGTATGTGTGAATAAATATACAGTGCATGGATGTTAAAGTGAACATGCAAGTATGCATAATGTATTAATATGGAGAGCAACACTGGGTTTGGCAAATATCCTCCTCAAACAGCTTATATTTACTGGAATATTGTTCGGTTACAATTTTTTGGAAACTTAAATACATTAAAGAAAACCTAAGCTACTTCTACCAAAGCCTAGCTATCCTGAAACTCCTTCTTCTCTCTTCTAGTCTCTTTCCTCCACGAACTGATCCAGCTTAGCTCCTAAGTCCATGATCTCTCTGAGGATCCACACAACCGTCTCTCCCGCTTTGTTGGAGTCATCCACCTTATCATGAAGCTCGGTAGCGTCTTCAGCTAGGAACTGTATCTTCTCGGCAATGTAGCGTACCCGTGCATCCCACTGAGCCAATTCTTGCTCCTGTCTCCAAATGGTGAAGGCGGCAAAGTGTAACTGCTCCAAAGTAGGTGTAGGACGTACTTGGATTGCCCCTCTCATGCTCTCAATGCGGTCCTTTAGTTCTTGCACCTTGGTCTCCAACTCATCAATGCGATCCCTCAAGGTTTGATTTTCCGACTCACTGGCCTTGAGCTTACTGGTTGACCCCCTATGCTTGAAAAGAGACCTCTCCAAATTCTTCACCTTTTCCTTCAGAGTGCCATTCTCATTTACCTCCCTCTCGAGCTTCGAGGTGTACTCGGTGCGAAGACTTTTCATTTCCTGAGTTAAAGCGGCTACATGGTCCTTAAACTCATGGTACCCCCTTTTGTAGTTTTCTGCCCTTGCTCTCTCCTCTTTGAGTCAGAGTTCAGCTCCCTGGCTTGCTCCTCCTTCGTTAACTCTTTTTCCTTTGTTAATCCTTTGTAGTTTCTGTATCTCCTCTCTTTCCATTCCTAGTTCCAGCTGCAACTCATCGTTCTTCTTTTGCAATGCTTTGAGACTCCCTTCGTACCGTACCTTCTCAAGTTCAAAATCAAATCTCTCTCTACTTGCCTTTTCCTCAAGTCGTTCATACTTCTTTCGTTCTTCTTCTAGCTGTTCTCTCATCAAATCGGCTTCAGTGGGAAGCGATGCCAACCTTTCCCTCATGGCTTTCCTTTTATCTAGGTCCAACTGGGGGACATTATCATCAACGCGATTGAACCTCCACACTTCATATTCCGGGGTGACCATATAAGGAGCGCTCAAAATCCTCACTCGTCTAGCATTATTCCAAGCTGAGGATGCGGCATACACCTTTCCCTTGTAGCCCTTTTCTTTCTGATAATCCACGTTGAAGGCATTCATTCCATCGGTGGCCGGCACAAACTGTTTAGATCCATATTGCCTTAGGACCATCAACGGAGCATAGGCAGTGTGTCCCCATAGTCCTAGCAACGGTACCCACGAGTACGTCCCACATCTGTACCGAATGTTTCTAGCTGATAGCCACGGGGCTCTCCAAACCACATCTTCAGTGTTCAAATTTTGAAGTAAATCGAGCCAAACCTCCGCTGTCCGCTTAGCAGGCCAATTTTCCTTTTTAAGAAACTCTTCCAAAGCTGAGAACTTACTGTCGTAGACTGGTCTCGAGAAACTGGCATTCGTCCAAAAATGACTGTAGAGCCAAACTGTGAGAAGTTGGGGACAACCCAAGAAACGGCCACCGCTGTGCTTCCGACAAAATCTCAAAGACTGGAAGGTCTCTAACAGGATAACTGGAGCCGGATTTCCTCCATCGGCTACTTTATCGAACAAGTCCAACACTGCTGGGTGTATGAAGCCTAAAGCCTTAGGAAAAAAGACTAGTCCGTAAATCGCTAGAGCAAATAAATTGCGTTGCACTGTTCCGGCTGGGAGTACCGATGCTAAGGATAAGATCCCCTCGACCCTTAAGTATTCCTTATTGTTCCACATCCCGACTTGTTGCTCTACCCATGATGCCAAGGTACCGGAGAGTTTCTCAAGCTTTGCTCGGAATGACTTGTACTTACTGTTCTTCGAGTAGACTCGGTCATCTTTCACTTTTTTGCAATTGATGAGATCTTGATATTCCTCAATAGTGGGGGTTAGATCTATACTTCCAATTGTGAAACAATTGTAGGCGGGGTTCCAGAATCCAACCAAAGCCTGTAGTAAAGCCTGATCAACCGAAACATACAACAGATAAGCTATGTCCCCAAACTCATTCTTGAAAGCTGTCCGGGCTTCAGAATCCCACTTGTTCCATATTTGCTTCAATGCGGTCACGTCATTGATTTCCGTATTCATGAAAGTCTGATTTGCCATCCCTGATCTGAAACCGATGGTAATGTTGTCGCCCTCATGTTGTTGCTCGCCTTCTGACCAAACTTGAACTTCTGAGTTCTTCTCATCCATGCTCCTCACAATTTCCGTCATAACTCTCGCCTTCAATTCAGACTATCCCCAAACCAATGTGCTCTCTAAGGTATGATGATATGCAACATAAGAGGAAAAGGGGAAATGGGAGGGGGAGAAAAATGAAAGTGTTAGTCGTACAGATAAATGCAAATTAATAAGCAGGCAATGGGAATCAAATATTTACAAAAAAACATAGATACAACAAATCAGCAAGGAAAAAAAAAACAAAACCTAGACACTCTAAACTCTAGGGTTATCCGCATGGCTCTAATGGGGTGGGCTTCTTAAATTCTCATTCATGAGTTTGGTTCTAATAAAGGGTACCCGACTCTATCTCATTACCAACTAAGGCAATAAGAACCCCAGTTCTGGCCCATTACAGGCTTGCGAACTGGCTTCGGTTCGAGGGAAAGCACGACCTAATGACGTGGAGGGCTGCTCACGTGTCAAAAGGCGTGGATTCCGAAAGTGAATTACCGACCCGTGGAGGGATACTCACGTGGGTATGGGCATTTCACTTTCACTTAAAAAAGGGTAGCTCGGGTATAGAGCTTGATGATTATGATGCAACACATGTCGGTGACTTCCTTAATAATTAAATGGAAAATTAATTCGAATGCCACTAACCCTTAAAGTCCGTATGATCCAAGTCAAATTTTCATAAAAGGACAAACTTATTAACTTCATTTCGAATTTTAAATATTTCCCGTCGATTAAAAGGCAACAAGTATTTTTATTGGCTAAACTCTCTTTTTTGTTTTGTAAAAACAAAATTTTTGTCCCCAGCGGAGTCGCCACGCTGTGATAAGGTTTTTCTCCGAAACCGTTAAATGTGAGCCTTATCACTATTTTTCTTTAAAAAAAAGGATTTATTTATAAAATAGGGAGAATTCGTGTTTTGGGAAAACTCGTGAAAACTTGGAGTCGCCACCGGCCACTAAGGTAGGCCGGACACCATGAAAACCAGAGATTCGTCTCAAAACGGGTTCGGGAGTTGGTTACGCGTGGGGTAGGGTTAGCGTCCCCATCACGCCCGGAAATCGGTACCAAATTACTTGTTGCTTTTAACCGATAGAAACTATTTAAAAATTGAAATGATTTTAATAATTACCCTTTTATAAAAAAGTAACCCGAATAATACGGAATTTATCGAGTAACGGCATTAGAATCAATTAATTATTTAATTAAAAAGGATGACGGTACACCGGACCAAAGACTAAACCGACATCAAATAAAGCTGACTGCCGTGTTAGTTTAGGGTTCGGATCCCGTACGTCACCTTTATGCATGATGCGAACATATAAGGGATGATGCGTGTTATTTTCAAATTTTACACTTTCGCTTACCTGGAGGCGGTGAAAATTAACCCGAGTATCCGATAGACATCCATTAAGCTAGGACTGTCGTTTTCGGATACCGAGGTTAATTAATACCCCTCTCGAGTTTGATTTTTAGGTCCGGTTAATGCACTCACATGTTGGGCCGAATGAAATGCAAACACATATATATATGCATACCATTAAAACACATAAGAGGAAAAGGCCCAATTTAATTAATTAAACTAAATTCTAAGGCCCAAAGGCCCACTAACTAATTAACTTAACTCAAGAGACTAAAATTAGCCCATTTTTTATATACTAGCTTAAAATGGTGACATACTCGATTCATTTTTATTTATTCGAAACTACCGTGAGAATATAATAATTTTAGATGTTTTTAAATCACATGAACACCAAAAAGCATACATATATTTGATACGATGACTATTTAACACATATGAGCCAAACGGGACCCACTAAACTAAAAAATGGATAAACAAGCATATATTCGAGTTACACAAATAAAAGGTAAATAACACAGCCTAAAAAATTTAATTTAAAACACATGCATAACACATTAGGCAGATAAAGGATTAACTAAAAAGGGTTCGAAATAGGACTAAATTGCAAAAAAAAGCAAAAACAGGGGGTTAAAAGAAGATAACTGGCTACTGTGGGGGTCTCAATTGAACACGGGACAACAAGGGGAGGACCTAACGCGTGAATAACCCCTAAAAACTCGATCTGGGGACTAAAAGATGAACCGACTCAGACTACGGGGGACCTAGGACGTAATTTGACCATGCGGCGACCCCTATGGCGTTAATACCCCGACGTGGAGGGACTAAACCAGCTAATTACCCAAAAAAAATAAACCTAAAACTCTATATAAACCACCTAAACTCCCTGCGGCCGTCTCTTTTGCTTAACCTAAACCCTAGCCGCACCCCGAAAACCTAACCCTCTCCTATTATTGAACGTCGGCCGGTGCTAGTCACCATCCGGCGGACCTAAAACCACGTCCGACCGACGATCTTAACCCTAAAACAGACCTGAAACAACAAAAGCCCTCCCTTTTACTCCCTAAAACCTAAACGAACTACCCGAAAAACAAAACCCTAGTCTCTGTGAAATCCTTTTTGGGGGTTTTCGAAACGGCAGAAAGGAGGGGGGTTACGAACCCTTTCTCCGACGCACCCGTTACAGCCGGTGAACGGCCGGGATTATTGTCGTGAGAAGGAAGGCTCGGTTTCGAAGACGACCAAAAAAAAAACAAAGGTAAAAAGGTTTTCCGATTCGATCTCTTTTCTTTTTTTTTACATGCAATGGCGATAATTGGTTACCTGAATGGTTCTGGTTTTGATTGCTCTTCATGCTTTGTTCTTGGGAGTTTCCCGAATCCCTTACAATGATTTGTCGATTCGGTTTTATAGCCCGAATTTCGACTGATTTTACATATTGGTTAATATGATGAAAAAGGCTATTGGTTCGTATTGTGTTTTTGGCCGGATTCATGCAAGGCTCTGTTATTCTCTGCCATTCCGTTGCTGCATTTGGTTTCTTTTGAGGATTCCTTTCTGTATTTCTTTTTTTTTGCTTTCTTTTGTATTTTGCTAACCGTATCATTTGCTGCATGTCGTACGGCGTTGACGTGGCCGTCGGATCTGCCGTTGGGACGGACGGAGGAGATGTGGTGAGCGCTTGGATGAATCTGGAGGGGCGGGCGTGGGCTTCACGCGCGCGAGTGGGGATCTGAGGCGTCGCGCGTGGGCGCGTGTTGCGTCTCGTGGCATCCGGACCGTCAGATCGAGATTGTGATCTGACGGCTCAGCTTCTTGGCGGCGCGAGATCATCAGCTGATGGGGATCTAGGGCTTCCGCGAGCAAACGATCTGGGCCGTCTGATGTCCCTTTGATCCAATGGCCTAGATTGGGGGGCGGCTGCAATATGTGAAAACCGGTTAGGGTTTCCCTACCCGGATTTGGACCCGTAACCATTTTGGGCCAACCGGGTCTGTATTCAGACAGATTGGGTTTTGTATATTTATTTGGGCTTGTTTAAAACTCTGGGCCTTGTATATTTATTTGGACTCATTTAAATAAAACACTTTGGGCTTTGTATATTTATTTGGACTCATTTAAATAAAACACTCACATATTCTGGGCTTTGTTTATTTATATTAGACTTATTTATTTATTTGGGTTTGTTTTATATTTACCAAGTGTCCATATATGTATACGTAATTCGGTATTATCTCTTCTTTCTTTCATCTAATTCGAATCAATGTAATACCAGTATTAAATATACCCCTTCAATAATATGTTAACAACCTTCATATATAGCAATCAACAATAGTAATAAATAAACAAATAAGTGAGACGGTACATAGTAATATTAGTATAAACAATAATAAAATGGATAGTAGATAATAGGTGGTAATTAGAAGGTTAATAGCCCAACATTTTAAAAATAATATGTATATACTTATGTTAATAGATTAAAGCCTAAACATGAATAGACAAAGCCCAATGTGATTAAGTAAAGCCCGACATGGCTAATAAGGCCCAGCATGGCTAAACAAAGCCCAATATGGCTAAATAAAGCCCCACATGGCTAAATAAAGCCCTATGTTATTTAAGTATACTTAAGGGCTAAATAGCCCGGACAAAATTAGTGATTACAGGGTCGCACCACCAGGGGTGGAAAGGCTATTCAAGAAATACTTTATCTCTCGGAAAGTGTTGGAATAGCAGGGATTCCAAGCTTCCGACAAACCTAACTACGGCATCGACCGCTATTTGTTCAACAAAGATCAATCATCAGACGTGGCAAATATTCTGCCTTCAACCTACCCGAGCCAACATCACCATAGTCTGAGAATTTTATGCCCACAGGCCCAATGACGATATGCTCTTCGTGCACGTAAGAGGGAAGGCAATCAGGGTTGATGCTGATGCCATAAACCAATTTTATTGCCTGCACATTGAAAGGGACGAGCACGCAGAGGTCTTGGAGGCGCTTATAGAAGAATATTACCAACTGATTAAAGAAGAGCTCTGCTCTGCCGGCATGGCATGTGAGGCCGGGGCACACAGAGGATCGGTCCAAAGGCAGAGCTTGAGATCCGAAGCAAAACTATGGAACAAATTCATCCGCCACCGCCTTATGCCGACCTCACACAACATTGCCATTGATCGGCCCAGGCTCACTCTAATCCATTCTATTATGCATAACCAAAAAATTAATGTTGGTAATCTTATTTGCCAGATCTACAAGTGCACTCAGAAGAACAAAGGGCCGCTCTATTTTCCATCGCTGATCACCAGCCTTTGCAAGAAGAAGGAGGTCCCCGTCGATGAGGTCGATGAATTCACACCATAACGAAAGGGATGGGATTGAGAGGCTTACCACATGTTAATGAATATCATCGAAGCCGATCATGTCTAGTCCACATCGATGTAAGGCATTGTCGGGGTAGCAGCCTCGACAACTATCCCAGAGACGCCCAGACGCACGCCCCGGCAGCAGCGGACCTTAAGCAAATCCTGCAGAAGCTGGAGGAAATGGACCAGCACCAACAACCGTTCAAGGCACACATGAGGGACTTCCATGCCTCAATTATCCAGTTGATCCAGAAGAAGTTCCCAGACCAGACGATTCAGTTTCCACCCTTCCCTGTCGTCTTCACTGCCACAGCCGCCACTGCCCCGACATCCTTAGTACCCATTGTCGTGGCATCTGATGCTCTTTCTACCGCGGCATGAAAGGGCAAGTGCAAGGTTGGTTTGGACACACCAGCCGGATCTTCATACCATGCTGCCTCCAGTTGGTCAGAAACCGGTCATTCTGTAAGCTGAGTCTTTGAGGAACTAAAACGCAAGGCAGAAAATATGGATGAAATCTGCCCCGACTTAGAGGATGAGGAAGTCACTGCGCCGGCAGCAAAGCCCACCCCATCATCACACATCCAGCCACAACGTGAATCCAAACGAGTCAAGCACGCGTCATCTAAATCGAAGAGGTTGATTTTATTGAGCAAAAGTGACGAGGAAGATGAATCTTCCAAATCACCATCTATTTAAAATCCTCTTCTTTATGTCGTTTAATTGTAATGCCCTTATAATTTTGTGTGCTAATTTTCCTATCTTAAATGTATGCAATGTAAGCATTGAGGGCAATTCTTTATTCGATTTTAAGGGTGTAGGTTCGGTTGCCATGGCAAGGCCATGCCGTAGTATTCTAATATAATTGCCATGCAGTTCTATTTCTTAATTGTCCAATTTTTTTACTACATTACCTTAGCCAAATTTTGCTTATGCCTCGACAATACTTTCTATCAATTGCCTTAGTTTAATTTTAATTAAACCTTCTTACTTGGCAATAGAACTCTCTCTTCTTACCATTGTTTAGAACTGTTTAGAGCCTTTAATTTTAGGATGCTTAAGGAAGATAACTTAGGATCATACGATGAGATTAGAACTTTAAAACACCTTTGTGACTTGTATGATTTAAGGAGTTCTAGTACACTTAGGGCATAGACTTGTTTAGAAAGAAAATTTTGGGTAAGAAGTTAGAGGTGCCTAACACTGGCTCTAGCTTAAGGAAGCCCTAGAGGTGCCCGAAACTGACTCTAGTAGGTTAGATTTCTTATAAAAAAAGAAGAAGAAAACAAGAATTTACCCAAGTTAAGTAGGTTAATGCTTAAGTGTTTGCTTCGAATCCTTCTAATCATCTTGTTCACAATGCATGCACACACTCACGAATCTTATAGTTTGATTCTAGGGAATTCCTAAGGCATCCAAAGACTTAAGGGCTGAGCATTCTTTGCCATGGTTTGAAGAGAGAAGGAAAATTAAGACAAAGGAGACGGTTATAAATATTAATGTTTGGTAATTGATGGTTTGCATTGCTTGAGGACAAGCAATTGTTCGAGTTTGGGGGTGTGGTAAGTGCCCAAAAGTCCTATATTTTTACCCCTTTTCCCTCTCTTTTACCGATACTATTGGTTTCCTCTTATACACCCATTTTCAACCAATAGCCTTCTTTCCCTCAAGAAGCTGAACCAACTCCCACGTGTTTTTTTTTTTTTGCAAAGGCGTTGATAAGTGCCCAAAATTCCTATATTTTTACCCCTTTTACATGGCAATTATGACTCAACCTACACCCATTTGAGCTGTATTTTTTGCTCTTCATGCATTGATTTCATCATTTATGCCTTTGATCCTTATATTATGTTTATTCTATGAAAAAGGTATTGTTTGATGCATGTTTAGCACTTTTGCAGATTTGCACGCTGCCAGGGAAGGAGATGCTGTGAGGGCAATAAAGGAAAAGGAAGGATGAAGCATAACTAGCTAGAAACAGACCCTCATCGAGCCAAGCCACAACTGACAGCTTCTACCAAGGGAAGCTGGTTTATGAAGAATGATGCCTTGCTGAGCAGAACCAGTCACAAACCCATGCCGAGGCAACAGAATGACCATGCCGCGGCCGTGTACTACTCAACTTGCTGGAGGCAAAACAGGAAAAGTGGTAGCCAATTTGTAGAGCTTTAAATGTCGTATTTTTCTACACACTTTGCGTGGCAGTCAGAGCTTGATAAGAGGACGAAAACATGGAAGGAAGGATAAAGTTGGACTTTTGGCCAAAAGTGAATAATATATTATATTAAAGAGATTCACCTCTTTAATAAAGTTATGTCCAAGTCCAACTTAACTTCCTCTCCAAGAAGGATTTTTGCCTACACCTTCCTCTATATAAAGGCGACTTGCCGCCATCTTCAAGACAATGCGGAGAGAAGAGAAGAGAGACGAGAGAACTTAGGATTTAGTTTGTGTTTTCTTTCCATTGATTATGTTCTAATTTTCCTTAGGGTTAGGATTAGTTTGTTTAGTAGTTGTGTGAAGCCTATTGTACTTATTCTTGGACTTAATCATTCTTGCATATTTATCGAGAGAGAGTTTGTGAGATTATCTATTTGTTCAATATCGAGAGCGTTGAACTCACGAAACGAATAAGTACGGTTTTCATCCCACATGGTGTTAACTAACTCGACCTAGGGATATGTTAAGAGTTCCAGCGACTAAAAGAAGCGTGTGATTGGTTGGTGTTTATCTTTGGTTTACGCCGAGAGGTATGTTCAAAGTCCATTCATCAACAGTGTTTCGAGCTTAGGAATAAGAAGGAGCCATCTAAGGACATTTTGCTGAGCCTTAACAGCATCTGCCCAAGAGCAAGGGATTGTCGCGGCAGGGACTCAACCATTGTGGCTGCGATAGGGACTTAGGTTACTGCCACGGCAATTTTGTGTTGTTGCATTCAAGACAAAGACAAGTCAATAGGATTTTACACTACGACACATTCTAATCCGGCCCATTCTCTTAACTTTATTATCTGGCTTATTTTAGTTTTAGTTCTTTAGATTACTCAAAACAACCCAAATTATCTATGTTTTTACTTATTTGTTTTGAAGTGCGAGGAAGTAAGAGCAAAAGGCTAGCTCAATCCCTGTAGAGACGATACCCGATATACTTATCATTATATTACATGACACGTGTACACTTGCACTATTACGGGGCACTTTTACAGAAGCATCAGACATCATCTCCTCAACCATTGCAGCCATCCATTTTTCTTTCTCCAGACTAGTGATAGCCCCCTAAAAAGTATCCGAATCATCACTGCTAATGTGAAGTGCAAAAGACACCATGTCTTCAAAACCCAATCTGCATGGAGGCTTTAGATTTGTGCGTCTCTCTCGATCTCTTGCTAAATTATAATTATACAAAGGAACTGCATTAGAACCGCTAGATGTTGAATTAGAACTTCCACCTTTCTCAGTTGTTACATTTTTCTTAGCTGCTCCAGGACACCGCTCGAAATCCACCAGCACCTTGTCCTTGTTCTACTACAACATGGACTACACGTCAAAAACTGCATCTCTACTGATCACTATTTTCCTTGCAACTGGATCCCAAAACTTGTATCCTTTGACACCTTTCTTGTAGTCTAGAAAGATGTGCTTCTTTGATTTTGCATCAATTTTTGATCTCTCATCACCAGGTACATGCACATAGCAGGACAACCAAAAATTCGTAAGTGTGAAAAATCAACTACATTGCCTGTCCATACCTCTTCTACAACTTTGCCACCCAAAGATGCTCGTGGTGACAGGTTAATGAGATAGCATGCCATACTGACAGCCTCTGCCCAGAAGCCTTTAGGAAGCCTTGCATTCAGTCTCAAGCATCGAGCACTTTCAGTTAATGATTTGTTCATCCTTTCAGCAACACCATTTTGTTGTGGTGTCTTGCGCAGTGAAAAATGTCTCTAGATCCCGTGCTCCTCACAAAATTTTTGAAACTGCGAATCTGTGTACTCTGTACCATTATCAGACCTCAAGTACTTGATCTTTCTACCAGTTTGATTCTCCACCTCAGCTTTCCACATCTTGAACTTGGAAAACACTTCAGATTTCTGTTTCAGAAAATACACCCAAACTTTCTTAGAAAAATCATCATTAAAAGTAACATAGTACATAGATCCACCCAATGATAATTCCATGGTAGGCCCCCATACATCAGAATGCAAATAATCAAGAATTCCTTCAGTTTTGTGCTTTCCAGTCGTGAAACTAACTTTAGTCTATTTACCAAGAACACAAAACTCACAAACATCGAGCTTGCAGCTTTTAACACCATGCAACAAATTTCTTTTATGCAATTCAACCACTCCACGTTCACTAAGATGACCAAGACACATATGCCACAATTTTGTATTATCATCATATGACTCAACAGAATGAGCTCCACCTACAATTGTACTCCCTAACCGTTTATAGATATTCCCTCCAGTTATTTTTCCTTTCATCACAGTCAATGCACATTTAACAATCCTAATGGTTTCCCTATCCTCATATGCTTTAGGAATAAAATCATTCTTATGCAAAGTGCCCAAGGAAATTAGATTCTTTTTCAAATATGGTATATGCCTAACATCACATAATGTTCTAATAGTACCATCATACATCTTAATTCTAACTTCACCAATACCAACAATATTGCAACATCTATCATCGCCTAAATAGACAGAACTAGAATTAACAGACATATAAGTAGAAAACTACTCCATGTTAGGCGTTATATGATAAGAGCATCATGAATCAAGAATCCATGCATGCGTGAACTGAGTTGTTGAAATAGAAAGCATATCGCCATCACTGCAATCTGAATTGTCATTCTGCACCACATTCACAGTTTTGGATGATGCATCAT
The DNA here is from genome assembly GCA_958450335.1 of Hibiscus tridactylites. Classification (NCBI taxonomy): domain Eukaryota; kingdom Viridiplantae; phylum Streptophyta; class Magnoliopsida; order Malvales; family Malvaceae; genus Hibiscus; species Hibiscus tridactylites. The sequence continues at coordinate 78,809,210 of OY288273.1, forward strand.
GTTTATCATTTGTCTGCCTTTTTAACTTTGGAAAATCTCGCTTCATATGTCCTGCCTCCTTGCACTTGTAGCAATGAATCATCTTCTTGCCTCTAGACTTTGATCTAGAATTCCATTTTCCAGAACCCACCTTCTGTGAATTCCTTCCACGGTCTTGATTACCCTTAACATATAAACTATCAGCATGAGGGCTTTCGCCTGTATTTTGCTTCCGCTGGTTGTGAGCCAACAAGGTTGCAATAATCTCTCCAACCTTGATTGTTTCTTTCCCATATGTAAGAGTAGTCACCATGTGTTCATAAGAGGGAGGCAATGAACACAACAGAATCACTGCTCTATCTTCATCCTTAATCTTCACATCAAGTTTAGTCAAATCATTGATTATCTTATTAAAGACATATGCGCGTTGTGCCAAATCTTGGCATTCCTGCATCTTCAGCCCATACAACCTCTGCTTCAGATACAATTTGTTTGTCAGAGTTTTGGACATAAATTGACTCTCTAATTTCTTCCATATTTCTCCTTGACGACAGATTCATTACATGATACATAATCTCATCTATCAAACATAACCGTATGGTTCCAGTCGCTCGCTGCTGCAGTTCTTCCCAATCTTCATCATCCATCGATGTTGGTTTTTCAGATCGTAAAGCTTTTAAAATCATTTCCTTCTCTAACAGATCCTTCACCCTCGTCTGCCATAATTCTAAATGTAACCCCCTAGACCCGCCTATGCGTTACAACAGATCCTAGGAAGTTACATTAGGGTCACAAGAGCGACCCACAGTAAAAATACACATAAAAACATATTTCTTCAAAACACTTATTAAACTGTAAAATCAACTTCTGTTTAGAATACCATTTCGGGAAGTCATTTAAACACATAACCAAAAATTTCAGAAAGTGCTTTGCAAATACTATCATAAAACAATAAATGACATACATGCCCACTAACTATACAGTACTGTACTCCAAAAGCAACGCCGAGAGAACTCCGAATACTGTTGGCAACCATTATACCATGATATGTTCTTTTAACCTACGGTGGTAAAAACAACATGAGCTTGAAAAAGCTCAGTAATACAGAACTACCAAAAGATGCTATAAGCTCATGCAGATATATGGTAGGCATAACATTTTCATGATATTCCATGTAGTAACAGTTTCCAATTTCTGTTCTACTATTTCGAGGTTGCATCATACTCGAGAATAACGATATTTGTTCTTTATTCAAACATCGTGAATTAGACGAAAATTATATAGGTTGGTAACATACGGAGGTGGAAACAGAGAGTTTAGTGTCTAGTGTGTTCCAACAGTGCAACGTTAATGCATGAAACGTAACAATGCAATAAACCTTTTTATTTAAAATACATTTGTTTCAAGTAGCCGTAAAGTTCATTTAATTCTTTATTTACCCTCCGACCATACTCCAATATATAGTTTCCCCAGTGCGGTATCATGTACAGGCATTAACCCGAGCCCATTGGGCGTGGGTACCATCCCAAGGATATACCTTAGAATACGGGTGGCCCTTGCCGAAGCATAGGAACCGGAAACGGGCGGACCTGGCCTAAGCCTAGGATCCGAAAACGGGCGGACCTAGCCGAAGCTTAGGATCCGAATACGGGCGGACTTACCAGCTGGATCAGGGTTGAGCCGACGGTAACTTCATATCATGTCCCGAGTACCCCAGTGAATCAGATCATCAATAGTTCATTAATCAATAACTGTATTTTTAGTAACACATTATCCATATAGCATGTTTGTCATATCGGGTGCATAGGCAAATACCAAAAATATAGTACGGTCATGCTTAATTTATAAAAACATGTCATGTTTATGTGAGTTCAAGTATGTCAATCATGTGCACGTGATCGGTATTATAACATGTAAATCGGTATGCAAAAATAGTTGTGTAGCACACATGGAACACACTAGGTGGAATAGTTTATTTCCTTGGAGATACTTGTCATTTACAGAAGAGAACACATTAAACTTTTGACCATTTGAACGGGTTTCTAAAACGAGGTCCCCATTAAAAGAGGGGTTTGAACTAACAGTTCAAACCAGACATTCGGGAGATGATACATCAAGATCTTTGAGAGTTTAGGCATATCATGAGTGATTTACTCATCTAAGCCTAAAAGGGCATTATAGTCATTTTATCACACAAAGGCATTTTGGTAATTTATACCAACAAGGCTTAAACAGTGGCTCGGAAAATTCTAGTTGTTCATCAGGTTTCCAACCAAGCATTCAGAGGTTTCCATGTCAAGATCTCTCATGATATCAGATACATTCAGGGCTATTTTGACCACTTTGGCCAATGAGGGCATTTTGGTCATTTAACTATTATAGGGGATTTTGAAACTTATCCCAATCATGAAGAAATTATGATTTACAATATTTAAGATTTTCCAGAAGTTTATCGAGCCTTCAAAACCATTCGAACTAACATATTCCAACCTTGCAGTACTAACAAACCCTTCTAATGCATCCAACTGTATCGTATATCTGAACGATCGCTTTCGTATTTCACCACAAGATTTGCCACGGAGTAGTCGAACTTATATTCTGTACGGAAAAACTTCCAACCTTACATTAATATCATGAGTGATTGACGTACGTAAGTCATGCTTCAACCCATAGAGGGATTTTAGTCATTTTCAGCTTTATTGGCATTTCTAAAATTTTATCAGAGGTAATTTACTTATTCCAGTCAAGGGGTATTTCAATCATTTTGAAGCTCAGGATATCCATCATTCCTGTCAATTGAATCATATATAGTGTTTCAATCAATTAAGTACCCATGAATGTTTCGGCTATCCAAGTAATTTCGGTACCTCCACCCACTTCATTCATTTTAGAACTCAAATGTTTATCCATCATTCTAGTTAATTTGCAAACCTCGGTGTCTGAGGATACTTTAGCCTTTTTGGTCGATACGACCCTTCCAATTAATTAACCACAACAGTATTTCCAATACATTTAGTCATTTCAGTCAATTCAGTATTTCGAGCCGCTTGATTAATTCAGAGGTACGTATAATCCCATAAATTTATATTCAGAGACTCATTCCAAATTCAAGGAAACTTAACACCTTACAATCTCGAAGGTTCAAATCTTGTTACCATAACTTTCCAGGTTTTTCGAGGTTTTCAGATGAATCACGTTGTTTTACTATGTCTAGCATAGATTTCTAGATCGCTTCCAATTCCAAGGATATTTTAGTCATTCTCATACTTTAAGGGCGTTTTCGTAATTTTATATCCGAATATTTTTAACATTTGATCATTTGACACTGATAATCGGATTTGGAGATTAGCTGCCTTATTAGTCATTTATTGAACATCAGATCCTTACATTTATTAACTTTCTCGTTCGAGCATTTTAATCTTATCCAGGTTATCATACTCAATTTCATATCTGGTTTAACTTAAGCAGAGCTAACATCACTCCTCATCATATTTATGCATGCATTTACCGAATACCAACATGTTCATAAAGCATACTAGAGGTAGTAGTGTATTACCTTTAATACTTGCTATATCGGTCGACCATGATACTCTGTTCGATCACTCTCGAACCCGAATGCGACGTCCTCAACATCCCGGATACAAGGAACTGTGAATACCTTCAATCGCACAAATTCCAATTTCAGTCTTTATTCACATTGCTCATAATTGATTATTAAAAATACATAAGCAAACTCAAGTTCAAATACCAATTCAGAGGCTTTCGGGTTAGAATTTCACGAAATGGGCTTCAAAATCGAACTCAGGACATCGAAAAGCATAAAATAGGACTTTTCGAGAAAAGTTAACTTTTTGGTCAAAGTCAACGCTGACGTCAGCAGTCAAAGTCAACGCTGACGTCACTGGTCCAATGGTTGACTCAGTGAGTTGACTCACTGGGTTGACCCAGGCGAGTTGACTCACTGAGTTGACTCGGACGAGTTGACTCACTGGGTTGACTCGGGCGAGTTGACTCACTGAGTTGACTCGGACGAGTTGACTCACTGGGTTGACTCGGTCAACGGGTCGGTCAACGGATTAGGTCAACGGGTCGGGTCGGTCAACGGGTCAGGTCGGTCAATGGGTCAGGTTGGTCAACGAGTTGGGTCAACGGGTCGGGTCGGAATGTACGCGGGTTGGTTCGGTTTGGGCCGAGAATGACTTGAGCTTAACAGCCGGGCTTGAACCGGTTAACTGACTGGGCCAGTTCAAACCGGTTGGGCCAATTCAACACTTACCCCAAAAGTTCTGGTGGCCGGACGGTCGCCGGAAGCCCTAAAATACACATGTTCAGTCGGAAAAATATAGAGCATCAACCCACAATTTAACCCAAACCTCAATAATATCGAAAATACATCGGAATCACATTGATTCTTACCTAAAATGCCAAGGGACGACCGGAGAGTGACGTAGCTCCGACGAGGTCCTTATCGGAGTCAGACGGACGAACCATCGACTGGGTTTTGCACGGCTCGACGCGGGGAGTTCGACGGCTACACCCACGTCTCGAACGGACAGCTGTATCGATCGGAGATAACAAAAAAAAACAGAGGCGACGGTTTGGGTTTCTTGTCGAAGCTTCAAACAAAATTTGCCGGTGAAAGGTGGCTCGATCACGCGCGTGGTGGTCAAGGCCGTGATCGTGGCGACGCGACGCCTCCGGCGATGTAGGCGATGACCACCACCGCCCGACGGTGACAGAGATCAAGGGCGGCCGATCGGGAAGGTGAATGGTCACTTTTAAAATTCCCAGATCTCTGATATTTTATTCATATCTAAAATGTGCGTTGATTTCGGGTAGGTGAGGAGTCTCACTTTTATTCATTATTGGATTACACAATTAAACCATCTCCTAAATAAAAACTAGAGTAAACTAAAGCCATGGATTGCCTTAGCTTAGATGGTTAAAGCTTAGGTTTACCAAGCATAGGTCACGGGTTCAAGCCTTCACAACCACACTTACCATTTTTTTTACTTGCTTCCCTTTTTAGCCTCTACTCTTTATTTTAGGGTGTTACACGAAGTTACCCTCACCATTGAATTTTACCACTTCGAATTTCGCACCAGACATAGCCATCTCAACAAGGCTCTTGATATCATTTGTTGGACAAATAAGCAAACGAACAAGAAAATTAAACGAGAACACAAGAGATTTAACGGGGTTCAGCAATGTGCTTACGTCCTCGGGGAGCAAGAGCGGATGTTTTCTTATTGATTCAATCAATTAGGTTACAAATAACATAATATATATAAGTAACCATATCCGGTACATTTACCAAAATACCTCGTACCGTATCGTGGGGGATTCCCCCCGCACCCCCAACCCACTTAGTCCAAACCCGCAGACTAACTCGAGTACTCTAGTGATGGACAGATGCTCTCGTCACCGCTACGCTCACTCCCGCTCCGCTAGAGCATCTGTCCTTATATCAGTATATGAGCCATACTTAACTCATTAGAACACCATAGAAATCATTAGATTACTACAATCAAATCAAGATTTGTGAGAATATCCATTAAAATCCATTAATCCCATTAGAAATTTGTTTTAATTATTCCAAAGCATGAGAAATCATAGATTAGGAATAAAAATCATGTAGAAAATCATTAAAGAACATTTTCTCACATTGCTTAATGAAAAACCAACATGAAGATGAACTCCCCTCTTGATTTCAAACAAGAAAAATAGTGAAGATGATATAGAAATCAAAATCCCTAATCCACAATTATTTAGAAAATAAATGGGGAAGAAATTGAAATAAAAATAATTAAGGAATCAAGAAGTCCCTAAGTTTTGTTTGGAAGAAAATGAGAGAAACTTAGAAATATTTTTCTCATCTTTTAGAAAATTACAACCGTCAACTTCTTTTTGTTAAAAACAAAAGGGAAAAGATATTTCTTTCTTTATTTAATAATTTCATTAAAAATACTACTTAAATCTCTTTTTTTTTATATAAAATTGCCATTAATAAAATCTTACAATTCTTGTAATATAGTCCCTATGTAATTTAATATTAAATCAACCCATTTAAAATTACCCAAGTTCAAAATCATCCTTTAACAAACTCATTAAAATATTTTCAAAAATATTTGCCACGATAAATTTATCAATAACCAATTAATCAAACAAACTTATTTTCCCGAATTAATTAATTAGCTAAAGTCTAATAAAAAATTCCAACTCGATTATGATAATTGACCCAAATCTTCTAGCCTGTTTTCGGGGTGTTACAACTCTCCCAACTAAAAGAAAGTTTATCCTCGAAATTTACGTGAAGGGAACAACACAAATAAAAACCTTCATTCATCCAACAACTTCCTTGATTACACTTACGCCACATAACTTTCAAAAATTCAATCGTCTCGATGAACAACACCTAGTTACTAGAGACTTAATCAAAAACATTTGTGACCAATGGTAGAACCATCAATTCTCAACTTTCTCATTACGAGGACAAGCAAAGGGTCAATCAAACATCTCAATGTAAATGTAGGCAACTCAATAATTACACATTTGAGCTTAAAACCATCTTGACACAACATGTCACAAAATTGATCTTCCCATTTATCTACATATCAACTATTAAGACTTGATTCAACAAACCGTTACCCATTATTCTCTACAACCTTCATCCACGGAAAAACTCCGAGAAAAACTCAACCACCCATATAATATCCGGTTTCTCATTGTCTCAACCAGTATAAAAAGTATCTAACTCTTATCCCGAAACAATGCTAAAATACCAAAAACCTCTTTTAGCTTGCACCAACCCTTTCTAATATCCAATCAGACCTTCATAAAGAATTTTCAATTCACAAACCTTTGCAAAAATCATCAACAACACTCAAAACTTCAACCAACATTAAAGGCTTCACTTAACCAAACATTAATCTCAATCCATGAAGAACAACTATCTCAATTTAGTCATTTAAACAAATTATGCTCCCATCCTTGTAAAATCAATTTTAGATTAATATTAACTACAATGATTCATTAGTACCCATTAGAAAATATTAGGTTTGGAACAACCTAACCATAACTTGTTCTTAAAACCATTACAAACCAATTAAATTCACTTTAATCATAAATGTTAATAGAAATAATAGATTAAGGACAAAAAGTGTGTGGAATGTCAATAAAAATCCATAGCTCACCTTGCTTGATAGAAGTACAACCAAAATGAGCTTTCCCTTGTATTCTAACGTGAAAATCATTGTTTACCAAAATCCACCGACTTGCTTAAGTTAAAAAATCATTTGGACGAAAAATAGATTAGAAATAAGTCAGGAAAATCAATTGATAATTGAAAACATTTTAAGAAAATAGAAAATATAAAAAAATAGTTTCTAATAGAGAGGAAAATTTTAAAGAACCCACAATTTTAAGAAAAATGTTATCCATCGGCAATTCTTTTAACAAAATAAAATTGAGTTATTAAAATACAAAGGGTGTAATTTTTTTGCTCGGCAAAAGTATGATTTTATTGTGAGGAATCAAACAGGCCACCATTCCCACAAGCATCGTTAAAAACCTCCCTAATTCTAGTTGGAGTAAAAGAGTACCCGAGGGAATGTTAAGATCGACAACACACACAAAAAACAACAAAAACACAAAAGAACACCACATCCACGCCAAACACAAGGCAAAAACCACACCACATCAAGCCACTCTCACTCGACACCACATGCATGCAGCACACACAAGCAACCCCCAAAACTACTACTCCAGCATCCTACAGGAAACAAGTACACCATATCGCACAACCGCAACACTAGTAAAGGACTTGGAACCACGACGTACGATCTACCCCACTTTCGTTAGTGCATTAGCCAAACCATTAGCCTCACGATAAATGTTGTGGGAACACACATCTTTCAACACATCACATATCTTATCTATTTGGCGAAACCAATACCAATTTTTCCATGGACGCCGATCATAATGCAAAATCCATGAAACTGCCACCACAGATTCCGATTCTATCACCATAGCCGGAAACCTACTCTACTGATAAACCAATTAAATAACCTTCCAAAACACTATTCATGTCCAATTTGTCATATTCCTTTGTAAACAGATTCGATTATTAATTCGGAATTAATTAACGAACTAAACTCAAGCTATGATCCCATATGGAGCCTAGCAAAATATCCAAATCAGTAGAACATATTTTGCCACAACCCTGCTAACGGTGAAACAATCTCACGAGATTCCTCAACAAACTTTGATAACCATCAATTGGATCTAGAAAACCATGTACTTCTGACACTAACTTTGGTTTCTCCAAATCTAGAACAACTCCAACTTCCAAAAATCAATATTTAACACCTTCAATAAACCTTGAGAACTCCAAAGAACCTCATCACTAAAACTACTTACATCATATCCTCATCGGCCTCCGAAAAGTCACTCGTAAGTGTGAACATATGTATGCATGATTACTTATATGCCCTCATGGATGTCTATGTATGTAAAACCTCTAATGTCATGCCCAAATGTATGCATGTACTGAAATATTTAAACATATACATATAAGTGTTCATGTACTGTGCATGTTCAACTATTGATACTTACTAATAACATTTTCAGAACCGAAATTCCGTTCAACATGCCAAAACATGCACTTACCCAAATAAGGAACTAACTTTCCTTTTGCTAGAAAGCCTGCTAAACCATTCATGATTGTCGATCAAGATCCTTCTCGGTACCATTGTACATGAGAATAACACTATTCTTGCTACACATGAAACCAAGTATTCACCGAATACTCAACTCAACGCAACCTCGAATGCCACTAATGCATTCGTCGTCTATATGGCACAACTGAAAACTTATACCAGCCAAACACTCTTAAACGCCATTATCGTTAACAACCATACTAGTGCTTCAGAAAATATAACTTCCGGTCAAGCATATCCACAAGTGACAAGCCAACCATTATCACAATTACATTCTCAACTCATACATTTGCTTAATGCCCGTCAACACGAACAAAAAAGATTCGGAAGCCGTACCAAAAAACATCTCTATACCGAAATCAACTTCACAAACATAGGTTAACATGGGAAAACTCCCTAAAAAGCACTCCAGGAAAGAATTCCTGAATAACACAGACATTCAGAACTCGAACATCATTAAACCTTGGTTCACCACATAAGCCAAAATCTCATCAAACTTAAATCGGTCTGTTCTTGGACAACTCCATCGCAAAAATAAAAATCAACTCCAATCTTTGAAACTCCAACACACTCAAACAATTGCCTTCAATTAATATACATGATTGCGTGAAGCTAGAATCCACTAAAAGACGCAATAGTGAATGAAAGAATGATGACACGACTTTTCCTTAATCAACATACAAATTCCACGATTCTGCTACGCACTCTGACCTTCAAAGATGAAAATTAATTCAATGCCTTATGCATATTTCATACCTTGACCATCCTCATGGAAATGAAGTTGGGGACACTATCAAGTTCTCCTTAACAATCAACATCACTGATCAAGCTTTGATCCTAAACATCAACTTTCTTGCATGATGTGTACATCACAACCTTTCCAACTCAAACACTCCAAAATCCTCATTAGAATCTCGGATGTAGCTTTCTCAAGCTAAATTTATGAATTTTAATATTACGATCAAGCATACGACACCTTACAACATACTCATTTCCATTTATGTCACTTCACTAACTTCTTGTCTTCAAAACGCACATCGCTAATATTGATGGTAATAACCACTTTTAACATTCAAAACAGTGGACCAAAGCCACCCATAAATTCTTAAATGAGGTCATCATCACTCAAGTGAAGGGACCACTTTTAATTACTCTCGATCGAGGATAAAGTCAACTCAAGATCGTAAACCACTTTCCTTGTACTACAATAACCCAAACAACGCTTACTAAGCTCGAAAGTAATTACTGAATAAATCATTTCTCATCTAAAATCAAATTCATTACCGGTGTTTAAACTTGACAGTTGGGGTGTAGGCTCAACAAGTGATCCAAGACAAACCAGCAAAAACCTTTTCAAATATATTTCTACTAGGCAATGTGTTCTCGATTATCCCTAACATAAGTAATTAACAACATGAACACATACGAAACACATTTATCAATTCCTCAAAATAACCAAATTAAACTCTATCCATCCAAGGTTGTGAACCTGACTCTGACACCACCAAATATAACCCCCTTGATCTGGCCTATACGTTAGACCCGAACCAAGAATATCACATTGGGTTTGTCGAAGCAAACCCGAACTGTCTTACTCGAGTTACGATCCATTTTTTCTTTTAACTTGTCTAGATGCATTACTAAAACCTATGGTATGCATACAAGCAGCAACTCAATTTTCATTCGATACGAACATCGATAAGGCACTCAATTGCAAGTGCAAGCATTCTAGGGAACAAAATGCAAAACAAAATAATTACAAGGACTTATACCAGTTTCAAGTTACCCATACTTAATTAATCATATTTCATGCTAGCGTGTCAAATTTTAGCTTCAACGGATAACAAATAAGCATCTAATTTAGCAAAATAAGAAATTAAGGACTAAATTGTACAACTACCTAAATATAAAGACTAACACAGTTATAAAAGCTTCTCGCTAAAAATAAATATATTGAAAGCATGCTTGCAAAATCTCAGGTCAAACGGATATCATTTACCTATTCAATTGATGCAACAACATACAGTGACCAAAATGCAAATATTCAAAACTTGGTCAAATCCATTAACCGAATTAACCATCAATCATTCTGATACAAGGGCTACACTAGAATGCATTTTGAAGATTTGTATCCCAACTCGAACTTATCCAATTACTTATGAACAACATTGACATGCTTCTAATAATATATCACCATTAAACACACAGGCTCAGATAATTGCATATCAATTATTCAACACAATTCATATTTATACAAGTAATCTAGAGGCATGCTTCCTAACAAAATGGTCAAGACCTAAATCTAGGCTTTAAAATTAATTAAGGAATTAAAGAATATGATCATATGTACTCCTAGAACACCAGCAATCATTCCAATTATTATCTAAACTGTAACCCTCTCGACCCGTTCTAGGCGAAAGACCGAACCGAATGGGTCACACGGGGAATATTGAAGTAAACCGGGAAGGTTTACCCCAATAAACAACCCTAATTTTTTTTCCTTTTATCTTCTCTAGATGCTCAACTTAACCTATGTATAAAGACTCACAGCAGAATGATTAACAACTCAATCAGACTTCGATTAGACACTTATTTGGATTCAAACACGTTTTAGGGACCATTTTATAATTTTAGTAAAACACATAGACTTTCTAAGTTTTAAGGTTACCAACCTTTAATTAGTCACATTACATGCCATTGTGTCAAATCCTAGCTCAAAAAAATCATTCAAGCTCATTTAATTGCATCCATAACAATCAGGGACTAAAACGTAAAGAAACAAAACTTCAAAAGATTTCATTAACTGACTTAACAGCATGGTGTTTCGGAACAAGGAGCCATGTATCAAAACACCTTGTTTCGGAATAGTTCTTGGTGTTTCGGTACACGAGCCCATTTCGGTAAAGCCTCCAACCCGTTTCGGTACACATCATTCCAGTAGCCAGATTAAGTTAGCCCGTATCGAAACGGCCATCCTTGTTTCGAAACCCTTAGGCCATTTCAGGCTCACCGTTTCGGTACAACCTTGGGCGTACCGAAACGCCTGAGCCTGTAATGACACTTTTGATGGTTTTTCACACTGTAGTGCATTCATAATCAATCCAACATGCTTTCAACATGCATACAACATATCTAAACATCAATCCTTAATCTTTCATGGCATGTTCATCATCATAACATGAGCATTTGCATCAAAGGTAAACTATAGGCATGCATCCTAATGTCAAGCCAAGCAAAATACAAAAATGCAAAGTAAAGCATAAACCAAATACCAAAGGCCATTTACAAGTCTAAAACGGCAAACCAAACTTGTTCAAAAGGGAGTTTACACAAATCTCCCACAAACACAACAGATCCCCCATTGCCCTTATTACATATAGTCTAATTGAAACATACTTTTGCGATTGAAGTCTCTTGAGATCCCTTTCTACTTACTGCCTCCAAAGCCTCAATTATCTGCATTGATGGACAAATGAGAGCGTAAGCACACAAGGCTTAGTGAGGAGGCTCAAAAACAAAACATCATCAATGCATAGAAACCATTTTCCATGCTCACATTGAAATCTCATTTCAATTTACTAAAACATCATTTGAAAACCATCATGCCCTTTTTAAAACCATGCACTCTCCTTAAGCAAAAACCAGCATTTGAAACCTCATGCTACATGTATCATGAATCATCAACAAGTTTCCAATCTGCACTCAATTTAAGCCCTCCCATGCATAGCTATCATATGCAAAGCTTAAAGAGTAAAACATGTATAAACCACATTATGCAACATAAACCATTTCATGATACATCATCAATTATATTGGCTTACAAGTGATCATTAAACAAGTTCTTATCTCAAAACAACATATCACATACACGGATTCAACAAGTATCTACTCGATACTTCAAGCCATCTTAATCGGAATTGGTACATTCACAACCATAGGTACTATATCAACCGGGTACAAATTACAACCCATAAGGACACTGACCCTATCATCGGTTAGATGCTTAACCACTAACGAGAGATGGGACACCAACCTCCTCGATCATTAGGGTACTTGGACGGAGATACAAATACCAACCCCTCCACATCCAAGGCGACTTTTTATAGTTCACTCAATCCTATAGCTGGCTAACTATATCTGATATCATTTATAAAATCAAAACACCACTTGCCAACATAATTCACAATTAACGCATACCTCGTTGTTTTCAAAGCATCATCAATAAATCACATTTCCAAGCATTAAACCATGCTTAAAATCAAAAGTATAAGTCATATACTTACAAGGATCACTTACCATGTGCATCATTCAACATCACATCATTAAAAATAGTAAACACATCCTTAAAACATGCTTTAACAATAGGTAAATCCATTAAACCAAAACAGTGCATAAATCATCACATAATAGCACAACCGAGAGAGAAAATTCCTTTAACTTACTTCCCAACTTAGTTAAGCTTTTCAAGCTTACCACTAAGTTCTCAAAGCATCTTTTAAAGCTGAAATTCACGTTCTCACTCACCGACACGCGCAACCTCAACTAGCCGACGCGAATCCAAACAATCAAAGCTCACGAAACTTTACCGATTGCTTTCGATATGTTCTCCCCTATTTATACCACACAAGAACAGGGGATTAATGCATCACAATGCATTAAAGTCTCCAGCAAACAAACCTACCCTGCTGCTCTGCCAAAAAAACCAAAACGTCTATCCGAAACAACCGAGAACACCTTCGATTACACTACAAACTCAGCCCAGCCAAAACTTAACTCTTCAATCCATTTTTAATCATCAATTAACATCCAAAACCAACCTATTTGCACCCTTATACCTCCAACAACCTCAATTTCACCTAAACACCACAAAACCCAGATCTACTAACCTAAACAACTAGAGATTCAACTTGTTTCGGGATTAATATGATTAAACCTTTATTTTAACATTATTTGACATCCAAAACACGATTAAAATCAATCATAACTCAGACAAATTAGATCCAATACGAAAATCATTCAAAAACACCATTTAAGCTTGATTTAATCATAAAACCTTGTTAAGAAACATAATTAGAGAGCCAAATACTTGAGAATTTCTATAAATAACCTTGATTAGAGGAGTTAAATGAAAATTACTTCTAATCCTTGCCTATTCCTTCAATTGACAAGATTTGTTGAAAAACCTTCAAGAATCCTTTGAGATTAATGGAGAAAACATCAAGGAAATTATTTGCAAATCAAAAGGATTGGAAAGATGAAAATATCTGGAAGTTTTGAGAGAAAAGAGATGTTTGGCTGATGGGAAAAAAGAGAAAATGAAAGTTACGTCAAAATAGCTTTTATAAAAACTAATTCCTTTTTTACAAAAACATCTCTTTATTTCCTTTAATTAAACACATTTAAAATATGGTCAATCAAAGGAATAGATTGTTAATACAATAATAGCTCCCTAAATATTCTAAGCTTTGACCCTCTTTCAAAACAGTAATTTAAAAATAGTTATTTATTTTTGCGTTTTAGTCACTAAACCGAAATGTCGACCTTCCAAAAATCATTTTACAAAATTGACTTCACCATTCCTTAATACATATTTAAAGAGGATTTTAGGAATTTTTCTCATAATTTTATCACATCCTGAACCATGTTTTCCCTAAACCAACCCCGAACTAACCCATATCTCTAGTCTAGGTTCTTCGGACCCTAAACCACCTTTAAAACTCCTAGGCCCAAAACCAGGGCGTTACATAAACCATACAAATCATTAGATCATAACCATCCAGTGTACTTGGCATTAAATAAAAACAACATCTTAATCATTAAATACAACCATCGTCGAACGTAATGAAAAATCAATTAGACTATCGTATCTTAAATAAAACGATTCATCCAAATATTTTACCCACATTGCCTTATTACAAATAATGATAATATTGTAAACATACTTTTTTAATACGTTTGTCTTGGGACCCCATCTTGCCTCGGACCACAACCCCGCAATTTCTTTATTCACTGCATTGACGGGAGAAAAGGGAGCATAAACATATAATGCCTAGTGAGTGCGCTCAAAAAGGGCAAGGCGTTAATACATTTTCAAAACCAAAATCGATATTAAAAACCCATATTAAAGCAAGTAAAATTTGTCATTTCCAAAGCATTTAAACACATGTATATAATCAATCTTTGGAACTAGATGATCATTTTCTAAAACTTTTCAAATCGTTTACACATAACACTCAAAACATATTACATCATATGCATAATCATGTATCATGAATTGCGAGCATAACCTCATATGAAAAACTTCAATTTGAGCTCCCTTATGCGTGATCATTTCATTTGAAAAGCTTAAAGAGTATCATAAACATATATCACAATATGCAAGCCTTTCAACCTCACCATGATACATTATCTCATGTATTGGCATTAGAGAGACCAAAACCATATCATAGCATTTTTAAGAAAACACGTTGAATACTCGGATTTCCGTGGTGGTACCGTTAAACATACCTTATACTTCGTGGTACCTTTAAACACACCTTGATATCCTCTCACCGGAGAATACGGTGGCATCCCACCCCTCGATAGTTGTGGTTCTCAATGGTCGAAGAATATGGTGGCATCCCACCCCTCGACAATCAATGAGGCGACTTATTATAGTGCACTTTAAACTCTATGGCATGCCAACTATATCCGATAACATTTATTTCGTTGTCACTAAGCCAATATATTCTTTCAACCATGTTACCTCAATGTTTTTCTTAAGTATTTAACAAAACATTTTCATATGCAAAATCAGATTGTCAAAGGCAACAACTGCATTTCATTTAGGAACCATTTCTCAATGCTCTTAGGCATCCACATAATTAATAAATCTTTTCATATCATTTAAAAGATGCATAAAACAGTAAGTAAATCAATCCATGCTTTTAAATCAAAACATATAGATCAATACCCATATCAAACAGATATTTAAAGGAATGCTTAGTTCCGAGCTTAGTTAAGCTTGCTAGGCTGTAACAAAACCCTCAAACCTTAGTTCAAACTTTATTTGAAGAACAAACTTATATTTGCACTCACCAACTTGCTATTGTCTCGGTGCCAACTAGGCGTGTTCAAAATTACCTGACCCGAACTACCCGACCCGACTACCCGACTACCTGAACATAAATAATCGGGTATTTACCCAGAAAATTTATTTTACCCGGGTCGGGTACCCGGCCCGTCATTTCTCGGGTCGGGCCCGGGTCAAAAAAATATGATTTTTTCGGGTACCCAGTTACTTTCGAGTACCCGGTTCCTATTTTTTTATTTTTTTATTTTATTAGATTACTTAATAATTTTACTTTAGAACTATATTTAAATCCCTAAATCCATTCTATATTTGTATTATATGTTTTCATGTTTTAAAATTTTCAAAAATATATATTAATTTGTGAATATGTAACATTCGATATGAAACAAACAACAATGTTTCTGTATTGCATTTATGCATTAGTGGGTTTCTTTAAAAATATGAGATTCGAAAAAAATCATTATCGAGATTAATATTTTTAATGTCTTTCTTATGGTTATAAACTTCAAATTATTATTATTTTTTGTTTGGATCATGTGTTATGAACTTTTAAGGTTTTTTTAAATTTTAAAATAAAAAAATAAAAAAAATGAGAATCGGGTACTCGGTACTCGATTTTACGGGTACCCGGATTTAGCGGGTACCCGATTATCGAGTACCCGGTATTTTCGGGTCGGGACACGGGCCGATAAACTTAATACCCGAAGGTCCTGGTACCCAATTTTTCGGGTACTCGAAAACCCGGGTACCCAGATTTGAACACCCTTAGTGCCAACGCTTCAACACTTAACCGAAAAACGTTCGAACACTTGCCATCTTCCACAAGAAAATACAATGATCAATA
Source organism: Hibiscus tridactylites (assembly GCA_958450335.1). Taxonomy (NCBI): domain Eukaryota; kingdom Viridiplantae; phylum Streptophyta; class Magnoliopsida; order Malvales; family Malvaceae; genus Hibiscus; species Hibiscus tridactylites. The sequence goes on from OY288273.1 coordinate 78,825,822, forward strand.
TACATTAGACCGCTACAAAGTATCCACTTATTAAAATTTCCGAACCACTTCTATTCGAACAACCATACTCGAAATAGCCAATTTCCATTTTTTTTCACCCTGCTCCAGGGGCATTTCGCTACTGCCAACTATCCCTTTTTTTCCCCTTAAACTATTCACGTCACTGTTCCAAAATCAACTCCCCATGCTTCCTTCACATTTTTTTAATATTATTATTTCCTACAGCCGTCAATTTGGCTGAAAAAGGCAGCAAGTGCCGCACCAAGCCACGCACAGCTCGCCCCTGTTCCGCACCATTCGATTCGATTTTTCTTTTTCTTTTCAAACACCTTACAAGAATTTCATTAAACATATATGGTGCATCTAATATATAACCCAACAATTAAATCAATCATTCTACAAAACACCTCCAATCAAGAATTTAAATTTAAATTCAACTAATTAGATTAATTTTAAGAATTAAATTACAAAATCAACTTTAAATTATTATTACCCATCCACACAACATTAGAACTCCATAGAAATCATTAAATTACTACAATCAAATCAAGATTTATAAAAAAAATCTATTAAAATCCAATAAACCCATTAAAAATTAGTTTTAGTTATTCTAAAGTATGAGAAATTATAAATTAAGAATCAAAATCATGTAAAAAATCATTAAAGAACATTTTCTCACCTTACTTGATGAAAAACCAACTTAAAGATGAATCCCTCTTGATTTTCAACAAAAAAACAATAGTGAAGATTATGTAGAAATCAAAATCCTTAATCCATAATTGTTTAGAAATAAATTGAGGAAGGAATTTGAAGTAGAAATAATTAAGAAATCAAGAAATGATCTTAAGTTTTATTTGGAAGAAAATGAGAAAAAATTATCTTTCTTATTTTTTAGAAAATTACAACCACTAACTTCTTTTTGTTAAAAACAAGAGAAAAAAATATTTCTTTCTTTATTTAATAATTCCATTAAAAATACCACGTAAATCTCTTTTTACAAAATTGCTATTAATAAAATCATGTAATTCTTGTAATATAATAACTATGTAATTTATTAAATCAACCCATTTAAAATTACTTAATTTTAATTTCGTTCTTTGACAAATTCATTAAAATATTTGTCATGATAAATTTATCGAAAACGAATTTAATCAACCCAACCTATTGTCTGGAATTAATTAATTAACTAAAGTCTAACTTAAAAATCTAACTCAATTCTGATAATTCACCATAATCTTCTAACCTTTTTTAGAGTGTTACAAGTTGTGCTTCTGTTTAGTTTCAGTTGTTCGGTTTCTTCCCAAACAAGCTTGTGATATGGTTTTGTTGAGTTGGTGAACTGTGAAGGGGAAGAAGTTATTTTATATGGTCATGTTGAGGTGGTGATACTCTTATCAGAAAATAATGGATAATTAGTGATTTTAAGGCATATTAATTATTGGTAAATTTGAAGTTTTAAATAATAAATATTATGGTTTATATTCTACTCCATAAGATCTTTAGAACAATATAATATACTCAGTGAGCTATTTGGAAATGTTGTTGAGAGACATGTAGTGCTTAAAACACTCTATCTCACATGAAAAATCAGTTTATTTCGAGTTTTAGACTAAATTCGAGTTTCGAGTCAATTTTTCACCTTTATTGGACTTTTAATTTTAGTTAGTTCAATGATATTGCACGTTAATGAAATGTTAATTTTAAGTTTAACTCCTAAACTTTTAAATGTTCATTGTTCATCATTTTCAAACAAAAAAAAGCCCTTTTCAATGTTCATTTCTCATCATTTTCATTTATAAAATGGTTCGCCTGGCTCCTCCCCAGCATTTTGATACGATGATTTTCAAAGATCCTCCTACTGCTATTGCTCCAATCTTGGAACGAGACATGGCTGCTATACACAGCCATCCATAAGCTTACTGCGTAAGATTCTTGTATAAAAAAAAATTCCTTTTATCCCCCAAAATAATTCTTCTCTAACTCTAAGATTGTTTGTCATCACTGCCTTCCGTGATGTCTTCGAAGAAGAGGAACTTAGATAAGGTCGGGAGTCGTTCCCGACAGGGAACAAATGAGGATATCGGAGAGTGGCACGACTCTAAAGGAGGGCACACTGAGCAAGTACGAGAAATTAGCCCACCTCCGCTTTATTTAATCAAACCAAGGGCCTATGGAAGTCGGGCTCGTCACCGGTCAATATTAGATCAAGCAATAGGGGATGTAGCACTGACCTCTTTTTTTTATTGATTCATTACAATAGAATAGGAGAAAAGATCGTATAGTTCCCTATCGAGACAACAGAAATTCTCAACGGATCCTTTGTGAGCTGGGCATACCTTTTTCGTGCGCTTTTATCGTGACAGGAACAGAACAACGCGTATTATTATTTTGATCATTTGTAAGAATAAATCTCTTGACTATCCGAGTTGTTTTCCTAATTGATCTCACACGACAATAAACCCTTTTTTAATCAAAAGAGTGGTTTACAATTGCAAAAAATGTTTTATAAATCTTGTTTGAAAAGATCAACATAACTACTAAATTGCTCCATTTTTTGTGAATCTTTCAGGTTTTGTCGTCTTAAGATCAAATTCCCATATAAACTACATTCTCAGTTCTCCGATTCTATATTTCAGGGCATTTCATAGCTAAAGAAAATAATCCAAATTACTGGATTTCAATGCACCATATGAGTTTGTTCAAAGTACCCATTTGAGTGCTTTATGATGAATGAATTTGGAGGACAAAAATCATGTTATCGTTGTTCCCATGATGAAGTTTGCTTCCCCTCTGAATATCAGTCGCGAAACGCCCAAAATTCCCTCTGAAGTTTGCTTCATAAAAATAGTAATATGAATATCCAGTAAATTCGTTGAAGTGATAATTTTGAAGTTCTATTCACAAGTACATTTTCTGCTTCAATATTTGAAGATTGTATTCAAGATTGAATTGTGAAGACTCAAAGGTCTTAAACGATGCCTACATGAGGGGAGTAAATAAGTGATGTAAAATTAAAAATATTTTTAATGAGGTAACATGTCATTCGTATTAAAATATAATGTATTTTTTTTCTTTACTATAATTTTATCCCACAAGATTTTCTTGGTAAAGTTTTAACAAGACACATGATTTGTTAATCTAATAGAGAGTGTTATGAATAAATGTGGATGTCCATTCCATTATCATTCATTGTATGGTGATACTTCCATATACATTGTACAATGACTTTTGGATTCATATTCATGTACCCTATGATATTTATAGCCCAATAAATAGAGGCAATGTATATGCTTAATTGATACAAGCAATAGAAAGTTCTCCCTCTCAAATTGTGTTCCTTACTTCTAAATTTTAAAATTTCTTAACAATTAATCCTTTTTTAGATTTTTTTTGAACAATATCTTTTTTAGAATTAAAGAAATTATAATTAAATGAAAAATGTAAAATGTCTTCTCATTCAACCAAGCGGAAATGATAAATATGATTCAAATGATATTGATGGATTACATTTAAAAGAGAGCCGTATTAATCGCCAGATAAAAAGTATTTTGTTTTATAAAGTTTGTTTCTTTGAAAAAAGTGGAAAAGATGTTTCCTCCAGGTTTTCAGGATGCGATAGAAAATAGAAACCCTAATGTTCCTAGTAGGGTTTTGCCGGGGTCTTTGGCTTTTGCGAATTCGGGTGGCCGGCCACTGGGAGACGAGAGGCATGGTCTCATTGAGAAGGAGGGTGCGACGGCTATGGGTGACGGAGGGTTGTTGGTTCCTGTCATCTCGACGGCTGGGGTGTTGGAGAGGTCGGGCTCGCCTCTGGAGAATTTTGTGCAACGTGATGGGAAGTGCTCGAAAGAGGGTGTGTTGAATGTTTCGAATCAGGGAGAGAACGGTGATACTGGATTGTCGAGTTCGAGTGGTAATAGTCAGGGGTATATGACGGTAGTGTAGAACCCTATGTTTGACGTAGTAGGGGCAGGATTCGAGGCTATCCAACTAGACGACACAGGTGCTGCTGTGCCGGTGAAGACAGTGCAGGGGGACAAGCAGTCCTATGCTATGGTGCTTACGGGTGCAGGGAGCGGATCGGCTAACCCGGGTAAGGAAGCGACGAAAGGTGAAATTATAGTGCATGATGATAATGTGATAACTAAGGAGGATGGACCGTTTCCAGTTATTCGGTTCTCTGAACGTGTTCATGCGTCTATTGACCGCAGCATGGGGAAAGCATTGATTGTTCGTCTTCTTGGAAGGACGATCAGCTATAGGGTTCTTTGGAACCGTTTACAATCTTTGTGGAAGCTAGTTGGTCGGTTTCAACTCGTCGACCTTGAGAATGAGTATTTCTTAGTGAAGTTTGAGAAGGAAGAGGACTACATAGAAGTGTTAACCACTGGTCCCTGGACAATTTTTGGTAGTTACCTTACGGTACAACCTTGGAGTAGGGACTTTTATACTGACAAAGCTCACCCATCGCATGTTGTGGTTTGGGTGAGGCTTCCTGGCTTGCCTATACGGTACTACTGTTGAGTGTGTAAAAGTTCTATTATTTACACCCTATTTAACCCATATTTCTGCTGCATTCAAGCATAATTCATTGCATTTAGGTTAGTTTACAATTAGACATCACAAATATATTAAATGGCACAGTTTCTACTGAAATTGGTTGCTTTTGCAGGTTGTTGTTGTAGCAGATGGAGAGGCATGCGCTGGGCAGTGAAGCAGAAGAGCTGGAACTGGACGAGCAGTCAAGGAGGACGATGCTGCCATGGTTGCCGCCGTGACAGCAGAGAACGACAGCAGTTTTGAGGAGAAAAAGCAAAGTGGACCTCGACATATAGAGAAAATTAAGCCCGTCTGTCGTGGAAAACCAGTATATATTTCCAAGCCCTAGATCAGAAGGAATGACAAGCCCAAAGTTCAAGGAGAAAAAATCCCAAGCAAGAAGGAGGACGATTTAAAGTTAAATTCTCTGAAGATTTAGTCTTTATTAGAGTTGTACTTTAATTTAAACTTGTATTCTTGCTATTTTAGAAAACTTGGACCCAAAGCCTATATAAGGGCATGTATTTCGACCTAGGAGGGGGAGAACCTATCTCTAGCCTTCTTCCCAAAACCCTAGCCGTTTTCATCCTCTCATCATGTTCTAAATTCCCCTTAGGGCCACGGGTTGATTTGTAAAGTAGTTGCAAGGGTTGCTTTTGTTTTAGGAATTTTCAGTTCAATAAAATAAACTTCAAGTTCTCTTATTCTGGTTATTAACATCTTGCAAGAGTATCGGGAGAGCATTGCGAGGTTATCTATTTACTTAATATCGGGAGAGTTAAGTATACGAAAGGAATAAGTGCGAGTTCTCTAGTTTATAGTTGAACTATCTCGGACCTAGGGATAGGACGAGGTTAAGTGGCTAAAGAAGAATTCAACAACTTCGGTGTTCATCCTTCGATTCACGCCGGGAGGTATCATCAAAGACGTGATCATCGACAGACTTGGACCTAGGGATAGGCCAAGGCACAGCAGGGATTCTTGCCAAACTTGAAGTACGGAGTTGAGTGTTCGCTGCCGCGACAAGCAACAGACTACCGTCGCGACAGGTGCTGCCGCGACGGGGACGACGACAGAGCTGAATTTCCTAGACTTAGCAATACCTACACTACTGAGCAACTTAATACCAGCCCATTCTCTCTATCTTGATTTCTTTACTCTTTTATTTAAGTTTTCTTTATTATTCTCGTGACAAACATCTTAAATATTTTCTTTACTTTCGTGCAGTAACTGAAGGTGAAGCTATTAGCCCAGTCCATGTGGAGACGATATCCGATACTTCCGTATCACTTTACTACTTGCGTCATGTACACTTGCACTACAATTGCGATAGACACTTTTACACGCAACAAGTTTTTGGCGCCGTTGCCGGGGACTGGCAACATAACACTACCTTTTCTTTTACTGCATTTTTCTTTTGTTATTTTATTTTTCTGTTTTAATCTGGTTTGTTCAACTTTTGCTTTTCACAAGGTTTCTTGTTTATGCGCAGATCGAGACGAGGAGAAGAACCTGAGTATCCATTAGATCCTGAAATCGAACGTTCATTCAATCTTAGGAACCGACTTCGTCACGTATTAGCCAGAAACGAGTACCTTGAGGAACAGTTAGAGATGATGCAAAACCAAGGGAACCCTCAGGTTGATAATCCTGCCAGAGATGGAGAGATTATCCCTCCTGTCGGCGACCCGTCTGGCGCTGCCGCACGATGGTCCTGTCGAGACTACATGCTGAATGATCATGTAGAACTAGAAACCACGCTGCCGGATATAGATGTTGACAACTTCGAGCTGAAACCTGTTATGTTTAGCATGATCAACAATGTCGGTCAATTCAGTGGTGCTGCTACAAAGGATGCTAGAGAGCATCTCAAAACGTTCCAGGAAATATGTCGTTCGTTTAGACTACCAGGAGTTAATCCGGAGATACTGAGGCTTCGGTTATTTCCTCATTCATTGAGGGACAGAGCAAAGACTTGGTGGAATAAACTTACACCGGGTTCAATAAGAACTTGGGCAGATTTGTCTCGCGAATTTTTATCTCGTTTTAATCCTTCACACTTATCTGAGCGATTACATAATGAAATTGCTACTTTTCAACAGGAAGATGACGAGCCAACGCACGAGGCCTGGGACAGATTTACCACCCTTCTAAGGAACTGCCCAATGCATGGATTCCCCGTCTAGAACCAGGTAACTAAGTTCTATAATGCTGCCAATTTACAAACTCGTATTCGAATTGATTCAGCAGCAAACGGATTACTACTGGACAAAGACCCAGATGAGGCAATGCAAGTATTGAAAAATCTGGCAAAGAATGAGGAGCAGTTTCCGACAGCAAGAAGAGGGGGTAAACGGGTCCTAGCTGTTAAGGATTATGAGGCCGACAGCACGATGAAATCACAGGTGGCATACCTCACTAAGGCAATGAAAAAGCTTTTGAACGATGATTCCCAGCCGGTATTTGCTGTCGAAGAGGTATGTGAAATTTGTGAAGGAAATCAAAGTTCGGATGAATGTCCTATACAGTTAGAAGAGGGAAAGTATGTTGGAAATTACAATAAGCAGAATTACAACTCCAACAACTACAATCCCAGCTGGAGAAAGGATCCCAAGTTCTCTTGGAGTAATCCTAATAATGCCCTGAATTCTCAAGCACACAATAATCTGAATCAGGGAGGACCTAGATTGCTGACTCGATAGCAACCGCAGCAGCAGCAACAACAGCCACCAACTGCCACAAACAGTATACTGGAACAGACTCTGGCTACGTTTATGTCTCAGACAGGAACTTACATTGAGAACATTCATGGATAAAACAGAGATGCGGATGACAAATCATGAAGCTACTCTTAAATCGTTGGAGACACGGATGGGTCAGGTCTCTCAGCATATCAACCCAAGGCAGACTGACGGATTTCCTAGCAATACTGAAAATGCTAGGCAGCCCACACATGAGAAGTGTAAAGCCATTACTGCTAGGAGTGGGAAGAAACTACCAGGGCCAGAGAAGGAAGCTGAAACAGTGAAGAAACCAGCCTTGGACATACTTGCTGAGGAAGCTGCCCTGACAGGTAACAAACAGCCTGTTGCCGATGAGCCCGTCACGACAGTAGAAGCGACAAAGGAGAAAGATGATAAACCCAAACCTCTTCAGATTCGTATGCAGTGGGAAGGACGTATTGCTGATTATCGTCCCCCACCTCCTTTTCCTCAACGGTTACAGAAACTGAAACAAGAATCACAGCTTAAAAAGATTTATGATATTTTTAAGCAGGTTCATATCAACATCCCGCTGTTAGATGATGTTAGGGAGATGCCCGGTTATGCCAAATTTCTCAAGAAAGCTATGTCGAAGAAGTCTAGACTTGGGGAATTTGAAACGGTTAAGATGACAGAAGGATGTATGAGCATTCTGCACAAGCATCCACCCCAGAAAAAGAAGGATCCGGGGAGCTTCATCATACCTTGTGTAATCGGAGATAAATATGTGTGTAAGGCACTTTGTGATCTTGGTGCTAGTATAAATTTAATGACAAAATCTGTTTTTCAGAAATTAGGTATTGGAAAAGCTCGGCCCACAACAGTAATTCTGCAGCTGGCAGACCGCTCTTACGTTCATCCAGAAGGGAAAATCGAAGATATTCTGGTAAGAGTGGATAAGTTTATTTTTCCTGCTGACTTTCTTGTTTTAGATTTTGAAGCAGATGAAAACGCACCAATCATCCTAGGGCAACCCTTCTTAGCAACGGGAAGATCACTGATTGATGTAGAAAAAGGAGAACTCACCATGAGAGTGAACGATCAAGAAATAAAGTTGAATGTTCTCCAAGCTATGAAGCACGCTGATGCAGAAGAAGAATGCAAGGTTATCACTGAAGTTACCCTTGACCAACCCTGCATCAGGTCGGGCTGTCACGACATCAACATTGGTCATTGCCTCGGCAGCCACTTAGAAGATTGTCACGACAGCACCGACGACAGCAACTCCTCAGAATCTACTACACCTGATACTGAAGATCAGGAGGAGGTAAACTGGATTGGCGATCGTCCAGGTAAGTTATTCGAGCCTTTAAATTATACCTCGGATAACCATGCAATCCAAAAGCCATCAACTGTTGAGCCCCCTATTTTAGATCTTAAGCCCCTGCCAGGGCAGCTAAAATATGCTTTTCTTGGTTTAAATGATATGTTGCCCGTAATCATCTCTTCCAAGTTGATGCAGGAACATGAACAACAATTAATAGGGATGTTGCAGCAGCATAAAAAGGCTATTGGATGGACGATAGCCGATATTCAAGGAATTAGTCCGGCATTATGTATGCATAAAATCCTTTTAGATGATGATCATAAGCTGACTATAGATGCTCAAAGGTGGCTGAACCATGTAATGAAGAGGTGGTGCGAAAAGAGATAATCAAATGGTTGGATGCTGGGATAATCTACGCCATCTCGGACAGCAAATGGGTGAGCCCGGTGCAATGCGTTCCCAAGAAAGGAGGAATAACCGTAGTGACAATGAAAACAATGAGTTAATCCCAACTCGGACTGTAACCGGTTGGAGGGTTTGTATGGAATATCGGAAGCTTAACAAAGCTACCCGAAAGGACCACTTTCCTTTACCCTTTATTGATCAAATGCTTGATAGATTAGCGGGTAAACCTTACTATTGTTTTCTTGATGGTTATTCAGGTTACAATCAAATAGCTATCGCACCGGAAGATCAAGAAAAGACGACATTCACATGCCCCTACGGAACTTATGCTTTTAGGAGGATGCCATTTGGACTATGCAATGCACCAGCAACCTTCCAAAGGTGCATGATGGCCATATTCTCCGATATGGTGGAGGACTTCCTAGAGATTTTTATGGATGACTTTTCAGTTTTTGGAGACGATTTTGAAAGCTGCCTAGGCAACCTACAAAAGGTACTCGAAAGATGTGAAAAAGCAAACTTAGTGTTGAACTGGGAAAAATGTCACTTCATGGTGGATGAAGGGATAGTCCTTGGCCATAAGATTAGCTGCCGTGGCATAGAAGTCGACAGGGCCAAGATAGAAGTGATCGAAAAGCTGTCGCCACCCACCACAGTCAAGGGAATCATAAGTTTCTTAGGACATGCTGGTTTTCATCGAAGGTTCATTGCGAATTTTTCAAAAATCACCAAGCCCCTATGCCATCTTCTGGAGCAGAACCGACCCTTCGACTTTAACGATGAATGTACTGAAGCATTCAAGGTTCTGAAGGAAAAACTGGTAACGGCCCCAATAGTACTGCCACCAGACTGGACACAGCCATTTGAGATCATGTGTGATGCTAGTGACTATGCTGTCGGGGCAGCACTTGGTCAGCGGAGAGACAAACATTTTCATGCCATATACTATGCCAGCAAAACTCTGAATGATGCCCAAGTAAACTATACCACCACAGAGAAGGAGTTACTAGCTCTGGTATTCTCTATTGACAAGTTTTGTTCTTACATACTTGGAACGAAGGTCATAGTGCACACAGACCACTCTGCATTGAAGTATCTGTTTGCGAAAAAGGATGCAAAGCCTCGACTGATACGTTGGATTCTGCTATTGCAAGAATTCGACCTTGAAATCAAGGACAAAAAGGGAACAGAAAATCAAGTGGCAGATCACTTGTCAAGGTTGGAGAAGGGACAGAGTCTACCGACAGATGAGACAAACATATTGGAGACCTTCCCAGATGAGCAGCTCTTTGCTGCCGCAGTCACTGCCGCGACAGCCATGGCGGCAAGTAAGTCTTATGAACTCCCCTGGTAAGCTGATTTCATTAATTTCTTAGTTAGCGGAATAATTCCTCCCGACCTTAACTATCAAGCCAGGAAGAGGTTCCAAAATGATGTTAAACATTATTATTGGGACGAACCTCTTCTTTTCAAAATCTGTGCAGATCAAGTTATAAGAAGATGCGTACCACAGGATGAACAAGAAGACATACTTCATCACTGCCATGCTTCACAGTATGGAGGACACTTAGGAGGCAACAAAACTGCTACCAAGGTTCTGCAGTCAGGATTTTATTGGCCGTCACTATATAAAGATGCCCAAATCTTCTACAAGAGCTGTGACAAGTGCCAACGGACAGGAAACATCTCAAGGAGACACGAGATGCCGCTGCAGAATATTCTTGAAGTCGAGATTTTCGACGTTTGGTGGATTGATTTTATGGGACCATTCTCATCTTCATGTGGGAATCTATACATCCTCCTGGCAGTAGATTATGTATCTAAGTGGGTTGAAGCTATCGCCACTCAAAAGAATGATGCCAAGACAATTCAAAGATTTTTACACAAAAACATCTTTTCTCGGTTTGGCATCCCTAAGGCGATCATCAGTGATGAAGGGAGACATTTTGACAGCAGGGTTATTGTTGCTGCCTTGAAGAAGTATGGTGTCAAGCATCGAATCGCAACAGCATATCACCCACAAACCAATGGACAAGCTGAAATCTCCAATAGGGAAGTCAAGAACATTCTTGAGAAGATGGTTAAGCCAACTAGGAAAGATTGGTCTTCACACCTGAATGATGCGTTATGGGCTTATAGGACAGCTTTCAAAACTCCATTGGGCATGTCTACGTACCGATTGATTTATGGGAAAACATGTCATTTACCTGTCGAGATAGAGCATAGAGCATACTGGGCAATCAATGCAGTAAATATGGACTTGGAAAAGGCAGGGCAGAAAAGGCTACTGGATTTGAATGAAATTGAAGAAATTCAGACAATGGCTTATGACAATGCAAGAATCTACAAGGATAAAACTAAGAAGTGACATGATAAAAAGTTGCTGCCACGACAGTTCTGCCCAGGGCAGCTTGTATTGCTATTCAACTCTAGACTGAAACTCTTCCCAGGGAAGCTGAAATCTAGATGGTCTGGCCCGTTCCAAGTTGTACAGGTTTTTCCCCATGGTGCCATCACAATCAGATCGTTAAAAGACGGGCACCAATTCAAAGTCAACGGACAACGCTTGAAGCATTATCAGGGGACTGAAGCCCCATGAATACAGGAAGTGGTTACCTTAGGAGATGCCCCACCTGTCATCCCTAATTTAACCTAATTTTTATTTTTTGTTTTATTATTACTTATTATTTATTAGGAAATAAGATTTATTTTTTTAAAATAATGTTTTTATTTTTATTGTTTTTAGGAAATAAAGGAGTCGAGAAGAACGTGAGAAGTGAACTTAGCCCACCATCCATCCACCAGCCCACAAAGCCCAAATTTTGGAGCATGCCGTTACAGCTGTCGCGACAGACGCGGAAAATACAGGCTGTCAACACGCTATCACGACAGACACGAAAACGCGTAACAGATGTGCAGCAGACACAAAAACGCGTGACAGACGCGTTAGACACGCTACCGCATAACAACTGGCCCCGTTATTCGCGCCTGTCGTTATAGCTTCAACGGGCAGCAAATCTTTTTCTATATAAACCCCATTTCATGTTTTCATTTTCACTCACTTCTACTCTTCTTACTTACTCCTCTAGAATTTTTTCTTTCATTTTTATTTTCACAACCCTTGCAAAAATGTCTTCCAGGAATACCCGTAGGAATGCTGCCTCCAGCTCCACCCCACGATCATTTCAGATCAGAGATATGTGGGAAGAAAGGGGATTCATTTACACTTCAAAGGAGGGAAATCTAGGCCTAAAGCCATTCATTGCCAGAAAAATTCGAGCTCTAAAATGGCAAATCTTTGCTGAACAACCAGACGAGATGAACGTCTCTTTGGTGCGAGATTTTTACGCTGCCATTAACAGCAGGACAGCGACAAAAGTGATGGTACGAGGAAAGGAAGTGTCGTTCGAAGCTGAATACATTAACACACTGTACGGATTCTACGTCGGCAGCAACGACGACGCGCACCAACAGTTCCTCAACACCCTAGACCCTGTTGCCTATGATGCTGTCATGGTAGAGAGGACTCAATACCACTGTTGATCAGCCCATGTTACGGAACACAGTGGAACACCAACCGCAAGAACCCAAGGACGGTAAAGAGGACTCAACTCCTGCCGGAAGCCAAATTATGGAACGCTTTCATTAAAAAGCGTATCATGCCCTCGTCACACAATACCACTGTTGATCAGCCCATGTTAGCCTTAATTCACTCTATTTTACATGAGAGGCCCATTAACGTGGGCAGCTATATTCGTGAGAGCATCCTGGAGTGCGCACATCGGCGGACGGGACCGCTTTATCTGCCGTACCTCATCACAGCCCTCTGCCGCGGCCATGAGGTACCTGAAGCTGCCACAGATATTAGAGTCCAAGGGAAGGGATGGACGGACAAGAACATACTCAGCTTGATGGAGCTGACTGTTGCCACCCCTCTGTCATCATTTGATCCAGCTGCCACGACAGCGGACACGATAGAGCAGCCGGAGACTGAACCTGCTGCCACAGAAGCCAGGCAGCAACCAGCAGCAGCAGCCCCGACCGACTCCTCCTCCCAGATTCTTGCTGCTATCCAGAAGATGGAGGAACGGCAGCTCGGTTTGATGAGCTTCATCAAGGATTTTACTGCATCTACGGTACATTTTATCCAAAACTCTTTAAATTTCCCTGATGTCGTGTTTCCCACCTTCCCTGCACATTATTTCGCTGTACCATCCCCTGCCCACACCCCAACACCTGCTGCCACACCACGGATACCCTCTGCAGCATCAACACCAACACCTGCCCCGACAGCAGCTGGCAGCAACCGTGCTGAGACGTCTGCCCGTGGAACGAAACGCAGAATGCCATCGGAAGAGCTTGACGCCTTCATTGCTGGTTTTTCGTCCTCTTCCGTTTGGGCCGCAAGCGACAACGAACCCTCTGTTAAGAGGAATCTCTCAAAAGAGTTTACCCCGGTAAAACGACAGAAAAGAGTGGCAGACAAAAACAATATGCAAGGCAGCGGTAGCAGCAGCAGCGATAGCAGCAGTGATGAAGACAGTAGCAACAGCTCAGAAATCCAGGTTGTGGAGAAACCCCCTCATATCTCCCCAACCAGGATTCAACCACCACGGGAGGCCAAAACGAAGAACACATCTGCCTCCCCCATCCACCAGCCAGTTCAGAAAGCTTGTGCCCGCCGCCAGATCAGAGTCAGCAGCAGCAGCGATGACAGCGCTTAAAATTTAAGTTTCTTAACTTATTTTGTTGTCTGCTTATATATTTTGTGATGTACTGTTTCTATTTTTATTTCATCTTGTCATTTGCATTGGGGGCAATGCAACCCTCGAGTTTGGGGGTGGCATCCCTCCATTAATGGAGTCCATTTTAGTTTTAAAAATTGTGCCTTTTACTTAGTTTATTTTTGGTAAAAAAAATGAAAATATGAAAATTTTGGCTTAAGTCTGTGAATTGAACTTACCTGTCGTGACAGCTCTGTCGTGGCAGTGCCTTTAGTATAGTTTTAGGAGCAATTTAGAGCCTTTCTATACTTTTTAAAACTTAAACACTATTTGTGACTGTTATACTGCGTAGAACTCTTTTAGTCAACTAGAATAGGAAGCTTAGCACTTGAATAGCCCCTAGAGGTGCCTAACACTAGCTCTAGGAAAGAAGTTTAGCAAAAAAGACTCAACAGCCCTAGAGGTGCCCGAAACCGGCTCTAGGAAGTTAGCTAGAGGTGCCCAAAACTGGCTGTAGTGAAACTTTAGCTTAAAAAATGAAATCGAGTCAAAACAAAAAAATCAAAGGAGCATAAGAAATGCCTTCAAAAGATAAACTTTGGCATAAAAATTCAAGTTAGAGGCTGAAATATTCTAGTGAAACTAAGAGAGTCTTGGCATATAACTGTTCACAAGCATGCACACACTGCACGAGGATTATAGTGAGACCCCAGACAATTCCTAAGTTATCCGACAGGGTGCTGCCGTCACAAAGAACGAATGAAGGGTAAGGGAAAGTTCATTGTTTTAAGCCAAAACAAAAATATTTCATTTTTCTTTTAGATCTAAATTGCTTGAGGGCAAGCAAAAAACTTGAGTTTGGGGGTGTGTTGAGTGTGTAAAAGTTCTATTATTTACACCTTATTTAACCCATATTTCTGCTGCATTCAAGCATAAAATTTAGGGTAAAGTACACAGACGGTCACTAAACTTTGGTAAAAAAACAAAATGGTAATCAAACTTTCAAAAATCACAAAATGGCAATTAAACTTTATGTTTTATAACAAAATGGTAACTAGACGTTAAATGCCGTTAAGTGACTGTTATAAAATTTGGTATAATAACACATTTAGTCCTTCATATTTATACATTCAATCAATTTAATCCTAATTCGAAATAATTCACTAAATTTATCCCTCGTAATTTATGCATTTTTTCAATTTGGTCCTTAAAGCAAAATTCCAAAGTATGGTAACATGATAAATAAAACAATTAAATTTTTATAGGAACTCGAAAACTCGACTCGAATCGAAAAAATTTCAAATAAAATTTAAGTTGTAAATCGAATATTTTTAAAATAAAATATTTTAAAAATTTATTTGAAAGACCAAATTGAAAGAATGTGTAATAATATTGTTTCCGAATCGAGTTCAAGCTTAAAATTTCGAACTCGACGAACCTCGTGCCTGAGCTGAGCCTAATAATACTATTATTTTAGTGTGGACACGTAAAATTGGACACCAGAAAAAGATGATTTATATTCGAGAAAATCACCTAATGAGCGAAGATAGGGAACAAGACCCCTGACAATCTGAACCCAGCCGTAGAACTCTCAAAGAATCCAAGCTATCCAATTCAATCACAACTCATCTATAACCAAAATCCCAAGCAATTGATAAGTCGAGATATGCACCCCCACAATTTAACCTCCAAATCGAGCAAACACTGTTGAATTTTGTGACACCAAATTGCTTTTACCCTGTATGATCTCGCATGATACCTCCTCAAGAAGAAAAATCATCTTGGCCTCTTCGGCCCTCGTCCGTATTAAGCTTGAACCAGCCCTTATCCAGAGGAAGCCAATGACTTCGTCCATGCTCCAGAGGACTACAACCAGGGGCAGGAATCATAGCAGAAGCCAACTCCATCGTCTCCATGTCGAAGAGAAGTTGTGTTCCGATCAAGTCTGAGGCTTTCCCATTCTTGGTCAGTACCAAGTCTATTATAATCACCTTCCCTCCCTCCTTTCCATCAGAAACATCCTTTTTAAACTACTTCAAAATCTTCAAGCATTCGTCATCGTTCCGATCGCACGTTGCACAACACCCACTGTTTAATCAACTCAAAAGCCAAAACCATTAATCGTTAATACTATGTGGTGGTATTAAATTTAGAACAAGCAAGACCTTGTAAAGAAACTAGTAGAATTGAAACCTTTAGAAAAACTGCATCTGCAGCTATCCTGTAGGCCAGCAACAGTTTGAGGAAGATCAAACACAGTTCAATCCAAGTGTAATTATTTATCATGTTACCATACTTTGGAATTTTGCTTTAAGGATCAAATTGAAAGAATGTGTAAATAACAAGGGCTAAATTTAGTGAATTGTTTCGAATTAGGACTAAATTGATTGAATGTATAAATATGAAGGACTAAATGTGTTATTATACCAAAGTTTATAACAGTCACTTAACGGCTAGTTACCATTTTGTTATAAAACATAAAGTTTAATTGCCATTTTGTGATTTTTGAAAGTTTGGTTACCATTTTGTTTTTTTTACCAAAGTTCAGTGACCGTCTGTGTACTTTACCCTAAAATTCAGATAAGGTTAGTTTACAGTTAGACATCACAAATATATTAAAAGGCACAGTTTCTACTGAAAATTGGTTGCTTTTGCATGTTGTTGTTGTAGCAGATGGAGAGGCAGGCGTTGGGCAGTGAAGTAGAAGAGCTGGAACTGGACGAGCAGTCAAGGAGGACGATGCTGCCATGGTTGCCGCCGTGACAGCAGAGGACGACAGCAGTTTTGAGGAGAAGAAGCAAAGTGGACCTCGACAGATAGAGAAAATTAAGCCCGTCTGTCGTGGAAAACCAGTATATTTTTCCAAGCCCTAGATCAGAAGGAATGCCAAGCCCAAAGTTCAAGGAGAAAAAATCCCAAGCAAGAAGGAGGACGATTTAAAGTTAGATTCTCTGAAGATTTAGTCTTTATTAGAGTTGTACTTTAATTTAAACTTGTATTCTTGCTATTTTAGAAAACTTGGACTCAAAGCCTATATAAGGGCATGTATTTCGACCTAGGAGGGGAGAACCTATCTCTAGCCTTCTTCCCAAAACCCTAGCCGTTTTCATCCTCTCATCATGTTCTAAATTCCCCTTAGGGTCACGGGTTGATTTGTAAAGTAGTTGCAAGGGTTGCTTTTGTTTTAGGAATTTTCAGTTCAATAAAATAAACTTCAAGTTCTCTTATTCTGGTTATTAACATCTTGCAAGAGTATCGGGAGAGCATTGCGAGGTTATCTATTTACTTAATATCGGGAGAGTTAAGTATACGAAAGGAATAAGTACGAGTTCTCTAGTTTATAGTTGAACTATCTCGGACCTAGGGATAGGACGAGGTTAAGTGGCTAAAGAAGAATTCAACAACTTCGGTGTTCATCCTTCGATTCACGCCGGGAGGTATCATCAAAGACGTGTTCATCGACAGACTTTGACCTAGGGATAGGCCAAGGCACAACATGGATTCTTGCCAAACTCTAAGTACGGAGTTGAGTGTTCGCTACCGCGACAAGCAACAGACTGTCGCCGCGACAGGTGCTGCCACGACGGGGACGACGACAGAGCTGAATTTCCTAGACTTAGCAATACCTACACTACTGAGCAACTCAATACCAGCCCATTCTCTCTATCTTGATTTCTTTACTCTTTTATTTAAGTTTTCTTTATTATTCTCGTGACAAACATCTTAAATATTTTCTTTACTTTCGTGCAGTAACTCAAGGTGAAGCTATTAGCCCAGTCCCTGTGGAGATGATATCTGATACTTCCGTATCACTTTACTACTTGTGTCGTGTACACTTGCACTACAATTGCGATAGACACTTTTACACGCAACAACTACACTTAGAGTTTGTTTTGCCGGATTGCGGATATCATTGGAAAGGTTATTAAGGTGGACTATAATATTGTTGGTAGTGAGAGAGGAAAATTTGCTCGTCTGGCCGTAATGGATGATCTCATGAAGCCGCTTCTGCCTTACATTGGCATCGGTAATTTTGTTCAAAAATTGGAATATGAGGGCCTGAATCAAATTTGTTTTCATTGTGGTGTGTATGGTCACACCATGGACTTCTGCGCTACAAAGATATCGGAGACTGCTGCAACATCTTCAAGACCGAAGGTGGATAAGTCTAATCATAATGATCGGGCTGAGTTTTATGGTCCGTGTATGGTGGTGGAGAATAAGAAACGACGACCACGAAATAATGGGGGAAGTGGTGTAGCGAGCAGGAATGAAACCAAGGAGCAAGGTTCGTGAAGGTTTAATATTTTATGAGAGTTGGAAACGAAAGAAACGTTAGTGGAGGGAAAGGGTGATGATGAAGGCGCACATACTGGACCCTCCGGAAATGAGGTGAGGAAAAAAAAAGGGAATCAGGTGGTCGATATGGACGACTCTAATTTGAGCATGGATGTTATGGGGCCTTCGGAAAAAAATAAGTAATAATAAGACGGTGGCGTTCTCACCCATGAGCATATCTCCAACAGTCCCAGGCAATGTCCCGTTTATACGTGAACATGAAACAATGGGGGCGAGTTCGAAACACACGACGATCTCAATACTTAATGATGGTCGAAAGGTGCACATGAGTAGTAAGAGTGGCGCGAAAGTCAGGTTTCAAGGGGTTCAGAAGAGTAGTAGGAATGTGACTAAGCCACTAATTCGGGGAAAGTAAAAGTCAGATCAGCTCCAATCGAAGTCGTTGTTGTCCGAATGGGTGCAGGCGGCAACTAGCAGATTAGATATTCTGCAGGCAGTCCCACCTAATTCATGTTCGCCCGATAAGCCTATCCATGCGGAGGACGTTGCTGACGGCCACGGGAAAGGGAATACTAGTGCAGGGGGAATTGTTGCTGAGGAAATTGATGCGTCTTTAGATGCTGGTGGGAACGTGATATCGACAACAACCATGGTTGTTGATTAGGTCAATTTGGGTCTTTCTCATCCTTTATATTTTTTTAATGATTAGTTTTGTTGTGTGGAACATTCAAGGGGCAGCGTGCTCCGCGTTTAGGGACCATTTACGGAGGTTGGTTGCTGAGTCTAGGCCACAGTTTGTTGCTCTTTTGGAGACTCGTGTAAGCAGGGATAAGGTTGATCGTATCATTAGTCGTCTTGGTTTTCAATTTTCTTTTCGTGTCGAAGCACAGGGTTTTAGTGGGGGTATCTGGCTTCTATGGAATGGGGATTGGAAGGTGCAATTTGATTCTGTGTCAAATTAGTATGTTCATGTAAAGATTGAAGGAGCCTTACTACCTGAAACTATTTTTTGGACCATCGTTTACGCTAGTCCTCATGTGCAATATAGGCGCCACCTCTGGCCGCAATTGCATGATCTTAACCCAGGTATTGAGCACCCATGGATTCTCGGTGGTGATTTTAATGCTATTTTGCATTTGGAGGATAGACGTGGAGGAGCTGAAGGGAGAAACTATGTGAGCCGCGATTTCTAGAATTTTGTGTTTGATGGGGCTTTAATAGATGTTGATATTAAGGGTCCCCGTTTCACCTGGTCTCGAGGTAATCTCTTTGAACGTCTGGATCGATTTCTTATGAATTCTAAATGGTCTGATATTTTTTTGGATACACTGGTGCATCATCTTGATCGGATTCGGTCTGACCATCGACCTCTGCTTTTACGTACGGCTCCTTTTGAACCAAGGGTGGGTGATAAACCGTTTCGTTTTATTTTTGTGTGGCAACAGTCGGAGGATTTTGGGTCTGTGGTTGAATCTTTGTGGGATCCTTCGCTATCTTACGAGGATAACGTAGTGAAGACACAGAGTGGTTTGGCGCAATAGAATAAACAACACTTTGGTGTGTTGGCGAAGAAGAAGCGGCGACTTATTGCTCGGCTCCGTGGCATTGATAGAGCCTTGGAACGGAGGCACTCGTCTTTTCTCTGTGAGCTGGAAAAATCTCTTAAGCTAGAGTTGGATGAGATTGTATATTTGGAAGAGAGTGTTTGGCGTCAAAAGGCGAGATGTGATTGGATCAATAGTGGCGATCGAAATACTAAATATTATCATGCGATTGCTAACGGAAGGAGGAAGCGTAATGCGATTTTTTTCTCTTAGAAATGAGGCTGGTGAATGGGTATCGGATCCTGAGTTTCTCAAGCAAATGGGTACGGATTTTTTTTGAGAAATTATTCACGTCAGAGGGAACTAATGGTTACATGTATAGCTGTCGTGGTAAGTTTTCTCGTCTCCCTCAACGTGAGATGGATAGTTTGGAGCAATCAGTAACTAAAGAGGAGATTCGTCAGGCCCTTTTCCAAATGGCTCCGTCTAAGGCTCCAGGTATAGATGGGCTTCATGCGATGTTTTTTCAGAAAAATTGGAGTGTTGTGGGAGATACAGTTTGTAAGGTCATTCAGGATATTGTTGATACGTGCGTGGTTAATCCGGAGCTGAATAGAACGTTACTTGTTCTTATCCCTAAGGTGGAATCGCCTGCGTTGTTTTCTCAGTTTCGACCTATCGGCTTATGTATGATGGTTTATAAAATTCTGAGTAAGGTGCTTGTGAATAGACTAAAGCCTTATCTACCTTAGTGGATATCAAAGAACCAGACTAGTTTTGTTCCTGGTAGGTCTATCACGGATAATGTTGTCTTGGCACAAGAAATTATTCATTCAATGTGGACTAAGAAGGGGAAGAAAGGGTGGCTTGCGATCAAAGTGGATCTTGAAAAGGCTTACGACAGACTCGAATGGTCTTTTATTGATGATACGCTGGGTGAGATTGGTATTCCGATGAAATTGCAAACGCTGCTTATGAGTTGTATCTCCTTGGTGTCAACACAAGTCCTTTGGAATGGTAGTACGTCAACGGCGTTTAAACCAACAAGGGGTATTCGCCAAGGTGACCCGCTCTCACCTTATATTTTCGTTCTCTGCATGGAACGTCTTGCGCATGCTATTCAATATGAGGTTGAGCAGGGGAATTGGAAAGCTTTTTATTTTAAGCGCAATGGCCCTATGATTTCACACCTATTTTTTGCGTATGATTTGGTGTTGTTCGCCGAAGCATCCCCAGATCAATTCGAAATCATTCACCGGGTGCTTAGCGATTTTTGTGTTTGCTCCGGGCACAAAGTAAGTATATCTAAGACTAATATTTTCTTTTCGCATAATGTTCATATGGCTTTGAAAGAGGATATTAGTAATGCTTTTGGGTTTCAATGTGTTTCGAATCTTGGTCGCTATTTGGGTGTGCCGCTCATCCATGGAGGAGTTACTAAGGCGATGTATAATTACATTATTCAGAGGGTGGAAGATTAACTGCCTCTCTTTTGCTGGGCGTATTGTTCTTGCGAAATCAGTCCTTGCCTCTATCCCCATGTACATAATGCAATCGGTACGATTGCCTAAGAATGTATGCGATAATATAGAACGGCTCATACGGAATTTTGTTTGGGGGCATACAAGTGTATCAAGGGGTCTACATGTTGTGAATTGGAATAATGTATGCTTACCGATTGCGGATGGTGGCTTGGGTCTTAGGCGTCTTGAGCAGCAAAATGTTGCTTTCCTCACAAAATTGGCGTTTACCATGGTTGAAGATCCAGATCGCCTGTGGGTGAGGGCGTTGAGATCGAAGTATAAGGTGCTCGAGTTGGTGCGGAGTGTGTTGCCTAGTGGGAACGGGTCGCGGCTGTGGAAAGGGTTATGTTTAGTGTGGGAGGACGTACAGAATCATATAGTTTGGAATGTAGGTGATGGTCGATTTGTTGGTTTTTGGGACGATGCATGGGTGGCGAATTTTGTACCATTGCGTAATCACCGGGCTGATGGTGTGGTGCAGGAACAACGTGACTCTCCTTTGTACACTATGATGGATGACATGGGACAATGGCGATGGGAATGTTTTGATCAGCTGCTTCCGCAACAGATTCTGTGGGGTATTGCGGCTATAAAGCCCCCTGGTGACGTGAGGATTGCTGATCGACCGGGGTGGGCTTTGGAGAATTCTCGCAAATTTTCGGTCAAATCCGCGTACCGCCTGCGGGAGAATTCAGCTACTGTGACTGGGGAGAGTGTATGGACGGTTTTGGAAAAGTATAGAGGGCTACCGCGTATCAGAATGTTCATGTGGCAGGCGTGTCATGGACGGCTTTTAACCAATACCGAACGTGTGCGTCGGCACCTTGTGGACGACTCTAGTTGTGCGATATGTGGAGCTGCTGTTGAGGATTTATCGCATGTCTTTTGGGAATGCATTGAGATTAAAAATGTATGGAGTAGGGTTATTCGATCGGATAGGTTGCAATGGTTTCTTGATATGGATATTAAGGATTGGTTCGTGGCCAATCTATCGGACCAAGTCTCTTTTCCTACGGTTGCGACTGATTGGGATTTGCTCTTTGGCGCTATCATATGGATCGCATGGCGGCGGCGAAATTAGTTTATCTACGAGCCGATGAGTGAGGGACAAGAGGGTTTGTTGCAAGCTGCGAATCGGTTCTGCCAGGAAGTGATTCACGTAGCGAACTTGGACCAGCAGCATATAGGGTCTTCGCTGCAAAGGAGGCTTGCGATAAGGTGGGAACGGCCGCCTATAGGATGGATAAAAGTTAATGTGGACGGAGCACGCAACACGACTTCGGAGGTGGCTTATTGTGGTGGGGTTGGGCGTGACAATATTAGCGGATGGCGGTTTAGTTTTGCAAAGAAGATAGGTGTGTGCTCTAGCTTTGAGGCTGAGGTATGGACGGTGTACGAGGGGCTTATGACGGCTTGGTCGTTGGGTCATACTCGTATTGTTCTTGAGATGGATAGCAAGGAGGTGTATGATGTGTTGGCGATGGGTGATCCGACTCGACTCTCGTCTTCGCTTAGGGGTCATTTAGCTGCTATTTTGAATCGAGATTGGGAAGTTTATTTTTCGTGGATGCAACGTGAGGTGAATTCAGTTGCGGACTCTCTTGCGAAATTAGCTAAGGATCTTCCAATGTCGTATTATCGATTTCTTGACCCACTTTTGTGTACTTTGAATGCTTTGAGTGATGATTGGTCGGGTCATTAGGTATGCAGGGAATCCTCCTTGGTTTTCAGTCAGCTCGTAGGTGCTATCGACATGCATTTTGACGTAGTTTGCTGGTTGTGTGTTTTTGCTGGTTTGCACAGGGTGAGCATGGTTGGGTGTTTGCTCTTTTGTTGTGTTTATGAGTTGGTGGTCTCTGCTGGGTCTTGTTTTAGACGCGGGTAAGTGCTGGAGGCTCTGGTGCGATGGATACGTTTTGGTACCTTGGGTAGCTCTCGTGTGTTTTGTTTCGATTTATGTTTCATGGTTGTGTTGTTCTATATCGCCCTACGTCACGTACTCTTTTTCCTCCATTAGGGTTAGGGAGGTTTTTTAACGAGGGGTGAAGTAGGTGCGTATCCTATTCATTCAAAAAAAAGAGTTGTATTACCATAAATTTATTAAAGGCCCGGCTGGGCCATTTCAGATGTTTGAGGTTTCTTTTGTAAATTTGAAAATGGGTGTGAATTCTTATTAAATACTATAACAAAAAAACCGGTTGAAAAATTTACGGGTTGGTTTAAGTGATAAGCAGCTTGATGTAGTTTAAGCAGATCTCGAGTTTGATACTTTGTGTATACAACTCACCCACCAAAATTAAGTGTGCGACGCGGGTCGGTCTAGATTAGTTAGGGCAAAACCCTAAATATTAGGAGGACAACCAAACAAAAAAGGGAGAGTCTAAAGAACGACAAGTTAGTATACGGCTACTAAACGGCGGGATGTTAGAGGCGTTAGATGGGAAAAAATTTATTTTGACCGTTAGATTTAGATTCCCACTAAAAAATCACACGGAAACGGGAAGAGGTTGTTGCCGGTAAGTTTCAGAACTTAGTAAGTAGTATCGCAACTTTATGGGGATAAATTTCGTGTTGCAACTTCAAATGTTAAGATAACACATAAGTTTCAGAACTATGAGATATGTACCAGAACCGATACTTAAAAGTATAAACCTAAATTGTTAGTAAAGTGTGTGACAAATAATGTTGGAAAAATATGTCTCAAAATTTTATATCGAGTACCGAAACTCCAATATGTGAAAGTAATATTTTAGGGTTAATGTGTAACAGTTGGCGTTTTTCTCTTAAAATCGGAACTTGTGTACATGTATTGGAACATGTAGAAAATGTGTAAACTAGAAATGTCTAAAGTCCCTTTAACAATACATGTTTGTATATTATGTTTCGGAACGTAAGTTTAAGTTCTGAAACATGTCGTATAGTATATTGGATAGATTAAATTTTTTATAAGCCATGTATGATTATATTGGAACGAAACCATACATAAAAAATTAACATATGCCTCGTTAAAAACCTCCATAATCCTAAATGGAGGAAAAGAGTACACATGTTAATTCAAGAAATGCCACAAAACCAAAAACATAAAAACACCTCAAAACAAACTTCCTAAAACTAATGCAGCAACACTAGCACAACTCACGCCCCACAGCCCTTCAAACAACACCCACACCAAATACAGTCGCACAACACCCTAATGCACGATGCAAAGCAACATCAAACACACTCTTCCTTCCTCAAAAACCACGCAGCAAAACAACACCCATTGGTAGCACGCACTCTACCATCATAGTATTTGGAACCAAGACGTTCTATTGACCCCACCCTTGGCCAAAACATCGGCCATGCTATTCGCTTCACGTAACACATGGCAAAACCACACCCCCAGCAAAGCACTAGCAAGCTCATCAATCTATTGAAATGCAATCCATAACTTCTACGGCCGATGATCACTATGCATACACCAAACAATTACATTTCGCGAGCCGGATTCAACGATTAACTTACTAGAAGACCAAGAGGATCCAACATATAAAGTTAAACACGCTACAATCGTACATAAATCCGCCTCATTTGAGTCTAACAAGCCTAACGGTCCAGAAAAAAGGGCGAGAATCATCCCATTCGAATCCCTCAGAACACCCCCACAACCTGTCGGTCCTAGTTTTTCTCTTGTCACTCCATCGGCAATTAAACTTTAGGAACCCCATAGGAGGCGGAGACCATACCACTCCCATACGAACTAAAGTCAGTATTACCCTAGGCTCACATGCTAAAGAACACTCCCACCATTGTGATTCTAAGATAAAAGAAGCTTCCTTCAATGCCTTCACCCAGTAAAGCGAACGCAACTTGATAAGGAACACTATCTCCTCACAACCCAACCGCTTCTTACTAAAATCCAGCTCATTTCTCGCTAACCATAGCGACCAAAGAGTGGCACCGCAACATAGCAGCCACCACTGCGTTTTAATCCACTAAACGCACAACAAAAACTTTGAGCCAAGAACTCATACAATCCACGTGGCAATGGTAACGCCAACGTCCACCATTGCAATACATGTGCCCATATTGGCGCCACACACGGACATGAATAAAGTATATGATCGATTTCATATGATATATTAGAACACCACACACAAACAGATTGAGCCTCATCAATTGGAATCTCTCGCTCTCGCAAGTAAAAAATTATTGGATAAATAAAATTAGACATCGAAATCGTAAAAGTGAAGGAAGTGGATAACATATTAGGTTCAATCTCCAAGTATTGAAATTCATGAACGGGTTGTGCAACCTAAAGTAGATGATTTTAATATTTTTCGGTTTTACGATCCATAATTCCATTTTTTGTAGGTCTCTTAAAGCCCTCCGGCATCCTTAGAATGAGAATCGAACCTTTATTTCCCCCACTGAAAATATGGGGAATCCTTTCAATTTGTGAAAAACGTTTCAGTCAGTGTAAAGGATCGAAACCTTAGTTTAGGTCTGCAACTGAACGTGTGCAATCTTCTCCATTACGAAGGTAACAATCAAAACCCTAAGGTTTGTTTATTTGCAAAATACTTGAAATCTAGGGTTTGCGTTTCAAAATTTTGGTATGGAATTGCATTTCTTGTTGGAGGAAATCTATTTAAACTAAATATATTATGTCTTGTTTGGTTTTTTCTTGAAAATGTTACCCTTTTTATCGCTTTGAACCTAAAAAAGTTAGATTTGTTTATAATGAGGATGAGTTTATTTATGAGTGAGTTGGTTTCTTTCTGTACTGAGTTTTGTGAAGATTTAATCCTTAGGATGACAATTTCAAATTTGAATCTCGTTTTTGACGAATTTGCTGAGAAAGTTGGTGATAAAGTTGACAATGAAGTTGCCATAGTTGTTGAGAAAGGTGGTGTTGAGGCGTTGACCATATGTTATAGGCTGGATGCACAAAAAACATGTCCTCCCTTCATTAAGTTGTAGTAAGTTGATATTTATGTGTTCTTATTGCATCTCAGAATGAATGAATGATTGGATGTATAACTTTGTTTTTTTTCATGTTTTACAGTAAAGGTGACTATATAAGGATGAAGCAAACTGAGGAAAAAATGACTAATGAGGTAGGTTTCAGCGGATTATGATGTGTAAATGTTACTCCCTCCGTCTCATAATTTTTGTCCCTTATTGACTTTTTTGGGTCAATTTTTTTTCAACTTTGACTCATAATTATTTAAAATGTATCATTGATAAAAATATGAAAAAATATATTTTAAAAACCTCTATTCGAGTAGTTTTCAAATATATATTTTATAAAATTTAATTATTTAAAATATTTAATATAATAATATTCAAAGTTTAAAAAATTTGACTTTTAAAAAGTCAATAAGGGACATTTTTTATGGGACGGAGGGAGTAAATTCATTTGAATTTGTCATGCGTAGTTTAAGAAAGAGTTGAGAAAGAAATGGAAGAGCAGGCCGAAGGTAGACAAACAACCTTACATTGATGAAACTTAGAAGGAGAAGGCGACATACAAAGAGTATAAATCAGGATAGCCGAAGAAGTTAATAGGGAATAGCAATATAAAGACATTCTTTGTTGTTTGATACAATAATATTGGCGTAGGAACTTATCCTCTTTAGACATCTTTTGACACAAGGTGTGGTCAGAAGAAATTGAAATATTTCATTAAAGAAATGAAGACGATGAGGGATTGATCATGTTCTTGATGAAATTAGTTTTGGGTCGTTAATTTTTATAAAATTGTGCATTCTACATCGAGACCTATGTGGGAAATTGATGGAAAGTTTTGATGTTAGAATGAGTGTTATTGAGTTTGAAGGACACAACATTATTGTATTAGTTGAAGATGTAGAAGCAATATTGGGGCTGAAGAATGAGGGTGTTGATGTTTATGAAGTGATGTCGAGGGAGAATGGTAGAGAACTCGGTGCAAAGTATGACATGAGCACATTTTTAACTTATGTAGAAATCAAGCGAGATATATTGTCTGTGCTTTTGAAGGGGATGCTTTGAAAGCAAGGGTGTTGTTGTATATTATTGGAGTTTTTTTGTGTCCTACTGCTGAGATACGACCATGTGGAGATTTTTTGAAGTTTTTGTGCAATGATTGCTTACAGAGAAAAGTGAATTGGGCCAAGTATGTTTATGATACGCTTATTGAGGTAGTAAGCTATTTACGGAAACTGAGAAGGCACATTTACCTAAAAGGGTGTATTGCAATTTTAGAGGTAAAGTTAAATTCGCATTAGTTATGAGAAATCAATGGAACCGAGTTTTGTCATATTAGTGTTGTGTTGTGAATGATATGGAATTCAGGTTCGGTTGTATGATTATTGGTCTGGATTTGATAGCATAGCCAGTGCAGCTTCTAATGGTGGTGAGGCTCGCATTCTTTACTGGGTGGAGTCAAATATCGCATCTATTTATTCCTGCTTGAAGAGTGAGCGAGCTTTGAATAGACCAAAGGTATATGTTTATTAATCATCTAGTATTTCAATTTGCAATCATGGTTAAGTATATTTTTTTGCACTCTGAAGATTATTAGTTGGAAGCATCCATTACTTGAATCTTTTGAAGCACCTAAAGTCAAGGTATCTGCGGAGGTCATAGAAGCACCCAAAGACAGGAAAGGTTCGAAGAGACGTAAGGTAATAGGTTGAGTCATTGTATTAATCATTTATTATGTGGAAGACGAATCTTGGAGATGAGGAGTAAATAATGCCTGAGGTGAATGAGCTAAAAGATGTTGTCAATACGGAATTGAGAAGAAAATAAAAGGTGAGGAAAAATTGGACAGTCTGAGGGGGGTTGATGTTGGGAGAGAAATTGAGTGTTCTTTTTGAAGACGTTGCAGAAGAGCAGGCCGACGTAACCTGCTATAAGCAAAGCCTGGTAGAGAAGATGAACAATAGTGATGTCAAAATGAACGGTTTTGAAGTTAAACTAAACGGTTTTGAAGTCAAAATCGACGATGTTCATGAGTTTAACACCCCAAAAATGAGGCTAGTCGGAATTTGATTTCGATGATCGGAGTATCGATATTAAAATGTAATATCGTATCTTTCTTGTCTAAATTATAGATTATATTGTTAAGAGACCCTAATTGAACTTACTCTTAGTTAAGGGCCTCCTTGGAAATGCCTAAAATGATGTTTTTAAGCTAGGTGTTTCGATACAGTGAGACTTGTATCGAAACAGCCTAGGTAAGGCATTTCGAAACGATTATAGAGCGTTTCGATACAGTTCTAACGATATTAACTAACTTTTGGACTTTTTCTTAGCCGTTTCAATACAGCTTCACGCGTTCCGAAACGGGTCCCCTAATTCGAATCTGTTTAAAGGATAAGTTGAAAGGAAATGAGGATGTGATGACTCACCAGCTTGTTTGTTGTCCTCCCTACGTGGTAAATTATCTAAAAAGGTGACTAAAAGTCATCAATTTCTTAGGAATGATAAAAAAGCATAATTGTTAGAAAATATTGTTTAAGAAAACCCTTCACTTAAGGTAAGCTCCTTATTGGCCACTTGGTGAGGTGGGATATGATTAGGGATATAGTTTCTGTGAGAAGGAATAAAGAAAAGTCCTCATCTTTATATATATATATATATATATATATATATATATATATATATATATATATATATATATATATATATATACACAAATGAAATGCATGATAAAAATGAAAAATATACAAGTAAAGGAGTTAAGGGGAAGAAGACCCCCTTCAGAATGTTCGATGCGTGAGACTCAGGTCTTTCTCTAGATAAAGCTCCCACAATTTGGAGCTATGGACTTCTTTCTCTTTAGCTGTGGTTTTGGTGCGGCAGTAGAAGCCTTCACGTCGTGGAGGACCTCCTCGATTATCCTCATCGACTCCAATTTTAGTGAGGTTGGAAATTTGAGCATTGATAGATGACAAAGATTCAAGCTCCAATTTTCCAGCGACTTTTGTTCTGGTTCCCAATCTAGTAGTAAGATACTATAGGTCATTGGTGGCAACCCTTTCAAGGATATCAAATGCCTACGTGTAATTCTTGTCTAGCAACGAACTGTTTGCCAAAGCATCAAACAAAGTCCTGGCATGAGCATTGAGTTCGTTATAAAAGGTCTCCATTTGGATCCAAGTGGAAAATCCATGCATGGGAAACCTTCTCAACATGTCCTTAAAATTCCCCCAAGCATCATATAAAGTCTCATCATCAGCTTGCCTAAAAGTACTGGTCTCACTCTGTAGCTTGACATTAAGTTTAGGTGGTTGGAATCTCAAAAGGAACTTCTGGCATAATTCTTCCCATGAAGTAAATGAACCAAGTGACAAAGAACTTGGCCACGTTTTGCTCTATTTCTCAAAGAAAATGAGAATAGTCTCAACTTCATTGTCTTTTCAGCTACACCAGGTTGTTGAAATAGTTGGCAAACCTCTATGAATTGCTTCAGGTGTTGCCTTGGGTCTCTAGGAGGTGATCCATCAAATTTACCTACATTCAAAAATGTCTGCATCATTACCAGTTTAGGTTCAAAATTAACTGCATTTACCTCTAGACCAATTAGTCTTGGTATCAAATTGTCCATGTTTGGTGCCAAGTTTTCTCTGATAGGTCGTTCTTCTTTCACAACAACGGTGGGAGCATGTGGCATTTCTTCATGTACTGTTGGATTCTCCTAGTTGTTGGCATTATTTCTAACTCCACCATTACCATTAAGAGCCATTTCTTGAATTTCTTTTTCAATCTATGTTGGGTTCTTTCGATTTCTAGGTCGTATGACCAATCCTCCTTCGCAGTGCGGCTCTTGGTCATACACCAAGCAAAACAAAATAAGTAAAATAAACAAACACAATTAAAAATCAAAACAGTAATTTCCGTTGCAATCCCCAGCAACGGCGCCAAAAACTTGTCGACTGACTAACACTTGGCAAACAAGTGATGAATTAACATGAAAATGCAGATAAATAATGCCAAGTTTAGGTATTTTTGCGTGCAAGTATGCACGATCAGAAAATAATACAGTAGTAAGCTGAGTATCGTATCCATAGAGATTGTCCAGAAATTAAATGTCACGATAATTACTTATGAACGGGAACAAATGAGTTGAATTGGATTCAGATTTTGTTAAGAAAATGGCTAAGGAAAAATGCAATGAAAATTCAAGCAATTTTGCAAACAGATGTATTCAAATGGATGATTGGCGTTGGCAAAGGATGTATAGATTTTACGCTAGCTATGACAGCAATTAATAACTTTCTGCCTTGGTTTTATTGCCGACCAGTTTTTAAGCAGTGTTGCCTCTATCGATAGCAATATCCTAAGTTAATTACAATTAACCCATATATGTCTATAGTGACATTTTTCAATAATCAACTTGGCAAAGTTTTAATATTTACTCCTAAGAGGTAGATTCACTCCCAAAGTAAGCTTATCTACTTCAACATCTTCTCGAAGTTTCTCTCCTTAGTATCTGGCAATTAATCGTTATCTTCTAAGCCTATTAATATATTAAGGGATAATGGGCATGCAATGCCAACTGTCGTATGGCAAAGAATATATGAAAAATGAGTACTATCAAGATAGATAAAAATACCAAAGCATTCAATTATTAAAAACTTCAAAATAGCTAATCGTTCATCGCAAAAACATCCTCAACCAACTTAAGAAAATTAGTTCATGGCTGGGAGAACCATCAACACCATATCGTTTTCAATTAACACCATCATAAAATCATATTTAAAATAAAGAGAAATGGACAAAGAAGAAGATTCGTCGATGCAGTCCTTCAATGGATCCAAAGCTCTCGGTCACAGCCTGGTCGAACCACGGTTTGCCCTATACCTTCTTTCTTCACCATGGTACAGCCTCCTTGGCTCATTAATATGCTTCCTTTAAATAGGCACTCATGGAAACCCTAGATAACGTTTGAATCTTGAAAGTTTGTTACGCACTAGGATAGACATGTTATCCTCTTTTTAAATTTTAGGGTTGACTGGGTCTTTGACCAACGACTAACTAACCGGGCATCGACATCATTCTTTAGCCAACCAAGTGTGGCAATCATCGTCCTGCTTTTGCCAACTCGACTCGATATTTCTCTTCTGGTCCTCTTGTTTTCTGCCTCTGCTCCTGCTCCTAAACTGCCTTCCACAGCAAGGTAATACACCTTTACTCTGGTAAAAAGAACATTCCCTAACTCTTATATGGAAATGCGTGATTCTACTAGCTAAATGTACAAATATGTACTCAAAGTCAAGCAAAAGCATGGTAATATATATGTGAAAAGTAGTATTTTTGAAGAGTTAACAATAAGATTTTAGGTTCGTATTGAAGAATATCGAAACGCGAAGTATAGTATCGATACTTATCGATGCTAAAATGATGTTGAACGTGTTTAACGATATATTCAGCTTTGATTAAGCCGGTTGACAAATCCTATTACATTTTGACATTTGTTCAAGGAACAGAGAGTAATATGATCACCAACACAATCTTAAACTAGATTAAAAATGACGATTTGAAATTTGATACATGGTTATTTCTACTAAGCTAGCTTAGTTCAGTTAAAATGAATGAAAGAAGAGTTTGTTTTTGTGATGTCGTAGTCTGTAGATATATCAGATGTCACATTCAATTCCTCAATTATTTTTTCTTTATCATGTCATCTCCTGGAATTACACACACAAACAGCGTCCTTGTCTGTGGAAGGTGGAAAACCTCTTGGGATTCTTGATGAACTAACACCTTCATCAAAATTTACATACAACTCGATATTGGTACCCCCTACACAGTTGTATCTCCTAAACATCTTGTGAAGGTCGCTTGCATTACATATCGTTAGCATGTAATGAGCTTCAGGGTTGGGATCATCAACGGGGATTTAGGCTTCCAATGAAGACAATTTCTTCCTTGTTGATTTGCTAACCTCTGTGGAAATCAGCTCAAACAAATTATCCATCTTGATGTTGTTGTTGAATGAAGTGTTGGGTATGTTCCTGAAAAGAAAACGGTTGCAGAAAATCTTGTGATAATTTTTAAATAAGATTTTATGCAAAATATGGTAGTGTAGAAGTATTTATAGAAGATTTGTAAGGGTAAAATTAGGGTTCGGTACCTAAAATGTTTTTGATATTCAATTTGGGGTTCGACACCTAAAATGTTATTGATAATTAGTTTGGGGTTCGGCATCTAAAATGTTATCGGTATTCAGTTTAGAGTTTGGCACCTAAAATGTTACTAGTAATCAGTTTGAGGTTCGAACCTTAAAATGTTAATGAAATTTAGTTTGGGGGTTCGGTACTTTCAGGCAACGAGTTTGGGGTTCTTGATCTATAATGTTACTGAAAATTAGTTTTACGTTCTGAATCCAAAATGTTAGCAAAAATTAGTTTGGGTTTGGACCTTAAAATATTAATGAAATCGGGATTGGTACCTAAAATGTTACCTACCATTCAGTTTGACTCTAAAATGTTAATGAAATTCAGTTTCGAGATCGGCACCTAAAATGTTACCTACATTCAGTTTAGCGTTAAGGAACCTAAATTATTGCTGAGATATTTAACTTTTTAAGTTGAGTGAAACATTTCATTCGCCACCTAAAATGTTATCGAAAAGCAGTTTGAGTGGTTAGGGAACCTAAAATATTACGAACATATTATACTTTCTAAGTTCAAAGAGAAACATTTAACTCGGCACTTAAAATGTTAGAAAAAATAATTTATGGATAAAATATTTCATTGGCCAACTGAAAATGTTAACCAAAAGCTGTTGAAATGGGTTGGCAACCTTAACTGAAAAAATATGTGACGTCGTCTTGTAGTCGCATTTTAACCTGCCGCACGGCGGGTTAAAAAAATATTGTGTTGAAAACACCTTTCAATCACAATATGAAGCAAACTTTCTTTATGTCCTTTCTATGTTGGATGGTCTCTTTTTCATTTATAATGTTTAGAAAAATCCATAAAATATGTAGACTTTGTAAAAGGTATTTCACATGCTATCCTTGAATCGAAACTTGTTTCTTTCTTTCTTTCACTTTACACTTAATTGATACAAAATTAAAGCCTTTGGTATGGGATCAATGGATCATCATCGTGGCTTTGTTCATTGAACTTCACATGCAGATCACTTTCGATTGGTATGTTCATGAATATCATTCAAATGAGAAAAATGTTTTCAAAATACAATTTTTGTCCATATATTATATCCCAAAACAGACGACTTGAAGGCCTGCTTTTGATTTTTTATTTCTTTCATGAAACTTATAAAAATTATTTCAAGTGTAATACATGGGTGTATGTTACATATATAGTATTAAATTGCGGTTGCAATGCCGCGATTGCGAACATTGCGGTCGTTACAATGTGATTTTTCTCTAAAATATTACTATAATTCTAGATGCAATTGTGGTTTGCAGTGTCGTGGAAGCCTCCAAAATCGTTACAATACAGCCGTTATACAGTGGTGTAGTGGCTGTAATTTAATATTATGGTATGTTCGACACAAGTATGTTTTTAGAAAGTTTTTTCATATAATTGAAAAATCTTTCTGAGGTCAAATCTCCATACTCAAATCAGGGCCGGTCCTGAGTTTTTGGAGGTCCGGGCGAACTTAAAAAATGAGCCTTAAATTGAGGATTTAAATTGTAGTTATAGTTACAGTCGTATTTTCGGTTGTGTTGTGTTTATCATGATTGTGGATATAATAGATTTATTTTGTTTATTATGAGTATCGCGGTTATGAAATTTTTTAGTAACATATGCTATTGTGGACATAATGATTTCATATATCGCGATTTTAGATGATGCCACTACCGCCATATAACGATCGTTGTTGTGGTTACATGCCGCTATTTAAATCTTTGTCCCTAATAGCAAGTAATGAAAGAAATTAAATTTTAAGAGTTGGTCCATCGTAACAAGTATTGAAAAAATTAGTCCCCTAATAACAAGTGTTGAAAAAATTAAATTTTAAAACTATTAAAAAAGCTTTGATACACATGCTGTGTAAACTTTAGTTTACATGTGCCTTTTAGTTTTAGGGGTTAGGGTTTTAGTTTAGGGTTTAAAGTGTAGGGGTTTATGTTATAGGGTTTAGAATTTAAGATTAGTGTTGAGAATTTAGGGTATAGGGTGTAAGGTTTATGGTTTAGTTTTTTAGGGTTAGGGTTAAAACTTGGGATTTGAGTTTTCTAATGTAAATATGCAGGCTTGTGTAAAATTAGTTTTACCAGCATGTATATCAAAATTTTACCTTAAAACTATGCTCATAATAACAAATATTGGGAAAAAAAAACTTGAGCCCTAATAACAAGTACTGGAAAAAAAATTGAATATTAAGAGTAGATCCCTAATAATAAATATCGTAAAAAACTCAGCCCCTAATAACAAGTATTAAAAAATGAGCCTTTAAAAACGAGTATTAGAAAAATTGAATATTAAGAGTAGACCCCTACTAATAGATATTGAAAAATACTTAGCCTCTAATAACAAATATAAAAAATAGGCCCCTAATAATAAGTATTAGAAAAAAATATTAAGAGTAGATCTTTAATAATAAATGTTAGAAAAATCTTAACCCCTATTAACAAATATTTAAAAAATAAACCCTAATAACAAATATTAAAACAAATTAAATCTTTAAATATAATTCGAAAATATCCAATATTTAATTTCTCTGAGCAATGGGCCCTGGGCGGACGCCCTTGCTGCCCCTGCCCAGGGCCGACCCTGACTCAAATATGAGTTCACATTGAAAGCATGTGTCAAGTAGGTACCAGTAATACGGGAAGTCTAACGTACAATAGGTCTAGGGTGCGGTTAAAAGACGATAAGTTTCGATATTTGTCTAAAACTGAAAATATTGGACTTTTTGATAACTTTTTAGGTTGGTTTTCCATGTTTTTTGACAAGTATCTATACTTATAGATACCTATCAAAAAACTTAAAATGTTATAAAAAAAATTAAATATAGGTACTTACAAAATAAGTATTGATACTTGTAAAAAAAGAAAAATTCAACTCAAAATGTTATCAAAAACTCTAACATTGTAAGTTCTTGGATAACTTTTGAAACTTATCGTCTTTTAACCGCACCCTAGACCTGTCGCACCCCAGACCTACCCGTCATTACTAGGCGTGTTCAAATTCGGGTACCCGGACCTTCGGGTATCATATTTGCCGGCCCGTGAGTACCGGGTACCCGGTTCAATTTTTTGTTATTTTTTATTTTAAAATTAAAAAAACTTAAAAGTTCATAACACGTGATTCAAACAAAAGAATTTAATGATTTGAAGTTTATAACCATAAGAAAGACATTAAAAATATTAATCTCGATCGTGATTTTTTTCGGATCTTATATTTTTTAAAGAAAAAAATAAGTAAAACAGTAGACATTAAAAAAACTACTAATGCAAAACAATAGTAGACATTAAAAAACAAAAAATAGACCATTTACCATAATTCAATTGTATTGATCTACCTATTTTTTCTTCCAAGATGTAGACTTTAAAAAACTACTAATGCATAAATGCAATAGAGAAATCTTGTTTGTTTCATATCAATTCTTACATATTCACAAATTAATATTTTTTTGAAAATTTTAAAATATAAAAGCATATAATTATAGAATGAATTTAGAAATTTAAATATAGTTCTAAGGTAAAAATATTAAGTAATCTAATAAAGTAAAAAATAAAACAATTAGGAACCGAGTGCCTGAAAATTTCACATTTTGTGACCTGGGCCTGACCCAGGAAATGGCGAGCCGAGTACCCGACTCAAGTAAAAAAATCTGGGTGAATACCCGATTATTTATGTTCGAATAGTCGGATCGAGTAGTTTTGGTCGGATAATTTTGAACACCCTAGTAATTACAGGTTAGATTACTACATTAAAGAAAGGCACAGTACATAAACTTAGAATGTAGAAGAATCAATTTTCCGCTAAAAGAGAAAGGTGGAAATTCATATATTGATGGCAA
Organism: Hibiscus tridactylites; assembly: GCA_958450335.1. NCBI lineage: Eukaryota > Viridiplantae > Streptophyta > Magnoliopsida > Malvales > Malvaceae > Hibiscus > Hibiscus tridactylites. The sequence continues at coordinate 78,861,858 of OY288273.1, forward strand.
TAGCAGTAATTTACAGAAATAGTTCCCCAATAATTCCTCCATTGAAGGAAATTTGGGGGGTTTTACCCCTTCAATTACATTCTTGCATATACCATATATATTTCTTCAAGCATTATCTAGATATATCGTAAGTTTTGGAGTAGCCAAGCTGTTCCATTTCCCAACTCAACTTGGAAGCAACTCTTTCATGGCAGGGGACATATTCCTATAATTGTAAGTAAACATGAAAAACAGCCCATCATTTGGAGGGTTATATAATATGCAGGTTATTAATGAAGGAATTAATAGCATAGGAAATGAAGTTTCTTTGATTTATACCTCCAATTGTTTTACTAGCTCCTTTGCAGTGGGTGCAGATACAATGATTTGGCGTGCACTCGGACTAACAAATCCTTCTTCCACAGCTTTATCGATAAAGGAAAGCAATGAGTTGTAGTATCCATCGACATTCAGCAAGCCAACCTGAAAGAATGTGGAAAAACTATGCATTATTGATTCTTAGTTATCTGGACGGGACTATGCGGTCCAAGAACCCTCCATAGACATGAAAATCTCAGCAATCGAACCCAAGTGTGAGTAATATAGGTTTATCATGTGTGTGGAAAAAGCAAGGGCGCACCGGTTTATCATGTATTCCGAGCTGAGCCCAGGTAATGACTTCAAGCAGTTCTTCAAGAGTTCCATAACCACCTGCATGCACTTAATGAGTTTTCTTCATCCATTACAGTTATTAGCAACCAAATTCATGTGGTGCTGCAAAAGAGATAACATGGTGATTTCACACTATAGGAGACAAACATTTGATTGTTGCCTAAACTTGATTGAGAGGCAGAAAGACATGAAGGGACGCAAAAGCAACGACATATACTATTCTACTTATCCAATCAAATTCAACAGAGGAAAAGATGTATGGGGTCATATATATAAGCTTAAAACTATGTGTAAGGTAAAGGAACAGAGTTCAGCTGTCTTTTTGTTATGCAAACATGATGTTGAGTGCAATGTATACATACGACCAAGGAGTTAAGATTTATTAAAACGTATTTCAACTGCCTGCCGATAGATGGCCTTGAAGGCAGAATGAGTTGATAGAGTATCCTTGTGAAATAAAGTATGCCTAATATAGTTTTCTAAAGAAGAAGAAACCTCTGAACTCACATGGTTTATTTAGACCATGTCCTATCCAGATGAGGTTTTACTTGTACCTAAGTAAGCATTTATGCTGATTATGTTAAGGGTTTATTCAAGTATAAAATAGAGGTTTGGACTTATTTAGGTATAATTTAAAGGTCAAGGACTTTTATTACTTTTGTTAAATAGTAGCAATCCTTTACCTGTCCATTCATTAATGGCTCACCTTTTAACTAACTATCAACTTTACATAGCATTTTTCTTTTTGATAGGTAACATTCCTAGGATAATAATGCTCCTAAAGAATATAATCAAAATGACAGATTTTTTTTGGATAAAAAAATGACAAATTTATCATTGCATTATTTGCATATATCATCAGGATATGGTCAAAAAAATGAGGATAAATTTTCAAGACATAATGGGAATTCAAAGTTGAGCTGAAAATGAACTACAAAAAGTAGGCTTTTCAAAGTGGTAAAAAGGATTCCCTATTAGATGTAGCTTAAGTTCAGTCTTGATATTGTAGGTAGCAGAGACAGATAGTTCCTCAGAAGGTCCACTTTTAAGTTAAAAAAATAATGATAGGTCAAGAACTAGGGTTTGAAAGGACAAAACTAAAGATAAAGGGCAGGTTTACATTAAAGCAGAGGAAGCTAGAAGAAGCTGAAGTAAATAAAAAAAAATGAAATATGGTGAATTGATGAAGGTAAAAGCAGTTGATAGCTTCAAGTTCCCTTGATTTGCTTTGTTATTTTGGTGTATAATATTTCTTGTACTAACCTGGTAAGGCAATAAAAGCATCTGAATGCTTAGCCATCTCTGCCTTCCTTTGATGCATATCTGCAACAGCCTTCACTTCTCCTACTGTTTCACCAGTTAACTGCAAAGTGGCACACAAAAAATAATGCTGAAATCTGTAGCGAGAAAGAGGAAAGTGATCATTTCGAGTGTTGTGTGCAGTGAAGCAATGATGAGAGTTGCAGCAAATAATGGACTTCATTCAAAGACATCAACACTGAGAAATGTCCCTAGCCACTAATATTTTACCTCTACATTAATGCAAAAGAAAAGAAAAGAAAACACAAAATTTAGAAAAGGACAACAAAGAAAAAAACACAATAAAGAAGAAACCCCTGTTGTGATCCCAAGTATTCATTAATGAAAATGGTAAAGTGGAAAGTTGCAGTTGTCCCAGTAATAATGTGGATAAGGCTATCAAATATTAAACTTGTGTTTTGTTTTGGGGGCCTTTTCTTCTAAAATTTGTTTCTTTATTTAAATTGATTAAAAAAAGGAAATGGAACTTCACCTACCTACAAGCTGTTTCTTTTCACCATTCATGGTGTTAGAACTATTTTTCTTTGCTTTTGATTCTGGTTCTATTGTTTAATACCATCTAGATTATCCAAGCTTGTAGGTAGGTAAAGGTCCATTTCTTTCTTTCTTTTAATCAATTTAAATAAGAAAAGGTTAATGACTTTTTCCCCCTGGTGATAGCTAGCAGACATACCTCTCGAGGCATGAGCGTCTTGGGAATAACACTGCAGGGAGACAACAACATGACAAAATATCAGTTGTGCGGGAAAACCAAAGCTCAGAATAGTTTTGTAATAAGGAAGATCAAATTATCAATAACAACAAAAAGCCAGTTTCACTGAGCAAATTTGTTTCTTAAACTTGTTGGAATGTCTTGGAAAACGAGGCGTTTTAGTTCTTTACCCAATGACATGGCGACCACCATCATGGACAGCTTGTGAAACCAAACCCATCAAACCTATGCTACCTCCTCCATAGACCAAATCAATGTTCCTTGAGACCTGCAACACAAACGTTAACATTACATTGAGCTCATTTGACAAAACCAATGCTTCTTCTTCAGTCCATTCAAAAGATTACCAACAAATAAGATGGGAAAAGATGCCTTCCTTTTCATTCAACACAACTAGTACTTATTGGTACATTAAAATTTCCACACTTTTAGTAACTTACACCATAATCAGATTCCATGGGAAAAACAGTGCCCTATCTTTTCTACCCTGAAAAACAAAAAACCTGGGAGACTTGGAGTTTCCTACCAAGGAAGGACTTTTTACAAAGGCATAGACAGAGGAGAGATGCTAGTTAGAGACAACCAAAAAGCTAGCTGAAAGCTAAAAACTTGAGGAACTTTTAAAATGCTAGATACCATAAACCATTTCACAAACAGGTTTCAAACATAATAGAAATGGTATACAAGAAGATACAATACAATCATACGGAAACAAAAGTTCATGGCTTTAAAGCAAGTTTTAAAAGATTTCTTGCAGAACCCATTTCCTCCATGTAAGTCTAACAAGACCATCACCAAAACAAGTCTCATTTTTTTGTGTAAAAACCACAAAAAAACATAGGGAGAGAAAAAAAACAGAGCTTTATGTTAAATACCAATTCCCTCCCAAGCTCAATAGCAGCATCTTGATAGCTACTCTTTTTGCCTTGGCTACTTCCACAAAACACACAAACCCTCCTAAATTTTGACTGCTGTGTTTCACTTTCCATCTCTATTTTTAACTGATCTCTTTTCTTGTGTATACTTTTGGCTCACAAATCCCAGATAAAGCAATGGAAGAATCTCACTTTCTGACCTGTTTTTTCGCTTCCTAATCTATACACATATCAATGTGAAAACAATGCAAAAGTAGCAAAGCTTTAAAATCATTCCTTTGGTTACTGCTACTGCTACTACTATACTAGTGAGTGCATTCTCTTCATGCGTATTATATAAAACCTAGCCACACGTGAGTGCCTCATAGCACGCTTCTTCACACATACAAAGCTAATCTTCGCACGCGTGGACCACTTGATGTTTTAGCGTTGTTTATATTTTCCAAGTTCTATCTTCATTTCCTTTGTAAAAACTTATGGTAATTGAATTAAAAGCATGATTGCTTCCTCTTGTCTTTGTGAAACATTAACAAATGCATGAATACAAAAATGTATATATATCAAAAGAAGATTCAATACTTTCACTCACCTAAGCTTGTTTATAAAAGGCTTGTTTATCTTCTAAATGATTTCATACATACATACATACATACATACATACATACATACATACATACATACATACATACATACATACATACATACATACATACATACATACATACATACATACATACATACATACATACATACATACATACATACATACATACATACATACATACATACATACATACATACATACATACATATAAAAGGCTTGTTTATCTTCTAAATGATCTCATACATACATACACACACACACATGCATACATGCATACAGTGATAGAGCCATGTTGACACCAAGATTTTTAAAAAATTATTCTTTACTACGAATTTTATATAAAAATATTTTAAAAAAAAATCAATTTTACATCACTTTAATAGAGAATTGTGCATTAATTTTTAAATTTTAACTCCACAATCTAATTTTTTTGACTATACTCTTGTACATACACACAAACGTACATATGTACATATGTACATACATACAAGCATACATATATGTGTTAAACATATTAGATCATATTGTTTTTCATTCAAAGAAAGGCTACAAATTTCTTTAGGGTAATCTTCACCGGTGGTCCCTTTCGTTTAGGGTGTGTTCTATTTTGGTCACCAAAATTCAAAAAAGATTATTCTGGTCACTTACGTTTAGAATCGTTTTTATTTTGGTCTCTTGGCCGTTAGTCTCCGTTACTTAAAAAAAATAGTTTCTAATTTAACCCCCAAACTTTTAAAATTTTATTTTTCACCATCTTCCCCAAAAATTATAAAACTAAAACCCAGAAAATTAATTCAAAACCCAAACCTCATTTTTAGTGATATACTGAAAATTGCAGAGAAACTAGATTGACTCTCTATCTCTTATTAATTTTGATTTTTCTCCCAAAAAAACCCAAAAATTTAGGGTTTTTGTTGTTGTTGTTCTCGGTTAAACGGGTAAGTGTCTTTTTCAATTTCAATTTCTTTTTCTCTTTCCTTTTGTTAATTGGTATTTCAATTTCTTAATGTTTTCAGTCGTTTCTTCTTTCGTCTTTTTTGGGCAATTAGTTTAGGGTGTTGAGAATTTGGTGGTTTGTTATGGTTTGATTTTTTTTTATTTTCTGGTCGTTGTGTAAGAATTATGTATTTGGGGTTATGAAATTTGAGGTTTAAATTATGGAATTTGATGAATCTAGGTGATCTTTAGTGCTAGAAAATTTTGGATCATTATTTGCATTACTTTAAGTTTATCTGCTTTTCATTGTATTTTATAACAGCAGTAAGTTCCATGAGGATTCCAAATTTAAAGAAGTGTCTTCTGCTTGGATAACTTTTCATTTGATTTTTCGAACAAAATGAAGGATTTGACCCAATTGCTTTTACCAAAACTGTTATTTATGTTACCTTTTCTGCTATTTCTTGTTGACCGCGTGATCATCTGCCTTTATATTTGCCTTTTCTCTTGTTAAATGTTACTAGATCGCTAAATTTGGAATTCACTTTATGATAACAATGCTCTCAACCTGGTTGGAATTCATTTCTTTTTTCATTTCAAATTTGTAACCTAGCATTGCAGAAGTACTTACATTTCCTTTTCATTGACTGATAAATGAATATTGCATTCTTCTTCTACTTGTATATTCTGTTATTCAAATCCATGAAAATATTTTACAGGGCTTTGCTTCATTTCCTTGATCCTGACAAGTTCAAAAGTAAGGATGATTTTAATCTTGGGGATTAGGGTTGTAGTTGTGGGTTATAGCCATTGATTTAGTTTTATGGGGTTTTAATTTTATAATTTTGGGGGAAGATGGTGAAAAATAAAATTTTGAAAGTTTGAGGGTTAAATTAGAAACTATTTTTTTAAAGTAACGGAGACTAACGGCTAAGGGACCAAAATAGAAATGATTCTAAACGTAAGTGACCAGAATAATCTTTTTTGAATTCTGGTGACCAAAATAGAACACACCCTAAACGAAAGGGACCACTGGTGAAGATTACCCATTTCTTTAATCCTAGTGAAATGATAAAAAAACATTCTTCAGTAATATGAATACTTATTTTAGCAACATAAGACACAATAATTTTCTGAGGTAAGTTATGGGTAGAACTCAGAGGCTCGGATGATGGTATTTAGAGCATATTGTTTATAATATGAATGAATAAAAGCATGAGTGGGTTATGGAGTATGCATCCATTGTACCCTCATCCACCCTCCCTAGCTAGACAAACCTGTTGAATACAAAGGAAACATTGGATTCTAGCAAATCCCATTGTGCTAATTTCTTATTTCCCTCTCTCTCTCTCTCTCTGCTGCATTAGGTCAGGGTTATATTTTATTCATTACTTGAATTACCAGGATTAGAGGAGCTGAAACTATATGATGTTTAAAGCACCCTCAATCCCCAAAAATGGCCTTTTCTAGCTGCTGTTCTTTTTTTATTTGTGTGCCTAATTCCTGCCCACTCCCAATGTTTAGATATTATAAACTCATAATTACTATTGCTTGATACTGATGGGGGATTCAGTATATTTAATTAATTGATATGTGTAAGCTTCTGCATGCTTGCATGCGCGGTTAACTCATGCTTTTGTGTGTTTGTGAACCCGGGGTATGGGTATTTGTATTAACTGCCTATATATTTGCAGTTAGTTTAATATTTGTTTTGGAATAGTGTAGGGTTAGTTTTAGGTTTACGGGTTTAGGTTGTAGGGTCTAAATTTTAGGATTAAGGTTAGAGTGTAGGGTTTAAGTTTAAAGTTTTAATTTTAGTGTTTAGAAAATTAGATTTTAAAGAAGTAATATTTTTTTTACACAGCATGTGTATCAAAATATAACATTTTATTGTTAGAGTTATATTTTGGTGCACAAATCATGTAAAATAATTTACACAACATTTGTTTAAAATCTAAAAATCTTATTCTTAGCTCTAACACCCTAGACTCCATCCCTAAATTTTAACCCAATCACATAAACCACTAAATTCTAAACTAAACATATTGTCCCTAAATTTGACAAGCTTGTGTATTAAATTTTTTTCTTCGTGTTAAAATTATATTTGTTATTGAGAAATAAATAATCATTTTAAACATAATGTTTAATACAAATGGTGTATGAAATATATCAACTTAAATTATAATAAAAATATAATTTTTATTTTAAAATAATTTTTATCCAACATGGAATATAAAATTTTAAACCCGTAAATAATATATTAATCATATAATTATGTAAGTTTTTTGCCCAAATAATGATCTGAAATTTTTTTCATGAAGTAGGAAGGGTGTGTTTTTATTTCACAAACTAAAGATGATGCTACAGCGTAAGTGAAGTCGTCGGAAATTTCTTGACGACTTCAATGCAATTTCCCTACATAGTCACCAGTTGCATGCATCCATAAAAAAAATCGTCTGAATTTCGTGACGAATTCTAGAAGCCGCCTTCACTTCCCGGTAACTTTTAGAAAACATCCATAGTTTATGAAACAATATAAAAAATCTCTATTTTTTAAAATAAAAAACTCAACATCCATATATATGCAAAAAAAAGTTCCAATTACGTCTTGATAAAAAAATAAAAATAACTTATCAATCGTAAAATAAATATGTCATATGATAACAAATAAATATTAAAATTATACTTTTGACTCGCAAAAACATAAATGTAAAAGATGAAATTGTTAGTTTTTACGTTTAGGTTAAAAAATACATTTCAAAATATTTTTTCTTCAAAAATTATCTGTTTAGAATTGTTTATGACACCAAAAGTATTTTAGATCTCAAAAACATTTATCAAAAAAATCTCAAACATGATTTAATCCTGATTAAGGGTGAAATTTGTGATAGTTTTGATTTAACAAATGTTATTATACTCAAAAAGTCAATGTACTGTGTATTGAGATATTGATTAATTATTTCGAGTCTATGTAGGGATTATATAGTGAGCAAACAATAAACCTTCCTGAAAGATAATGAAAAATCAACCCATAAACTATATTTCATGTTTGTTTTTAGCCCTTAAAATGTTTTTTTTTGTTAAAAATACTTAAATTATTATTTTGGTCACTTTAAACCGATAGTTATCTAAGTCAAAAAAGCATTTCGACTAATAAGATGTTGACACATCACAAAGATTTTTTGACCAAAAAATAGTTTAGGGACTAAAAGCAAAAAATAACGTAGTTTATGTACTTATTTTGACAAAAAAATAATTTAAATACTTAAAGTGATCAGAAATAATAATTTAAATATTTTTTAATAGTTTAAATACTAAAAACAAACAAACAAAACATAATTTAGGGGTTAATTTTTTATTTAAACCTATTGTTTTTACATGAGATTGTTAAACTTGGAAATGACAGGACAATAAGAACCTATAATTCAGTGTATATAGTGCTGTTTACCGACATTATTTCTACAATTAACTGAAAAACTATATGTTGATTGAGATTTATGGTGAGAGAGGAGGAACAAACTAGGGGACGAGGAGGAATAAATATAAAAGGTGTAAGATTTCACAAATTAGGGTGAATCCAAATATTAGGAATTGAAGTTTATTTATTATATTGATGTAATTATATGATAATATTTTATTATATTTTTTTTATCTTAATTCTATAATAACGCACATATGTATTGTACACACAGGTGCTCGAACTCGAGTATCTTGGGATGAACATTATTTTCATTTTTACTACAACTAGGGGTGTTTATCGAGCGAGTCGATCGCGAGTTGGGCAGTGCTCGACTCGTTAAAAAAATTTGTTGCTCGACTCGACTCGTTGCTCGTTAAAATTGTGCTCGACTCGTGCTCGTTAAAAAATTTGTTGCTCAACTCAACTCGCTGCTCGTTAAGCTCGACTCGTTGCTCTTTAAGCTCACTAAAAAAATTACCTTATTTTAACTAAAAGTAAAATTTAACAATAGTATATGTGGCTTAATATTAACATAAATTAACAAATTTAACAAAAAATAAATATCAAGAGTGTATAAAGCACTTTCAAAGTCTAAATTCCAAACTAACAATCCACAAATACACCAAACTAGCATATTAAAACTAAAGTAACAATCCACAAATTCATCAAACTAACATATTAAAACTAAAGTAACAATCCACAAATTTTAAAAAATTAACGAGCTGCTCGCAAACTTATCAAGTCGAGTTAGACTTTGCTCGACTCAACTCGTTAAGGTCTTGAGTCGAGCGTTTAACGAGTTTTGACCGAGTCGAGTTTGAACAGCTCATGAGATGCTCAACTCGTTAAGTACCCCTAACTACAACCATTCGTTGAGTTCAAGAATCAAAGGTTTTTTTTCTTTAATATACATCGTTTAAAGTTTAAAAGGAAATTATCAAGGGATAAGACTAAGTGGTAAGCAGGTCTCGAATTCGAGGACTTGTATATATACAAAAAGTAATCGTTGACAGACTCACTCACCAAACTTATGTGTACACACAATTCGGTTATTACAAAAATAATTGTGCTAATCGAATTAAATATTCCATTGACTTCATCTATACTGACAACATGCCATTGATATAGGGAATGCCATAATGTTAGGATTTTAAAGAATACTCAGGATGCCACACTAGTTTTTTTTTTTTTTTTTTGGTCATAAGGATGCCACACTAGTTAATACTTGAGTTTGATAGTATATATATTTTAACACTATCTTTAATTTGTGAAGTTTATTATTCGATATAACTAATCATATTAGATTTATTGGTAAATTAATTTAAATCGAATATTATAATTTGTTAATGAATATTTTTTTCTCAAAATTCGAATATTGAACCCCGCTAAATCATCTGGTATTTGATTAAAGTATTTTTTTTCTAACAGAATGGTAAAATCTAATAAATATAAAACTAAATGAATAGACAAATAAGATATTTGCCGATTATCAGCTGCGGGGGAAGTTGTAAACCGAAAAAGTGAAAAAGGAAGTTTTATTTGTATATGTTGGTGTGGGAGAGGGGTGAGGGATATGTGGCCACCCATCCTTTTATTTCCCAATGTGTATGTAATTCAAATTTGCATATTTCTTTATAGAGTCCCATAACTATGAAAGATATGCATGTCTTATAAATCTTGGTGAACAAGAAGGCAATTAGTTATGGATGCTCTTAATTGGCACGCCCCCTTTGTCTATAATCATCTTCATCCTCTTTCTAAAAAAATGTGTGTATTTCACATCAATTTCGTATTTAAGCATAAGGCCTAAACTATCTGATGAACTGACAGTAGGACTAAACAACAAAAATCGATAAATTAAAAATCGATCTGAACTATAGTATTTAGATGGTTTATGGTTCACACGTTTGTAAGCTGCCGAATTTTATTAATAATAAAAAAGATTTTATTGAAAATGTGTTGCAGAAAAGCAAACACCCTTAGATCATATAGAGAGTACATTATCAAATCAACTCCTCAATGAACACTCCAAACCACGAGACAAACACTTCAAATTATACATGTCAAGCTCAATATTGTTCAATCTGTATTTATTGTTATTATTATCTTGATTATATGCTTCATTAAATACTTTTTTTTATAAGGAGGAAAAGAGTGCCTCAAAAAATTAATGCTAACAATAATATTATTAGTGAGAATACTGTTGGAGAAACCGGGTTATTTTCCACACGAACGTAGCTTCAAATCTGAGCTGAAATGTCGAGATCGAAACTACCGAAATTTGCACAGGGGACAAACCCGTCAACTATTGAATATTGAAACCCAATGAAAAACCCAATAATAAGCAAGCGAAATAAATAATGGAGAGAACACACCAAATTTACGAGGTTCGACGAAAATGTCGTCTACTCCTCGAGCACCACCACCGAATGATAACTTCACTAATACCAAAATGGTACAAACAAATGGAATTCCTAAGAATTCCCAAATATTACAAATGGGAGAAGAGAAACAAATGGAATGAATGTTAGGATGTTAAGATGGTTTCAAATGACAAATGCTAGGCCTATTTATAGTTGAGCTTTAAGGACTAAACTTGTAAATAGCCTAAAGTTAAGGGACCAAAAATTAATTCCCCCATTGGTAATTTCAACACTTACCGTTGGAGCATTAATTTACTGCATCATTTTTCTCCATTCGGTGTAGCCATTCACATATTTTTCTTCTTCAATTGTTGCACCAATCTTCTGACAAGTTCAATTTGTCAATTCGGTGCCCACAAAGCTTGACTTTTCAAGCGCCATACACTCGAAGGTGCTCAAACTTGCAAGATGTTAATCAAGTTCAAACAATGATTGAACTTGATTGATGTTAGCACCTTGGTCAACATATCTGCAGAATTTTCTGTCGTCGCAATCTTCTGAAGTAGAACCTTTCCTTCTTCAAAGATCTCCCGCACAAAATGATACCTCACGTCGATGTGCTTGGTTCTTGAATGGTAGACTTGATTTTTCGCTAAATGAATTGCACTCTGATTGTCACAATAGAGACTAATGTGACTTTGAACAACTCCCAAGTCTTCCAACAATCCGTTAAGCCAAATCGCCTCCTTAACAGCCTCTGCAACTGCCATGTACTCTGCCTCTATAGTTGACAAAGCCACCGTTGACTGTAAAGTAGACCTCCAACTCACTGGGGCTTTTGCTAGAGTAAACAAATACCCAATAGTAGACCGACGCTTGTCCAAATCACCAGCATAGTCGGAATCAACATATCCAACAACAAACTGACCAAGTGTTTCATCTTGCTCAAACACTAAACCAACATCTACGGTTTGTTGGAGATACCGTAGAATCCATTTCACAGCTTGCCAATGTCCTTTTCCAGGATCATGCATGTACCTTCTCACAACTCCAACTGCTTGTGAAATGTCAGGCCGCGTACACACCATTGCATACATCAAGCTCCCTACTGCATTAGCATATGGAACTTTTTCCATGTATTCTCGCTCTTCATCAGTTTTAGGAGATAATTGAGAACTGAGTTTCAAATGAGAAGCAAGTGGGGTACTTACATGTTTTGTGCTTTCATTCATGCCAAAACATTGTAATACCTTTTTCAGATATTGCTTCTGAGTCAAACAAAGCTTGCATATCCGTCTGTCTCTACTTATCTCCATGCTGAGAATCTTCTTGGCCTCACCTAGATCTTTCATCTCAAACTCTTGATTCAACTGAGCCTTCAATTTGTCTATCTTTTGTTGACTCTTTGAAGCGATCAGCATATCATCAACATATAAAAGGAGATAAATGAAAGATTCATCTTGTAGCTTTCGCAAATACACGCAATGGTCGCATTTGCTTCTTGTGTACCTTTGCCTCCTCATAAAGCTATCATATCGCTTGTACCACTGCCTCGGAGATTGCTTCAATCCATATAGCGATTTGTTCAGCTTACAAACCCATTTCTTACCACCAGCATCCACATATCCTTCTGGCTGAGTCATATACATCTCCTCTTCCAAATCACCGTGCAAGAAAGCCGTCTTTACATCGAGTTGAGCTAACTCCAAATTCAACTGTGCTACCAAGGCCAACAATATTCTAATAGAGGAATGCTTCACAACAGGGGAAAATACTTCATTGTAGTCGATTCCCTCCTTCTGAGTGTAGCCTTTAGCTACTAACCTTGCCTTGTAGCAAACATCTTTCTTGCTGGGAGATCTGTCTTTCTTTGCAAATACCCACTTGCATCCAATTGCCCTTTTACCTTCTGGTAAATATGCCAAATCCCAGGTGTTGTTATTCTGGAGAGATTGCATTTCTTCATCCATGGAACTTTTCCACTTGTCACTTTCTAAGCTTTGTATTGCTTCTTGATAAGTGGCAGGGATATCATCATCAACAACTGGAAGGGCATAGGCCACCGTATCTGTAAATCGAGCAGGTCTACGAATTTCTCTCCTTGGCATTGTAACTGCAAGTGGTTCTGGTGTCTCCAATGGTTATTGGGTTTGAACCTCTTCATCTTCTGATTCCTTCATTGGAGTTGAAGAATTAGTAACATCAATTGCTGGACTAATCATCGTCTCTTGAAACTCCACTTGGTTTGGAGTATACTCCACCTGTTGTGGAGTACTACTTGTCTGAACAGCTCCATCTGTTACCTTCTTCAACATGACAGATTCATCAAAGGTAACATCTCTGCTACAAATTATCTTCTTTGTGTCTAAGCACCAAAGTCGAAATCCCTTCACTCCATGAGTGATTCCCATAAAGATAGCTTTATTTGCTCTAGGATCAAGTTTTGACTCCTTCACATGATAATACGCAGTGGATCCAAATACATGTAAGGAATCATAATCTGTAGCGGTTCCAATGGTGTTTTTCCTCCAATTGTCGATGACGGTAGACGATTGATGAGATGGCCAGCATATGTCACAGCCTCAGCCCAAAATGGTTTGCCCAACCCAGCATTGGACAACATACATTGAACTTTCTCAAGTAGTGTTCGATTCATACGCTCTGCCACCCCATTCTGTTGTGGTGTGTGTCTAACAGTGAAGTGTCGATCAATACCATGCTCTTGGCAAATGTCAAAGAGCGGATCACTTCTATATTCCCCTCCATTGTCCGTCCTAAGTCGTTTAATCTTCTTGCCAGTTTGGTTCTCGATCATATTTTTCCACTTCAGGGAAGCTTTGAGCACTTCATCTTTAGACTTCATTGTATACACCTAAACTCTTCTGGAAAAGTCATCAACAAAAGTTACAAAATAGTGTTTTCCTCCCAACGACGTTGTTTTGGAAGGACCCCACACATCTGAGTGAACATAATCCAAAATACCTTTCGTATTATGGATAGCGGTGACGAATTTCACTCTCTTCTGCTTTCCCAGAACACAATGCTCATAAAAATTTAACTTGCAAGCCTTTGCACCTTTCAACAATCCTTGCTTTGCCAAAATTTGCAAGGATTTCTCACCAGCGTGTCCCAACCGCATGTGCCACAACTGAGTAGAATCCAATTTGTCTCCATCGGAAGCTGCTGCTACTGCTCCAATAATTGTACTACCTTGGTAGTAATACAAGTTATTTTTCCTGATGCCCTTCATTTTCACGAGTGCGCCTGATGTGACTTTCAAAATTCCATCTCTCATAGTGACAATCGAGCCTTTAGATTCCAAAGCTCCCAACGAGATGAGATTTTTCTTCAAACTAGGCACATATCGGACATCGGTCAAAACTCTGGTTGATCCATCTTGATTCTTCAATCGGATTGAACCTATCCCAATTGTTTTACAGGCGTTGTCATTGCCCATATAAACAACTCCTCCATTTAGTTCTACTAAATCGAAGAACCACTCCCGATTAGGGGACATATGATAGGTACAACCCGAATCCAATATCCACTCGTCTGAACGAAATGATGATGATGAAGCAACCAGTGATATTTTAGAGTCACTAGTATCATGCTCTGCAACACATGCATCTGGAGCGGCTTTTCCTTTCTTCTTCAGCTTCGGGCAATCTTTCTTCCAATGACCTTTCTCATGGCAAAAAGCACATTCATCTTTCCCAAGTCTGGACTTTGACTCATTTTTGGCTTTTGGCTTTTTGAGCGACCTCTTACCACCATGGCCTCCGCTGCATTGTACTTGCTCTCCATCTTGGTTTTCTTTCTGAGCTCGTAACTATACAGAGCAACAGTTGCTTCTTTAAGGGTCACCTCATCCTTTCCATGAAGTAACGTTGTTTCAAGGTGCTCAAATTCATCTGGAAGGGATGACAACAACATTAGAGCCAAATCTTCATCTTTAAAAGTTCCATCCATGCCCAACAGATCTGCCACTAACTCATTGAAGGCAGTGATGTGTTCATTCATACTGGTGACTAGCTGATAATCGAATCTGAACAATCTTTTCTTCACGTGAAGACGATTCTGAGAGCTTTTCTTTAGGAATTTTTCCTCCAACGCTTTCCACAGTTTGCTTGCAGAAGTCTCATTCTTGTAGGCATACTTCTGCTCCCTGGAAAGACAAGATCGAATCGTACTGCACGCCATACGGTTGATTGTTCTCCAATCTTTCTCCACCATATCTATGGGTTTTTCTTCCTCAATGGCAATGTCTAGACCTTGTTGAAATAAAGAGTCTAGCACCTCGCCTTGCCACATGCCGAAGTGACCGAATCCATCGAACAACTCCACCGAGAAGTTTGCATTTGACATTATCCTCCTCACCGGTATAAAGGAAGAGCTTGATGCCCCATCTGATCCGTCTTTTTCCATGGAAACGAATAATATTCAACAGCACAAACTGGATATTGAAACACTGCACCATGTAAGTTCCCAGGAAAGAGAGGTGGATCACACGGATCGCTTAAATACCAAGTCTTTCCCAGCCAGAACTTTCCTAGACATGCACTGTCACAACACAACACTTCTTTGCAGCAAACGAGCGACCGGGATAGCCTTCACTGAAGCTCTGATACCAATTGTTGGGGAAACCGGGTTATTTCCCACACAAACGTAGCTTCAAATTTGAGCTGAAATGTCGAGATCGAAACTACTAAAATTTGCACAGCGGACAAACCCGTCAACTATTGAATATTGAAACCCAATGAAAAAACCCAATAATAAGTAAGCGAAATAAATAATGGAGAGAACACACCAAATTTACGAGGTTCGATGAAAATGTCGTCTACTCCTCGGACACCACCACCGGATGATAACTTCACTAATACCAAAATGGTACAAACAAATGGAATTCCTAAGAATTCCCAAATATTACAAATGAGAGAAGAGAAACAAATGGAAGAGATGGTATGGATGTTGGGATGGTTTCAAATGACAAATGCTAGGCCTATTTATAGTTGAGCTTTAAGGACTAAACTTGCAAATAGCCTAAAGTTAAGGGACCAAAAATTAATTTCCCCATTGGTAATTTCAACACTTACCGTTGGAGCATTAATTTACTACATCATTTTTCTTCATTCGGTGCAGCCATTCACATATTTTTCTTTTTCAATTTTGGCACCAATCTTCTGACAAGTTCAATTTGTCAATTCGGTGCCCACAAAGCTTGACTTTTCAAGCCACAAATTCAACAAATACAATAACCACTAGAGTAAGCATATTTTGTTGGTTGCCAAGTAGCTCACCTTTGTTCCCTCATATTCCCGCGGATTATGGGTTCGAGACACACTAGGAATACTCCTATTTCTTCCCCTAAAGTTCCTCATCCCCTCCCGTCTAAGTAAGATTAGGATTAAATTAAGATTTGTCAAAAAAATACGATTCACCACTAATGCAACACCTAGCAAATAGTTTCCAAACCAAAAAACAAAATAAACAAGACAATCAACAATCACCGAATTTGTTGGATTGACATGGTCACCATCACGACTCTACATGTACTTGCACCACATCCACACTCCCTTTATAACCCATCACTATTCATTCACTACTACCCATCAATCACCTAATTGCTTCGATGAATGCCATACAAAAATTATATCTTGGGAGAAAAGTCGAAAAGCTTGAGAACAAAATGTCTCCAACTCAATAAACCAAACCAACAAACGCATTATTTTTCTGCAACCTTGGTCGCCACGACCTCTCTTCTGCTACATTCTATGACAATCCTTCGTTTTTCAAGATTTAAGAACTCAAAGTAAGATCCGATATAGCTCGAACCTTTTTAGGAGCTTCGTTAAGATGAATTTTCTCAACTTTTGTAAATCGTGGTGTTGTACATAGATCTTCTTGAATAAGTAAATATGTTAGTATGGTTAGTATGGTTAGATGGTTAGAAGTTAGTTACATTGTTAGGGTTGCGTAAGCTTTCTCAAGCTTGTATGTATATATTAACATTGGTTGTCATCTTTGTAAATCATCTTTTCCAGATTAATAAAGATCTCAATTACTTCATTGTAAAGCTTTCATAAGCTTCCATATGGTATTAGAGGTTTTGTTTTTCTAAGCTTCTCTGTGCTTTGCTTCGTTTCTTTCCTTCTTCTTTCCTTTCTTTCTTTCGCCATGCCAAGTTCCAGTGATCAGTTCGAAAATGGCACTAATCCCTACTACCTGCATCAGTCTGATAGCCCCAGCACTGTTTTGGTTACTCAGCCCCTTGTCAGTGACAATTACAACAGCTGGAAACGTTCAATGATCATGGCCCTATCTGCCAAGAACAAGCTTGGTTTTGTTGATGGTTCTCTGACTGCTCCAGATTCTACTTCTACCTTGTTCAGTTCTTGGACAAGAGCTAATAATATGGTGAATTCTTGGATTTTAAATTTAGTTTCCAAAGACATTGCTGCTAGTCTTCTTTATCATTCCACTGCAGCAGCTATTTGGAAAGATTTGGAGGATCGTTTTGCCCAAAACAATGGTCCTCGCATTTTCCAACTCAAGAAGAAGTTGAGTGATCTTGTTCAGGGTTCCATGTCGGTTACTACTTGCTATACACAGCTCAAGATTATCTGGGATGAGCTGGTTTTTGTTCGACATTTTTGCACTTGTCTTCAATGCAATTGTGGTGGAATTCAGAAAATTACGAATGATCAACAAAAAGATCTTACTATGCAGTTTCTAATGGGTGTGAATGAGTCATTTGCTGCAGTTCGTGGATAGATCTTGCTCATTGATCCTTTCCCTAGTATAACATGAGTTTTTTCTTTGGTGATTCAAGAAGAGAATCAAAGACTCGTTGCTTTGCCCAACTCAGTGGCTGATGCTACCTTTGCGATTAAGGTTGTTTCTAATTCTCGCAAGACTCGTCCTCAATGACTCATTGTGGATTATTGGGTCATACTAAGGAACGTTGTTACAAATTGCATGGATATCCTCCCGGTTATGTTGCACGGTCCAAGAATTCTACTAATGATGTCTTGGATGCTTCGAGTGGCTCTCAGTCTTTGTCCACATCTAATCCTTTGACTTCTCAACAATGTCATCAGATCATCTCCATGCTTCAGAGCCAACTTCAGTCAACCTCCACTTCAGATAGCTCGGTTCCCTCTCTCTTTATTAATCTTGCTATGCAAGACAAGCTTCTTTCTTACATTAATAGTTTGAGTTCATTTGATTCCACACGATCATGGATCATAGACTCAGGAGCTTCTCGGCATGTTTGTTATTGTAAACATTTGTTCATCACTTTGAATCCTATTGCCAATGGTACTATTTTACTTCCTAACAAGACTAGTGTTTAGGTTGCTTTTTTTGGTAATGTTCAGATTTCAGAACATATTGTTCTTAAGGATGTTCTTTATGTGCCCGAGTTTCGATTTAACTTGTTATCCGTGAGCAGGTTATTAAAAGATTCTGATCTCACAGTCTTGTTTTACAAAACACATTGCTTGGTTCAGGATCTTTGCCATGTGACTGGGAGGGGTGATTACGTCCAAGGACTGTACTTTTTCCAAGTTGCTGCAGATAATTCTTTGGTTTCCAATGTTGCTTTTTCTTGTACTGCTTCTAACGAAGATTGGCATGCTAGGCTAGGGCATCCTAGTTCTCGTACTTTACATGTATTACAAGATGTTTTACCATCCACTTCTAATAAAGTTGGCATTTGTTCAATTTGTCCTTTGGCAAAACAGAAGCATCTTCCATTTCCTGTTTCATCTACTTGTACTACTGCTCCTTTTGAATTGGTCCATTGTGACATTTGGGGCCCTTTCAAGGTTTCTACACATGATCATCATCGATATTTCTTGACGTTGGTTGATGATTTTTCTCGTTCCACCTGGACATATCTACTGAAACATAAATTTGATGTGCTGACTATTGTTCCTTCATTTATTACAATGATCAAAAAGCAACTTGGTTATGAACTGAAAACATTTCGTTCTGATAATGCACCAGAACTGAGATTTGTGGAATTGTTTTCAAAACATGGTATTATGCATCAATTCTCATTTGTTGAGACTCCTGAGCAGAATTCACTGGCTGAGAGGAAACATCAGCACTTATTGGTTGTGGCACGTGCCTTGTTTTTCCATGTAAGGGTTCCTCTTCGATTCTGGGGAGAATGTATCTTGACAGCTACATACTTGATCAATAGGTTACCTTCTCGAATTTTGGGTGACAAGTCTCCGTATGAGTTGTTGCATTCTCACAAGCCCCTGTATTCTTGTCTTAAGGTGTTTGGAAGCCTGTGTTTCGTATCTACCCTTAAATCTCAGCGAGACAAATTCTCTGAACGAGCTTTGTCTGGGGTGTTTCTTGGTTATGTCCCTGGTGTGAAGGGTTACAAAGTATATATATTGCAAACTCGTGCCATTGTTGTTTCTCGTAATGTGGTCTTTCACGAGGATATTTTTCCATTTCACAAAGTTACTCAAAAGGATGACTTGGTTGATCCTTTTTCTGGCTTGTCTTTGCCTAACACTGTGCATATTTCAGATGGTGGTCATAATTCTTTTACTTCTACCACTGAACCTGTTCGTGCACCCACTGTTGTGCCTGCTGTCGAGCCTCTCATTGAGCATGCTGCTGAGCCTGTTGTTGAGCATGCTGCTAAGCCTGTTGTTGAGCATGCTGCTGAGCCTGCTGCTGAGCTCGTTGTTGAGCCCATTGCTGAGCCCGCTGTTGAGCCTGTTGCTGAGCAGGTTGTTGAGCCTGTCACTCGCCGATCTACTCGTTCTATTACTCGTCCTTCCTATCTTGATATTTATCATTGCAACATTGCAGTTCCCTCGCAATGTTTATATCCTATTGAGCATCATCTCTCCAGCTCAAAACTTTCACCATTGTATGCTGATTTTGTGGCTAATATCGCTTCTTGTTATGAGCCAGTTTTCTATCACCAGGCAGTCAAATTCCCAGAGTGGCGTGATGCCATGCAAGCTGAACTTCAGGCCATGGATTCTCTTCATACTTGGTCTGTTGTTTCACTCCCTGCTGATAAACGTGCAATCTATTGCAAGTGGGTATACCGAGTTAAACGCAAGTCTGATGGGTCTATTGATCGTTGTAAAGCACGACTCGTGGCTAAGGGTTTCACACAAATTGAAGGTGTTGATTTTATAGACACTTTTTCCCCTGTTGCAAAGCTCACTTCGTTCAAGGTCTTGCTTACCCTAGCTACTGTGTATTGTTGGCATCTCCATCAGCTCGACGTTAACAATGCCTTTCTTAATGGCATGCTGGATGAAGAGGTGTGTATGAAACTCCCTCTTGGATATGTTCCACAGGTTTCTAGTGATAATCTGGTGTGTAAACTTCATAAATCCATTTACGGGCTTAGGCAGGCATCGAGGCAATGGTTCCATGCTTTTTCACAGATTTTTCTTACGCTGGGATTTGTTCAATCTCCTTCTGAACATTCTTTGTTTGTGCGAGGCTCTGGTGACAGCATGATCGCTCTTTTAGTTTATGTCGATGACATAATCTTGGCAGGCAAGGATCCATCTCTTTTGACTGCTGTTCAAGCTTCTCTTCACAGTCATCTCAAGCTTAAAGATCTTGGTTCCCTCAAATATTTTCTTGGTTTTGAGGTTGCTCGTAACAATTCAGGTATTTCCCTTTCTCAACGACAGTATGCTCTTCAATTGTTGGCTGACACAGGTTCTCTTGCTCACAAGCCTGTTGATACACCGATGCTTTCCCCTCATAAACTTTCCAAAGATGAAGGTGAACTGATTGATGATCCTCAGATGTACAGACGGTTAGTTGGGCGTCTGTTATACCTTACACATACTCGTCCTGACATCACGTATGTCGTGCATTTGCTCAGTCAGTTTGTTTCTTCTCCAAGGAAACCACATCTTCAAGATGTTTATCATTTGCTTGCTTACATCAAACAGTCTCCTGCACTTGGTCTATTCTTTTTTTCTACCTCGTCTCTGCAATTAAGTGCCTTTGTTGATTCTGACTACAATTCTTGTCCTGATACACGTCGATCAACGACTGGTTTTTGTACCTATCTTGGAGACACTTTGATTTCCTGGAAATCCAAGAAGCATCACACTGTTAGCAGGTCTTCTTGCGAAGCTGAATATCGTGCAATTGCCACTGCCACTTGTGAGCTCATTTGGTTGGTTGCCCTTCTTTCCTCCTTTCATGTTTCTACTGTGCAAGCTTTCATGTATTGCGATAGCCAATCTGCTATCTATCTTGCTACAAATCAGGTCTTCCATGAGCGTACAAAACACATTGAGGTTGATTGCCATTTCATACGGGAGAAGGTCAACACTGGTTTTCTTCGACTTTTTCATGTTCGTTCTCATGATCAACTCGCTGATATCTTCACCAAAGCCCTTCCTGCTCCTTTATTCCTTTCGTTTCTTGTCAAGTTGGGACTTCTTGACATTCACCAACCTCCAACTTGTGGGGGGATGTTGTACATAGATCTTCTTGAATAAGTAAATCTGTTAGTATGGTTAATATGGTTAGTTGGTTAGAAGTTAGTTACATTGTTAGGGTTGCGTAAGCTTTCTCAAGCTTGTATGTATATATTAACATTGGTTGTCATCTTTGTAAATCATCTTTTCCATATTAATAAAGATCTCAATTACTTCATTGTAAAGCTTTCATAAGCTTCCATACGTGGTTACACGAAATGAACCAAAATTTATCTTTTATTTAATGTCTGAAGTATAATTTAACTTTTATACATTTAACTTTGGAGTAAAGAGAGAATCCGTGAAGTGGTCCCAGTAAGGGATGGGCACGGAACCCGGACCTGACGGGTTTCGACCCGACCCGGCCCGGCCCGATCGGGTCGGGTATTTTTATAAAAAAATCGGGTTCGGGTCGGGTCGGGTTCAGGTTTTAGGGTGAAAAAATTCGACCCGACCCGACCCGACCCGGGACTAATAGTGTAATTTCCCCTAAATTTTTTAGAGATATTTGTAATAATACCCCTTATATATATATTTTTATAATTAGGTCCTTAAAATTGATTTTTTTATTTACAATTTAGTCCTTAAATTTATTATTTTTTACAATTAAGTCTCTTAATTTTTTTTTACAATTTAGTCCCTAAAATTAATTTTTTTATATAGGTCGGGTCGGGTCGGAGTCGGGTTTAAGGTATTTATTTTCGGGTTGGGTCGGGTCGGGTTTTTTGAAAGATATGGTCGGGTCGGGTCGGGTTCGGGTTTAGGGTTAATATTTTCGGGTCGGGTTCGGGTGGGCCAAAAACCCGGCCCGACCCGACCCGTGCCCATCCCTAGTCCCAGTAGTAAAGGATAGTGTATTTCATTCAGGTGACTCGAGTTCGAGCACTATATGTGCACGATGTGTGTGCTTTATTAAAGGGTTAAAAAAAATTAAACAGATACTTCCCTGTAATCACACATCATATTCAAAAAAAACTTTGAAATAAAGGGATAAAAATTTTAAAACATAAAATTGTTCAAAAAAAAAAACCTCAAAACACAAAAACTAGCATCTTCCAACTTTTTCAAGCTCACCGTCGTCTAAAATTTTAGCTGTTAAACCTTGTTTATTTTATGTTTCCATTTGAAACGAATTAATGAACGAGAAGAAACAAGAAAAGAACAAATTACCCAGATTACACAAAATCCAGAAACTGTAGAGAAATAGCTTTGAGAAATGGAAACATATAAATAAATCTGAAATTTTTGGTTCACAATCTCAAAAGAATTTTAAAGGATTGGCGTTTGTCATCAAACACCCACTCAAAGTGCAGTATCAGAAGCACTCAAATGCTTTTTCTGCTGCGAAAGAAGAAGGAAAAGCCTGCCATAATATTTGGTGGTCCATCCACATTATTTGCTTCATCTCCCTGAGACGACACGTGCCTTCGGATTTTGCATCATTCTTCAATTTTCATCATTGCTGCTCACGCTACTTTTTTTAGTTAATAGATAAATGTTTTTATTTAGTTAGAAAGTATTGTGGAATAATGTTTATTGGTGACCAAAAATTTGACTCTATAAATATAGAGTAGGTCATGAAGATGTTTATTGTTCGATTAAAATTTAATTAATTGATTAAATTAAATTAATTGAGTTAAACGGTTGGCGATTGAAATTTTTTCGTTCAATTAGCGATATTTTTTTCAATTTTAATTATCAATTAATTTAGTTTAACATCAATTAAATAACAAAATTACCCAAATTTTATATATTAAATAAATTATATGAATATATATATTAAGCTCAAACCCAATAAAATTTTAGAACCCACATTCTAACCTAAAGAAAATATTCCCAAAATTATCTAAACTTCTAACAAAATTGAGAAACAAAACCTAAAACCATACTTCTCGGAGGAAGCGTTCCTATATCTAGAGATGGCAATTTAATCTGAATTCGAAAAAATTGATCTAAATTCGATTGGAAAAAGTTTGAATTCGAATCTAAAAGTGGTCCGAGTCTTAATAGATGGCGGATAAAATATGGATACTGTCATGATTCGATTCGAATCTGATCTAAGTCCATATTTAATTCGAATCCGATCCATATATGAGTTCGAATCAAAATATTTATGAATTTTAATTCTTTAAAATAAAATATCATTTATAAAATTTACATTAAAATAATAAGACATCATATCTAAATTTAAGATAATAAAAATATAAATGTATTAAAATAGCAAGTTAAATAATAATAATAATAATAATAATAATAATAATAATAATAATAATAATAATAATAATAATAATAATAATTAATATCTATGAACTAAATTTAATATAGTAGAATATATCTAGTATATCATATGCAATTATGCATATATACATAAATATGAAAAAAGAAATAAATGTAAGATAAAATTATAGACAAACAAACAAGAAAATAAATACAATATAAAATAAATAAATGTAAATATTAATGAATTATCGAAAATAAAGAAATTATTGAATAAAATAGTAAATGATATGAAATTGCAAGATAAAATTAAGATGTATCAGATTAAAATTATGAATTAAAATAAGAAGAAAATTAAAAGTATAATAATAAACACAAAAATTTAAATGTAGTCAACAAACAAGGGACCAAAATGAATAAATACATAATTAAATGACATAAATTAAAAGCACAAGAAATTAAATACACAAAATTATGGACTGATTTGCATTAAAATAAAATATTAGAGAACCGAAAAACAATATAGCCCAAAGACGCTAAAATTCGCGTATCTATCCCTCGAATTCGGGTCAACACTAGAAATGACAATTTATCCGAACTCGGTCCAAAAAAATCTAATCCAAATCCAAAACAAAAAAAAATTGAATCTAATTGTGATCGAATTTGGACTTAAACTCCATACAGTCCGATTCAAGTGCAATCTATTACCATCCCTACCTATATCTGATGTAATTTACAACAAATATGGAATTGAAACATTGAATTCTAGCAAACCATCATCATAAACATAAAATTGCTCGGAGGAGTCAATATTCAAGACTAATTAAACATTATCCAGTTTAGATTAATTTTATAAACAATGATCATTAATGAGTATTGAACCCACAACTTAGGGAAGAGGAGAAAATATCAACGGTAACTTTTAACCAAATACTAAATTTGACCAAAACTTAACAATTAAATTGCTTTGATCGGATAATTTTCCATTGCTGGTATATATAATGTAGGTTATTTTATATACTCATTCCGTCCCACAATTTTTGTCTTTTATTAACTGTTTTTATCAATTTTTTTCAACTTTGACTCATAATTATTTAAAATGTATCGTTGATAAAAATATAAAAAATATTTTAAAAACCTCTGATAGAGTAGTTTTCAAATATATGTTTTATAAAATTTAATTATTTAAAATACTTAATATAATAATAGTCTAATTTTAAAATTTTTGACTTTCAAAAAGTCAAGAAGAGACATTTTTTATGGGACAGATGGAGTACTTAAATATACTAAAAACATGGATTACAAAAAAATACAAAATCATCCGACCTTATGAACTTTCCACATCCGAATAGGTTTAGCAATAAACCAATTAAAAACCAATATGGTTATTTACTGCACATACTTAAAACAATACCATTTCAATTTATATGTATTTTTTTTTCCTCAGCAATCATAATTTATTAATAAGAGGTTCAAAAGAACCATATTAACATGATAACATTTCTCGTGGGAGATAATCTTTTCCATGTATCACCCAATATTTTACATGATAAATTCTTTTAAGAAGTTGTTAGAATTGGAAGTTATTTCTAGCATGCAATCCCTTGCCTACACTTTAGGGTACCTGCAAAACGAGTGAGCCTTCTCACAAAAGTTGCAGGCTTGGCTTTGATCATTTCCAATTTGCTGAATGCTAATTTTGGAGGTGTCGGTGGTCCGGATGTTACGAAGATTGCCCCGTTCATCAGCAAGTCCCCTTCCGATCTCCACACCCAATTCTTCCATTCTGATTCCGTCGCATAGTTCCTATTTGTCACCTACAAAAATACAACCAACAAAAACAAAATTATGGTATAACAATTGATATATTCCTGCTCACTTTGTGTTTATTTCAATTGGAAATTATTGAATGGTATCAGAATTTTGATTATATTTTACTTTACCTCTTTAGCTCGGTTGTCATTTGGTGCAATGAACCTATTGCCTTGGCTAATAATGGTAGGGTGCTGGCTACCACCAATGGCATACATTTTCCAATGAGTATAGTCATTGTTGACGACATGAAAGAATCCCCATCGACATCTAGGCATTCTTTGTATTAATTCCTTGCCAAAATGGTTGAATGCAAGTGTGATTTGCATGTATTGATCATTAGAATAATCATCACTTGCACCGAACAACATCACCTGAAAGAAAACCCCAAAAATTTTTATTTAAAAATGGGTGACAAGATGTGTAGCTTAAGTATTTTAAGATGAAATTTACGTCGTTATGATGGGTGAAATGGCAATTGGAGATGGTGATGGCGGTAGATCCCTGAATTGCATCAATGAGTCCGTCTTTACATTCAGACATGGAAATATGATCCAACCAGATGTTTGACGATCCAAAGATTGAAATCCCATCGCCATCACCGACCGTTCGGTGACCGTAGTGATCCTCTGAGTCCCTGATCATGCCACCGGGACTTTCACCAATGTGGTGAATATGAACATTGTGAATGATGACATTGTGCACATACTGAATCATAATGCCACATCCATGAGCTATATGAATATTCGCACCACGACCATCGATTGTCTTATCACTTTGAACTATTAGCTCCGCCGACAATTTGATGTGCATATCACGAGCAAAAATGATCCATAAGGGTCTCTTCTGGATCACAGCGTGACGTAAAGTTCCTGGTTTGGGATTTACAAGATCATTATCGGAACAATCCGTCACCAAGTAGAACTCTCCCAATTGTCCCCCACGAGTCTTGTGGCCAAAACCAAGCACACAATTCGCTAGGTTTTTCCGAACCTTTTCCCAATTCTTCTTGCATCGCCAACACCTATCGATCGGATTGGTTGCCAAGCATGGACCGTTGTACTTCTTGTGTTTACCCCTCAAGTTCCTTCTTGTTTTGTTCGTAATAACATCCTCGAATTTTACGATTCGACTGGAACTCATTTTATCAATAATCCTGCAATAAAGTTGTTCAAGATAATACAAAATGGTACATGGAAATTGATAGATAAGAGAAAAAGAATGGTAAGATTTACTTGTTAACATTATAGTTGATTTGATTGGTGATGTTTTCTGGGCTCGGTTCATATGCTGCTAGGGCGCGCTTCCAGGCTTCTTCCTCACGTTGCTTCCAAAAGTCATCAACTTCAACAATATTTGCCCATACCTTTGGAATTAATGTGGCCAAAGAAAACAAGAGAACAAGCGTCAATTTAGCCACATCCATCGCTGTTCTCTTGATTTATTATTTTTTTTTGGGTGATATCTCTTATTGCTTCAATTTTCTAGATTTATAGGCTGTTGGCTTTGATGCTTTTGGATCAATGAATTTGTGATATTCTAAATTTCTAAGATTAAAGCGCATAGAGCGGTAACCATCCACCCTACAACAGTAAAAACCATAATATTTCTCCACAAAATCAAAAAATGGTCTAAGCCTCAACGCATTTCAAGAAAAATGTTAGGCTTATACACTTAATTTAGATTCTCAATTGAATCAATACCACTACTCCAACATTCAAGATTTTAACCATTTTTCAACAATTCTAAAAATATATATTTTTCTTATATCAAGGGTTGATACAGAATGAACCTAAAATTAAATAATCCTATCAACAGATTATACAACTATCAACAAAAACCGTTTTTGTTTGTTTTTGCATAAGCTTCAAAATCCCATAACCGTTTGAAAATAATTTAAACTTATTAAGCAAAAAACGGGCAAGGTTTAAAATCTTTACTCACAATTAGGCCTTAAACAAACTGATTGAACACGGATAAGAGTATGTTCATGTTCGTTCATTTAACTGTAACCAAACAAACGAACGATCACATACAAATAAACAAACAAAATTTATTGTTCGTGTTCGTTCGTTAAGGAATGTAACTTGTTCGTGTTCGTTCGTTAAAATAATAAATGCACACAAACTGACATAAACAAAGGGAAGAATAAGGAGAGAAGATAAGGAGAATGACAACGACTTACCTAGTTGTTGGTCTTTGATGACCTAGTGGTGCGACAGTGGTGCTCGTGCTGGGGTGGAACTTGGAAGGCAGAGCAAAAGTAATTTAGGGTTTTTTTTTCAATCTATTGTGAAATGAAAGGGATATTGAGCTGCTAGGTGTGAAGTACACATGTGAATAAATATAAATGAACATAAACGAACGTAAATGAATGAACGAGTCATTTGTTCGTGTTCGTTTATTTAATTAAACGAACATCAAATTTTGTTCATGTTCTATCGTTTAATAAATAAGCGAACATAAAACAATTTCTCGCTGAATGGTTCGTTGATACACTAGACTTGTTCTTTAGCGGCATTTTTAGGCCTATTGCGGCGTTTTTTAGCGCCACTAAAAACACCCCCGGCGCTAAAAAAATGCCGCAAAAAAATGCTGCTGATAATTGCGCCGCAAAATTTCGCGGCGTTTGTGGTAAAAAAAAACGTCGCGATAGATCGTGTTCTTTAGCGGCGTTTGTTATACAAACACCACAAAAGGCATATTCTGTAACGGCGTTTGGCGAGTAAAACGCCGCAAATGGGCCTATTCTGTAGTGGCGCTTGTCTTGAGAAACGCCGAAAATACTTCCTCTATAGTGCCGCTTGGCTAACAAACGCCGCAATATGGTCGTGATTTGTAGTGGTGTTTTTTTATATAAACGCCGCAATAGAGGAGGTATTTGCGGCGTTTACACCTTAAAATGCCGCGAATCTTAGTGCCCATAAAAGTAAAATTTTCATTATATTTACTACCCAAATTTAATCTGAGAAATAATTACAGAAATTAAGAAAAAAATACTTAACAAAAAATAAATTCAAGTCTAGAGCATTAAAGTGAAATCTAATTCAACATTGTAGTTCAACGTTAAAGTGAAATGTATTTGAACTTTCGTTTAGTAGAATAAATAAAACATGAACAAACCTAATAAATCAACTAAGATGGGGGATTCTGCGGTTGGTTCTTCTTGAACATCGCCATCATTTCTTGAAATTTATTTTTGAGATTCTTATATGTTGCTTCTCTCTCTGTTGCTCTCTCCGCTTCCCTCGCTTCTACTTCGACTTTAAATTGAGTTAATTGTTGTTGTAAACGATTAACTTCTGCCTGGGAAGACTAGCTCTATGATGGCATGTATTGAGACGAGTTAGCACCAAAATATTTTGTTGGGGTAACGAATGATCATTGACATCGAACCCGAACATATCGTTCAGGACCCAAAACATCATCAATAACTTGATTGTCGATCTCATCCACATTAGCAGAACCATTAGTTGAAGCTGTAGCTTCATACTCAATCTTTTTATCCTTCAATTTTTACTGATAATCAAGTAAGAAAAACAAATTCAAACATTATTTAATATAAATATATTAGACTTTTGATATAAACATAACATAATTCAAATTTTGTGTCGAATAAATATACCGTAATTTCTACAGCTTCAACAGTCATAGGAGAGCCATCTTTCTTTGTGTGTGTAATGTCGAAGAGTTTACTCGTCCAACACTATTGCCAGTCGTAACTTGCTACAATGTATAATAAAAATTAATACTTAAGAAAATAGTAAATTAAAAAATGTTCAATAAATGAAAAAAACAATACCTCGTCATTAGCTATACGAGCAAAGCTCTTCGACCTAGCCGTGTGAGTAAATTTTTGTTGTTGTCTGCTAGAAACTCCAATGCGCTCTCGATCCTAAATTTAAAAGTTGCATTACATATAAAGCCAATATTGTAATGACATATGATTATTTTTTAAAGTGCATCGATCATACCTCTCCTTTCGTTGAACTCCAAAATCTGACTGCATCTTCCCATTGATACCAGAGCATTCCAGGTGGGACATTTTGCATATTCTCTTGAAGGCTAAGATTATTCTTAAAATATTTCTTTTTCAAAAAACTCTTATGGTCTCTCCATTTCTTTCCTAACACGTGCTTCACATAATCGTTTGAGACCTCTAAAGAAAAATTCTCCTAGAAATGACACAACCAAAGTAAATATAAAATACTATCGAATTGTAATTGTTATAATGACATTATTACCTTCACATGATCCACAACCTAATTTTTATTACTATTCGGCATCTCACGCCATGACTCATAATTGATCGGTAAAAGTGATGTATTACGTGTAGTCATGCCTATGAAATTGGCCAGAACACCCGCTTCTGCCCCAATAAGTTGGCCAACATCGTTTCTTGAAACTTTAACTCGTTCCCCGGGAGGAAGATGGTATAACTCCGTCAACATGGTGCGCCCTCTACTCTTGTGCCTTCGACCATTTTTAGCAATATAAGAAATAGTTCAGTAAAATTTTTAAAATCAAGTCAAAACAAAAAACATCTAACATTTAAATAAAGTGTTGAACATTACCTTCAATTTCTACATTTTCTTCAATTGTTTCTGGAACTACTGAAGATCCAACACCAGACATTTCCTCATTATTTGTACCTTCCTCCGCTCAAGGAACTTGAACAATCTGCAGGTCAACTTCCTCCTAGGCATAATATCTGCAATAAACAAACAACAATAATCTTAGAAACTAGTGACAATATTACTATTAATATGTATTTAAAAGCAAGTTAGAGTTATAATATGTTACTACATTGTTATGTCACCAGTTTTCATTAAAATCTACATCCATGTCCTCCCGACCCATTGGAATTGTGAACTAGAACTAATGATTGTTCCATCTAAGTTTTGGGCTGCAAAAGGAAAAACTTATGATCTTGTTTCAATGAGATCTCTACTTTCATCCCCGATGTCTATCAAGTCTCTTAGGGTGTTGTTTGCTCGTGTGGTGTACTATAAATGATACGCAAATATGGTGCAAGTATACACGTCGAACAAGTAATACAATGATAAGTGAGTATCGTCTCCATAGGGATAAATATTGTATCAATAGAGAATGAATGGCTTGGGAAATAGAGAATGTTGTAGCAAATCAGAACAGAGGGATACATGTTGTATCAATAAAGATAAAAACAGCGTGCTAAAATCAGTAGACTTAACAAGTCCTTTTACGTATGCGAAACTCACTTGGGAATGACTGGCTGGGTTGTCTGGTTAACCTTTGCCTTAGCTCTCAACTAGGGCTTACCTCTCTAGCTTACTCTATGCTCAGCAGGATTTACTAAGGTTGCTCCTCAACTATCTCTAGCAAGGAAACAGGGAGTAGGAAATACTACAACAATACCTCTCAGCGTAAAATCGAACACTCCCCCTACCCATAAAGTTCTATCCTTTTTAGTCGTTGAAACCCATCACTTATCTCTAAGGTGGATTAGAGTTGTGCCTCTTAGCAGCCAACTCCATTGTCTATGAAGGTTAAAGGTAGCTCTCTCGACCACTAACTTCAACTCACACCTAAGGAAAGGCCAACTCTCAAAGGCTCTTACAACCATACGCATTTAACAACATAGACAAAGCATAGATAGAAACAAGAGATAAATAAGCATGATGTAGAGTGTCCACAAGTTCTATATTTTGTACATATTCATGCCCTTATTATTGATGTTCTTAAGCTCATTTAGGTATATTTAGGTGCATTGCATGCATAATAACAACATTTGCTCTTTTCCATACTTTTATTAAATATTCTATGTTTGGTTAAGAAAAGATACTGTTTTAGCTTAGTTTTCATTTTCAGGTGTTGTAGCTGTGTAGAGGAGGAGAAGACGGGAAAGCAAGGAGCAAAAGGAGCTGTACTGAAGCAGTTCCAATGTGCCACGAAGGACGCCATCGCCGCTGCATTGCCGCCGACTGCCACCCAGGCAGGAGTTAAATAGACTTAGTCAAGATGGGTTGCGATTGAAAGAAGACATTTTTTTGAGTCTAATGAGCCTAGTCTTGTAATTTTCTGAAGCATGTAGCGGTCTGAAGAGCTGATTGAAGAGGGATAAGTAAAGTGACCTATCTTTGCTTGCTGGAGAAGGCAACGTCCAAAGAGTCCACATTCAAGTCAAAAAGGAGTCAACATTTAATGTAAAGTTACATTAAGAACTCCTACTCCAAGGAGGACTCAAACTTAGGCCAAGCCCTATATATACCCATGCTTGTGAGGATATAGAGGCATAGATTGCATAAGCGTGAATTGGAGATCATGTCCCAATTCTCTCTTAGGGTTTAGGTTTTTGTATGTAAAGTAGTTGTGAGAAACGGTTGTATTAGTTTGAGTTGTTTTGCAATAAAATACTTTCAAGTTTGCTTAATTCATGTTCTTCACTTCTTCAATTAGTTCCAAAAGTCCAGTTGAAGAAAACCATTTTCGGGCACGAGAGTGTCAAACTCACGAAAGAATTAAGCATGGTCTCATCATGACGAGGTGTTGACTAATTCGGCTTAGACATAAGTTAGAATTTCAGCGGCTAAAAGAAGCAACCAAACATCGACTGCCTGTGTTAGGTTTACGCTGAGATTGCTAGGTATTTCCTACATCATGTAGTGACAGAATCATTGCCTAGACATAGGAAGGATCACTTCAAAATTGCTTCGCTGAACTTGGAGTATCTGTCAGATTTGCCGTCGGGACTTCTCTCCATTCCACCTGCCGAGACAATGAAAGTTGCAAGCGCAGAGTTCCACCGTGGCATCGAAAGTTGCCGCTGCCTTAGTCCGCCATTACCCGCCAATGCAGCATATCGTGGCATCACAAAACACACTTAAGCTTTACAACACAGTCTACACACTATTGAGCTACAACTACCTGGCCCAAATCTATCAACCTTATTTCTCTCTCTCTTTCTCTCTATCTTAAATTACTTGTGTTTTTTACTTTTATGCTTTTTAATATCCAGAAATTTAATTGTGCAATTTACTATTTCCTTGTGTAGGAAAACACTCATAGTAGCTATTCCAATCCCTGTGGGAGACGATATCTTTTATACTATAACTTGACATGAGTGTGCACTTGCGCTCATAAATAGAGTACACTAAAACACCTTACACGTACATTAAAGAAACTAAACATAGATCATCCTAACAACCCAAGCCACCTAAAGTCAGTTCATGGCTGGGCAATAAACATCCAAAGTATCTTTGTTTGTACAACCCATTTCCAAGATATAAAAGAAATGCTAAAGCAACAGAAATGGAAGAAGAAACTCCCGATCCACGATGGACTGCAATGTCACGAACCACCCTAGGCTTGCTGCCTCTCTCAAGGTCATCAAGGTCAAACCCTTGGAGCTTCAACAATGAAGGACACCAAGTGGAGGAAGAAGAAGAAAGGAAAAAAGCTGCATTTGCTTTCTCTCCTTAGCCTTTTGTCACCTTTTTCGCGCTCTCCCTTTAATGAGGGTCTCATGTCCTTTATATAGTGGGGGCTCCTAGGGTTTTGTGCCCTAATATTCTTTGAAGTCTTGAGAATATTCCCTATGCATGTGGGGCACAATCAGACAAAAAGGGGGCTCGCACATGTGGGCACTTAGAATGTGCGCGTTACTTTGTCCTTTTCTGCACCCAGAATTGTTGTCCAAATTGTTGTAGCATTTTTCTTCCTTATCCATCTTCACACCTGCTTCAACTTGCACATCACAACACATGCATATACCCTTCAAGCAGTATCTAATCTTGTGAAATTACGCCAAACCACCAACAAGCAAAGATGTATGCAACTATATGCTCTAAATGCACCTATATGCTATGAGATGACCTTGAGAACAAACAAATATCTAATTAAAAAGGTGTAAAATATAAGCATTTTGGCAAGTTATCACACCCCAAACTTAAGTTATTGCTTGTCCTCAAGCAATGAATAGAGAGAGACAGAGAAAATGTTGTGGCAAAAATTTAGCTCAAGGTAGATGTTATGGCAAAATTTCAGCCCTCAGAAAAGGAAGGCTTTAATACTTTAAGACATAATTGAGATTTTAAGAATGATTCCTAGGGTAAGATCTTTGTTAGTGTGTGTGTGATTGCATACAACTTAGGCTTAATAGAGCTAGAAAATTTTCTTAATAGAACTCAAGTTCATCCTAGTGTTTGAACTGTTTTAGCACAAGATTTTACTCCCATAAGTGAACTATTTTTAGAGGGTGTCAGCTCATCACACATACCATTCCTCACTCTAGATGAGCAAGAAGCATACCTCTCATCCCCGAGCTAGTAGGTAGAGTCATCCCATGAAAACTTTCATTCACTCATTTAATGTTATTGCCATTTATTTAAGCTTGATTTCCAGGCAATGCAACACAAAGCGGAGTGTCCCTCTAAAAATATGTCGTAGCATTTATTCACAGTTTGATATATTCCATAAGCACAAGGGAGATTAACTAAGCCTTTATTGCTTCATTTTTCTTTATATGAGATCATTAAATTCAATTTCATAAGGACAAGCATAAGTTCTAAAAAAATTTCTCTAACAATCTTAAACCTAAGGTGCATACAATCGTTTAATAATACAAAGATCAAACATCAAACCCTAGAGTTAATTCTACCAATCTCAATAGTCATACATGTCAATCCTAGCCATAAAAAATATTGTTCATCATCGGACATCATTAATTTATTCATAAAATTATCATAGAACTAAACAAAATGCCATAGCATAATTTCTTTTTCTTCCTACTGATGCAATGCAAATGACTAACAAATGGGCACTAACACCCCCAAACTTAAAGAGTGCAGTGTCCTCAATGCAACAAAGATAAAATGAAATGCAACTAATCTAAATCCAATGCAAGATGAAGAAGTACCTTACTTCTTGGTGGTGGCCGACTTCGTGGCTTTGTGCTTGATGCTGGAGGATTTAAATGAGGCGATAAAAGGGCCAACCTCGTCATTTTCTGGTGGAGGGGTAGATTTTGGCTCGACTGGAGTCCCTTGATTGGTGGAGCTGGTGTCTAATTCATTCCCCTCAGTCGGTGTGCTCCAAACTCTACCGACAATGCGTTTGCTTCGTGTTCTTGTTGACGGGGCAGTGCTTGGGGTCTGTGCAGGTGATTGTGCTGGGATGGAGTGCGTGGGCTCGTCTTCTTCTGATTCAACTGTCACAGTGTTGACAGGATCAACAGATGACTCTTTTGTTGGGACAACTTTGGTAGGTTTTGTTGTTCTCTTTTTCTTCTTGGGCAGGGGGCTTGTTGTAGCATCCGTTTCCTAGTTCTGGGAGGAAGGTTGGGTCTGAGTAGGGCTCTTGCTGGAGACTAGTGTCTTCTGGGTAGTGGAGGGGAGGTTCCTTTGCATGTGCCTTCAAAGATTCTGGGAAGGTTGGGAAGTCGATGTTGATGTGCGGTAGGATTTCCTTGAAATAGTTGTTCATGACAGTGTCTCTCTCCTTGACATACCCATAGAAAGCAATCAGCTCCTCGTGCATCTTGTCCATGTCCTCTCAGAGACGATTGGTGGAGGCAACCAATGCAACAATACTTGCTGCAGCAAATGTTTTTGCTCCTCCAGCCAATGCCTCTACTGGAGTATCCTTTTCGAATCCTTTGATAGAGGGGACCATCTCTGGTGTAATAGGGCATTTTTTTGAATTCTTGGCATCAACAATGAGGTCTTCAAATACTCTTTTTTCGCGACATATGGATGTGATAAGGTTTGGGAAGATTAGCGGGCTAGAATTCCTCTTCAAGCATACATATACCTCATCCACAATAATTTTCCCCACATCAATGGACTTGCCATTTAAAATCGAATGGAGGAGGAGGAGCCTTGGAATGTTAACAATTGTCGTATGAGAAGTTGGCATGAGTCTATTCTTGACAAAATGAATCCAAAGCTTGGCCTCCGGCTTGAGACGCGCACGCTCCACTACCTTGTTGGATGCATCCAGGTTGGCGTCTTCAGAGCATAACTCTTCCAACACTTCCTTGACAGTTTGCGAGTCAACATTTTCAGTGAAAGGTGTGTGGTGGTCTTCTGAGTTTTTAAGGCCAAAGAACTTGTTGATCTTGGCCGCAGTGAATTTGATTTGGTCGCCCCGTACATACACGCCAGATTGTGTAAGGCTGGTGAGATGCGCATAGAACTCTTGGACGATCGGTATGCAAAAGTTCTCAGGGTGGGGAATGAAAGTGGCCCATCTGTGGTTTGCGACGACATCCAAGATATCCTTATCGAACCTATGCTCCTCTTTAGTGGGAAACTTGAACTCTTGTTCCGGTAGTAACTTCTAGTCTTGAAGATTTTGGAAGCGCTCCTTTGCCTTGTCATCTAAAAACTTCTTTATAAGCACGAGCTTGGGTTGGCTACTACTAGACGCACCTTCAACTCGTTTTCATCACACCATTGTTAAGAAAAAAGAAGGTGAATATGGGTGAGATGGGAGAAAAAGTTCTGTTAGGGTTTTTTTTTGAGTTTTTTGTTGTTGGAGAAGATGAAGGTGAGGGGTCTTTTTGTTTTCTTTGTGTCGATGTAATGAGGTTGAGAGTTAGTGGGAGTTGATGATGAGAGTGATGTGAGTTAAGCGGAGGTAACTGACACGATATGAAAGAGAGAGAGTGTTGGAGGTGTTTGGGCGGCGTGTGTGTACGATAAGGACAAAGGGTTATTAATTGAAAAGGTGAAAAGGAAGAAAGAGAAAATACCTAGGTAATAATTGCTAGGATTTTCTTTAAATAAAAAGGTGAAAGGATTAATTAATTCCCCCTATTTTTCCCTTTTTGAGCCGGCTCCCTCTTATGTTGGAAAAGCTTAATTTTCCATTCCTTATATCCTTCTAAAAAAAGCCTGATACGTCGTTGCACCCTGACCTACCACCTGCGTTCCTGGGGTTGCTCAGATGAAAACAAACAAACCTGAGCTTAAAGCATAATAAAGCAAAATGACAAAAGGGGATTAAGACCTAGAGTACGAAATAAAGATAAAGATTAAACTACATTATTTATGAACATAAAAAAATGTTGTAGCATAATAGAAAAGAAAAAAGGGTGGTTCAAACTCTTAAGCGTCATGGAGGATGAAGGAGGACTTATCGTGCAAGACTGAGGCCCCATTGTAAAGCTTCAGACGTTGTCCATTGACCTTGAATACTATATCATCATCAAGCTTCTTAATGTCCACCACGCCATGGGGATAGACCTAGTGGACTAGAAAAGGACCTGGCCATTGTGACTTCAGCTTGCCTGGAAAAAGATTAAGTCTGGAGTTATAAAGGAGCACTTGTTTCTCTTCTGAGAAATTCCATGGCAAAAGATGTTTGTCATGCCACTTCTTTGTTTTCTTTTTATATAAGCGTGCATTCTCATAGGCTTGTGATCTGATTCTTCCATTTCATTCAACTCTAAAAGCCTTCTTTCTCCAGCCAGTTGTGCATCCATGTTAAGCTTCTTAATGGCCCAATAGGCCTTGTGCTCGAGTTCCATGGGTAGATGACAAGCTTTCCCATAGACTAGCTTGAATGGTGACATTACCAAAGGTATCTTGTAAGTTGTACGGTAAGCCCAAAGAGCTTCATCAAGCTTATGAGACCAATCCTTCCCTTTTGAGTTGACCACTTTCTCAAATATTTGCTTGATTTCTTTATTTGAGACTTCAGCTTGACCATTAGTCTTAGGATGATATGCTGTAGCAATCCTATGTCTCACACCATACCTCTGTAATGCTTTAGTAATTAGCTTGTTGTCAAAGTGGGTTCCTTCATCACTGATAATTGCTCTTGGTGTCCCAAATCTTGTGAAGATATTCTTGTGAAGGAACTTCATGACGGTCTTGGAGTCATTCTTTGGAGTAGCAATTGCTTCAACCCAATTAGATACGTAGTCCACAATCAAAAGAATGTATAAGTCTTCATAAGATGAGGGAAATGGTCCCATGAAGTCTATTCCCCATACATCAAAAAGTTCGACCTCCAAGATTCCTTGCAATGGCATTTCATGCCTCCTTGAAATGTTACCCGTCCTTTGGCAACGATCACATGATTGACAAAATACGTGTGCATCCTTGAAGGAAGTGGGCCAATAGAATCCCGATTGTAGGACCTTTTCAGTAGTCCTAGTTTCTCCAAAATATCCGCCACAAGGAGATGAATGACAATGGAAAAGTATCTCCTTGTGCTCTTCTTCGGGGACACACCATCTAATGATTTAGTCAGCACCTTGCTTGAAAAAATATGGTTCATCCCAAAAATAGGATCTTGCATCATGCCTGAATTTTCTTTGTCCCTGTCTATTCAAATCAGGGGAAAAATACCACTAACGAAAAAGTTAACAATATCAACATACCAAGGGATTGCTGAAGTATAAAATATTTTCTCATCAGGGAATTCCTCCTTAATTTCCATTTCATCTTGTTTTTCTTTATTGTTTTCTAGCCTAGAAAGATGGTCGGCCACTTGGTTTTCACACCCTTTTCTATCCCTAACTTCCAAATCAAATTCTTGCAAGAGTAGTATCCACCTAATATGTCTAGGTTTAACATCCTTTTTGGCCACTAAGTATTTAATAGCCGAGTGATCGGTGTGAACAATAACTTTAGTTCCTATTAGATATGATCTAAACTTATCAAAGGCAAATACAACAACCAACAATTCTTTTTCAGTTGTGGTGTAGTTAATTTGTGCATCATTCAATGTGCGGCTAACATAATAATAACATGAAAAAGTTTATCTCGGCATTGTCCAAGAGCTGCTCCTACTTTGTAGTCACTTGCGTCACACATCAACTCAAAAGGTGAGCTCTAATCAGGTGGAACAACAATAGGTGCTAAGGTAAGTTTCTCCTTCAGTTCTTCGAAAGTGCTGAGGTATTTTTCATCGAATATGAAGGGCTGATTTTGCTGTAGCAAATTACACAGTAGCTTGAAGATCTTGGAGAAGTCCTTGATGGACCTTCTGTAAAAGCCACCATGGCCCAAGAAACTCATGATGCTTTTCACATTGGTGGGAGGAGGCAGCTTCTCAATTGCCTCAATATTTGCTCTATCCACCTCAATGCCATTCTTCGATATCTTGTAACCCAAAATCATTCCTTCAGTCACAATAAAATGACATTTTTCCCAATTGAGGACCAAATCAGCTTCTTCACATCGCTTTAGCACTTTGGCCAAATTTCCTAGGCATGAATCAAAATCTTCCCCGGAGACTGAAAAATCATCCATGAAGACTTCCAAAAATTCCTCAACCATATCTGAGAAAATATCCAACATACACCTCTAAAAAGTTGCTGGGGCATTGCAGAGTCCAAAGGGCATTCATATGAAAGTATAGGTACCATACGGACATGTGAATGTCGTCTTTTCTTGGTCTTCAAGTGCTATAGCAATCTAATTGTACCCTGAGTATCCGTCAAGGAAACAATATAATGCTTTGCCTGTCAATCTATCTAGCATTTGATCAATGAATGAGAGAGGGAAATGGTCTTTCTTGGTAGCTTTTTTGAGCTTCCTATAGTCCATGCAAATCCTCCATCTCATTACAGTCCTTATTGTCAATAATTCATTCTCATCGTTACTCACCACGATGATGCCTCCTTTCTTAGGCACACATTGGACTGGACTAACCTACGAGCTGTTTGATATGGGGTAGACTACACCAGCGTCAAGCCACTTGATTATCTCCTTCATCACCACCTTCTTCATGATGGGGTTGAGCTTTTTTGGGTTCAATAGAATTGCTGTGACAATCATCAAGCAAAATTTTATGCATGCAAATAGTAGGGCTTATCCCCTTTTAGTTAGCCATAGTCCAACCTAAAACTCTTTTATGTTGCGATAGCATATTTATTAAACTAGACTCTTGTTTAGGTAAAAGACTAGATGAGATTATCACGGACAAAGTTTCATTTCTACCCAAATAAGCATATTTAAGATGAGATGGCAAGGGATTTAACTCTAATGTTGGAGCATGCTCAAGTGAAGGCTTATGAAAAATAAATTCCGAAAAATCAAGAGGTTCAAAGTGCGTACCTGGCTTGGCTTCAAGCAAGCTCGATTGTTCCACCCCTTCTGGAAATTCCTCAAGTTTCTTATACTCGATATTGTAGTCCTCCTTGTTATCTTCCTCTTGAATCAGCTCATATTCATCCATTTCTAGGAAATTGCTGCAACAAAAATCTGCAGTCTCCCTTTCTACAGTAGCATCCATGTACTGACACTTTTCATGTTCATCCACATATTTGAGAGTGTTGAAGACATTGATGGTCACCTTTTGATCAGCCACTCTCATAGTAAACTCATCATTTTCATAGTCTATCAGAATTCTACCGGTTGCTAGAAATGGCCGACCCAAAATAATGGGTGCGTTATTATCCACCTCGTAATCAAGAATAAAGAAGTCGACTGGAAAGATGAACCTGTCCACCTTCACCACTACACCTTCTACTCTTCCTTCTGGGCGTACATGAGATCGGTCGGCCAATTGCAAGAT
The DNA here is from genome assembly GCA_958450335.1 of Hibiscus tridactylites. Lineage (NCBI taxonomy): Eukaryota > Viridiplantae > Streptophyta > Magnoliopsida > Malvales > Malvaceae > Hibiscus > Hibiscus tridactylites. The sequence continues at coordinate 78,901,803 of OY288273.1, forward strand.
AACCGTAGTTGGTCTTACATCTTCTATGTTGAGCTTCATGAAAACTGACTTTGGCATGAGATTTACACTAGATCCGAGGTCACACAAGGCTTTTCCCACATAATTGTCACCTATTGAACACGATATAATGAAGCTGCCTGGATCTTGTCTCTTAGGAGGCAATTTGCTCCACACAAAATATCATTCACTTGTTGTAGCAACTGTCGCATATCGCTCAACCTTTATTTTCTTGGTGACGATGTCCTTGAGAAACTTAGCGTAAGTGGACATCTGATTAATGGCTTCTAAGAACGGGACCTTAATATGCAGTTGGTCCATAACATCCACAAATTTCCTTAATTTTAGATTCTCATTTTGTTTCTTTAATCGTTGAGGGAAGGAAGGCGGGGTCCAACTTCTTCTTCTATCGATGCATGTTTCTTTTTTGCTGTAGCATTTTCCCTATCATCGATAGTTTCATTCACTAAATCCCTATATTTATCCTTCTCACTAGATGTTTCAGCTTGCATTTCTGGTTCCTCTTGCACTTCCTTAGGTACATAGTCTTCTTTCTTGTTCCCCCCAAACTTATCTTCAGTGTTAAGTTGGGTACCACTCCTCAATGTGCGAGCACTGCATTGCTCTTTGCCATGCTTTTTAGTGACTTCAGTATCACTAGGCATATTTCCTTGGGGTCGCACATGTAATGCATGAGCAATTGGACCCACTTGGGTTTCCAAAGATCGCAAGGATGAACTGTGACTTTGTAGCAAAGCTCCTTGATTCTTAATGGTCATGGAGTGATCTTGGAGCAACGTGTTAGTAGATGCCATAAATTCCTTAGTAGATGTCATGAAATCCTTGAGTGTAGCTTCCAACAAATTGCTATTGAATGAAGATGCAAAACCCTTGTTGTTTTGCTACGGCATATTCTGTTGTGGACCGTGTGATTCTGCCAGATTCTGTTGCTGATTTGAATTGCCATAGTTACTGTTCCCTTGATTCCCCTAAGAGATGTCATGAAATCCTTTGAATTGCCATAGTTACTGCCAGATTCTGACGCCATCCAACATTATAGGTGTTCGAGTAGGGATTGTTATTCCGATTGGAATTCCCAACACAGTTGGCAGTTTCTTGATTGTCCGAGCACTCGCTCAAGTGGTGGTTCCCATTGCAACGGAGGCAAGTTGATGCCACTCTTACTTCCTTCACCTCATTAGTCTTTTAGAGATTATTTAGCATGATAGTGATAACGGTTAATTGGACTGCTATTGAGGTATCCATATCCATGTCACGTGATATTTGGGTTTTCCTCCCCATTCTAAGTCTTGATGAGGGGAATTGATAATCATTATTGGCTATTCTATCAAGGATGTCGAAAGCTTCCTCGAGTGACATTTCTAGTAATGTTCCATTTGCTGAGGAATCTAGCATCATTCTGGTGGGAGCGTTAACACAATTGTTGAACATAACCACTTGTGTCCAATCATGAAAATCGTGATTAGTGCATTTACGCAATAATCCCTTAAATCTGTCCCAACACTCATACATTGATTTGTCATCAGATTAGCGAAAGGATGCTATATTATTCCCCAACTAAGTGTTCCTATTTGGTGGATTATACCGCAACAAAAAGCTCTTGCACAAACCTGTCCATGTTTCCAATGATCCGGCTGGCACACCACTCAACCAATCTCGTGCTCAGTCACGCAAAGAATAAGGAAAGAGTTTGAGTTTCAACACATCTTCATGCACCCCTTGTTGACGGAAAGAGTCGCACACTTCTAAGAAAGCACAGATGTGTTGTCTAGCATCTTCATGAGGCAAGCCTCCAAATTGACCAATTGAGTTCAACATGTTGAACATTACGAGTTTAAGCTCAAAGTGGGCTGCCTGAATTTTGGGAGCTATAATCCCTGGACTATGATCATCCAAGATAGGATTTAGGTGATCTCTAATAGCTCTGGGTCTTACTGGAGCATTTTCTCCTTGGTCTCCGATTGCTGCAGCAGGATCCCCTTGATGCTGAGCTCTGTTCATAATTCTAATTGCTTCTTGTATACGTCTCCATTGACGAAAAAGATGTTCGATTTCAGGAATGTACGGTAGTATAGGCTCATGATGTCTCCTTCGGGGCATGCAATAACACAATACCTAAAAAGACAAACAAAAACAACTTAAGAAAACGTATATAGAAAAGAAAAATAAACTAGTGCAAAGACTAAACCTAAAACAACCAATTGCCAATCCCCGGCAACGACACCAAAAGCTTGTTTGTGCGTGTGGTGTACTATAAATGATACGTAAATATGGTGCAAGTATACACGTCGAACAAGTAATATAGTGATAAGTGAGTATCGTCTCCACAGGGATTGGAGGTGTTTCGAGTTAAGTTTAAGCACACAAGTCACGAAATATAAATAGAGAATGTTGTAGCAAATCAGAACAAAGGGATAAATGTTGAAGCAATAAAGATAAAAATATTGTGCTGAAATCAATAGACTTAATAGGTCCTCTTACGTATGCGAAACTCGCTTGGGAATGATTGGCTGGGTTGTCTGGTTAACCTATGCCTTAGCTCTCAACTAGGGCTTACCTCTCTAACTTACTCTATGCTCAGCATGATTTACTAAGGTTGCTCCTCAACTATCTCTAGCAAAGAAATTGGGAGTAGGAAAAACTACAGCAATACCTCTCAGCGTAAACTCTAACACTCCCCTACCCATAAAGTTCTATCCTTTTTAGCTGTTGAAACCCATCACTTATCTCTGAGGTGGATTAGAGCGGTGTCTCTTAGCAGCCAACTTCATTTTCTATGAAGGTTAAAGGTAGCTCTCTCGACCACTAACTTCAACTCACACCTAAGGAAAGGCCAACTCTCGAAGGCTCTTACAACCATACGCATTTAACAACATAGACAAAGCATAGATAGAAATAAGAGATACTTAAGCATGCATTAAAGAAACTAAACATAGATCATCCAAACAGCCCAAGCCACCTAAAACCATTTCATGGCTGGGCAATAAACATCCAAAGTATAATCCTTTGTACAACCCATTTCCAAGATATAAAAGAAATGTTAAAGTAAGAGAAAAGGGAGAAGAAACTCCCGATCCGCGATGGAATACAATGCCACGAACCACCCTAGGCTTGCTGCCTCTGTCAAGGTCAGCAAGGTCAAACCCTTGGTGCTTCAACGATGGAGGACACCAAGTGGAGGAAGAAGAAGAAAGGAAAAGAACCGCCTTTACTTTCTCTCTCTAGCCTTTTGTTACCTTTTTCGCGCTCTTCCTTTAATGAGGGTCTCATATCCTTTATATAGCGGGGGCTCCTAGGTTTTGTGCCCTAATATTCTTTGAAGTCCTAGGAATATTCTCTATGCGTGTGGGACACAACCAGACAAAAAGGGGGGCTCGCACATGTGGGCTCTTAGAATGTGTGCGATACTTTGTCTTTTTCAGCGCCCAGAATTGTTGTCCAAATTGATGTAGCATTTTTCTTCCTTATCCAGCTTCACACCTACTTCAACCTGCAAATCACAACACAAACACATACCCTTCAAGCAACATCTAATCTTGTGAAATTACGCCAAACCACCAACAAACAAAGATGTATGAAACTATATGCTCTAAATGCACTTATATGCTATGAGATGACCTTGAGAACAAAAAATATCTAAGTAAAAAGGTGTAAAATATATGTATTTTTGCAAGTTATCAGGTGTTACGAAGGACAACATACCAACCCTCATCCATTGGATCATGGCAGTAAGGAACTTGTTTCACTTGGGAGGAAAATACATATGGTTCATCCATCAATTGTTGACCTGTGTGAAATAATTGAGAGAAAATCACCATTGTAAAACCAAATTGATCTCTTTTAGTGCCTCGAGTAGTATTAACATCATCTTAGTCACAACGAAATAACACAGCCTTTCATTTGCTTTAATAATCCAACTCAATAATTTCGGTTAGAATTCTATAATATTCTACATCTCCCTCCACAAGATGATTGTCCCTAGCACTAGCATAACTTGTAGTTGAAGAAGTAACAACTACTCCACAATTTTGTGTCATACTGAATCTTTTACGAGATTTCATGTGGAACCTGAACCCATTAATGAGGAAGGCATTATATCTTTTAACAAATTTATTCGGTCCTTGCGAAAGCCATTTAGCCTCTTCACTAACTTCTCTCCTATTTCGAACCTATCACGCGTAAAAGGTACCTTAGCGCAAGTAGACCAGATATTTTGTTTTGTGTTTGCTTGTGTGCTAGGTTTCAAGCTAGTCCTAGAGAGTCTCACCTTATAGCCGTTAAGAGAATCTTTAGGTACCTTAGAAATACCCCTTGTTTAGGTCTTTGGTACCCTAGAGACTCAACCTTCAACCTTCATGCTTATTCGGATGTGGATTACGGGGGGTGTAAAATCGATAGGAAGAGTACTTCGGGAACTTGTCAATTCTTAGGTAGTATGCTCATATCTTGGTTCTCTAAGAAACAAAATAGTGTAGCGCTTTCTACCACCGAAGTCGAGTACATATCCTTAGAGAGTTGTTGTGCTCAAGTCCTTTGGATGAAGCAACAACTCTTAGATTATGGTATTAAAGTTGAAACCATACCCCTTAAGTGTGATAACACTAGTGCTATATGGTTAACTAAAAATCTCATCCAACACTCTAGAACCAAACATATAGAGATAATGCATCATTTCATTAGAGATCATGTCCTTAAGGAAGATGTTATTATAGAGTACGTTGACACCTTAAACCAACTAGCGGACATCTTTACAAAGCCTTTAGATAAAGAATGTTTTTGGTCCCTTAGGAGAGAGTTAGGTCTAACTAGCCTTCATTGACCCTTTAGGACCCTTTTTGAAGTTAAAATTGCTTGATCTTGTGAAATTGCATGTTTATGTGTTGTTGCTCTTGAAAATATCCATGCTTATAGCTAGGGGGAGTATGCTTTTGTTAGAATATGCTTAGAACTGCTCATTCATTATTTGCATTCATTTAGGAGGTGTTAAAATCGAGCCTTTGGTTGTTCTTAAAGCCTAAAATGTATTTCTGGGCATAAGGTATCGATACGGCCTTAAGCGTATCGATACGAGTACTGTATTAGCTTCCGATATTACATTTTTCCTAAAACGGGTATCGATACGGTTAAAATCGTTTCGATACGAGCAACAATCGTTTCGATACGGATTGCATCCGTTTCGATACGGTCCTTCAACGGGCGTTTCAAATGGAATTACGTTTTTACCCCCGTATCGATACACCCTCAGGCGTATCAATACGCGATTGCACAAACAGCTTCTTAATTGGCATTTAAAGAGTTCAACTTTTAATAAAATTGAATTTTTCAAAACCCTAAAAACCCTAGCCGTTTTTCACTCTATAAATAGCCTCTCAATCCCTCATATTTTCACACCACAACTCAAAATCTCTTGAGGGTTTTCAAAATCAAGCAAAGCTCTTCAAGCTTTTCATCAATTTGGTGTTAAGTTCTTCCCCCATTCCTTTCTATCAATATCAAGGTAAAAATCTTTCCTATTTTCTTTTAATTTTTCTTTTGATTTTCGTTTCAAATGTCCTTTTGTTTTGTTTTGTCTTCTCAAAAACTTATCTCTTTTCAAACCTTTTTTTTTGTTTTTTTTTTACAATTTTTTTAACAAAAACCTTGATTATTGGTTTTCAATGAGTTGAATGAAGAAAATTAATGCATACATTGTTTTTATTTTTTCTCTAGTTAATGGAACCTAAAAAGAGAGCACGTACTAGTGAAGCCGGTGAAGGTTCCAATGTCGGAGGTGGTACTCGCCCGAACCTCACTCTTATCTATCAACAATCCTTTAAGTCCATCAGAGATCTCAACTATTTTCGACAATTTCAAAACTATAAGATTCGTTCAGAGAGGGTAATTTCCATTCCTTTTCTTAACTTGGAGTGTTTCAAATTTAAGTACTTACCTTTGCTCCAAGAATGGAAGTTTATGGATTTTCTCCAAATTCCCGGATTTTTCTTTCGCATCTTAGTTTTGATCTTCTATGCTAATGCCAAGTGTTGTGCCAATCGAGATGGTGTTGTTACGACCGTTAATTCTCATCTAATGGGTCAAAAGATCAATATCGATGTTCAATCCATTTGTGATGTGTTTAAGTTGGAGGATGAAGGCTATAATGATGAGAATGCTCTTGGCCATGTCCTAAGTGGTTCCGTCACCGCCCTTAATGCTCAAGATCGGATCCTACATTTGATGGTTTCTTGGTGGTTTCGGCCCTCGAGAGGGAAGTATTCCACTATCCGCCAAGTTGATGATTTTTGGATTCGATGCTTCCGTGAGAGAAAACGTCCAAACCTTGCTCGAATTTTATTTGCGAAGATTGTCTATCTTGTGCAACACCGTCACACTACACTCGTCACTTCCTTCACCTATGGTACGGCTTTGAGTTATTTCTTCCTACAAAAGGAGATAGATTGCTCACATGACTACCCAACTCCCCTCATTGATCCTATCGATGAAAGATCTCTTGCAAGGGGTAAGTTTCATTACTTCAATGGTAGTTGGATTCGTCTATCCGAGCTCCCCTCGGATACCGTTTCGGAAGAAATTGCTAACCCTCAAGCTGTTCAAGTTCCTCAAGCTCCTCCTCCACCTTCTATGGAATCCCTCATGACTTTTCTCAATGAGCAATTCACGGGTTTGCGCACGGGAATTACCTCTATAGATCAAGTGATGAATTCGGGGTTTACCGCTATTGACACAAGGTTTACAAGCCTTGAAGATCGAATGAAGAATGTGGAGACTCGCCTCACTTCCCTTGAAGGCGGTCACAACTCCATGAACATATCCCTTACCGCTTTCCATGACGAGTGGTGTCAAACTAGGAAGAATGATGATACAATTGAGGAGGATGATGAAGATGGCGATGGAGATGCATAGTAGTTCATCTTTGCATATCATTTATGTCATTTAGGATATTTATGCACTTTTGATTTATGTTTTTAGGATTAAGTTTGCATTATTCTAAAACCTATGCTTTGATTTTCTGTTATTTGGATTTTAAGTTGATGTTATCTTTAATTTGAACTTCATGGTTATCAATATTATGTTGCTTGGTTATTATACCTTTTACCTATTTATGCACTTTATATTATGTCTCAATTATTTTTTATCTATCAAAAAGGGGGAGAGGGAATAAGCTCACACTCACACTTAAAATATTTTGATTTTCAACTTAAAGTTTACCTAGCTAATATTAAGGGGGAGTTATTTTACAAAGTTTTTCAAAGTATCAAAAATTTCAAGTTTTGGTTTTGTTATATTAAAAAGGGGGAGATTGTAAAATCTATGTTTGATTTTGATATTACTAAGTATGTTAAGGATTAAATTGAAAACTTGAAATAGATTTTTAAGTCCATCAAATGATTTATAAATCACCAACACTTTAATCTGATTAAAACTCAAACTCCAAATATTTTCTAAGTGTTCCAAGGCCAAAGTATTGAAAAATGTCCAGGTGTATCGATACGCTTCCAGCCGTATCGATACCTTTTTTACAAAGTTGGCTACTGGAAAGACGCGTTTCGATACGCCCCTCATCGTATCAAAACAGCGTATCGAAACAGATTGAATCTGTATTGATACACCCCTCTATAAAAACTAAAGGAATTTGAATGGCGTACCGATACAGTTCCACCTGTATCAATACAGATTTAATGAATTTTTAAATTCGAAAGCATTTAAATCTTTTGATCGTTGGTGTCAGCCAAGTAGGTAACTAACATTTAAAGTGGTAGTTGTCCCGTATCGATACGGTGTTCCCCGTATCGAAACGAAAACTTCCAGTGAGCTAAGTTGAGAAAAAGGTATCGATAAGATTTTACCCGTATCGAAATGGTCCTTTTCCCGTACCGATATGCTTACACGCGTATCGATACGCCCTCTTTATTATTGTGCAACGACTCTTTCTGTTTTGAGACAGGTATCGATATGGGTCTTCATGTACCGATACGAATAGCTGCAGAAGTGCATTTATGGTGAAAAGAGAGGGTACCAACGGCTATAATCAATACCCTAACCACCCAAACGGCTAGAATTGATAGAGAAGGTATAAATTGAAGCTAATTGAAGACCAACAATAACTATTGCATCAAAGATAAACATCCAAGCAAAAATCCAAGATTATTGTGCTTATTTTCCAATTTCTTGTAAACCCCAAATTGTGTTGTATTCAATTCCTATCCTATCATCAAATTTGGGTTGAGTATTTTTACTTAAAGGGGCAATCTTGTATTTGAGAGATATCTTTCTTGCCTAAATTCTTTTTTGTTCTCTTGTGAGGGTTTGATCAAATTTTGGGTAGAAAATTTGACCGGTTGTGTAAAGGTTACCTCCTAAGCCTTGAAAAGGGGAAGAACAAATTAGTGAATTGTTTGAAATCCTTAGTGGTAGCTAAGGTAGTGGATGTAGAGTTCATTTGGAACTTGAACCACTCTAAAATCCATTGTTCTTCATTTTTAACTATCACTTTTCTCCAACAAATTTTTAAAAGCCCAATTCACCCCCCTCTTAGGTTTGATCAATCCATTGATCCACTCAACAGACACTCACCCATGATTGCTTCAGCTATTTAATAAGAGGCTACGTATAGATGTCAATATCATTCCTGGGACATTTTTCACCGGGGATTATCATGGATAGGATGACTGTTTGATACAAATCCACATGGGCAAATTGTAGGGAACAAGCAAAACGGGCCAAGTATTGTACGAAGTACTCATGATTCTAAAAGGATTAAACCCATCAGATGCAAGACCGAGCCTAACATTTCAAGGATCTTCTGCAAAACTTGAAATTTTTTTGTCAAATGACTTCCAAGCTAAACTATCCGCAGGATGCCTTAATAATCCATCATCTATTCGTCTATCATGATGCCACCTCATAGACTCAGCAGTCTTTGAAGACATAAACATCCTTTGAAGCCCAGGTATTAGAGAAAAATATCGTAGAATCTTAACTGGATTCTTTCTTGATCGTGCTTCAACTTCATCCTCACTTATATTTTCTGCATCCCTATTCATCCACCGTGATTTACCGTATACATGACAGGACTCCTGGTTTTTTCGATCACCCCAATACAACATGCTATCATTCGGACAACTATGGATTTTCTCATAACCAATGCCCAAATCCTTTATCATTTTCTTCGTATCTTTGCTGAATTGAGGATTTTTTGCAAAAGAAAACATTTCTCCCAAAACTCTAATAACTGCGTAAAAGAGTTACCGGTCCAGCATCCCAAGCATTTTAAGTAGAAAAGACGAATGCAAAAGGAGAGTTTTGAATATTTTGATCCCTCATAAAGTTGTTCATTCATTTCATCAAGCAAATTATAGAACTTTGCTGCTTCTCCATTTGGCTCTTTATGACATCAACTTCTTCCCATCTCCGAGGAATCATTAACACCAATATCACAATCTTCTCTAACTGGTTGATGATATTCATGCATATTAAATGCATCTCGCAGCATACCCTCCATGTCATCTTCTGTATGAGATCGACGATGAAAATTAAGAAGATCAGCCGAATTACTTGTAGATGAAGCTCTACGAGGTGTAATCTCTCCATGGAATATCTATTTTATATATCCCGGACAAAGCCACAAACAATTAGATGTTCGTGTACAACTTCACGAATGTGCCAATTAATGTTAGCACACTTCTTACAAGGGCAAAGAATCATATCCCCTTGGCTTGCATTCGCAAAAGTAAAATTTAAAAAAGTTTCTACTTCATTTTGATAGTCGACGCTTACTCTTGGCAAATTCATCAAACTCCTATCCATTTTGTATTTCTGTAATAATAAAAAAATTAAAGTTTACAAAGTTGAACCTAACATGATTATTTGAAGGATGAAGAGAGATATGTAACTATTATATTACCAATTAAGTAAAAGCCAAGTTAAATATATAAAACATCTATCAACCATACTTAATCCATTAGACATATTTAAAGAAAATCAACCAAACATAAAAATTCAAGAGAAATTTACTTGTTGAGGAAAACCACCTTTGACAACAAAGAATTTATCAACAATTTTACAGCTCAATTCAGAGATGCAGGATCCCTCTCAACCTATTCAGAATATATCACTCATTAAATCTGATAATGTTGTTTGATTATGTTAATATATATATATATATATAAATATATATATATATATATAAATATATATATATATATATTTACATATGCATATACAATATTAGAATATGGAATAGCACCACTTAAGATTATCCATATGTAGACTCTCTGATATCATATTAAGCATATGACCTAAAACCAATTAACAATAGGTGAATTATGTTAGAAATTTAAGTGGGCGGAACTACAAAATTTTAGTGGTGTAAAATTAAATCATCGATAAAAATATATATAAATTATAATTAAATTTTGAAAATTTCAGAGAGTTTGACTGCCCTCTAATACCCTATACAAAAATCTACCAGTTGATGACAACCTAAGAAACGAACCATGATCATAATAATTAGCATTAAGATTTCCTAAATGGTATGTTTAGATACTCCATATTTTGAATACAAAGTACAAAATTTCATTCTAGATTCACATACAATACTCCTGCATCACTGCAACAAATCTAGATTTCTGATAGAAGAATCCATGGAAACAAAACTCTCATGAAAACCAAAACCTAAAATTGGATCCAATCTGCTTCTTACACTGTTCATAGGAGAGAAAGGAGATTAAAAAGAAAAGAAAACCCCATCATTATATATGATGTATCCTATTAATAATCAAATCAACCATGTGAAAAAAAACAAGGAAATCCATAGTTTGTGTAGTTACTGCCTTCCAAATTGTGAGTTTATGTTTTCTAATACAAAAAGAAAAACCCTAGAAAAATGAACACAACACAATCTCTGTGTATGACAAAATATAATCCTATCAATCATATTGATAAATGCAGAAATTCATGAGACAAAAATGCAGACATAAAGATTGAGGCCTCTAAGTTCCTTCTTAGGCGGTGATTAGAAATTTGAAACTGTACAAAAATGAACAATTTTGAAAAATAAAACGGGAACCAAATTTACCGGTTCCTATGTTTTGGAGCAGTTTCAGAGACTTTGCCCAGTGGCATGAGGGACGGTCGACGGCGAGGAGTGACGGCGACGGACGACGAGCAACGGCGGCGACGAGCAGGACTGATTGAGATTTGAGCACGATAGATTTCGGGATTTTCACGTTTGCACGCGTCTGGGACAATCGACGACGAGGAGTGACGGCGACGAGCGACGAGATGCACGGCGATGATGAGCAAGATCGATTAGGGATTTCAGCATGATAGATTTGGGGATTTTCACATTTGCACGCGTCTGGGAGGGTGAGGGGATATTAAATCAAAACCTATTATAGTGTTTATAATTTAAAATGCGGTAATACGTGACCTATTGTGGCATTTAAAGATAAAACGCCGCTAAAAACATAACCTATGACGGCGTTTATAAAAAAACGCCACTAACACAAACCTCTTGCGGTGTTTACAAGTAAAAATGCCGCCAAACACGAGGATTATTTCTGGCGTTTTCTTAAAAACGCCACTACTTGTCACTCTATCGCAGCGTTTTATTTAGAAACGCTGCGAAGTTTAACTTTTTGTGGCATTTCTCCCTCAAACGCCGTAATATGTGAAATATTGGTGGCGTTTGTGTCAAAAACGTTGCAAAAACCACTACCATATAACAAATCTGGTGTAGTTAGATAAATAGTATCTATGTTTATTGAACTCAATTATGAGTTTCATGAGTATGTATCTATGTTGCATATGTTTTATTTTTTTATGTAGCTAGAAAGTTCTTGAGGTATGAGATCCTTAAAATCATATCTAAAAGTATTCACCACAAGAAATATAAAGAGTCCACAATATAGTTAGATAAATAGTAGTATGCTCTAAAATTTTAGAAAAAAATAATTAAAAGAAAAGGTTAATATGCTCACGAGAACTATGTTTTAGATTTATGAAACTCTTATAAATTCATCAATTTTATCAAACTGAAAATTTTACGTATATAATTATAACTAGGGACGGAACTAGGATTTGAGGTTGGAGGAAAAACATAAATATTTGAAAGTGGGGGGCAAATTAAAAAATAAACCAATTTGTAAAAAAAATTATATAGAAGAACAAAGTTGAAAAAAATTCTTGGGGGTGAGGGTGGGGGCAAATCTTACTCCAGATGCCTCTGTCCCTAATTATAACACCATATATTCGGTCGAAAAGATCTATCGGACCTAAGAAGTCATATCTAGGTCATATTTGGTGGTAGGAAAAAGCAACGTTAGAGTTTGTGATCAATGCAATCGTGCTACTACTTTGCTCATCTAGTTTTTGTACATTGGGAGACATACCACCAACGTTCTCAAGCATCGCAGGAGTGGCCGAATCTCAATCTGCATTCAAGTATTTGATCAAATTTGTTTTCTTTTTCTATTTTTAGTTTCTTACAGTTTTCTATATTGTTGTATTTTGATATGTTGTTTTGAATAATAATATTATTTTATTGTTTTTTTACTTCTCGGATTAATGATTTTTCTAACAACTTACATCTAGAATCATTTAAACTAAACTAACCACACTAAAATGACTATTTCTATTTTTAAATTTTCGGATATAAAAAACGAACAGCGTGTCTTGAGTAAGAATGTTGAACTCTATTTTTTTGAAAGGTATCGAATATTATTATTATACCTTGATAAACAGCATTAAAGCGGGCCTCGTTAAAAAATCTCACTAATTCTAAGGAGGAAAAAAATTAATGTTGAACTCTATTTTAATGGTGTGAATATTTTTAAGGGTGGGAGAGCATGCAAATGAATAGTCAATTAGTTGGGACAAAATATATTCCACTTGTAGAAGTCTTCTTAGGAAATTTTTAACGTTTATTCCTTACAATTCCTCAATTTCTTTTTAAAACTGGCATATATATAGAATAGGGTGCTACTGCTAGGCTTTGTCTCCATATATAGACAGTATCATATAAGTCATAGGTCTCACTCTTTCTAAATTAGGCTTCATATTTTCTTAGGAATTTAATTAGGCTAATATATTGCAAAATTACTGAATTAAGAGAATATTCATCTAGTTCATGTCGTTAAAATATAGTATTTCACATTTTTATATTTAAATCTCATTTTTTGTATTTTTTTTTACTTCAGTTCAAATTGCGATATGTTCGGTGAATTAAGTTAAGATTTATACTTTTCAGGCTATAGTTTTCTTAAAATTTTGGATCAACTGATACAAGTTGATCTTATGTTCCTATCCGGCATGATGAAAATAGTCCATGTATAAACCATTAAATGGTTAAATAGGGACGTTATAATTTAATAAAATAATTTTAAATTAATCAATTAATAAATAAAATATCATTTTCCAAGTATAATCTATATAGTGATCGGACAAAAACCCAATTTTCGAGTGACCTAAAAAAATGATGACTTAGTTTACCCTAGAAGGCCATTAATAAATTCTTATACCAGCCACTACCTCATCTTAGTCGGTCAACACATGTCAACATTACAATACATGCAACAAAAAGTATAAATTATAGAGATATGACGAAGAAGGGAGCATGCAAGAACAACATATACTTCTTCAACCTTATGAACCCTCTAAAATTCTAAAGATTGTTGGTAGAAAGGTGTTATTAATTCAAGAAAATAATAAATAAAATATTATATTTATTATTTTAACGAACTTGAAATAAATACAAGAAATATTGTAGAACATTCAAACGATTAAACCACATATTCGGATCATCTCTTCCGCTATGGCTATACTCGAATTTATATGACCTTTTCCATGTGATTTTCGTAATATCAACACGCCCCTTCTCTTATATTTCCTTTACTGCAAGTAATTATAAATTACCAAAGAAATTAAAATAAGATAATCGAAACGAATAAAAGAATAAAATAATCGAAATTAATTGTTGAGACTTGCAAGAAACACAATTTTCTTAAGACAGATTCGATCGTTTTTAGTATTAAAAATCGTCGGTCGTTGGTCATCAGTCGACCGAAAAAATTGTAGAACATCCAAACCACTAAACCACGTATGGTTATTTGGCAAAGAGTTGCCGGCATGTAGCGCCAAAGAAAGATATGCTTTTTTTCTTTTTTGTTATTTCATTTGGCAGAAAACATGACAAGCAATAATTTATTGTGGGTTGGATTTTAAGTCCATATCTCTCAATTTTATGTGGGGTAAAGGTTATCCTATGCACCCCCTACAACTAGTGACATTTTCATTAGGATGTTTAGACATCTCACTTTAGGACAAATAATTTCCATCTCAAGTTGCAATATTCAACTCTTCTCCGTGTCTATTTCCACCTGCTGCTGTTGGTTTTCTTTATAACATCCGCGTTGGATTTTGTTCTTGTTACTTTTTGCACAATTACAATTCATATTGTAAATCGATTCTTAAACATCAAAATATTTTAACTGAGTTTTCAAAATTAGACATCTTTTGGGTTAAATGCTAACTCAAATATGATGTTGAGTATATTTAAAATACGTGAATTAAATTTTGAACAAATGTTTTAGAATATTAGGGGTGAATTTCTTAGGGACGAAAAGAGAATTTTTGGAGATCAAGGCTTAATTCGAGTAATATTTAAACTACTAGGATTTCAAATAAATTAAACAAAAAATGTTGGGGGCTAGGGCCTCCTAGGTGTATCTATAGTAACTACACCTTGGATCTTACATGCGAAAAAATAGTTGTTAATTTGACTTAGGTTAGATACAAATTGTTCATGCCGTAGATGCATACATGTTTAAATTTTGATCCACTTATTTTAAATATGATATTGATACTTTGAGGCTCAATAGTGAATTGGAACGTTTTAAAGATTAAGAAGCTATAATATAAATCATAGTTCGAGATAAATGGATGCAATTAACCTAGTATATATTTATACAAGTAAATCTTGTTAGAACGAATAGTAAATTAGTGGTGTTAAGTGGAGCTGGAGTATATTTGAGTTGGTTAATGTTCCATCTGATATGTAATAAGTATGGATATGTCATATGTGGTGGTTTTTAAGCAAAAAAGAATTGGCAAGGGTAGGTAGGTTAGGGTGGGGATATACCTTTGAAAATGATTGTATTCAACCGCGGGATGGAACAAGAAAGCCTGATTTTAAGGTGCTGTCGAAAGTTTTATAAGATGGTTACCGAGTAGGGCAACGTGCATGCATGTCTTGGTGTTTAATTAGAAACGAACAATTTTGAAAAGGAAAGGCAATAAAATGAATAAATAATGTCCGGGATTTACTCATTCACTTCCATGCATTCAACAGAAAGTTTGATAGATAAAATAGGTTACTTCAAGCCATATCAAGGTGTTATAAATGAATTTTAGTATTATGATTTCTAATATCGTTTAAAGTAATTTTATTATTATTATTATTAATCTCAAGGGTATAAGAAGCCTTTGAACTTTTGAAGAAAAAAATTTAAGTACTTATATTTTTTTCACCCGTGGGTAGTGCTTCGGTGTAACAGGGTGCATGTACACCCAATGCATGCTTGTTTATTATCTACCTATTTTGCAGACACTAACACGCAAGACAATCACATTTATAATTATTACTATATATATATATAGAGAGAGAGAGATTACTTTGATAACAACCTTAGTTAATAATTCTGGACATTTTTGTGAAACAAAGGCAAAGAAAGACGTCTATCATTTCACATGGAGAAAAAGAAAAACATGGGTACTGACATGAAAATAAACCTACGATGTTTTCTTTGGGAAAAAAAACAATGTCCCTTGATTTTAGAAAATGTTTTGCTGGGTAAACACAATATTTGAGATATTTTTAAATTAGGGTTGAATAATTACATATGATGCTCTTGCATGTAAGCTTGGTACTATCACTGCTCTCCGACAATGTTGGACTGGTGTGATTATTGAGTCCGACAACAAGAGAGCTATTAATCTACTCCAAAACAATCAACAATCTCTTTGAAAATGTGTTAAAGTAAGCAGTGGCGGATTTAAAATTATTTTTAGGGTGGACACAAGTTAAAATATTTTTTAGAGTGACATAAGTCATACAAAATTTAAAATTCCAGGGTGGGCACAAGTTAAAAAATTAAGGATTAATTTATAAAAATTTAAAAAAAAATTGAAGCTAAATGTGTAAATTTTCAAAAGTCCAAAGTAGGCCTGGGCCCACCCCAGCTCCTAAGTAGATCTGCCACTGAAAGTCAGGGAAAGAGCCAAGATTTAAAGTTGGAGACGAACTATAAATATTTGAAAGTAGGTGAGTAAATTCATAAATAAACTAATTTTTAAAAATTTTAAATATAAGAACAACTGTGGAAAAAATTTCTTCATAGTTACGTACCTAGTTACAGACGACTCTGACTTATTGATTATTGTTAGAAATTTTAATCGTATTTCCTTTGCTTTTGTTCACCATTGTTGTAACAAAGCGGTTGATTGGCTTGTAAAGAATGCTTTTAATGTTGTGCTCTATGGTTTAAAATTCTCCTCCATCTCGGAGAGATTTCGAACCCTTTTGTGACTTTTTCTTTTGATTAAAAAAAATTTATTGTAAAGAGTTTGGAGCGTTATAGCAATATGTATGTGATGATTTGTTTATTTTAGTGTAAAATTGAATTATATTTATGCAATTTCATAATTTTGTGTACAATTAGTATTTTTTTTGGTGCAATGGAAATATATTAATATTTTCAATGTAGATGTCTGAATTTAAACCCGCACAAAATGATATTAAATGAGTATCATTGGTCACTCGACCAATATAAAGATCTTTTTACAAATAGTATTTTAATAATTTATCATGTACTCTCGATCAATATGATAAAGTTATGAGTCAAAACTATACATGTATAACAAATTCAATTAACGTTGCTTTGTTAGTGGCCTCCACACAAGATGGAACCAAATAGAATCACCCTACTAAAAATGATGAGGATGGACTAGCTAGAGTGGCCTCTATTCGCTTTTTGATTACTTTATATTTACAATTAAACAAGTCAAGGACGGAATCAGAGGGGCTTGATGTATGTGAATATAATCTTGAATGAAAAAACTACAAAGGCCTTGGTAAACACTGGGGCAACAAATACCTTTATTTCACCGGAGAAAGCTAGGAAGTTCAATCTGAAATTTACCAAGGTGTAGGTCGGATGAGAACAATAAACTTAGCTGCCTCGGCTATATATGCAAGTTCAAAGAAGGTGGTGACCAAAATTGGATCGAGGGAAGGAAACATTGACTATATATTGGGGTGGACAGTTGAAAAGTTATTGGGTTGATTTAATAGTAAAGGTATATGTCTTAGGCACATCATCAAGGGACGCCCCTACGACCCTTATCAATGGTGTAGAGTGAGTCTTCTTTTGTAACTCGATATTTTATTTTTCTATAATAAAACCATTTTTTTCCTTCGAGAAAAGTGGAGGTCAACTATGAGCATCCGTTATGCCTTATGACATTAACTTGAGGCTTGAAGGATCTCTAGAGAACTAATTCGATGCTTGTTTTATCTTAAACGAATTAACGGAAAATAAGGTTAAATTGGATAGGAAGCGTCCTTTTCAACTGTTGCACGGCTTACCAATCGAGTTAATGAAGGTATGTTCATGACACTTAGCTCAATGCCATACACTTGTCCCTTTCTTTCTTTCATTCTTTTAATTTCCTTAATTTTTTTACTGACCGAAAAAAAGGAAAATTGAGGGAAAAAGAAATTGCATGTTTGATTTTGGTTTTCCTCTTGCATTTATATTAATCATTTAAGATGTAAATTATAATGTTTAACTCATTGATAATCAATAATTTCTAAATCAAAAATAATTGTGTTTAAGTACATTTAAATTTGCGCCCTTTTAAATATTATAATAACGGTGCCCACTCAACTAATGCTCAATTAGTTGTACTTATATTTTAAAATATTTTTATATTTTATTATGTTCACGTTATAGTCACTCCTCACATATAAATAAAAATAACAGAAATGATGATTCTAAAACTTTGTAGTCACTTCCTCGCATGGCCAGAATTATGCAGCTATTGATATGGTCAAAATGTCATCAAGCATTTGGTCAAAGCATAATTCAAGAGTAAAAATCTTTTGCTCCCTAACCATCTTATTATATGTCTCTACTAAAAAATACCTAAAAATTAAATTCTAAGCTCTAACCTTAATTTTCATATCTTAAACTTTAAACCCTAAAAAAATACACCCTACTCTAATTCCCTACACCTTAACCCTAAGCCCCAACCTTAAACCTTAAACTTTAAATCTACTATTTTAAAATAAAAGTACTAATAAAGGCATAATTAGGGATAGTCGATTTCCATCTACAATTCAGTTGCCATTTGGGCTTCCAAACTTTGATAATTTAAAAAAAAAATTGTTTTGAACTCTTTTCTCATTGGTCATTGCCTTATCCAACATTTATTTAGTTTGCCTTATCCAACACTAATTGCTCCCCACACCGTCCATTAACCTTTTTCTTTAAAAAAATGAATCCAGCCAATCTCAACTTAGACTTAAGTCAGCCCACTTCTAACTTCTAAGGTTATATATATATATATATATATATATATATATTTTAAGGTAGACACAAATTCAATTATAAAATAACATTCATGATTAAGTACAACTAATAATAGGATGATCAAACAATCGTATTTACAAATGTGCGCGATTATAAAAAAAATTAAAAAAAATATAAAGAATTATTATTTTGTAATCACCTTAAAATTATTAAAAAAGATTTTACTATATGCAGCCCTGATGACTACATATAAAAACTAATAAGATTTTAATCATTAATGTTTATTTTACTTTTCAATGGAATCTATTCGAACATAACTAATTACATTTATGAAAAGTTGCCTTCCATCAATTTAAGATGTTTAATGTAATTAATAACCATGTAAAATGGTTTGAGTTTTAGTATTTATAGTTTAGGGGTTTATGGTATATAATTTAGCATTTAGAGTTTAGGGTCTAAGATTTATGATTTTAAGATTTAATTACATTAAACACCTTAAATTAATAGAGTTTAATTTTTTAAGGAAGATAATTAATTATGTTCTTGTAGATTCTATTGAACAGTAAAATAAACACTAATAACAAGAATCTTGCTAGTTATTATACGCAGCCCTCAAGACTGTGCATTGCAAAACCCTTAAAAAATAACTAAAAATTACAATAATAAGTATAAATACAAATACAATTGTCGATGGAGTATTGTTCAATTGGTATTTTCGTTAGTACAATATACAAGAGGATTTGCGATAGAGCATGCTTAAGTGCTTAATATCTTCTGAATTATGTGTAAGGAGGGGTTTGAATAATATAGACATTGTAAGTTGAATGTTAGAAATAAACAAATACAAATACATTCTTAATTAATATAGGGTAAAATACTTAAATCATCATTCAACTTTGGTCTCAAACCTATTTTGATCACCGAACTTTCGAAACGACCAATTAATTCACTAAGCTTTACTTTTTGACCTATTGTGGTCACTTTGAATTATTTTATTAATATTTTGATATGACTTGAAATATTTTATTATTATTAAATATAAAAATTAATTTAATATAAAAAAAATTGTATTTTATTATTATTAAATAAAAAATAAAATAAAAACCTAAATCTCTCGACACTCAAAACCTCAAACCACTTTTATCCTCATTGGCCACCCACCCTTTCGCCGGTGTTACCTTCACCGACAACTCACCCCTTCGCCGACATAACCCTCACCATAATGAATCTAGTGCATGAAATCCCTTATATCGCTGCGGAACAATCCACCGGACGGTTTTTCGAA
Source organism: Hibiscus tridactylites (assembly GCA_958450335.1). Classification (NCBI taxonomy): domain Eukaryota; kingdom Viridiplantae; phylum Streptophyta; class Magnoliopsida; order Malvales; family Malvaceae; genus Hibiscus; species Hibiscus tridactylites. Next base: position 78,921,696 of record OY288273.1, read on the forward strand.
TTTTGATTCATAAATATCTACATTATGAGGCATTATTGCTTTGATTTATTTTTTCTCCCTACACCTGCTTCGTTTAGAGCCTGCTGAATGTTTTTCATCGCTGGGAACGCCGTTTTGGTAAATCTCCCTTTGTAGCTAATAAAAAATGGCTCATTTTTCGACCCCAATGTACCTGCAAATTATCACAGAATTTGTTACATTCTAAATTTGAGATGAAGAACACACACACACACACACACACACACATATATATATATATATATATATATATATATATCTTACTTGATATTGACACCTCCATTGCCAAGATGTGCTGTGCAATTTTTTTGGATCCAATCCTTGGCATTTTCAAAGAATTAGAAGGGGTCTCATGCACCAGATTCATTACGGTGAAGGTTACCGGTAAGGGTTATGCCGGTGAAAGGGTGAGTTGCCGGTGAGAGTGAAAGTGATTTGAAGTTTTGAATGTTGGGGATTCGGGTTTTTATTTTTAATTTTTTATTTAATAATAAAAAAATAATTTATTTATTATTTTAAATTAATTTTTATATTTAATAATAATAAAATATGCCAAGTCATAAAAGAATAATTCAAAATGACCTAAATAGGTAAAAAAAAGTAAAATTTAGTGAGTAAATTGATCGTTTTGAAAGTCCAGTGACCAAAATAGGTCTAGGAACAAAGTTGAGTGATGATTTAAGTATTTTACCTATTAATATATTTTGAAAATTATAATTAGGATTAACAACAAACATGGCCGTCCCAAAAGATATGTGGATCCTGTAATACTTTTTTAAAACAATACCCCTAAATTTTTTATAATAAGATAAAACTATAAAATATCAAAATTATCATATTACGATTGTGAGTGATTGAAGAAGATTGAAATTAAGATATAAATAAAAATTTTCTCCGTTAAACACCATAAAATTTGGCGAGTTTTTTTTAAGAAGAATTGATTATAATTAAATTCTTGAGATTTTAAAAGAGAAATTAAAAAAAAAGAAAATATTTTTTTTTAAATTACTATATTTTTTTGAGTGTAAGCCCCCAAATTTAACTCTTGACGTGTCACATGCTAAACTTGTGCATGGACGGGCTGACAATAAAGTACAATTTGATGTAATTCATATCTATACATAATTAGAAGTAAACATGTTGTACAACTTAACAGAAAATTAAATCAGCTTAGACTCTGACTTGAGCTGAAATAATTTAGATAGAAATCCATACAGAAAGATGGACGGAAAGTCATACATTCATAAAGAAAAGTTATTCTTTCACATTTAGTATAGATTTGCATTTTTAATGTAAATTTCCTATATATTTTTTGGAAAAAATGTAGGATATAATTTATAAAACAATGAAATGCGACATAATAGGTATTTTTTTGTAATATTATTATGGGTAAAATATTTAAATTATCACTTAATTTTATTATATGATCTATTTTGATAACTAGACTTTAAAAAAGACAATTTACTTACTGAACTTTATACATTGACTTATTTTAATTATTTTTGATGACATTAGATTATTTTATTATTATTTTTATCTTGACATGTTATTTTTATTAATATTAAATACCAAATGTAATTAAAAAAAGGGCTAAACAATATGAACTAATCGGGAAACAAACCCAGGGAAAGCATTTGAGGAAACAAAAGGAGGGGATCGAAAGGACGATCATGCTGAGAATAAGCAGTGATCAAGGTAGTCCAAATAACCATGTCTCTAACAGGCATTTCGTCGAACGAATTGCGAGCATCATCGAAGCAACCACATTTTGCATACATATTCAACAACGTATTGAGTATAATAGGATTATCTCGAAAATGGAAGTTCAAAATGTGGAAATGAACCATCTTCCTGTGCTTGGACTTTCTCAAAACGGTGCATTTTTTGAGCAAGACATGATAGAGTGTTGGATTGGGTTCCAAAGAACCCTCATTGAGGAGGTCAAGGATATGAAGCCCAGTCCCTAAAAGATGCAATCTCTTAACAAAAAGGTCATTATCTTCAATGATGCCGGATAAAAAAAGGCTTTGTGGGTCATAGGATGCAACTACCGCGGTGCTGAATCGTGAAGCAGATTGGGTGTCGTTGAGTAGAGAGAAGAAAGGGATCCTTTTGCATTTAAATTTCCTTATTATAAAGTTCATCACCTTCCGTTAAAGAGAAACAAAGAATTCAAGGTACCCAAATGCTTAAAACTTGTTAGCGTAACGGTGGTGCTGGAGATTTATAAATTCTAAACCCAATAAATAGGGACCTGAAAGACGGCATGGGCGGCGCTCTTGCAAGCTTTAGAAAAGACCTGGGAAATATTCTTTATTTTCCAAAATCAAAATTGTAGTCTAATTTGCCAGAATTTTGAAAGCACGTCGGGAAAAAGAGAGACATAGAAAGAGAGGAAGAAGAGTATGTGTTGGGCAAGGCTGGTTGGGTAGGGTTATAGTTGTAGTTATATTAATAAAAATGACACGTGAAGATAAAAATAACATGTCATAATAAAAAATAATAAAATAATCTATATCATCAGTATGCGACTAAAATAGGTAAATATATAAAGTTCAGTGAGTAAATTATCGTTTTTAAAGTTCAGTGACTAAAATATGTTATAGAACAAAGTTGAATGATGATTTAAGTATTTTATCATATTTTTATTGATTTTTTCATGATATTGGGTGAATTTTTTATTTCATGATTTAGTGTCATTTTTAAGGGTGATGATGAGCCTGACCGGGTCGCGGGCTCAGCTCGGTCAAAGTTCGGCTTGAGTGAGCTCGACTCAGGCTCGGGCTCAGCTCAAAATCTTAACAAGCCGAGCTCGAGTAGCTCGGAATCTACATATGCACTAAAAGTAATATATTTAGCAAAAGAAAAACAATAAAATAGATTAGGAAAAATCTACTAAAACTAAATTAACTAAAATAAATTGGGCATTTTCTTTAGTTGGTTGTTGTTTGATTTTGTATTTTCTTTAATTATGTGTTTGTATTATAAGAATATTTATTGGTTATTTAGATTAATCTAATTTTTAGCACTTTCCCCCTTTCGGTCATTGAATTTCGTTTCAGTGTTGGTTATGAAAAGAATTTTTAACGAATTTTTTATATAAAAAAATTATAGCAAAATTTTTCATTTCGATCCGAGCCGAGCCTGACGAGCTTCGAGCCCGAGCCGAACCCAATTACACTGTTTCTGAGCCGAGCCTAGCCAGGCTCGAGCTCCGCTCGGCTCATTATCACCCCTAGTGTAACACCCAAAAAATAATTGATACAAAATAAAGGGGGAGAAGAAAGAAAGAAAAAAAAATGTTATTAATAGGATTTGAACTTATGACCCCTTAAGCGGTAAACCAGTACACTAACCAATTGTGCTAAGGTAATCCTTGGGCTTTGTTTACTCGACCTTAATATTAAGATATGCTATATTACCTCACAAATGAAATAGAAAAAAAATAAAAGTCTGAATTAGCCCCCACCTACCATATTGAATGCAGCCACCCTAGATCTGAAAAATATCAGATGGATCTGGAAATCTGAAGACTTCCCATCTTCCTCTTATCTTCGTCGTGCCGCCGATCTTTCTCACCGTTACGACATGGTCATCATCGCCACCATCATTGGGTACGCCGTCGCACCCCGATCCTAGCGCCACCCTCCACTCACGGTAAGTTGTCAACGTATGCTGTAGAGATCTGTTTGAAGATTCGGTTTTCAAACACAAATCTCCCTGCTTGCTTTTGGCCATTTTCTGTCGCCGTCCGACACAGAGGTGAAAAGTCGAAGCCACCGTCGAGTTCAGCATCTTAGAGCGACCAAAATCATGGTCGTCGATCTTTGTTCAGTCATCGTTGGGGTTGCGCCGGAGAGTTGAGAAAACCTTTCGACTTCCTCTTTTTTCGGTTGAGTTTTCCCGTATCAAGGCTCGGTAAGCCATTAGAATCTAGGATTTGTTGAGTTTTTGTGGTTTTTGGTCATTTAATGTGGTTTCCGATCGTTTTGGGCCGCGCGTGGTGAGCACGCGCCACCTAGTGGCGATTTTTGACCACCATGTTGAGAGCCCCTTTTGAACCGACCATGAACCGATCTTGCCTTGTGAACCGATACAACTCGGTATTGAACCGGTCATAACAGACCGGGCTTGGACTATCATCCAAGTTTTGGTCTGACCCGATAAGATCCATTAGCTACAGTCAAAACATCTACTTCCACAATATCTTCCTAGAGAAGCCAAATCCCGCCACTAAAACTATGTGCTTCAACCCTGAAAGACTGAGGAAGGCTCAGCTTCACAATAACTCTGTTCGCTCGCCAGGAGCTAATTCGTGGTTCAAACAAAACAACTACCTGGGGCCGAAATTCCCGTCTAAAATTCTTGAAATGTCTACGAAAAGGCAGGCTCACAACACCCTGACAATTCCAAAACATGAAATTAATCATTGATAAATATGATAAAATGAACGAAACCTTACTGGATATGCTCGCCATCCGAGCCATACTGAATCTCAATATCACCCATGCTACCAGTCTAATCTAATCCAGGGTGTGCCAATACCGAATTTGGATCAACCTTTGTTTCATGCACATAAATCGTATTATCCCGATTGGATAGTGAGTTTGCTACTTGCTGAACCCATTCTGAAGTTGTCGGTCGCGTGCCAATCCTATAATCACTAGACTTGAAAATTTTCACACCCCGACGATTGACATCCTTTAACCCTTTTTGCAGTCCCAACAACCAATTTAGAAACCCATACTCCATCCTTGCTATGTTTTTTGAAGCCTTGCTCAACAATGTTCACCACCTTATGGTTGCCTAGTCCGTTAGACCGATCATGTGGAGGCACCGACTCATCCACCATAATGACCTTTGGATCATTCCCACTTGCCTGTAGGTTCTTTTTTACATTCCTCAGTTTTCTGCTCGGATTAGATTTCCGAAACGCAACATTATGCTGAAACCTTATGGCGTGCAAAGCCACAGTACCTGGCATGACATTTTTTCCAACGGCTAGCTTCCGTCCTCGCCTAAAACCCTTCCACTTGGCGAGCAACGACAATAGGGGCGACGTCCTCTTCCATAGGAGCCTGATCCTCCAACACAGCAAACCGCGAGCCACCGATCCTCTCCTATATTCCTACTTGATTCATCATTTGCTTTCCATGTCTCCTATTATGGCGTCGTCGATTATCCACCACCATCCAAGTCCCATATTGTTGAGTTGATCGGATACTTGCAAATGGCCAAGAGGGGGGTGAATTGGCAATTAAAATTTTTGGTGAAGAGAAATATTGAAAATAAAAGTGACACAAGGGGTTATAGTGGTTCAAGTTCTCCAAATGAACTCTACATCCACTACCTTAGCTCCCACTAAGGATTTTCAAACAATTCACTAATTGAATTCGTCCCCTTTTCTTGGATGAGGAGGAAATCTTACAATTTCGATTAAGCTTTCTACCCAAAGCTTAATCCACTCAAATACAAAGAAAGATTTTTGGTAAACTCAAATGTTTCCTCTCAAAGGATGATTGTCTACCCAATTACAATTTAAAGAATCCCAAACTCACAATACAAATTGACAATTTGAAATACACTAGAGTTGGGTACAAAGATTTGACTTTGAATAGCTCAAGGGTTTGTAATTTTTGCTTTGATGATGCTTGTGGGTTCAATTGAAGCTTGTTTTTATACCCTTGCATTGATTTCTAGCCGTTTGGGTAGTTGGGATCATCAATAGAGCCGTTGTGGACATTTTTCCCGCAATAAATGCAACTCTGCAGCCTACCGTATCGGTACTCGGGAAGGGCGTATCGATACCTGCATCAAAGAGGAAAGAGCCGTTGTGCCTGAAAACAGGGCGTATCGATACGCATATAAGGCGTATCGGTACGGTTTTAAGGGGCGTATCGATACGTGGCCAGTATCGATACGGTCCAAAGTTACTGGAATCCCAAGCTATGTTTGTATAAAAAGTGTATCGATACGCATACCAAGCGTATCGGTACGGTATAACGATCTTTTGAAAATGGGGAAACCAACCAACTGACAAGTAACGGTCAAATAATTAAATGCTCGAATTTTTCAAAGATATGCTTATCGTATCGATACGGTTGCAAGGCGTATCGGTACGGTTTCATGAAAACATTTGCCTAGATGAATATCGTATCGATACAGTTGCAAGGCGTATCGGTACGGTTTCATGAAAACAATTGCCCAGATGAATATCGTATCGATACGGTTGCAGGGCGTATCGGTACGGTATGTTCAATAAAATTCCAGTGACAAAATAGGGTATCGATACGCCTGGGCGTTTTTGCATACTTAGGCTTGAAAAACATAGGAAAATATTTAGAGAAATATATATATGATTTACGAGCAGGTCTTTAAATATTATTTTGTTCAAAAATACTTGTCAATTGTGAGACTTTAAAGACTACTTAAAAATTTATTGTTTTGCAAATTGGTCCGTAAGTTTATGTGTTATATCAAAATCAATTTCGATTTTACAATCTCCCCCTTTTTGATATAACAAAACCATAAATAAATTTTTAAGTTTTTGAAACTTTGAAAAGCTTTCTCCCCCTTACTTTAAGATAGATTTTCAAAACAAAAATATTTGACTCTATGATCCTTCTCCCCCTTTTTGTTAGATCAAAATAGAATACAAGGATAATAGCAATATAAAGCAACAATAATTCATTAAACTTAAAGCAAGCATAAGAGTTCAAATTCATAAACTTCAAAATAAACATAAATTGGTTTCCGATCGTTTTGGGCCGCGCGTGGTGAGCACGCGCCACCTAGTGGCGATTTTTGACCACCATGTTGAGAGCCCCTTTTGAACCGACCATGAACCGATCTTGCCTTGTGAACCGAGACAACTCGGTATTGAACCGGTCATAACAGACCGGGCTTGGACTATCATCCAAGTTTTGGTCTTACCCGATAAGATCCATTAGCTACAGTCAAAACATCTACTTCCACAATATCTTCCTAGAGAAGCCAAATCCCGCCACTAAAACTATGTGCTTCAACCCTGAAAGACTGAGGAAGGCTCAGCTTCACAATAACTCTGTTCGCTCGCCAGGAGCTAATTCGTGGTTCAAACAAAACAACTACCTGGGGCCGAAATTCCCGTCTAAAATTCTTGAAATGTCTACGAAAAGGCAGGCTCACAACACCCTGACAATTCCAAAACATGAAATTAATCATTGATAAATATGATAAAATGAACGAAACCTTACTGGATATGCTCGCCATCCGAGCCATACTGAATCTCAATATCACCCATGCTACCAGTCTAATCTAATCCAGGGTGTGCCAATACCGAATTTGGATCAACCTTTGTTTCATGCACATAAATCGTATTATCCCGATTGGATAGTGAGTTTGCTACTTGCTGAACCCATTCTGAAGTTGTCGGTCGCGCGCCAATCCTATAATCACTAGACTTGAAAATTTTCACACCCCGACGATTGACATCCTTTAACCCTTTTTGCAGTCCCAACAACCAATTTAGAAACCCATACTCCATCCTTGCTATGTTTTTTGAAGCCTTGCTCAACAATGTTCACCACCTTATGGTTGCCTAGTCCGTTAGACCGATCATGTGGAGGCACCGACTCATCCACCATAATAACCTTTGGATCATTCCCACTTGCCTGTAGGTTCTTTTTTACATTCCTCAGTTTTCTGCTCGGATTAGATTTCCGAAACGCAACATTATGCTGAAACCTTATGGCGTGCAAAGCCACAGTACCTGGCATGACATTTTTCCAACGGCTAGCTTCCGTCCTCGCCTAAAACCCTTCCACTTGGCGAGCAACGACAATAGGGGCGACGTCCTCTTCCATAGGAGCCTGATCCTCCAACACAGCAAACCGCGAGCCACCGGTCCTCTCCTATATTCCTACTTGATTCATCATTTGCTTTCCATGTCTCCTATTATGGCGTCGTCGATTATCCACCACCATCCAAGTCCCATATTGTTGAGTTGATCGAATACTTGCAAATGGCCAAGAGGGGGGTGAATTGGCAATTAAAATTTTTGGTGAAGAGAAATATTGAAAATAAAAGTGACACAAGGGGTTATAGTGGTTCAAGTTCTCCAAATGAACTCTACATCCACTACCTTAGCTCCCACTAAGGATTTTCAAACAATTCACTAATTGAATTCGTCCCCTTTTCTTGGATGAGGAGGAAATCTTACAATTTCGATTAAGCTTTCTACCCAAAGCTTAATCCACTCAAATACAAAGAAAGATTTTTGGTAAACTCAAATGTTTCCTCTCAAAGGATGATTTTCTACCCAATTACAATTTAAACAATCCCAAACTCACAATACAAATTGACAATTTGAAATACACTAGAGTTGGGTACAAAGATTTGACTTTGAATAGCTCAAGGGTTTGTAATTTTTGCTTTGATGATGCTTGTGGGTTCAATTGAAGCTTGTTTTTATACCCTTGCATTGATTTCTAGCCGTTTGGGTAGTTGGGATCATCAATAGAGCCGTTGTGGACATTTTTCCCGCAATAAATGCAACTCTTGCAGCCTACTGTATCGGTACTCGGGAAGGGCGTATCGATACCTGCATCAAAGAGGAAAGAGCCGTTGTGCCTGAAAACAGGGCGTATCGATACGCATATAAGGCGTATCGGTACGGTTTTAAGGGGCGTATCGATACGTGGCCAGTATCGATACGGTCCAAAGTTACTGGAATCCCAAGCTATGTTTGTATAAAAAGTGTATCGATACGCATACCAAGCGTATCGGTACGGTATAACGATCTTTTGAAAATGGGGAAACCAACCAACTGACAAGTAACGGTCAAATAATTAAATGCTCGAATTTTTCAAAGATATGCTTATCGTATCGATACGGTTGCAAGGCGTATCGGTACGGTTTCATGAAAACATTTGCCTAGATGAATATCGTATCGATACAGTTGCAAGGCGTATCGGTACGGTTTCATGAAAACAATTGCCCAGATGAATATCGTATCGATACGGTTGCAGGGCGTATCGGTACGGTATGTTCAATAAAATTCCAGTGACAAAATAGGGTATCGATACGCCTGGGCGTTTTTGCATACTTAGGCTTGAAAAACATAGGAAAATATTTAGAGAAATATATATATGATTTACGAGCAGGTCTTTAAATATTATTTTGTTCAAAAATACTTGTCAATTGTGAGACTTTAAAGACTACTTAAAAATTTATTGTTTTGCAAATTGGTCCTTAAGTTTATGTGTTATATCAAAATCAATTTCGATTTTACAATCTCCCCCTTTTTGATATAACAAAACCATAAATAAATTTTTAAGTTTTTGAAACTTTGAAAAGCTTTCTCCCCCTTACTTTAAGATAGATTTTCAAAACAAAAATATTTGACTCTATGATCCTTCTCCCCCTTTTTGTTAGATCAAAATAGAATACAAGGATAATAGCAATATAAAGCAACAATAATTCATTAAACTTAAAGCAAGCATAAGAGTTCAAATTCATAAACTTCAAAATAAACATAAATTGGTTTCCGATCGTTTTGGGCCGCGCGTGGTGAGCACGCGCCACCTAGTGGCGATTTTTGACCACCATGTTGAGAGCCCCTTTTGAACCGACCATGAACCGATCTTGCCTTGTGAACCGAGACAACTCGGTATTGAACCGGTCATAACAGACCGGGCTTGGACTATCATCCAAGTTTTGGTCTTACCCGATAAGATCCATTAGCTACAGTCAAAACATCTACTTCCACAATATCTTCCTAGAGAAGCCAAATCCCGCCACTAAAACTATGTGCTTCAACCCTGAAAGACTGAGGAAGGCTCAGCTTCACAATAACTCTGTTCGCTCGCCAGGAGCTAATTCGTGGTTCAAACAAAACAACTACCTGGGGCCGAAATTCCCGTCTAAAATTCTTGAAATGTCTACGAAAAGGCAGGCTCACAACACCCTGACAATTCCAAAACATGAAATTAATCATTGATAAATATGATAAAATGAACGAAACCTTACTGGATATGCTCGCCATCCGAGCCATACTGAATCTCAATATCACCCATGCTACCAGTCTAATCTAATCCAGGGTGTGCCAATACCGAATTTGGATCAACCTTTGTTTCATGCACATAAATCGTATTATCCCGATTGGATAGTGAGTTTGCTACTTGCTGAACCCATTCTGAAGTTGTCGGTCGCGCGCCAATCCTATAATCACTAGACTTGAAAATTTTCACACCCCGACGATTGACATCCTTTAACCCTTTTTGCAGTCCCAACAACCAATTTAGAAACCCATACTCCATCCTTGCTATGTTTTTTGAAGCCTTGCTCAACAATGTTCACCACCTTATGGTTGCCTAGTCCGTTAGACCGATCATGTGGAGGCACCGACTCATCCACCATAATAACCTTTGGATCATTCCCACTTGCCTGTAGGTTCTTTTTTACATTCCTCAGTTTTCTGCTCGGATTAGATTTCCGAAACGCAACATTATGCTGAAACCTTATGGCGTGCAAAGCCACAGTACCTGGCATGACATTTTTCCAACGGCTAGCTTCCGTCCTCGCCTAAAACCCTTCCACTTGGCGAGCAACGACAATAGGGGCGACGTCCTCTTCCATAGGAGCCTGATCCTCCAACACAGCAAACCGCGAGCCACCGGTCCTCTCCTATATTCCTACTTGATTCATCATTTGCTTTCCATGTCTCCTATTATGGCGTCGTCGATTATCCACCACCATCCAAGTCCCATATTGTTGAGTTGATCGAATACTTGCAAATGGCCAAGAGGGGGGTGAATTGGCAATTAAAATTTTTGGTGAAGAGAAATATTGAAAATAAAAGTGACACAAGGGGTTATAGTGGTTCAAGTTCTCCAAATGAACTCTACATCCACTACCTTAGCTCCCACTAAGGATTTTCAAACAATTCACTAATTGAATTCGTCCCCTTTTCTTGGATGAGGAGGAAATCTTACAATTTCGATTAAGCTTTCTACCCAAAGCTTAATCCACTCAAATACAAAGAAAGATTTTTGGTAAACTCAAATGTTTCCTCTCAAAGGATGATTTTCTACCCAATTACAATTTAAACAATCCCAAACTCACAATACAAATTGACAATTTGAAATACACTAGAGTTGGGTACAAAGATTTGACTTTGAATAGCTCAAGGGTTTGTAATTTTTGCTTTGATGATGCTTGTGGGTTCAATTGAAGCTTGTTTTTATACCCTTGCATTGATTTCTAGCCGTTTGGGTAGTTGGGATCATCAATAGAGCCGTTGTGGACATTTTTCCCGCAATAAATGCAACTCTTGCAGCCTACTGTATCGGTACTCGGGAAGGGCGTATCGATACCTGCATCAAAGAGGAAAGAGCCGTTGTGCCTGAAAACAGGGCGTATCGATACGCATATAAGGCGTATCGGTACGGTTTTAAGGGGCGTATCGATACGTGGCCAGTATCGATACGGTCCAAAGTTACTGGAATCCCAAGCTATGTTTGTATAAAAAGTGTATCGATACGCATACCAAGCGTATCGGTACGGTATAACGATCTTTTGAAAATGGGGAAACCAACCAACTGACAAGTAACGGTCAAATAATTAAATGCTCGAATTTTTCAAAGATATGCTTATCGTATCGATACGGTTGCAAGGCGTATCGGTACGGTTTCATGAAAACATTTGCCTAGATGAATATCGTATCGATACAGTTGCAAGGCGTATCGGTACGGTTTCATGAAAACAATTGCCCAGATGAATATCGTATCGATACGGTTGCAGGGCGTATCGGTACGGTATGTTCAATAAAATTCCAGTGACAAAATAGGGTATCGATACGCCTGGGCGTTTTTGCATACTTAGGCTTGAAAAACATAGGAAAATATTTAGAGAAATATATATATGATTTACGAGCAGGTCTTTAAATATTATTTTGTTCAAAAATACTTGTCAATTGTGAGACTTTAAAGACTACTTAAAAATTTATTGTTTTGCAAATTGGTCCTTAAGTTTATGTGTTATATCAAAATCAATTTCGATTTTACAATCTCCCCCTTTTTGATATAACAAAACCATAAATAAATTTTTAAGTTTTTGAAACTTTGAAAAGCTTTCTCCCCCTTACTTTAAGATAGATTTTCAAAACAAAAATATTTGACTCTATGATCCTTCTCCCCCTTTTTGTTAGATCAAAATAGAATACAAGGATAATAGCAATATAAAGCAACAATAATTCATTAAACTTAAAGCAAGCATAAGAGTTCAAATTCATAAACTTCAAAATAAACATAAATTGGTTTCCGATCGTTTTGGGCCGCGCGTGGTGAGCACGCGCCACCTAGTGGCGATTTTTGACCACCATGTTGAGAGCCCCTTTTGAACCGACCATGAACCGATCTTGCCTTGTGAACCGAGACAACTCGGTATTGAACCGGTCATAACAGACCGGGCTTGGACTATCATCCAAGTTTTGGTCTTACCCGATAAGATCCATTAGCTACAGTCAAAACATCTACTTCCACAATATCTTCCTAGAGAAGCCAAATCCCGCCACTAAAACTATGTGCTTCAACCCTGAAAGACTGAGGAAGGCTCAGCTTCACAATAACTCTGTTCGCTCGCCAGGAGCTAATTCGTGGTTCAAACAAAACAACTACCTGGGGCCGAAATTCCCGTCTAAAATTCTTGAAATGTCTACGAAAAGGCAGGCTCACAACACCCTGACAATTCCAAAACATGAAATTAATCATTGATAAATATGATAAAATGAACGAAACCTTACTGGATATGCTCGCCATCCGAGCCATACTGAATCTCAATATCACCCATGCTACCAGTCTAATCTAATCCAGGGTGTGCCAATACCGAATTTGGATCAACCTTTGTTTCATGCACATAAATCGTATTATCCCGATTGGATAGTGAGTTTGCTACTTGCTGAACCCATTCTGAAGTTGTCGGTCGCGCGCCAATCCTATAATCACTAGACTTGAAAATTTTCACACCCCGACGATTGACATCCTTTAACCCTTTTTGCAGTCCCAACAACCAATTTAGAAACCCATACTCCATCCTTGCTATGTTTTTTGAAGCCTTGCTCAACAATGTTCACCACCTTATGGTTGCCTAGTCCGTTAGACCGATCATGTGGAGGCACCGACTCATCCACCATAATAACCTTTGGATCATTCCCACTTGCCTGTAGGTTCTTTTTTACATTCCTCAGTTTTCTGCTCGGATTAGATTTCCGAAACGCAACATTATGCTGAAACCTTATGGCGTGCAAAGCCACAGTACCTGGCATGACATTTTTCCAACGGCTAGCTTCCGTCCTCGCCTAAAACCCTTCCACTTGGCGAGCAACGACAATAGGGGCGACGTCCTCTTCCATAGGAGCCTGATCCTCCAACACAGCAAACCGCGAGCCACCGGTCCTCTCCTATATTCCTACTTGATTCATCATTTGCTTTCCATGTCTCCTATTATGGCGTCGTCGATTATCCACCACCATCCAAGTCCCATATTGTTGAGTTGATCGAATACTTGCAAATGGCCAAGAGGGGGGTGAATTGGCAATTAAAATTTTTGGTGAAGAGAAATATTGAAAATAAAAGTGACACAAGGGGTTATAGTGGTTCAAGTTCTCCAAATGAACTCTACATCCACTACCTTAGCTCCCACTAAGGATTTTCAAACAATTCACTAATTGAATTCGTCCCCTTTTCTTGGATGAGGAGGAAATCTTACAATTTCGATTAAGCTTTCTACCCAAAGCTTAATCCACTCAAATACAAAGAAAGATTTTTGGTAAACTCAAATGTTTCCTCTCAAAGGATGATTTTCTACCCAATTACAATTTAAACAATCCCAAACTCACAATACAAATTGACAATTTGAAATACACTAGAGTTGGGTACAAAGATTTGACTTTGAATAGCTCAAGGGTTTGTAATTTTTGCTTTGATGATGCTTGTGGGTTCAATTGAAGCTTGTTTTTATACCCTTGCATTGATTTCTAGCCGTTTGGGTAGTTGGGATCATCAATAGAGCCGTTGTGGACATTTTTCCCGCAATAAATGCAACTCTTGCAGCCTACTGTATCGGTACTCGGGAAGGGCGTATCGATACCTGCATCAAAGAGGAAAGAGCCGTTGTGCCTGAAAACAGGGCGTATCGATACGCATATAAGGCGTATCGGTACGGTTTTAAGGGGCGTATCGATACGTGGCCAGTATCGATACGGTCCAAAGTTACTGGAATCCCAAGCTATGTTTGTATAAAAAGTGTATCGATACGCATACCAAGCGTATCGGTACGGTATAACGATCTTTTGAAAATGGGGAAACCAACCAACTGACAAGTAACGGTCAAATAATTAAATGCTCGAATTTTTCAAAGATATGCTTATCGTATCGATACGGTTGCAAGGCGTATCGGTACGGTTTCATGAAAACATTTGCCTAGATGAATATCGTATCGATACAGTTGCAAGGCGTATCGGTACGGTTTCATGAAAACAATTGCCCAGATGAATATCGTATCGATACGGTTGCAGGGCGTATCGGTACGGTATGTTCAATAAAATTCCAGTGACAAAATAGGGTATCGATACGCCTGGGCGTTTTTGCATACTTAGGCTTGAAAAACATAGGAAAATATTTAGAGAAATATATATATGATTTACGAGCAGGTCTTTAAATATTATTTTGTTCAAAAATACTTGTCAATTGTGAGACTTTAAAGACTACTTAAAAATTTATTGTTTTGCAAATTGGTCCTTAAGTTTATGTGTTATATCAAAATCAATTTCGATTTTACAATCTCCCCCTTTTTGATATAACAAAACCATAAATAAATTTTTAAGTTTTTGAAACTTTGAAAAGCTTTCTCCCCCTTACTTTAAGATAGATTTTCAAAACAAAAATATTTGACTCTATGATCCTTCTCCCCCTTTTTGTTAGATCAAAATAGAATACAAGGATAATAGCAATATAAAGCAACAATAATTCATTAAACTTAAAGCAAGCATAAGAGTTCAAATTCATAAACTTCAAAATAAACATAAATTGGTTTCCGATCGTTTTGGGCCGCGCGTGGTGAGCACGCGCCACCTAGTGGCGATTTTTGACCACCATGTTGAGAGCCCCTTTTGAACCGACCATGAACCGATCTTGCCTTGTGAACCGAGACAACTCGGTATTGAACCGGTCATAACAGACCGGGCTTGGACTATCATCCAAGTTTTGGTCTTACCCGATAAGATCCATTAGCTACAGTCAAAACATCTACTTCCACAATATCTTCCTAGAGAAGCCAAATCCCGCCACTAAAACTATGTGCTTCAACCCTGAAAGACTGAGGAAGGCTCAGCTTCACAATAACTCTGTTCGCTCGCCAGGAGCTAATTCGTGGTTCAAACAAAACAACTACCTGGGGCCGAAATTCCCGTCTAAAATTCTTGAAATGTCTACGAAAAGGCAGGCTCACAACACCCTGACAATTCCAAAACATGAAATTAATCATTGATAAATATGATAAAATGAACGAAACCTTACTGGATATGCTCGCCATCCGAGCCATACTGAATCTCAATATCACCCATGCTACCAGTCTAATCTAATCCAGGGTGTGCCAATACCGAATTTGGATCAACCTTTGTTTCATGCACATAAATCGTATTATCCCGATTGGATAGTGAGTTTGCTACTTGCTGAACCCATTCTGAAGTTGTCGGTCGCGCGCCAATCCTATAATCACTAGACTTGAAAATTTTCACACCCCGACGATTGACATCCTTTAACCCTTTTTGCAGTCCCAACAACCAATTTAGAAACCCATACTCCATCCTTGCTATGTTTTTTGAAGCCTTGCTCAACAATGTTCACCACCTTATGGTTGCCTAGTCCGTTAGACCGATCATGTGGAGGCACCGACTCATCCACCATAATAACCTTTGGATCATTCCCACTTGCCTGTAGGTTCTTTTTTACATTCCTCAGTTTTCTGCTCGGATTAGATTTCCGAAACGCAACATTATGCTGAAACCTTATGGCGTGCAAAGCCACAGTACCTGGCATGACATTTTTCCAACGGCTAGCTTCCGTCCTCGCCTAAAACCCTTCCACTTGGCGAGCAACGACAATAGGGGCGACGTCCTCTTCCATAGGAGCCTGATCCTCCAACACAGCAAACCGCGAGCCACCGGTCCTCTCCTATATTCCTACTTGATTCATCATTTGCTTTCCATGTCTCCTATTATGGCGTCGTCGATTATCCACCACCATCCAAGTCCCATATTGTTGAGTTGATCGAATACTTGCAAATGGCCAAGAGGGGGGTGAATTGGCAATTAAAATTTTTGGTGAAGAGAAATATTGAAAATAAAAGTGACACAAGGGGTTATAGTGGTTCAAGTTCTCCAAATGAACTCTACATCCACTACCTTAGCTCCCACTAAGGATTTTCAAACAATTCACTAATTGAATTCGTCCCCTTTTCTTGGATGAGGAGGAAATCTTACAATTTCGATTAAGCTTTCTACCCAAAGCTTAATCCACTCAAATACAAAGAAAGATTTTTGGTAAACTCAAATGTTTCCTCTCAAAGGATGATTTTCTACCCAATTACAATTTAAACAATCCCAAACTCACAATACAAATTGACAATTTGAAATACACTAGAGTTGGGTACAAAGATTTGACTTTGAATAGCTCAAGGGTTTGTAATTTTTGCTTTGATGATGCTTGTGGGTTCAATTGAAGCTTGTTTTTATACCCTTGCATTGATTTCTAGCCGTTTGGGTAGTTGGGATCATCAATAGAGCCGTTGTGGACATTTTTCCCGCAATAAATGCAACTCTTGCAGCCTACTGTATCGGTACTCGGGAAGGGCGTATCGATACCTGCATCAAAGAGGAAAGAGCCGTTGTGCCTGAAAACAGGGCGTATCGATACGCATATAAGGCGTATCGGTACGGTTTTAAGGGGCGTATCGATACGTGGCCAGTATCGATACGGTCCAAAGTTACTGGAATCCCAAGCTATGTTTGTATAAAAAGTGTATCGATACGCATACCAAGCGTATCGGTACGGTATAACGATCTTTTGAAAATGGGGAAACCAACCAACTGACAAGTAACGGTCAAATAATTAAATGCTCGAATTTTTCAAAGATATGCTTATCGTATCGATACGGTTGCAAGGCGTATCGGTACGGTTTCATGAAAACATTTGCCTAGATGAATATCGTATCGATACAGTTGCAAGGCGTATCGGTACGGTTTCATGAAAACAATTGCCCAGATGAATATCGTATCGATACGGTTGCAGGGCGTATCGGTACGGTATGTTCAATAAAATTCCAGTGACAAAATAGGGTATCGATACGCCTGGGCGTTTTTGCATACTTAGGCTTGAAAAACATAGGAAAATATTTAGAGAAATATATATATGATTTACGAGCAGGTCTTTAAATATTATTTTGTTCAAAAATACTTGTCAATTGTGAGACTTTAAAGACTACTTAAAAATTTATTGTTTTGCAAATTGGTCCTTAAGTTTATGTGTTATATCAAAATCAATTTCGATTTTACAATCTCCCCCTTTTTGATATAACAAAACCATAAATAAATTTTTAAGTTTTTGAAACTTTGAAAAGCTTTCTCCCCCTTACTTTAAGATAGATTTTCAAAACAAAAATATTTGACTCTATGATCCTTCTCCCCCTTTTTGTTAGATCAAAATAGAATACAAGGATAATAGCAATATAAAGCAACAATAATTCATTAAACTTAAAGCAAGCATAAGAGTTCAAATTCATAAACTTCAAAATAAACATAAAGGTTCAAATGCATAAATGTCAAAGCAACCATCATAATCCAAACTCTTAAAATCCTAAAAACATAGATAATAAGCATAAACTTCAAATCCTAAAAACGAAAGTGCAATAGTAATAATAAAAGACTAAATGTCCTAAGATGAGATGCATGAACTACTCGTCCCCTTCGTCATCATGATCTTCCTCGTCATCTTCTTCTTCATCTTCTTGAGAGGGTTGATTCCTTCGGGTTTGATTGATCCAAGCACCATGGAAGGCGGTAAGAGAGATATCCATGGAGTTTTGGCGAGCGGCCATGGTGTCTATCTTCTTGTCCATGCCTTGGACGCGATCCTCTAAGGATGTGAAACGATTATCCATCGCGGTGAACTTCTCATTTAGGAAGGTCATGAGAGTATCCATGGAGGAGGAATCAAGAGGAGCACGATGGGAACTCGAAGAAGCACGAGAGGTATCGACCGGAGCAACGGGCAAAGGAACTTGAGCATTGCGAATCCACTCATTATCAACATAAGTGAAACCGGAACGAGCTAGAGAACTCTCATCGATGGGTAGGCCAAGGGTTTCGGGAAAATCATGTGAACAATCAATGCCAATGGTATGAAATAGAAAACTCAAAGCCGTGGAGTAGTAAAAAGATGAGACTTGTTTGGTGTGACGGTTTTGAACTAAGAAGACAAGATCGGCAAACATAATTTGACACAAATTTGGACGTTTACCTTCTCTAAAACACCTAAGCCAAAAATCATCAGTTTGACGAATAGTTGAATATTTCCCACCCGATGGACGGATAAACCATGAAATAAGAAGGTGAAGGATACGATCATGAGCATTTAAAACTTTTGCGGGACCTAAAAAACCCGTACCCAAGGAATGTTCATCATCAATACCAACATCTTCAAAACCAAAGACATTGCATAAAACTTTTTGATCAATTCGAAAGGATTTGCCCATAATAGAAGATTCAATAGCAATGACATGCTCCCTAGGTTCATCATGAATGCATTCGGCATTAGAAAAGAATACGATGACTAGGTTCCTATATAGGATAGGAGGAATACTCAAAAAGGATAAAAATTTCCATTGCTTAATTAAGGATAGGTATTTAAATTTGAAACGGGCAGAATTTAAAAAAGGAATTGACACAATACGTTCTTCCCTAAGGTTCATCCCTTGAAAAAGTTTATATCGGTCCATATCAGTAGGTTCGGGAAAACTTAATTGGATGATATAAGGAAGGTTAGGTGTAGGATTACCCTCAACATCCTCAATAGGATTGGAAGTAGAACGATGGCGCTTAGTTCCCTTTTTCGGTGCCATAATCCTGAAAATACATCAAAAAGGATTCGAATATGTATGCAATTAACATCCTATTTGATCCAATAAATTCTAATAATTCAAGGTAATTTGTTAAAAAGAAATTTAATTTTAAAGAGATATACACAAAAAAAAACAGTTTAAAAAAATATCGAATATAAAATATATTCGAATGAAAACATTTAATTTTTGAAAAATTTTTGTGAAAAAGGTGAAACCCATAACAATCAAACAAGGTTTGTACAAAAAATCATGTGAAACAACAATTATAAACAAACGAAAATTAAAAAAAAAAAGAAAAGAGAAATTTTATACCTTGAATCTTAGGATGGATGAAAGAGGGGATGTGAATGCACAAGATTTGATGCCAAAGCTTTGCCTTGATGTGTAGAGTAAAAACCCTCAAGAAATTTTGAAGATTGATGGTAAAATTTGAAGGATTGAGGGGGTTTATATAGGGTTTCGCGGCTAGGGTTTGTGGAGAGAAAAGGGGTTTTTGTGTTTTAAAGAGTTTTAACACATACAGCCCTAAATAGCCTCTCCGTCGAGGCCGTATCGATACGCTATACACGCGTATTGATACCCTTTAACCCTAATTTTATATTCGTCGATACTACCGTATCGATACGCGAACCGTATCGGTACGCTTGGCTTTGACTATTTCCCTTGACTTGTACCGTATCGATACTTGTTCATCCTCAAGAATTTCCAGAAATCAGCATGTATCGATACGGCTAAAGCGTATCGATACTCCCTTACCAGATTGTGCAGATTTGACAGATTTAAGTGCAAAAATCCAATTTGAAACGTCCCTAAATGCATGTACATGTCATATGAACAAGTTTTAATGGCTAAACTTAATATATACTCCCCCTAGCAACATGCATAGAAGCAAAAAGAACAAAATTAACACAAGCATGAATCACAAACAATTTCAAGCAAATTTTGACATTTTGGGACCTAAAAAGGGTCAAGAAAGGCTAGTTAAACCTAACTCTCTCCTAAGGGTCCAAAAGCGCTCTTTATCTAAAGGTTTTGTAAATATATCCGCTAATTGGTTCAAGGTGTCAACAAATTTTATAACAACATCATTTTTCAAAACATGATCTCTAATGAAATGATGTCTAATTTCTATGTGTTTAGTTCTAGAGTGTTGGATGGGATTCTTAGTGAGACAAATGGCACTAGTGTTGTCACATCTAAGGGGTATGGCTTCTATTTTAACACCATAATCTAAGAGTTGTTGCTTCATCCAAAGGACTTGAGCACAACAACTCCCTAAGGATATGTACTCCGCTTCGGTGGTAGATAAGGCTACGCTATTTTGTTTCTTAGAGAACCAAGATACGAGCATACTACCTAAGAATTGCCATGTCCCGGAAGTACTTTTCCTATCTATCTTACATCCCCCATAATCCGCATCCGAAAAAGCATGAAGGCTAAATGAAGAATCCTTAGGATACCAAAGGCCTAAAGTAGGTGTGTCTCTAAGGTATCTAAAAATTCTCTTAATGGCAACTAAGTGTGATTCTCTAGGACTAGCTTGAAACCTAGCACACAAGCAAACACTAAACATAATATCCGATCTACTTGCGGTAAGGTAGAGCAAAGAACCTATCATGGATCTATAAAGCTTAGAATCAACACACTTACCTCCTTCATCTTTGTCGAGCTTTATGGAAGAACTCATAGGAGTGGCTTGAGGTTTTGCATTCTCCAAGCCAAACTTCTTGAGCATATCATTCACGTACTTAGCTTGATTTATGGAGGTGCCATCCTTCCTTTGTTTGATTTGGAGTCCTAAAAAGAATGAGAGCTCCCCCATCATGCTCATCTCGAACTCACCTTGGATTAGCTTAGAAAACTCCTTACAATAACACTCATTAGTAGAACCAAAAATAATATCATCAACATAAATTTGAACTACTAAGATGTCATTGTTATATCTTTTTATGAAGAGTGTTGTATCCACCTTTCCTTTTTCAAAACCTTTTTCAATTAAGAAATTTGAAAGTCTCTCATACCAAGCTCTAGGAGCTTGTTTTAAACCATAGAGAGCTTTTGTAAGTTTAAACACATGGTTTGGAAATTTTGAATCCTCAAAACCCGGTGGTTGTTCAACATACACCTCTTCATTTATAAAACCATTTAAAAAGGCACTTTTCACATCCATTTGAAAAAGCTTGAAATCATGATAACATGCAAATACAAGTAACATCCTAATAGCTTCCATCCTAGCTACGGGTGCATAAGTCTCATCAAAATCAATTCCCTCTTCTTGTGTATAGCCTTGAGCAACAAGCCTAGCCTTGTTTCTCACTATATTACCACTTTCATCTAATTTATTCCTAAAAACCCATTTTGTACCTATAATAGATTGATTATTAGGCCTTTCAACTAATGTCCAAACTCTACTTCTCTCAAATTGATTTAATTCCTCTTGCATGGCCAAAATCCAAAAATCATCTTTTAAAGCTTCTTTAATATTTATAGGCTCAATGCATGAAAGAAATGCAACATGATTCATTAATTTGAGAGAGGATCTAGTAGTTACCCCTTTGGATGGATCACCCAAGATTTCACCACCTTTGACATAGTTTAACTCCCTTGGGTAAGACACCTCCCTTTCCTCAAGAGCCAAGTCCTTCAAGGCTTCAAGAGGTGGATCTTGTGAATCCTCTTCTTTAGTTGGAATCTCATCCACCTTTGACGTTTGTCCTCCATCAATGGCATCAATGATTCCTACATCATCATCATCACAAGATTCCTTCCTCGGAAGGAGGTTATCATCGAAAACATGTATTGACTCTTCAACAACTAGAGTTCTTTTATTAAATACACGATAGGCTTTAGAATTTAAAGAATACCCTAAAAAAATAGCTTCATCACTTTTAGCATCAAATTTACCTAAGTTTTCTTTACCATTATTTAAAACAAAACACTTGCAACCAAAAGGGTGAAAATAGCTAATGTTAGGCTTCTTAGATTTTAAAATCTCATAAGGTGTTTTCTTTAAAATTGGCCTAATCATTACTCGATTTATAATATAGCAAGCGATATTTGTGGCTTCCGCCCAAAAATATTTAGGTAAATTATTTTCACAAAGCATGGTTCTAGCCATTTCTTCTAAAGTTCGATTTTTCCTCTCAACTACCCCATTTTGTTGAGGAGTGCGAGGTGCGGAAAAATTGTGGCTAATCCCATTTTCATTTAAAAACTCATCGAAACCTAGATTTTGAAATTCGGTTCCATGATCACTTCTAATGTGAGAAATTTTAAGTTCAAGATCATTTTGAGTTATTTTAGAAAATGTGATGAATTTTTCTAAAGCCTCATCCTTTGTACTTAAGAATAGAACCCAAGTATACCTAGAATAGTCATCTACAAGCACAAAAGCATATGATTTTCCACCCAAGCTCATTGTTCTAATTGGCCCAAAAAGATCCATATGAATCAATTGTAAACATCTACTAGTAGAGACATCATTTATGGATTTAAAAGAACTTCTATGTTGTTTACCCTTTGAACATGCATCACAAATTTTATCATTTGAAAATTTAAGTTTGGGTAAACCTCTAACTAGATTAAGGGAAATTAATTTTTCTAAGACACTCATGCTAGCATGTCCTAATTTTCTATGCCAAAGCCATGAGTCATGTTCATCATGTGCAACTAAGCATGTATGAGATGAATGAATGTCATCTAGATGCACCATGTAAATATTGCCTATTCTATGTCCTATGAGCATTATTTGATTTGTTTTAATGTTTATAATTTTGCAACCACTTTTATCAAATAAAACATTAAAACCCCTATCACATAATTGACTAATGCTCAACAAATTATGTTTAAGACCGTTGACATACAAAACATTTTCAATGAAAATAGAAGAGTGATTACCAATGGAACCTATTCCTTCAATGTGGCCTTTGGAGTTGTCACCGAAAGTTACTACTCCACCACTCTTAGGCTTTAGTTCCACAAATCTACTCTTGTCACCGGTCATGTGTCTTGAGCATCCACTATCAAGGTACCAAGAATATTTGCTTGAAGCTTTAGCCTTGTAGCAATGCTCCCCCTACAAACAAAGAAATTAGGCCTTGGTTTTTGGTACCCAAATCATTTTGGGTCCATGAGTGTTAGCCTTCAACAATTTGGTTCCCTTAGGAATCCAAGAAGCAATAGCATTCAAATCATTAGAAATAATGAGTTCTTTAGGAACCCAAACACTCCTAACTCTATGACCTCTAGCTTGCTTATTAAAATTTCTTTGTCTAGGTACAAAAGGTTTTCTTTTTACATATTGGGATTTAGAATGATTTCCTTTTTCAAAATTATTTTTCCCAATAGCAATAGATGTTTTAAGATTATCCACTTCCTTTGTGTGATAATCTTGAAAATCGGAAAGAAGTTTTTCAAGTTCAAGATTTTTAGTTTTAAGATCATTTAAAAGATTAACTAAAAATAAAACCTTCTTTTCCAATTCGGAGTTAGCTTTTGAAAATGTCTCATTTTGAATTTTTAAATCGGAAATTGTTTTCTTGTTTTTCAAAATGGACTCTTTGTATTTTCCTACTAACTCATCATATACTTCTTGCAATTCATCATAAGCATCTTGAAGTTCCTCAATAGAAAAATCGAAATTGGATGAGTTAGAGTTTACCTTAGGTTCATCATCGATGGCCATGAGACATAGGTTGGCCACTTCCTCCTCTTCCTCAGAAGACTCATCGTCACTCCAAGTAGCAATTTGTGCTTTGAGCTTGTTCTTCTTCCCAAACCTTTTCTTTTTCAATTGAGGACACTCGGAACGGATGTGACGCGGTTTCTTGCATTCATAACAAGTAATTTGGTCCTTCTCCTCTTCCTTGCTTTTACTCTTGAAGTCTCCCTTTCTAATGAATTTTCTTCCACGATTTGACTTCATAAACCGAGTAAAACGTTTGGCCAACATAGCCATCTCCTCATCTTCATCCTCACTAGAATCGCTTTCTTGTTGTGAAGCTTTTAGTGCGATCCCCACTTTCTTCTTCTCAACTTCCTTCTTCTCCACTATTTTCTTCTCTTGTTCTCTTCCCTTCCTCATAATCTCATGTGTGAGTAGAGATCCAACAAGAGCATCTAGCTTGAGAGTCTTCAAATCTCTAGCTTCAATAATGGTCGTTCTCTTGCCATCCCATGACTCCGAAAGAGAATACAACAACTTTCTCACTAGCTTGTCTTCGGGAATGATTTCACCGAAACCCTTCAAACCGTTGACAATGACCGAGAAACGATCAAACATCTTGGAGACACTTTCTTCGGGATCCATCTTGAAGTTCTCATAGCTTAGATTGAGTAGCCCAATCTGTGTCTCCTTGACATCACTAGTTCCCTCGTATGTTGTCTCGAGGGTGTCCCAAACCTCCTTGGCATTTTCGATTGAAGACACCTTGGAGTAGATATCCGGACCAAGTGCACAAAATATTACATGAAGAGCTTTGTCATTCACTTGCATCCTTCTTCTTTCATCATCGGTCATTTCGGCTATGATCTTTGGGACGAGCCTTTCTCCATCTCTCCTCATGGGAATGTATGGACCTTCTTCAACTACATCCCACACCATATAGTCGGTAGACTTGATGAAGAGCCTCATCCTATTCTTCCAATAAGGATAGTTATCCCCATTGAAGAATGGTGGCTTGGTGGTGGATTGGGACTCATAGTTGGAGGTGGATGCCATTGCTTGACTTGTTGTTGATCAAACTCTCCAAGAATCGACTCAAGAGGGTTGTAATCCTTCCAATGAGTGTAGCTCTGATACCAATTGTTGAGTTGATCGAACACTTGCAAATGGCCAAGAGGGGGTGAATTGGCAATTAAAATTTTTGGTGAAGAGAGATTGAAAATAAAAATGACACAAGGGGTTATAGTGGTTCAAGTTCTCCAAATGAACTCTACATCCACTACCTTAGCCCCCACTAAGGATTTTCAAACAATTCACTAATTGAATTCGTCCCCTTTTCTTGGATGAGGAGGAAACCTTACAATTTCGGTTAAGCTTTCTACCCAAAGCTTAATCCACTCAAATACAAAGAAAGATTTTTGGTAAACTCAAATGTTTCCTCTCAAAGGATGATTGTCTACCCAATTACAATTTAAACAATCCCAAACTCACAATACAAATTGACAATTTGAAATACACTAGAGTTGGGTACAAAGATTTGACTTTGAATAGCTCAAGGGTTTGGATTTTTTGATTTGATGATGCTTGTGGGTTCAATTGAAGCTTGTTTTTATACCCTTGCATTGATTTCTAGCCGTTTGGGTAGTTGGGATCATCAATAGAGCCGTTGTGGACAATTTTCCCGCAATAAATGCAGCTCTACAGCCTACCGTATCGGTACTCGGGAAGGGCGTATCGATACCTGCATCAAAGAGGAAAGAGCCGTTGTGCCTGAAAATAGGGCGTATCGATACGCATATAAGGCGTATCGGTACGGTTTTAAGGGGCATATCGATACGTGGCCAGTATCGATACGGTCCAAAGTTACTGGAATCCCAAGCTATGTTTGTATAAAAAGTGTATCGATACGCATGCCAAGCGTATCGGTACGATATAACGATCTTTTGAAAATGGGGAAACCAACCAACTGACAAGTAACAGTCAAATAATTAAATGCTCGAATTTTTCAAAGATATGCTTATCGTATCGATACGGTTGCAAGGCGTATCGGTACGGTTTCATGAAAACAGTTGCCCAGATGAATATCGTATCGATACGGTTGCAGGGCGTATCGGTACGGTATGTTCAATAAAATTCCAGTGACAAAATAGGGTATCGATACGCTTGGGGTATCGATACGCCTGGGCGTTTTTGCATACTTAGGCTTGAAAAACATAGGAAAATATTTAGAGAAATATATATATGATTTACGAGCAGGTCTTTAAATATTATTTTGTTCAAAAATACTTGTCAATTGTGAGACTTTAAAGACTACTTAAAAATTTATTGTTTTGCAAATTGGTCCTTAAGTTTATGTGTTATATTAAAATCAATTTCGGTTTTACACATATAGATCAACATCTTTCGCATCCAGCGCAATCTAAAATCTTATAAAAAGCCCAGCTACATCGACGTTGCTCCCCTCTTGCTTATCACCAACTTGTTGGCCACAACTATCCTGCGAATGACCATAGACGACGTATGAAAAACACACCTGCTGCAACCCTTCATACTCTAGTTTCTGAACAAAATCATCAATACTAATAAACGGAAGGAGTGGTTCGTGCAAATCCACCAGTATAGCTAATCTCGCAAATTCCCACGTTCCCCATCTTTGGTATTGTAATCTGATGGATGCGGGCAAAACGATGAGGCTGAGTGGGTTTTCTTCGTGGTTGTTTATGCCAGTCCTACTAGCTCGATTCGAAAGAGGGTGTAGGGTCAATTGTTAGAAATCAATCCGGGGATGATTGCCCTTGGGTACTTGGAGGAGATTTTAATGCGTTGTTACATCATTCTGAGCGGAGAGGGGGATCAAAGCGGCATGTGGAAGGTAGTCAATTGTTCATGGTTGACAAGTTTCCCACGTTCCCCAGCTTTGGTATTGTAATCTACCCTAATCACCTTTCCAAAGACCTGAGCAATCTCACAGAAAAATTTCTTAGAATAGTACTTAAATGGCAATCCAGACAATCGAACCTATGCCATCACTTGAGACGGGTGTTTTTCGGCTGCCGAGAAAGATCTACCTACTCTAGGGCTGTACCGTAAGATAACTTCCGTAAATTGTCCACGACCTTTCAGTAAGAACCGATGTATAATCCCGACAATCTACAAACCTCGCTAAGAAATAGTTATTATCCATGTCAATCAATTGAAGATCACCTACCGGCTTCCATAGTGCATGGATCCGCGCCAACAACATAAGAAATCCTATAGTACGACCCAAAAGCCGAACTATAACAGCGTTCTGCATATTCCTATCAATTTGCGCATGAACTTTTTTAGAGAATTTGATTACAAGGTAAGATCCTATTCGATCAACAACAAAATCATCTTGCAACAATTCAATATCATCACCGTTGGGATCCAACTCCAAACCCGAGCCAAAGTTTCCATTGTTCGATTGAGCTAGTTTACTTGCATATGACTCTTTCTCCTGAGCCGGCACCGCAGCCTCCACGCAGCTCATTGGGGCAGCATCCCCACCACTACGACCATTCAGATTATCAGCCTTCGCTTCCATATCCACCGCATCAACTTGAATCCGCGCATCAGGGACAAAACCTTCTCCTTTACTCTTCTTTCGATCACGGATATCCTCTACGTCCACCGACGGACTCGACCTTTCGAGCGCCGGAGAGGATGACACGTGCGATACCGCTTCCGGTGGCCGGCCCCCGGGATGGTCATACAGATTTAGCGTAGGGTTAACGGTAGGGTTCTCTCTAGGGTTTTCCATCATAATCTTTGTCCTGAGATTAATATTTTTGAACAAGTTTAAAGTTCAAAGTATAAATTTATTATTGATATATAATTAATATCCGGTTAGATTCAAGTTAATTTATCATGTAAAAAATCATATTTTTAAAAGAAAAAAAAATACATGAAATGTGGAAAACATTTCTAGTTATTGATGATGTGCTGTTTATTGTCACTCTCCTTCAACTGTAAAATCAGGTTCGTTTGGTTTTTGCAAAGAGCTTAATATGTCAAAGTCATTGCCACACTTTCTACTCCCTCCTCTTGATCTGGTGCTGGCTGCCAGTTTCGCCGCATACGAGGCAAAGTCCACGACCACCGCGGTAACAGGTGCAGCCGTCATTTGTTCGGGCGAACCGACCACCATACTCTCCCATTTCTTTAGCTCATCAGCCCCTTTCCGTCTCTTATACCGAAACCAAGCTGCTTGTATAAAGCATGCAGCCCATGTTCTCCATTGATGTGAGTGAAATCTAAATGTATGCTTTAGTTGCTTGCTATGCAGTCTTCGGAATTGGGATGCAACGAATTTCAAGTCCTCCGAAACAAGTGCAAAAGCTTCCACTTCGGTGATCGCCTTAACGGTGCGCGTAGACGATGGAAGTACGATACTTGTACGAGGATCCAACGCCCATGTTAACAACTCCTCGCCACAAAAATCACCAGGACCAATCCGGCTTGAGTTGAAGAACCCTGTACGTCCTCCATTGGTAGTGCACGAATCTAGATGGCCTCGGACAATGAAAAGCATCTCATTTACCGGATCACCTTCGCGAACTAGGCACGTCGACGGGGTACAAAGACAGGGTTTAAGCCTTTCACATATTGCATCAAGCATCTGATCATCCATCAGATCAAAGAGGGGCACTTGTCTAACTAAATCGAGGCAGAGATGGCGTTTGATGTCTCGACGAAGATCGGTTGGCAAACTCTTTAGAATCGCTTCCTCGTCAACACCCCTAGTCGCAACCCACCTGTATTGATCATATTGTCGAACATTCTTCCTTAGTTCATATGGAAGCTGCCTGTGATGCATCCATTGTTCTGTATCGGTCCTTCTAATCCGCCATTCTTCGAGTCGAACAGTCGTAGATTGTAGATACGTCTAAGAAAATGAAAGGCTGGTATTAACCAAAAAAAATAACAATGGAGTAAAGATCAAAACTGGTAGATTTTACCTGCATATTCCCAATCAGCAATGCAAAAAGCACTAATCCAAGAATAGCAATAATGATGGCAAAAATTATTTCTCCAAAATAAGTGCTTGTAAAAAGACCCTGCCCCAGTGAACTGCCAAATTTGGTAAGACCATGGAATTAAAATTCATTGCAAAGAGAATTTAACCATATCTTATCTAGCATTCTAAGGAATCTTACCTCAAATTTCTAAGCCCCCACCAAAGGCAATAA
This sequence comes from Hibiscus tridactylites, assembly GCA_958450335.1. Taxonomy (NCBI): domain Eukaryota; kingdom Viridiplantae; phylum Streptophyta; class Magnoliopsida; order Malvales; family Malvaceae; genus Hibiscus; species Hibiscus tridactylites. The sequence goes on from OY288273.1 coordinate 78,950,742, forward strand.
AAGTACTTCTTGAAGAACCCTTCGGATGTGACTCCGAAACGTAAGGCGTCGCCGTAAATACCGAACTGAAAGAAGTCGCTGCTTGGATCACATAGACTTGAGATATTGCTAGATTTGAGCCAAGAAGATCTAGCAGGGTCACCAACCGATCTGCAGTCAAAATACCGGTGCCGACAGTCCACGAGGGGAAGACTACAAACTTTCATCCAACATTCTTCTTGTCGTTCGAGCGATAATAGATACCAGGCCGCCCCTAAAACCTGCTTGCAAACCGGGAAAAGTAACAGAGTAAGGAGCATTCTCAGTGAAATTCGATATGTATACATAAGAACTCGTGTTTGTTTGTACACATTTAGGTCCGGGAATTATTGCAGTGATGGACTTACATGGCTTGCTAACATATAGAGCATCAAGTTATAAGCTGCTCCGGCCCATGCTGTTGCTGTCACAACCCCAGTAGTCTTGATAATTTGAGATGAAAGTGGAAAGATAAGGTATAGCCTTAAGAGATATTGGAATATGATGATTAATCGTACGATGTTTTTCGTAGCAACCATTGATGAACCCCTTAAATTTGGAATTACAGACCAAACCAATACCTGCAATGTTCATAAATAAGTGTTGAGTTTGATGAATAAATTTGATTTGTTGCTCAAGAAACGAATTCGGTACCTGTGGAAGGGGTTGAGCAGCGATTATGTCGAGCCAAAAATCTTTGCCAAGGTACCTCGAAGCGATCTTTGAAGGGTCTATGACTAGCTCTCCTCTACCGAACACACGAGAAGATGGAGCAACATAAGCTGTTCGGAACCGAATAAAAATCTGGAGTATGTAAAACACATCGACTATTGATCGAATAACAGTGAGATCGATTTCGAGAGGTAATGAAACAGTAACGCAAAAACCCTTCTTTGCCTGAGGGAGATAAAAGAACAAAGGGTCTATGAACAAGGAAATCAGACAAGCTACTAAGAAAAGCTTGTTCCATCGGCTAATGTCAGGTCCTCGAGGATCGAATATCGCCTTCTCTACTACCTCGTAGTCTTCAGAAAACACCGTGGACAGTTCTTTCTTGTGGAAAGTCTTGCCAATTGCAGTTTTTTTATTGTAGTTCGTGACCTTGTTCATAGACTTAGAGGCATGAGTTTTCCTAGGGGATGAACAAGTGTTCTTTCCAGGATCGTCTCGGAATCTAAAAAACCATATCAACAATCAGAGATTGTATGTCACATACATTAAAATTTGGCTGCTGAAACTACATACCTTACAGATTTTGATTTAGAAGAATCCATGGCATTAGCAATTCAATATATGCAGCAGTTTCTTCCCTCACTGGATTTTAACTGCAAATGACTAAGAATATAAATAACTCAGATAGCAATGGGTAGAGGAGAGAAACCAAAGGAGGGCATATGGAAAATGGTTTAGATTCTTTGCTTTGAGTTTATCTGGTTAAGCAACCGTGTAATATCATTATTATTATTCCGTGTTACAGAATCATGGGAAAGTGACACTCCCTGTAAGAGATTGTTTTAGAATCTTCAAAATTTTGTTAATTTCTTTGAAAAACATGACTATATATGGCATATGGGTTTGACCATATAAAATGCAGAAGCTTGGTTTGGTTTCTTTGTCCATTTGCATTGAAACAAACAAGTGAATAAATTCAAGAAAATGGACAGCAGGTTGGATACATTTTGGGGTAAGAAAGATCCCTACCATGTTATTAAATACATTACACATTTTCAATAGTTAAAATACATATTCAGTCGTTACAAAGTTTATATTGAATCTTAATTGTAATCTATTTAATTTGATAAAAAAATCAACAATCAAATATGAAGCCTAATAAACTCAAAATTAAAACATCCTGAACTGAAATTAAACGAATAAATAACTTGAAACGACTTTAAAAAAATGATCTAACCTAAAAATTTAAACACATAAACACAACATAACTCTAACAAAAAATTGAGTCAAATTCGAAGTTGACTTGAAAATTTTAAAATTCAAAACTAACCCGATTGCGACTTGTTAACTAAAAAGTATATTTTTTGTCCTGATTAATTCGGATAGACCCGCGTCGCACATCTGGTTTTGGTGAGTGAGTCTCTTAACAGGGATCTTCTGCGTACACAAAATCTTAAACTCGAGACTACTTAAGCGATATTAAGTTGCTTGCCACTTAGACCAACGTCGTTGGTAACTAAAAAATAATTAATATCACACATTTTATCCTTAAACTGAGTGAGTTGTAGCGTAGGTAATCTTTTCTCTTAACCCCCACCTCATTCTTATGCTCTTTCAAGGCCTTTATAAGTGCCAAAATTGAGTATTTACCAGGAAGAAAGTTGAGAGTGGAGGACACTCTATTGAAGAGCTGCCTAACAACAACAAAACAATTAAAAATAAAAGAAAGAAATACATGTTTATTCTTAGGCAATATAGAATAGAAATATCCCATTAAACTAATTAACGGATTGAAAGTTTGAAACAAAAATTGCATTAAGTGATTAATTTAGAAACAATTGGGTACATACCCTGAATCCCAACCCTTTTAATGGATTTTCAATTTTTGTGGAGCATCAAATAAAAGTTAAGATAAACTACACAAATGACCACTGAACTATAGGTTTAGTGTCAAAATGACCACTATATTATTTTTTCGGCAAATGCACCACACAGCTATTTAAATGGTTTCATTTTAGCTACACGCCGTTTAAAAAAATGAAAAAGTTGACGAAACTGCTAAAAATTGGTATAATTATTTTTATTTAATTTATTTTCCACCTCCAATCAGGTGGTGACACGTGTCCACCTTGAAATGCAAGGGGCAGGTGTTTGTCATTAGGCCAAGTACTTTTTTGTGTTATGAATTACAATCTTTGATATATATATATATATATATATATATATATATATATATATATATTTAAATAGTATTAGTGCCCAAAAAAATTGAAGAAAAACAAAATTTAAGCTTTTGCTTGAGAGGAGATTCAAACCTACGTGTGATAAGAAGAAAAGTAATAACTTAACCACTGCACCAAGCACATCTTTGTGCTTTAATTTTTCAAATTAAATATATGTGCCTTACATTTTATACATTCATTCTTTTAATTTAACATATATAATCATCGAATTAATTTCACATATATAACCCTAAACCTTTAAACCTTAAACCCTAGATATTTTAAATTAATTTATCATATATAAACCTTAAACCCTAACCCAAGACCCTAAATATTTCAAAATATTTTCTCATATATAAACCTTAAATCGTAACCATAGACCCTAAATATTTCAGATTAATTTCAGATATATAAACCCTAAATTCTAAATAGTTCAAATTAATTTGAAATATTTAGGGTTTAGAGTTTATATATGTGAAATCAATTTGAAATATTTACTATCAAATTAATTTGAAATATTTAAGGTTTAGGGTTTTCTATTTAGGGTTTAGGGTTTAAGGTTTATATATGTTAAATTAGTTTGAAATATCTAGTGTGAAATTAATTTGAAAAATTTAGGGTTTAGGGTTATAAATTAGTGAACTTAATGTTTAGAGTTTGGGCTTAAGCTTATAGATGTAAAAACCAAGAAGAGATATATAAAAAGTCTGGTGATTTGCAACATAAAGATTTGTTTGGTGTAGTGACTAAGCCACTACTTTTTTTCCTATAACATGCAAGTTCGAATCCCCTCTCAAGCAAAAGCTTGAATTTTTTTCTTTCTCCTTTAAACAGGTGGTGACACGTGTCACCACCTGATTGGAGTTGGAAAATTAATTAAATAAACTAAATAAAAATAATTAAAGGCTTCCAATAAGGTGGTGACAAGTGTCACTATCTTATTGAATAATTGATTTATTTTATTAAATTAAAATTAGGACTAAATTGATATATTGTATAAATATAATGTAAAAAATGTGTAATTATACCAATTTTTTAACAGTTCCGTCAACTTTTTTGTTTTTTTAACGGCGTGTGGCTAAAATGGAACCATTTAAATAGTTGTGTGGTGCATTTGTCGAAAAAATAATAATATAGTGGTCATCTGTGTAGTTTACTCTAAAAGTTAAGAGTCGCGTTAGTGGGGTTGGTACCAAATAATTACTAGGGTAAAATTCACAAATGGTCTTAAAATTATCTCAAAATGTTTATTTTGGTTATCTAACTTTTAAATGCTACAAAATTGCTATTAAATTTCGTTTTTTGTTACAAAATGCCCATTGAGTTGTCCAATTAATTTAGTCATCCATATTTATATGTCCAATTAATTTAGTCGTATTTCAAAAAATTCAATAAATTTAGCATTCATCATATACACGTTCTATCAATTTGATCAAATTTTAAAAATATTAATATACTAAATTGTCTATTAAAAAAATATATACTAAATTGACAAGAGTCGCCATCTGGTTGGAGAATAAATTGTTAAATTATTTTTCATTAAAAATATGACCAAATTTATAGAATATGTAAACGAGGACTAAACTTATTGATGTTATTTCAATTTAGGATTAAATTGATTGAATGTATAACTATAAGGGCTAACGGTGCTATTGCACAAATTTTCTTAAATGCCACGGCACCCCTTAGCGGTAGTTAACAAATCAATGATCATTTTGTAACAAAAACTAAAGTTTAATAACTATTTTGTAACATTTAAAAGTTGAATGACCAAAATAAATATTTTGAGTGACTATTTGTAAACTTTACCCAAAATATTATGATAAGTTTGGAGTCCACCCAATGTTTTTCTTTATTTTTATATCTATTTTACTAGTCTAGCATCTTTCCAGTAGAAGTGACTAAGCACATGGGTGGCAATCGAGTGGGGAATAACCGAAAATTGTGGGGATCCGAATCGGTGGGCATGGGGAATAACCGAAATCCTTACCCATGGGGACGGGGATGGGGGAAGTTTTTTAACCGGAGCTCAAATGGGGATGGGGACGAGGATTGTTATATCCGAACCGTGGGGATAACCGAACCGTACCCGTATAAATCACCGGGGGATCCCAAAAATATCCGCAAGAATCCCCATAAATATCCGTAGGGATCCTGATATTTTACGAAGTTTGATGGCCATAAGGGTAATTTACCTATGTTTCATCAAAAATCTATTCTCACCTAAGCATGGCCGGCTAAAGTAAGTTTGAAAATTCTTTGTAAATTCTATACAAATAATTAGAATATTATCTATGCATTGTTGTAAACATGGTTTAGTCTAGTTTTGTTTAAAATACATGGTGATTGATTTAGATATGTATTCTAAATTATATGAATATTTGAATGTTGAAAGGTCATAAAAATTTGGCAGCATATTTCTTAAAAAAGTTTTAGTAATGATTTTGAAAAATCACCAAAAATTCTACAAGTTAAATTAGGGAGTGAGCGTTATATTTATATAATCACACGAAAGTCTAGTTTTGTTTAAAACAAACAGTTATTGATTTCGAGTTACATATTAGGAATTATTAATTTTTGAGTGAGCAAATGTTAGAAGAAAAAACAACATATTGTTTCTAAAAACAACAATAACAGTGACTTCGGAAATTTTCCATAAATCGTACGAGTAAAATTAGAAGAAGTAATTTATATGATTGGAAAAATTATCGAATCTAGTTTCTTTTAGAACAAACATACCATTATTTGAAACTATAAATTATTAATCACATATTTTCTTTTAGGGTAAACTACTGCAGGGGTCACTTTCGTTTCCCGTTTGTACAAATTTAGTCACCACTTTTGAAAAGTGCCAATAAGTGGTCATCTACGTTTTCGATGTGTAAAGACTTGGTCACTGCAACGTTATAGTCCGTTAGTCCCCTAACGGATTGCTGATGTGGCGGAATTAAAATAAGGATAAATTACTGCAATAGCCATTAAAATTTATCTCATGTACATTTTTTCTCCTCAATTTAAAAAGGTAAACATTATAGTCACTAATAAAAATGTTTCTTTATAATTTCACCCTTAAATTTTTAAAAATTCATTTTTCAATCCTAAAACTTTACAATAAATTAGTACAATAATATTATAAATGCTTAGATGAAAAATAGGTGCCCAAAGTATACCCTTTGAAACTTAGGTGCCCAAATTGCTCCTATTTAATAACTCAAACTTAAAAATTTAGTCCACTAACTACTAAAAAATTCGAGCTATTGGAATTTCTATTTTATAATTCAAACTTTATTTTGAATTTTTGAGTCGAGTTTATGAAATTATGAGTCGAGTATTTTAACATCAAACCAAAAAATTTAATTTTTTCGAGTCAAGTCGAGTTATTGGAATTTCTATTTTATAATTCAAACTTTATTTTGAATTTTTGAGTCGAGTTTATGAAATTATGAGTAGAGTATTTTCACATCAAACCTAAAAATTTAATTTTTTCGAATCAAGTCGAGTGTTGCACTTCCCTACATATAATTTTTATAGCAAAGTCTGTCGAACTCGCGTTACTCCGACAGGCCTTTATCGGCGTTGATCGGTCGATTGCCCAGTTGGGTTTTACTCGCCATGGCTCAGAGATGACGATGGCACTGACGGCACGACGAAAAGACGGTCGAGGCGGCCAAAAAACTCAAAAATCAGAGGCGAGAGGGAGGTTTCCGTCGAATCATTAAATCGATCTCCACGGCAGACGAAGCGTCGGTTCTGCGCGTGGTGCTCGGGGTTCGATTCAGGGCACGGCGGCGAACAAGGAGGTGACGGCGGTGCATGCCACGACGGGGTGGTGGAGGCGATCAGAGGAGTGGCCGATGGGGTTAGGTGAAGGGTCGGGGAAGGCTTCTCTCTTTTTCTCTTTTTTTTTCATATTCGAAAAGAATTAAATGAGCCAGGTTAAGAATTCTTTTAAAATTAAAAATTATATGTAGGGAAGTGCAACACTCGACTTGATTCGAAAAAAATTAAATTTTTAGGTTTGATGTGAAAATACTCGACTCATAGTTTCATAAACTCGACTCAAAAATTCAAAATAAAGTTTGAATTATAAAATAGAAATTCAAAGGACTCGACTTGACTCGAAAAAATTAAATTTTTTGGTTTGATTTGAAAATACTCGACTCATAATTTCATAAACTTGACTCAAAAATTCAAAATAAAGTTTGAATTATAAAATAGAAATTCCAATAACTCGAATTTTTTAGTAGTTAGTGGACTAAATTTTTAAGTTTGAGTTATTAAATAAGAGCAATTTGGGCACCTAAGTTTCAAAGGGTATACTTTGGGCACCTATTTTTCATCTAAGCATTTATAATATTATTGTACTAATTTATTGTAAAGTTTTAGGATTGAAAAATGAATTTTTAAAAATTTAAGGGTGAAATTATAAAGAAACATTTTTATTAGTGACTATAATGTTTACTTTTTTAAATTGAGGAGAAAAAATGTACATGAGATAAATTTTAATGGCTATTGCAGTAATTTATCCTTATTTTAATTCCGCCACATCAGCAATCCGTTAGGGGACTAACGGACTATAACGTCGGAGTAAGCAAGTCTTTACACATCGAAAACGTAGATGACCACTTATTGGCACTTTTCAAAAGTGGTGACTAAATCTGTACAAACGGAAAACGAAAGTGACCCCTGCAGTAGTTTACCCTTTCTTTTAAAGGTAGTTCAAGATGCCATGTTTCAAACGGTTAATATTTAAGTCATGTTTTATAGTTTTGAAATTATTTGTTTGTTGTTTGATAAAACTAAATTTATCTTTTATGTTTGTAATTTTGGAGATTTAATGTTGAGTATTTGTTTTATAAATTAATTTATATTTTTTGGTATGGGGATTAACCGAAAACCGCAGGGATCCGTAAGGGATGGGTATGGGGATGAAAATTTCCCCGAAATGTTTAATGGGGATTCCCCAAAACCGTACCCGCAAGTGTTGGAGACAGAGTGGGGAATGCAAAACCGTCCCCGATCCGCCCCGTTGCCACCCCTAACTAAGCATGTTGCGTCTTCTTATCTTATTGGCTATCGAGCGGGTGAATAGAGTCATCAAATGTTACAAGTGGTCGGATGTGTGTTGTGAAGGTACAATATCAGAAAATACTTACTAAAAGATTGAGTCTGAGTAAAGGAGTGTCGTCGTTTCATAACATTACCTCTAAAGAGAAGGGTATAATCAGGCTCGTCCATTTACAAGTGTGGCATGTGACATGTCACAGAGCCTCAAATTTTAGGGCCCCCACACTTTGAAAAAAAATCCATTAACTCAAAAAAATATTTTTCTATGATACGCACGCGTAAAGAATTCAGTCATTCCAATTTTTACATCAATTCTTTCTCCTTATCATTTTTTTGTTCCCTACATCAACCAAGAAAACTCTCGATATCCCTCCTTTATCAATTCACATGGCAAGATTCAACAAAAAAATCTTCTAATTTTCTCTCTTATTATCTCAAGAATTCAATTCTAACCAATTCTTCTTACAAGAACCACCAAATTTATGGTGTTTAACGAACACAAAAAATCTTATTTATGTCCATCCTAGTTTCAGTCTTCTTCAATTACTCTAGATTCAACTACTAATTAGTAATATTCATTTTTTTTAAAACTGAAAAAGAAAGTTCATACTACAACTTTTAATTAGTGTTTTGAATGTTGAACTTTTAATTGGGGAATTTAAAGATTTTGAGAATTTGAAGGTTGTTTCTTCTCCAATTCGGTAGTCTTGTTGAATGTATAGTACTTCTTCTAGTGTTATTATATAAAAACCCTTTTTTAAATAGTTATTTACGAAAATCACCATCAGCCAATGTTATTTAGAAAAATGACCCTTAAATCATCCACATAAGGCGGCCTCGCGTTCTGGGAAACGCGACCCATGACCTCGCGTTGTAAATGTAGCAAGGTCTGTTCGACATGGGCCACCTTTTCATATTTCGTTATTTAAAATTACTGGATAAGACCTCACGTTTTCCAAAATGTAAGGTCCGCGAGATTTTGAAGAGGCACATTAATTTATCGCGGTAATCATTGCAAAGACTTCGCGTTTGGTACATAGCGAGGTCCAAAAGGAAAATAAATTTCTGCGATTTTCAACGGATTTTCAAGTGAATCGTCGCGCTTATTTCAACGAACCTCACATTTTCCAGATAGCGAGGTCCACTGACGTCGCTTGGTATGGGGTACGAGGTCTCCTATAAATAAGGCTCATTCCATCAACTTTTATCGTATCAGAAACTCTTTTATTGTTCCCTTCCTAAACATGATTAAAAAGATCAATAACAACATCGTAAGATCTCTTCTGGAACATCTATTGTCGGAAATTCTAAGGCATGTTGCGTCGAATTCCACCACTAATTTTATATGCCCGATTATGTTGCAAGGTTTTTCACAGAGCATCAAACTACAATCAAATATTCAAGAATGTATCAATGGAGAAATTTAACTTCGTCCCATGGTGTAAAAGCGAGAGAGTTTTTCATAAAAGATGCATAGTTGACAAGAACGCTGAAGCATTATATAGGAAAGGAATTGTCGATTTTTTCAGTCGAAGGAAACTGGAATTTGGTCTTTGTTGTTTGAAAAAACGACCAAAGAAGGTCACGTCAAAGCTGTATACGCCTATGAAATTATCTTGATTTGTTAGGGAGGTGATCTAAGGAAACAAGGGCTTCAAATCGTGTCATCTCTCAACCTCCTAAATTCTAGTAAATGAGGTTCAAAAACCATTGCTAATTGTTGTTCTAAAATTGAGAGGTTTTTGAGTAACATGTGGGTGTATTTCGCATTGACAGAGCCGAAACAAGTCGATTGCAATTGTGATCCTAGAATTAGGAAGAACTCAATGTGTTTGAGTTCTTTAGAAGGCAAAGCTTGGGAAACAAGCAATGACTTGGACCATTGTTGTGATTCTAGTTTCTGGGATCGTGAAGCAACTTTATTTTATAGGGTGGTTAGGAAATATTTAGTTTCTTAAAAGTCAATTAGCCTAGTGCATGTAATTTTATAAGATTTCCTATACTAATTAATATTCGAACTTGTTAACCTCATCTTAGCCTGCATAATTGAGAATGTAACAAAGTTTATCATGAAGAAAAATATTAAAGGAGAATGTGATTGTAAGCAAATATCATGAACTAAAGGATAAAATTCAATATCTCGGGGAACTCGCGTTTTGGGAAACGCGAGGTCTGATCTTGTACAATCCACGTCGGACGAAATTCACTATGGTAGAACGCGAGGTCCCTAACACATTGTTAGTATTTAAAAGAAAATATGGTATTTAAATTTTATTAGTATTGAATAAGTTGTATTTATGTAATTTTTATTTATTTATATAAAACAACTTTATTAGAATTGTTATATCGTGGACATAGGATGATTATGTAATTTCTTCTTATTTATGTAAAAAACTTTATTAGAACTGTTATATGGTGGGCATAGGATGATTATGTAATTTATTTTTATTTATGTAAAACAACTTTATTACCATTTAATCCAAAAAAAACTATGTTATATTGTGGTAGATCTTGTTAGTTGAAATGTATCGTCACTTAAAAACGTAAATAACATTATAATTACTTAGAAATAATCACAATTACGTAACAACGATATCGTCACTTAACAACACAGTTACATTTAATTGAAATGTATAGAATATGAGTCAGTTTCTGTGTCGTCGTAGTCTGTGGACAAATCTGATGTTAAGTTTAGTTACTCAATTTTTTGCTCTTTATCCAATCATCTACGGTAGTTACGTATTAGAACCGACTCTTCGTCTTGTGTAGATAGAGTTGCTTCTTCATTTATGGATGAAGAAGCAACGTCATCAAATTGGACAGTCAACTCGATGTTCGTACCCCCGACACGACTATAGCTTCTAAACATCCTTAGAATGTCTCTAGCCTTTGATAAGGGGAGCATGTAGTGCGCCTCAGGGTCGGGCTCATTAACGAGTATTTTCGCTAACAAACAAGACATTTTGCGTGTTGTAGATTTGATAAGATGCTTTGAAATCAAATCATATAGCTCATCTTTGTTGATCTCGCTGCTGAAGGATGTGTAGAAATAAGTTCCAGAATGGAACACCGTTGCAGAAAATCTTGCCATCTTAGGAAACTTTCGGCTCTAAAGGAATGCCTACAGATCAAATCATTTCACTATAGCTAACACGTGTCCGTGAATGCGGAGTATTCCAAACATTCAAGTACTCGTGTCCGTACGCCATTGCTGCTTGTTCGTCTATACGAATTAACTACATGTAGTACGTTGACCTCGTATACTTACTCGAAACAGTATCCAAGGTTTATGAATAGGAGTTTCCTCACATCGGGAATGAAGTTGATCCGACCGTAGTTAATGGTGAACCTATAATATCACTAGATTTCGAGCTACGACGCAAAAAAGAGGGTCGTCCACGATCAACGCGGATTTATTGTGCTGAGGATTTGGTGGAACATTGAGAAAAAAATCGGACAACCAAAACTATGCAGTAGATGTGGGAATCCTGAACACCAGAAGAACAAATGTCCTAATCACTCAAGCCCCCGTATTAATTAATTGTACTTTCTTATTGTACCAATGTTATATTAAGTAATAAGATATCTTCATTAAGGTTTGCAGTATTTTGGAACCATTTTAAACGTGATTATTTTACAAGGTTACAGAGGTTAATTCCTATGTGCCAATACCAAATTATTTTCAATTCTCCACAACTTTTTCACTAAATTTTACTTTTTAAATTATATTATATTAAATTAAATGGACCTCGCTATTTGTAAAACGCAAGGTTCAGTGCCACGTCAAATCTTGCAGTTCTCTGGTCTTGACACGTCGAATCTCTATGGAAGTTGTATTTTGTAAAACGCGAGGCACTTTTGTATAAAAAGAAGTTAGGCTAGACAGACAAACTCAATCACTGGCTTTTGCTTGCTATTAACCCAATTTTTTATAAACTGTTGTTGATTACCATCATAATCGAAGAAAAAACCACCACCCCAATGGAAACAAACCACGTTTCTGGAATATTTATCTGCTATTCGTGGGTTGACAATTTTCGTGAGAAGGGTGTTCCGCGTTTTTCTTCAAGATGAACGACAAATCACAATATCAGGAAAAACATGGTCATCTTAAAGTGTCGGCAATCCTCTTAACGTAGTTGGTGAGGTTGCAGGTAACTTATTTTTACGCCTTAAACGTGGAGGCTAGGAGAAGACCACCGCTTGTAACCGGAGTCAAAGCTTCTACCATTGCAGCTGATGATGGGAATGGGATGCAATTACAACCTTTGAAGGACCTCAAAATCCTCGATTGTCCACATCGTCAAAGCTTGTTTAGGGGTACAATTCGATCGGTGTAAACGTCACTGACCTCGACCCAGTTATGTACAAGATGTCATCTTTTACCAGGATCATTGGCCTAACTACCATAATCTATTTTCTTCATTTTATGTGGCCTGAGTACCATAATCTAGTTTCTTCATTTTATGTATTTGTTTGAAAAGTAATAAACTTACATTGTTATTCTGAGCCGAAAAAAAAGCTTCAGACGCCATTTTTCACGCGCTTGTTACACCTGCTAATTAGAATCATAGATCAGTTATAATTGCAATTGCTTAACATCTAAATATTCCATATACAATTACAATTATCAGTTTTAAATAATAATTACTTACAATTACATCTACAATTCACTCAAAACATTTGTTGTTTCTCTCGTAATTTTTTTTATTTATACACGGTAGAATTTAAGAGATTTCAATCATAATTAAAAAAATGGACCTCACGCTTTAGCGAGGTCTAGTGGTACATCTCTTGCCACGTCAAGAATCTCTGTAGACCTCGCGTTCTGCAAAACTCGAGGTCCATTTAAAACGTGAGCAAATACCTCATGTTTCGAAGAGTGCGAATGTTTGACTATAGAAGGCAGAAACGAGAGCAACCAAACCCACCAGTATTTGTTCTCGCTTGAGAAAAATGTGTATCAGATCCAAAGAGAATCTACAACTATTGCTACAAATGGAAACATATCACGTATCAGGGAAATTGTTTTACAAATTTATTTCCCTGGTATTGCGATATATTGGTATAAGTAGTTGCATTTATACGGTGACTATATTATTTTGGCCGGTTAATAATATTGGCGATATGTTTCTTTCGTGTTTTGGATCAAGCACTACGACAGATCACAATATCAGGGAATGAGTGGTTGAAGACCACTGCATGTAACGTTGTTGGAGACATATGTGTCATGGATGAGTGGTTCAAATCGGGTACTCACGAAATCCAAGAATCTAGTCCTCGACTGTATACATCGTGGATGAAGTTTTAGGGCTCCAACAACTTGGATGATCTATGTAAGCATTTTTCTACATCAACGACACATCTCTCGGTGGCCATACAACTCAGACAAAATATGTAACCCCCTCGTCCCGGTCTGGCCGGATGACCGGTCCGAGTAGGCCACACGGGGAAAACCGAAGCGAAACCCGTTAAGGTTCCCCCTCGGTTAGCAACCCTAATTTTTTTCATTTAACATATCTTCTCTAATGGCACATTAAAGTACTACGTGATCAAAACAATGGAAATAAAAGAAGAAAGCAATCATCCGAACCCAAAACATCAATTGAACAGTCCAATTTTAATCCATTAAGCAGGCTGTTTCGAAACACCCTTGAGGCGTATCGAAACACCCTTGACCAGGTCAACTGCCCCAAGCCATACGAGGAGGCCGTATCGAAACGGAGGTCAACCGTTCCGAAACGCCCTCAACGGTCAACTTCTCGTGGTCAACGAGATTTTGACCGTTTCGAAACCCTTAGACCCGTTTCAAAACGCTTTCATCTCGTCATTTTCTCAGATTTCGAGTAGCCAAAACGTTCCAAAACCCGTATCGAAACAGGGGCTCTCAGTGGCCAAACCGTATCGAAACACGTTCCGATACGGGGTCCCTGAAGCCTTACACGTTCCGAAACGGCCCAGCTCGTTTCGAAACGCGGGTTGTCTGCAACCTTTGAAAACCAGACTTAGGCGTTTTTCAACAAATCTAAAGGTCCCAAACGACCCTAAAAGACACCCAACACAATCATACAAGGTCTAGAGGCACATATCCTATGTCAAGCATGCTCAAACACACACAAGGTATAGATTGACACATTCATTCATGGCATTAACACATTAGCACTTTTTATCATAAGGCATGCTTGCAGACATTAAACGTCAAAAGGCACAATTCAACTCAAATAGGTATTCATGTCATTTAAAAGCAAATTAAACATCCAAAAGGCATACCATCACACAAGTATTTGGCAAGTCATATCATGTTTACAATCCAAGTCAAATCATAGACATCAAACACATGTAGGAGTCATACATAGCTCATACAAAACACACACTCTTGCCACATTGCTAAGCTACTACATAATTGTTTAACCGTACTTGAGCAACAAAACTTGGAAAGCCCTTCTTGCCTTGCTCCGCGCTAACACCACGCTAATGATCTGCATTGTTGAAAATGAGAGCGTAAGCTAGAAGCTTAGTGATGATGCTCTAAAATCGAAAACATCAACAATGCAGGGTTCAAGCATGTATTCCCTAATTCTCATATACAACATGCATAGGTAAAACAACAAGTAGACCTAGCTAGTCTTTCAAGAGTCATAATATGGCATCTCACATCATACATCACAATTATAAGAACAAGTTCAATTGGCCACTATTAGTTTACCCGGATGTGCGGATTTAATCTCAACAATCACTTTACCTCGGTGGGATTACACTCATCACCGGACCTTGCATGGGCGGGATTCCACTCATCACCACATGCCCTACGGATGGGATTCCACTCATCATCCCGTAGAATGTATATAAATTTCTGGTGGAATGTTACATCACCGTACTCCTCCTTGATGACTCAACGCCATCAAGGCCACGTACGTTTTGACTCAATTTGTGTGCACACTAATCCTAATGATCGATCATTTACACCCCGTAAGTTAATTAGTGCCAATTTCATTTATCACATCGCATATCCACCATTCATGTCTCATACACATTGTATATACATAGCAAGGCATACATATACAACCAATCCACACATCACAATAACAGATAGACAATGGCATGAATAGCATACTAAAATTCAAAGAGTTAAGTTACCAATTTAACTCTCACTTTGGAAAGGCCTACCAAGCACATTCCACACATACACCACACACACTTGAACCAATCTTTAAAACATATTTAAGTCACTCACCACCCTTCCTTAGCAACCAAAGCAAGCCTCCTACAAGCCCGGATTCGATCCCGTTGCCTCTCCAACGTCTCCTCTTGCTTCTAGCTAATCAAAAACATATCCATTACTCTCAATCAATGCTAAAACATCAGTCATCAACTCAACTCTCAAGCCCAAGCCAAACTTCAACAATTTCCCAACAAATTAATCACCCAAAATGCCCATTTTCGTGCTCCTTCAAAACCTAGCTGAAAATCCTATTTTCAAACACCCAAATGACACCCAAATGGCCCCAAACCACCTTCCTATCATACTTAAACCATCAGCCCTTCAATTCTATCCTAAAACTCACCAAAAACCAAGTTTTGGACACCTTAAAATTGGTCACAAGAACCCATTTTGGGTTTTCACCCAAACCTAACCATTTTGACAGATCATAAGTATTTTAAGGTGAATAAACTAAAACCCAACTTGATAATTTAAACCCAATTGAAAAACTAAGTAAAAACCCAAACTTTCATTAAACCCAAACTTTTCAAAAGTTGGTAGTTTCAAAATCTACAACCATGAAAAGATAGAAAATGAAGAGGAGAGTGAGAAAATGTAATTACCTTTGAAAAATGACCTTGGGTTGAAGAAGAAATCAATGGAATAGTGTTTAGGGCTTTAGAGAGGGTTTAGGTTCTTTGTCTTTTGGAAATGAGGGAAAAGGAAGATGATGACTCTTTTTTTTGTTCCTTTTTGTCTCCAAAAAGGTTGTCTACTTTTCAAATTATTGTGGCTAAATTACCAAATGGTCACTCCCTTTAATTTTAAATTCCAATTGGGTCAAGCCTAGGCCAAATTGATCTAATTAAATCTTTACCGACTCGGACCACTAACCCGACTAACTCCTAACCCCAAAACACGAGTGTTACAACTCTCTCCCACTTAAGGAATTTCGTCCCTGAAATTACCTGAATAAAAGAGATACGAAAACTGCCTTTCCATATCCTCTTTCCTCTCCCATGTGGCCTCGTCCACACCTCGACGTTGCCATCGCACCTTTACTAACTCAATCGATCTACCCCGCAACACCTTACTGTCAGAAGCTAGGATCTCAACTGGTTCCTCCTCATAAGTCAAATCCGGTTGCAATTCAATCTCCTCTACAGGCATAACATGTGATGGATCGGACCTATACTTACGGAGCATCGAAATATGGAATACATCGTGTATCTTCTCTAGCTCGGATGGCAAACGCAACTGATAAGCAACTGGACCAACCCTCTTCACAATCTCATATGGTCCTATGTACCTCGGACTCAACTTCCCTTTTCGGCCAAATCTCATTACTTTCTTCCACGGAGACACTTTCAAGAATACCTTCTCACCCACTAAGAACTCAACTTCCTTCCTCTTCAAGTCGGCATAGGACTTCTGCCTATCCGAAGCAGCCTTCAATCGATCGCAAATCAATTTTACCTTGTCAGTTGTCCCCTTGAGCAAATCCGGTATAGGTAACAACTTCTGTCCCACTTCGGCCCAACAAACTGGAGTTCTACACTTCCGGCCATACAAGGCCTTATACGGAGCCATCTGAATGCTCGTCTGGAAGCTATTATTGTAGGCAAAATCAACTAGAGGCAAGTGCTTCTCCCACGTACCCTGAAAGTCAATAATGCAACAATGCAACATATCCTCTAAGATCTGAATAACTCTCTCTGACTGACCATCTGACTGAGGATGATAAGACGTGTTGAAGTTCAAACGGGTACCCAAAGCTGTATGCAGACACTCCCAAAATCGAGATGTAAACCGCGGATCTCTATCGGACACAATAGACTTCAGCACACCATGCAGTCTAACAATCTCACCAATGTACAAATCGGCCAATCTATCTAGAGTGTAAGTAGTATTGACTGCCAAGAAGTGAGCACACTTCGTAAAACGATCCACAATAACCCACACTGAGTTCTTCTTCGTAGGAGTCAAAGGTAAACCCGAAACAAAATTCATGGTGATATTCTCCCATTTCCATTCCGGAAATCTCAACGGTTGCAACAAACCTGAGGGAACCTAATGTTCCGCCTTCACCCTCTGACATACTAAACACTTACTCACAAAGTCAGCTACATCTATCTTCAAGCCAACCCAAAAGTACTCATTCTTCAAATCACGGTACATCTTCGTACTTCCAGGATGCATAGCAAACGGACTACTGTGGGCTTCAGTCAAGATCGTACATCTCAAGTCACTGTCTTCTGGCACAACTATCCTATTTTTGAAACACAAAACCCCGTCAGTACTGAAGCTGTAGTCTGAAGATCTACCTTCGGCTATATCTTGCATGTGAGGTGCCAAAGATCTATCTAAGAGCTGCTTCTCTCTAATCAACTAGCCTAAGGTAGGTCTAACCTGAAGCTCAGCTACCAAGCCACCATCTCCGGACAAGCTCAATCTAGCAAACATGGCTCTCAAGTCCACGGCTATCTTCCTACTCAATGCATCAGCCACTACATTGGCCTTACCCGGATGGTACTCAATGGTAAGATCATAGTTCTTTAGCAACTCTAACCACCTACGATGTCTAAGGTTCAAGTCTCGCTGAGTCATAATGTACTTCAAACTCTTGTGATCGGTGTACACTGTGCATTTCTCACCGTACAAATAGTGCCTCCAAATCTTCAGAGCAAACACAACTGCAGCTAACTCTATGCCATGGGTCGGATAGTTGCGCTCATGAGTCTTCAACTGTCTTGAGGCATAAGCCACTACTCTCTTGTCTTGCATAAGAACACACCCTAGCCCTACATAAGAAGCATCACTGTAAACTACATAGTCCTTCCCGGACTCTGGCTAAATCAAGATTGGTGCTTGGGTCAAAGTTTCTTTCAATTTCTCAAAGGCTCTCTGTCTTGCATCTGTCCACTCAAACTGAACACTCTTATGAAGTAATTGTGTCAATGGAGCGGCTAACTTAGAGAACCTTCTACGAACCTTCTATAGTACCCAGCTAAGCCTAGGAAGCTACGTACCTCTGTTACGGACTTCGGTTGCTTCCATTCAACAATGGTCTCTATCTTCTTCGGATCAACTCTAATCCCATCGGCTGACACTACGTGTCCTAAGAAGACTACCTCTCGGATCCAGAATTCACACTTGCTCAACTTCGCATACAACTGATGATCTAGCAAAGTCTTCAAAACTAGTCTCAAGTGTCGGTCATGGTCTTCTTCAGTTCGCGAATACACCAAGATGTCATCTATAAACACAACTACAAACTGATCTAGGTACTGATGAAAAATCCTATTCATCATATCCATGAAAGCAGTCGGTGCATTAGTCAACCCAAAAGGCATGACTAAAAATTCATAGTGACTATACCTAGTCCTAAAGGCTGTCTTCGATACATCAACCTCTCTTACCTTTAGCTGATAGTAACCCGATCTCAAGTCAATCTTCGAAAAGACTGATGCTCCTCTCAACTGATCAAACAAGTCATCAATTCTAGGCAACATATATTTATTCTTCAATGTCAACTGATTCAACTGTTTGTAATCTATACACATTCTCATGCTTCCATCTTTCTTCTTCACAAACAAAACTAGTGCACCCCAAGGTGAAGAACTAGGTCGAATGAAGCCTCTATTTGTCAACTCTTGCAACTGTGTCTTCAACTCTTTCAGTTCTTTCGGTGCCATGCGATACGGAGCAATCGAAACAGGAGTTGAATCAGAATAAGTCTCAATGGTGAACTCTACCTCTCTGTCCAGTGGTAACCCTGGCAACTCTTCCAGAAACACACTAGGAAAGTCACATGCTGTCCGGATGTCTTGAAGTCTAACCTCACTCATGTTAGGGTTCATCACATATGTCAAGTATGCTTCACACCCCAACTCAACTAACCTCTTAGCCTCTAGAACTGAAACTACATTGGACAAGAACTTCACGTTCTCACCCACCACTACAATCTCATAATCATATGTGAGCCTCAAAGAAATCCACATGGTTTCAAAATCTATCCTAGCCCTATGCTCCGTGAGCCAGTCCATACCCAGAATTACATCAAAACCATAGAAAGGAAGCTCCATCATATCCACTGGAAACACATGTCCCTGAACCATCAACGAACACCTTCTGTACATTTTCCTAACCACTACCGTGTCCCCAAAGGAACTAGTAACACTAACTCCTACCTCTAACATTTCACAAGGCAAATTCAACGACCGTGCATGCTCACTCAATATGTAGGAATGTGTAGACCCAGAGTCAATCAAATAAAGCAAACCCAAAGACTGTATCGAGAAGTTACCTGCGATCACATCGGTGTCATGATGATCCCCACGCTGAGCGTAAACTCTAGCCTGGCCTCCGCCCTCCGGCTGAACTGCAACTACATGTGCTATGTTCCTCTGACCATCGTTCCTCGGCTGGAAGTTACCTCTACCGCGTTCGCGGCCTCTCTGAAAGTCATTGGCTCTAGCAGGAGCCTGAGATGGTGCCTGTCCCACCTGATGTGGACAGTCACGTCTAATGTGATCCCTAGCTCCACAACTCCAACACGAGTGGAAATTTCCCCAACACTCACCGGTGTGGTTCCTCCAGCAAGTAGCACATGTGGGCAACTTCCCACCAGCTCTCTGGCCCTGTTGGCCCCTACCGTGGTTACCGCCACCACGTCTATGATCATAATGATGCCTATTGTCCCGATGCCTCTTGGCATCACCTCTATCAAAGTCACTAGACCTCTTACCCGAACTAGAACCACCAGATCGTTTGGTCAAGCCCAAACTGTGCTCTAAGTCCTTGGCCCTCGCGACCAAGGCATCAAAATCAGTGTAGTCTGAAGCTAGAGTGTACCTCTTGATCTCTTCATTCAGCCCATAACGGAAACGGTTACATCATTCCACCTCAGTAGGAACAAGCTCAGAAGCATACTGACTCAGTATGATAAATCAGATCTCATAATCGGTCACGGTCATACTCCCCTGAAGTAATGCCATAAACTCCCTCTTCCTCTCATCGAGGTATCACGGACCCAAATACTTCTTACGGAATGCTGACTCAAAGAACTCCCATGTAATCTCGGCCTCATCCATACCCGTAGTGATGGTGACCCACCAAGTGTTGGCATCACCCTGAAGCAAGGACTCAACACATCCTAACTTGCGCTCACCAGTACATCCCATCTGAGCGAGGATACGAACAGTCTTCTCAAACCACAACTCTGATCTCTCTGGAGTAGACCCTCTGAACTCCTCGGTCCTTAAACCACGGAGTCTCACTAATGGCAAACCAGTGCCCTCTCCCTGATGATATGCTGCTGCCTGACCCCCAGCTACTGCAGCCTGAAATGCCCCGGCTATCGCCTGAACCAAAGGAGCTAAGTCTATTTCGGCCGGTCCTTGGCCACCTTGGCCTCCCTGAGGTCCCTCTCCTTCGGCCCCGACCTCGCCTCCTACTCTTGGTAGAGGAGGTGGTGGTGGTGGAGGTGGTGGAGGAGCTCCAACTCCAACCACAGGCTCTCCCACATGAGCCTCAACTCTAACTACTGGCTCAACTCCCGGAGCCGCTGCCTGTGGTTTCGGTCGAACCATCCTAGGACTCCCATGTGGTCTCATGGTACAACTAGCAAGGTAATAACTACAACAACAAACAAATAGGGATTACGTTAGCCAAAGCAAGGGTCCAATAGTGCTCAAGTACTTCGTTTACCATAAAATCTTTTTAAATTAAGTAATAGTAGCAATGGGCACTCACTCTACACCAAACGCAACAACTCATGCTTCAAATCATCATGCGAATAGTCAAATAATGAGAATTCATGGCAAAGCATGCATCGAACAATACAATCACTTAACATATCAAGCTCACCTCACTTACTTGCTAGAGGTCTCGGTAACCTCAGGCTCTGATACCAATAAATGTAACCCCCTCATCCCGGTCTGGCTGGATGACCGGTCCGAGTAGGCCACACGGGGAAAACCGAAGCAAAACCCGTTAAGGTTCCCCCTCGGTTAGCAACCCTAATTTTTTTCATTTAACTTATCTTCTCTAATGGTACATTAAAGTCCTACGTGATCAAAGCATCGGAAATAAAAGAAGAAAGCAATCATCTGAACCCAAAACATCAATTGAACAGTCCAATTTTAATCCATTAAGCAGGTCGTTTCGAAACACCCTTGAGGCGTATCGAAACGCCCTTGACCAGGTCAACTGCCCCAAGCCATACGAGGAGGCCGTATCGAAACGGAGGTCAACCGTTTCGAAACGCCCTCAACGGTCAACTTCTCGTGGTCAACGAGATTTTGACCGTTTCGAAACCCTTAGACCCGTTTCGAAACACTTTCATCTCGTCATTTTCTCAAATTTCCAGTAGCCAAAACGTTCCGAAACCCGTATCGGAACAGGGGCTCTCAGTGGCCAAACCGTATCGAAACACGTTCCGATACGGGGTCCCTGAAGCCTTACACGTTCCGAAACGGCCCAGCTCGTTTCGAAACGCAGGCTGTCTGCAACCTTTGAAAACTAGACTTAGGCGTTTTTCAACAAATCTAAAGGTCCCAAACGACCCTAAAAGACACCCAACACAATCATACAAGGTCTAGAGGCACATATCCTATGTCAAGCATGCTCAAACACACACAAGGTATAGATTGACACATTCATTCATGGCATTAACACATTAGCACTTTTCATCATAAGGCATGCTTGGAGACATTAAACGCCAAAAGGCACAATTCAACTCAAATAGGTATTCATGTCATTTAAAAGCAAATTAAACATCCAAAAGGCATACCATCACACAAGCATTTGGCAAGTCATATCATGTTTACAATCCAAGTCAAATCATAGACATCAAACACATGTAGGAGTCATACATAGCTCATACAAAACACACACTCTTGCCACATTGCTAAGCTACTACATAATTGTTTAACCGTACTTGAGCAACAAAACTTGGAAAGCCCTTCTTGCCTTGCTCCGCGCTAACACCACGCTAATGATCTGCATTGTTGAAAATGAGAGCGTAAGCTAGAAGCTTAGTGATGATGCTCTAAAATCGAAAACATCAACAATGCAGGGTTCAAGCATGTATTCCCTAATTCTCATATACAACATGCATAGGTAAAACAACAAGTAGACCTAGCTAGTCTTTCAAGAGTCATAATATGGCATCTCACATCATACTAAGCTCAAACATCATATATCAACATCACACATCACAATTATAAGAACAAGTTCAATTGGCCATTATTAGTTTACCCGGATGTGCAAATTTAATCTCAACAATCACTTTACCTCGGTGGGATTACACTCATCACCGGACCTTGCATGGGCGAGATTCCACTCATCACCACATGCCCTACGGATGGGATTCCACTCATCATCTCGTAGAATGTATATAAATTTCCGGTGGAATGTTACATCACCGTACTTCTCATTGATGACTCAACGCCATCAAGGCCACGTACGTTTTGACTCAATTTGTGTGCACACTAATCCTAATGATCGATCATTTACACCCGGTAAGTTAATTAGTGCCAATTTCATTTATCACATCGCATATCCACCATTCATGTCTTATACACATTGTATATACATAGCAAGGCATACATATACACCAATCCACACATCACAATAACAGATAGACAATGGCATGAATAGCATACTAAAATTCAAAGAGTTAAGTTACCAATTTAACTCTCACTTTGGGAAGGCCTACCAAGCACATTCCACACATACACCACACACACTTGAACCAATCTTTAAAACATATTTAAGTCACTCACCACCCTTCCTTAGCAACCAAAGCAAGCCTCCTACAAGCCCGGATTCGATCCTGTTGCCTCTCCAACGTCTCCTCTTGCTTCTAGCCAATCAAAAACACATCTATTACTCTCAATCAATGCTAAAACATCAGTCATCAACTCAACTCTCAAGCCCAAGCCAAACTTCAACAATTTCCCAACAAATTAATCACCCAAAATGCCCATTTTCGTGCTCCTTCAAAACCTAGCTGAAAATCCTATTTTTAAACACTCAAATGGCCCCAAATCACCTTCCTATCATACTTAAACCATCAGCCCTTCAATTCTATCCTAAAACTCACCAAAAACCAAGTTTTGGACACCTTAAAATTGGTCACAAGAACCCATTTCGGGTTTTCACCCAAACCTAACCATTTTGACATATCATAAGTATTTTAAGGTGAATAAACTAAAACCCAACTTGATAATTTAAACCCAATTGAAAAACTAAGTAAAAACCCAAACTTTCATTAAACCCTAACTTTTCAAAAGTTGGTAGTTTTAAAATCTACAACTATGAAAAGATAGAAAATGAAGAGGAGAGTGAGAAAATGTAATTACCTTTGAAAAATGACATTGGGTTGAAGAAGAAATCAATGGAATAGTGTTTAGGGCTTTAGAGAGGGTTTAGGTTCTTTGTCTTTTGAAAATGGGGGAAAAAGGAAGATGATGACTCTTTTTTTTTGTTCCTTTTTGTCTCCAAAAAGGTTGTCCACTTTTCAAATTATTGTGGCTAAATTACCAAATGGTCACTCCCTTTAATTTTAAATTCTAATTGGGTCAAGCCTAGGCCAAATTGATCTAATTAAATTTTTACCGACTCAGACCACTAACCCGACTAACTCCTAACCCCAAAACACAGGTGTTACAAAATATGCACCTCTCGTCTAAATCAATTCCCATGGAATTTAGTTTGTCTGCATGTTTAGTATTTCAGCCTTGATTTCGCGGACCCCGCTATGTGTCAAACACGAGGTTTTTACAATGATTACCGTGATAATTTAATGTGCCTCTTCAAAATCTTGTGGACCTCGTGTTTTGGAAAACGCGAGGCCTTATCCAGTAATTTTAAATTACGGAATATGAAAAGGTGGCCTACATCAGACGGACCTCGCTACGTGTACAAGACGAAGTCATGGTTTGCGTTTCTCAAAACGTGAGGTCACCTTACGTGGCCGATTTGGGGGTCATTTTCGTAAGTAACTATTAAAAAGGTTTTTTATATAATAACGCAGCCGCTTCTTCTTCTTTTATTATTTTTTTGTTTTGGATATAAGTTATTCTTTTCATTTTTTCGTATCATAAATTTATCAGTATTCTCATATAAGTTACACTTTTTATTGTCTTAGTTTCATATGTTTAGAAATGTTTTATTTTGTAAGAAATAGTCGTAATTGATAAATTTTTGGTATTTTACAATTTAATCTTATTTTAAAATATTTTAAGGGCATCATTTTAAAAAGTAACACAATGTCTCCACAACTTTAGAAACGGAATTGGGTATAACAAACCTTAAAAAGTTATGCTAAAATCCACTCTATTTAAGAATTTCGTTAAATCAAATTCTCACGAAACAAGTTATGCATTAATTGAGATAATATGTTGGATCAACCCGAACGTCGAACAAATTATTTAAGTGATCATAGATTCAAAATCTCAATTTTGGGTGTATCCTATTTTGTAATGCCTTGAGAATTGTTGGGCATAATGTGAGATTATTGTAAATTGATTAATAAAAGAGTGGTATTTACAAAAGTTTTAAATATTATTTACAATCGAATCAGTCATGGTATTTAATACAATAAATATAACATTCATCAAATACTTGTGTAATTTGATATTTGATTTTGTGGGGGAGATCTTATAGTTGACACAAGCCTTGCTTTTGGGAGGTCTTTAGAAACTTTATTTATCATCCATTCTTCCAGAAAGTCTACGCTTTCAAACTAATAATCTTATTTTTTATTCTCGAACTCACGAGTACTAAGAGAGAGAGCATTATAAAAAATTATGAATACAAGAAAACCCAAAAATTCCTAGGAAAATTTTGATAAGTTTAAATTTAATAAGGAGTAGTAGGGATGTTAGTGAGATAGATTTTGCGGGGTTTTGACCCACTTCGCATTCAATTGGGCATGAATTATCATAAATTTTGTGGGTTGTGAGGTGTGGATGAAGATAAAAATTAAATTCGTCGCGAGTGGTGGGGAATTGATGGATATACATTTGTACCCGCCACATCCCTACCCGCCTCATGTCATCTCCACCCACCCCGCATCATCCCACCCCAACAGATATTATAACATATTATTATAAATATTATTAAAAATATAATATTATGTTTAAGATTGATCAAATCAAATATATAAATATTTTTTAAAATATCAGTTTGAATTAGAATCAAATTTAAAATAATTTATATTGACTTATTTTGATATATTTATGAAAATTTATATATATAAATAATATTTATGTTTATTGGGTTTTTTTTATCGTTGTCTATCGTTAAACCTTTTTTTAAGGTTTGTTTTCTTCTCCTCAGTCTTCACCGTAGGTATGTTATTCTTCTATTTTTTAATTTTATTTTCTTAATATTGTTTCTGGTTCTATTAGTATTTGTTCTGATTTTTTAAAGATTATTTTTCATTGTTATTTTTTTAGTTCTTTCTATGTTGTTTATTTGTTACAATAATTGAAATATTATTTTACGTGTTATTTGTGCTATTTTCGGTCATTTACAATAGACTTTAGTATTTTTTAGTCCAAACTTTTGCGTTGTAAAAAATTTAATTTTGTATATTATTATTTAAAAAAAATGATGACAATTAAAATAATGTCATACATGTGGTGGGAGTCTGAATAACAAGCCTTTCACATTTTTTCATAACAAATTTGATTTATAATTATTTAACTAATATTATATAAATGAGTCATGGGGCGGGTAAAAAGAAAATTAGATAGATCTCAGAATCCACGTAGGTAGTGGGGCGACGATAATTTTAGTATTGCAGGTTGCGAAATAGAGATAGTTTTAGATTTTATATTTACAGCGGGTCGTAGAACGAATATTAAAATGAAAATTCTTGACGAAAATAGATGTGAGAAGAATACTCTTCGCACTGACATCTCCGAGGAGTAATAATCCAACCAAAATACAAACTTCTCTTGCTTATGGACTAAGGAAGGCACGTAGGGCTTTAGTATTAGGTCACGTAGTTTGGGCTTCCATCATTTTGTTTATTTGATAAAGTCTTCAACTCTAAACTTTGGATGCACAAATTAAAACTCGGTAATGAAATAAGTTCTAATCCATAATTAAAATAAATTAATTAGCATAAAATTAATTTTTTTCTCACATAATTCAATTTTAATTTCATTAAAACAATAACGACTTTACCTTATTAGAATATATGTAAAACTTATTTAATTTCTATTTTAATTTCCAAATTCTAAATCTAATAATGACTTATTAGTTTAATTTTCCACTTTGCACTCAATTAAATAATAATACAAATTTATTAAATTAACTCTAAAATCATTTCTTATCTTTATAAGAAAATGTAGGGGTGGCAATTGGGTGGGGAATAACCGAAAATCGTGGGGATTCGAATCGATGGGCATGGGGAATAACCGAAATCCTTACCCATGGGGACGGGGATGGGGAAGTTTTATAACCGGAGCTCAAATAGGGATGGGGACGGGGATTGCTATATCCGAACCGTGGGGATAACCGAACCGTACCCGTATAAATCACCGTGGGGATCTGCAAGAATCCCCAAAAATATCCGTAGGGATCCTGATATTTTACGAAGTTTAATGGCCATAAGGGTAATTTACCTATGTTTCATCAAAAATCTATTCTCACCTGAGCATGACCAGCTAGAGTAAGTTTGAAAATTCTTTGTAAATTCTATACAAACAATTAGAATGTTATCTATACATTGTTGTAAACATGACTTAGTCTAGTTTTGTTTAAAATACACGATGGTTGATTTAGATATGTATTCTAAATTATATGAATATTTGAATGTTGAAAGGTCATAAAAATTTGGGAGCATATTTCTTAAAAAAGTTTTAGTAATGACTTTGAAAAATCACCAAAATTCTACAAGTTAAATTAGGAAGTGGGCGTTATATTTATATAATCACACGAAAGTCTAGATTTGTTTAAAACAAACAATTATTGATTTCGAGTTACATATTAGGAATTTTAATTTTTTAGTGAGCAAATGTTGGAAGAAAAGACAACATATTGTTTCTAAAAACAACAATAACAGTGACTTCGAAAATTCACCATAAATCGTACGAGTAAAATTAGAAGTAATTTATATGATTGTAAAAAATATCGAATGTAGTTTCTTTTAGAACAAACATACCATTATTTGAAACTATAAATTGTTAATCACATATTTTATTTTAAAGGTAGTTCAAGATGCCATGTTTCAAACGGTTAATATTTAAGTCATGTTTTATAGTTTTGAAATTATTTGTTTGTTGTTTGATAAAACTAAATTTATCTTTTATGTTTGTAATTTTGGAGATTTAATGTTATTTGTTTTATAAATTAATTTATATTTTTTAGGTATGGGGATTAACTGAAAACCGTGGGGATCCGTAAGGGATGAGTATGGGGACGAAAAAATTCTTGAAATGTTTAATGGGGATTCCCCAAAACCGTAACCGCAAGTGTTGGGGACGGAGTGGGGAATGCAAAACTGTCCCCGATCCGCCCCGTTGCCACCCCTAAAAATATGTTATTACTCAAATATGTAATTTTATATAATCTTTTTCTTATCCCTAATCCATCTAATTTCTCATATTTTTTTCTGATCAATTAATTTCTAATAATCTAATTTGCATTTTATTCCTGAGTATTATTGATCTAATGAAGGGATAATTTTAACTTATATGTTATGAGTTAAAATAATACGTAAATATATATGTTTCAACATTTTATCTATTAATTACATCAATATTATTTAAATCAAAGAGCTATTCCACTAAATAACAATGATTGAACTCTCACACATAAAATTACTAAAAGCTTTATATCGGAGGTCACTCAATTATTAGTAAGGTTATATTTAGGTTGCCCAAATATTAAAAAGTAACGATTGGGTTTTGGTAACTATCGGATCCCTCTTCCGTTAAAATACAAACGAACATCTAAAAAGGTTTTTTTATAATGGCAGTTTTAGTTCTAAAAACTTATACATTCTACCAATTTAATCCTTACTCAATAAATTTAACTCTTCATATTAAAAAAATATATCAATTTATTAAGTTTTATTCTCTCAAATTATTTGTTCTTCACCATTCATCATCATTTCTACTGGGTACTCGCGGTAACACGAGTTATACGAAAATTTGTTTAATAATAAAAATTCAATAACCTAAAAAGTTTAGTTATTAGTTTATTATAAATAAAAAGGAAAAAAAATAAAGGTCAATCAAAAATATGAAATTACTAGGAAAACTATACAATAATATGAAAACATGAATTTTTTTTACAAAATTACACGATAGCAATAACTAAAACTGAAAGGTTTTCATAAATAATTTTAAATAGATTGCAATGAAGTTAGTTTTAGTGTAGATACTAATTACATATCTAACATTAAAAAATAATTATAAATATCTTAACATTTAAAACTTTGTGTATTAGATTAATTAGTAGTTTTAAATGAAGTGCTCTAGTGTTAACGAGTGTATACAAGCAATTCTAGAGAAGAAAAATAACTAAATTGATATATTTTTAAAATGCGAAGGGTTACACTTTTTTTGAATTATGACTAAATTGGTAAAATATATACGTTTTGAGGACTAAAACTATCATTATACCAAAAAAAATTTGAAGTTCATTTGTATTTTAACGGAGGGGTAACCTGATCGTAACTAAAATTTAATTGAGTGACTCAATTGTAATTTTTTATAATTAAGTGACTCAAATATAACCTTACTAATAATTGGGTGGCCTTCAATGTAGTTACCCTAATTATATTTAGTTATGGGGATTATATAAAAAAAAGTATTTATGTTTTTCTCTTAATTTTATGGGTACTTGAATTTGGAGCTTTCGAGATAAGTGAATCCTTAAAATTCTGAGGAAAAGATGGGCTAGTTGAATACGGTGATTGGTTTTTGAAGAATTTGAGTTCGGAAGAATTTATGGTTTGTTATTTGTTTAATAGTATTAAGGTGATTATAATTGTGTATTTATTTAAATTTTTTGATAAGGTATAGACACCTTTTTGACAAAGTCGGATCTTCTAAAATAAATATTATACTCTTTTTTATTAGGACCACTTGTTGAGTTCGATTTTAAATTTTGAACTTAATTTTGTAAAGATGATTCGATGGCATAGAATAGTACGATATCGTGATATTTTCATGGTTATCATGTCAAGATCTGTCTTAATACAAAATCGTATTGGTTATGATGTTGATTGATTTCTTAGAAGCTTAAAATAATGCCTTGAAAGTTGACATTGTTTGTGGTATGAATATGATATATGAATTATGTGGTGTTTTAGACTTAAAAAACATGATACTAAATGTACTGTCAAATATATAGACTTGACTATTTGTGCATACGCATTATGATTAAATTAGATTAGATGTGATTGAAGTGCTTCAGACGTGTGATTATAGTTTTGACATGTTTAATGCATTCTTTGTTAATATATGTGTTCAATTATATGCCAGTTTATATCAAAACTTAAAATTTATTATGAATAGAACCAAACCAGCGGTTCCAGTATAAATGATGATGAGGTTCATCTTAGAAGATTTGAGTTCGAGCAGCTTTGTCTACAAGATGTGTGTACATCACTAAAGGGTTAAGAAAATGTATGAATACATATTACATTGTAATCCCCTTAAGACTATTCAAAAAATAAAAATAAAATGATGCTCTGAATATGATTTGCTATGAACAATACCGCTTTAATGTGACTCGAATCATAAGACTCTCTGATTCGTAAGTATGAGAAAACAAGTATCATGGCTGAGGGTGAAGAGAGAAATTTGAAATTAGAATTATTGAAGGAACAGAATTGGGGCTCTGGCAATCAAAAGAAGATTAGTTCTGAAGAACAAAACGGCAACATTCTGGGAGATGGAAGAAAAGTCAATGGATCCAACCTAGAAGGCGGCCCAACACGTGCTTGAAATTGAGCTGACATTATCATTAGAGAAAATCACGTTGGTGTTGACACATGTCATTAAATAACACAGTGTCCTGAATTTTAGTATATATTGATCCTCTATGTACTGAAGTTCCTTATGGTCGAATTAATGAAAAGTTACTACCTTTCTCTCAACTCTGTTTTTCCCTCTAAAATCTCTAAAATCTTCTTTATTTCTTGATCTTTCACAATTGAGCCGTGAAAATTTAACATAAGAGCTCGTTAATCGATCCCTTACAAACTTGGAAAAGCCAAAGAAAAATATGCAAATAGCAGCAAATGCAGACCTTGCTGCTATGCAGAAACAACTCACTCAAATCTAGACTCAACTTCAATAGATGGATGATGAAAATGTGACTCCCAAATAGTGGGATAAGTAAAAGATTGAATAAGAAGCAAGGTTCGTTTAGTTTGAAAGCATGCTAAGCACCACTCAAGGCTACATGAAAAAGATTTTTCATATACTGACCAAGCAGACAAAAGGACTGAGTCTAGGAAGCACTGACACCCCTACTCTTGAGCCATCCCGGAAAAGAAAAAACAGGTAAACAACCAGTGTCAGCTACTGTTATTGATGAACATGAAAGGTATACATATAAGCCTGATGAACCTGGAGTGTTAGCCTCTAAGCCTAACCAGAACCAAAATACTCCTTACACACCTTTACCTCCAACCAAATTGAAATTGGGAGAAGAACTAAAGGAAGACCGTACATGTTTGAAAAAATACCCAACATAACACTTTTTCTATATTAAAAGGAGTGGCCTTTAGGCCTAAACTAGAGTTACATATGTTTGATGAAACTAACTCTAGAAGATAGGTGAAAAAATGTGAGAAATATTTTTCCTACTTGAAATACGTGAAGAACAGAAACTAGATTTGGTCTTTATGCATTTGGTGGGTAAAGCTGAAGCATGGTTTGATGGCTACATTACACAAAAGCATAGACTTACATGACATGAGTTTGCTGCTGATTTATGTTATAGGTTTTGTGATAAAACTTATACAGATATCATAGAAGAATTCAACAAGTTAGCTCAGAAAATTATTGTTGATGATTGTCAAGACAAGTTTGAGGAGTTAAGGCCTTATATGACTCAATAGAACCCACACTTGGGTGAAAATACTTTGTATTCAGCTTCATCAGTGGATTAAAGGAAAAAATAAGGCACATGGTGAATATTCACCAGCCTGGAATCTTGGTAGAAGTTTGCATACAGGCATATTGTATGAGTTATTACTAGAATTTGAGACAAGGAAGTTTAAACCTCTTTCAAAACTCCTACCTGCACTAGCCAAAATACTACCCAAAAAACCCTCACTCCATTACCTACCTTACAACCAAAGATCACCAACTAAAACAACACCAAACAGTCATTACTGGAATATAGGAGAGCTAATAACATATGTTCAAGTGTGGTGACAAGTTCACTCCAAGCCACCAGTGCAAGCTTAAACAACTGAACTTGATGGAGGAAGAGAAAAATCAGTTAGAAAATGAGACAGATAGAGGAGATGAGACTGATCATGTGATGGATAAGAATGTTGAGGAAGGATTGAATATATCCATCAATACACTCACATGAAATGCAGGGCATAGTACACTGAGAATACAAGGTACTATTAAAGGGAGGCCACTGAGTATTTTAATTGACAGTGGTAGCATCCACAATTTTGTCAATGCTGGATAGGCAAAAGAAGGAGTGAAAGTCATACCCACTGCTCGATTAGTCATCACAGTTGCCAATGAGGAAAAGTTGTATAGCCAGGCTAAATCTAAACAGCTTGTATAGAAAATGCAGGGACACCAATTTGAACATGACTTCAAGGTGTTAATTATGGGGGCAGTGACATGGTATTGGGAGTAGATTGAATGAAAAGATTTAGCCATGTCAGCTTGGACTTCAATCAAATGACACTGACTTTTCAAAAGTAAAATGAATTGATTGTTCTAAAAGGGGGCCAGAAACATCCTACTGTTAAGGTTATTTCTGTGGAAAAATTTCAAAAGATTACTGAGAAGGATGCAGATTTGATGGGGGAGATATATTTGCTGAGCATTGAAAGAGAAAAAGCTGAGATCAATCCAGAATTGAAGCAAGGACTTATGACCATGCTTTAGTGCTCAAGGAAGGGACCCATCCAGTAAATCTAAGACCTTACAAAATCTCACACTACTAAAAAACAAAAGTAGAAAAATAAATTGAGGAAATGTTGGTTTTCTCAATCATAAAAACCAACAAGAGTCCTTCTGGATCCCCTTGCTTGTTAGTGAAGAAAAAAGATGGCTCTTGGAGACTTTGTGTAAACTACAGGCAATTAAATGCAATGACTATTAAAAACAAGTTTCCATATCCTATGGTAGAAGACTTGCAATTTTTTTTCAAAGATAGATCTCGAATTTAGTTATTGGAAGATTAGAGTGAAGCAGAAGGATATCTATAAGACTGATTTTCGAACACACCAAGGCCATTTTAAATTTAAGGTCATGCCATTTGGATTGACAAATGTACCTGCCACCTTTCAATCCTTGATGAACACACTGTTTGAACCCTACTTAAGAAGGTTTGTCCTTGTCTTTTTTGATGATATCCTGATTTACAACAAGCACTTATCTGATCAATGTAAACATTTGGAATTGGTTTTGAATATCTTGAGAGCTAACAAACTATATGCAACGAAGTCCAAGTGTTTCTTTGGCCAAGACCAAGTGGAGTACTTGGGTCACATTATATCTTCCAAGGGAGTAGATACTAATCAATCTAATGTTGAGGCAATGAAAGAGTGGCCCTTATCGAAGACATTAAAAGCACTTAGAGAATTTTTTAGGGCTCACGAGTTACTATAAGAGATTCATTAGAAATTATGACAGTATTAATAAACCCTTACTAATATGCTTAAGAATGATAATTTCTGTTGGAGCCCTAAAGAAGAATCAACTTTTCTGAAATTGAAGGATGCAATGTGCAAAGTCCCAGTCTTAGCCCTTCTTGACTTTTCAAAGACATTCTGCCTTGCAAAAAATGTCAGTTCAAGGAAAATTGGGGCAGTCCTTTCCCAAAAATAAAGACCTTTAGCTTTTCTTAGCAAGGCTCTTAGTCCAAGACAGAAATTTATCAATTTATGAGAGTTAGTATTTGGCTATTCTTCTGGCTGTTAGTAAATGGAGACACTACTTTGAGTGTGAACCCTTCATCATTAAGACTGACCATGAAGCTCTTAAGCACCTTTTAGAGCAAAAACTCACCATTACCATCCAAAAAAAAGACTCACTAAATTGCTAGAGGTCATATTATGTTATTTATTACAAAAAATGAAGGAAGAATATTGTGGCTGATGTCTTATCCAGGCAGGATCCAGAATTAGTTTAAATGACAACCACTGCCATTATTCCATTATGGGTAAAAGAAGTAGAGTATAGTTACAACACAGATAAATTTGCTCAAGAGAAAATTACTGCAGCTAGCATACAAACTACATGAGATCAGAATTTGACTTATACAAAAGACATTTTGAGATATAGGGAAAGGGTTTATATTGGACAGACTGGCAGCCTGAGGCAACAACTTCTTTCTCAGTTGCATGACTCTTCTTTGGGCAGACACTTTAGTATGCAAGCAACATAAGGAAAAATGAAACCTTTTTTCTATTGGCCCGGAATGAAGAAAATGGTCTAGGAGTATGTCAGACAGTGTGACATTTGTCAGAGAATTCAAGATTAACATATCCTTAAGTCTGGATTACTACAACCTTTGTCAACTCCTACTTAGGCATGGGAAGTCATCATTATGGATTTTGTGGAGGGGTTTCCTAGATCACTAAGGTTTAATGTTGCTCTAATGATTGTAGACAAATACACAAAGTGTATCCATTTCATTCCATTGGCTCATCCATTTACAACAACTGAGGTGGCAAAAATGTATTTGAATCACGTTTACAAGTTACATGACAATCCTAAGGTTGTTATATTTGACAAAGATAAGGTCTTAACTAGTATTTTGGAATGAATTATTGAAGAAATTGGGTACTAATTGACTGTTCAGCACAACCTACCACCCTGAAACAAATGGTCAGACTGAGCGGCTGAATCAGTGCCTTGAACAATATTTAAGGGGGTTTTGTTTCTTAAAGCATAAGGCATGGGCTACCTGGATCTCCCAAGCATAGTGGTGTTACAACACCAACTTCCACAGTACCTTAGGTCTCACTCTCTTTAAAGCATTATATGGATATAAGCCCCAAGAGATGGAGTGGCCAATTGATTCTACAATTCAAGGAGTTCTAGATACATTATCTATCAGCGCAACTATCACAAAGCAGTTGCAAGATAATTTGATCAAAGCTCAGGCACGTATGAAGCAATATGTAGATAGTAAGCGATATGAAATAGAATACTCAGTGGGAGATGAAGCTTACATGAAGCTCTAACCATATCGCCAATCTTTTGTTGCCCTCATGAAGAACATTAAATTGACTGCTCACTTTTTGGTCCCTAAAAAATCATCAAAAGAATTGGGAAGGTTTCTTATCAATTACTACTTCCAGACTTGGCCAAGATTCATCTGATTTTTCATATCAGTCTACTCAAAAAAATATGTGAGATAAAATTTGTACCTCACTAGATCCTCTTGATGTTAATGAAGATGGCCAAATGAAAATTTATCCCCTGAAGGTCCTTGATAAAAGGATGGTGAAGCGCAAAAATCGTGTAGTTACTTAGCTCCTGGTTTAGTGGATGAACATGGGTCTAGAGAATGCAACTTGGGAGGATTTCACGATGCTTTAGTCTTAAATCCCAGATTTTGATTATTGGGGACAAGAATCGGTTGGAGAGAGGAGTATTGTCGTGGTTGAGGGTGAAGAGGGAAATTTGAAATTAGAATTATAAAGAACTGGGGCTTTGACAATCAAAAGAAGATTAATTCTGAAGGATAAAACGACAGTGTTTTGGCAGATGAAAGAGAAGTCAATAGATCCAACTTAGAGGGCGGCCCAGCACGTGCTTGAAATTGACTTGGCATTACCGTCAGAGAAAATTACGTTGGTGTTGACACATGTCATTAAATAACACAGTGTCCTAAATTTTAGTATATACAGATCATCTATATACTAAGATTCCTTATGGTTGAATTAATGAAAACTTGCTACCTTTCTCTCAATTCTATTTTCTCCTCTAAAATCCCTAATTTTTTTTATTTCTCAAATCGTTCAAAATTGAGTTGTGACAACAAGTATGAAGGCTGACCTCACATCAAAGTAACAATGTTTATGCAAGGATGAAGTTGGGTTAAGGAAGAAAGAATGTTATATCTAATTGGGTTCTTTTATATTGGCATGGGGTCTGAGGGCCATGTGACACCCCTTGTTCAATTTGGTAGTTTCACACGAATATCGGACGTTATTTTTAAAGTAGAAGAGAAAACAAGACTAAGTTAAAAAAATTTAAGTTGTAATGGCACATCAATCATAAAAATGACAATATTGTATGAAGAAGATTTTTATACACAAGTTGTATAAGTTTTAGTTTGCACAAGTTTGTTAATTTTAGGGATTAGGCTGTTAGTTTATGGATTTGCTTGTAGTGTTTAGAATTTAGAATTTAGTGTTTAAGTTTAGGAATTTAAATTTTAAATTTTAAAGAAGGGTTGTGTAATATTTTTTTACACAAACTTGTGTATCAAGATATAGCTCATATTTTATTTATCATGCAAGGAACATAGGTTTTGAATAAATGAACTGTTCCTAAAATCAGATTAATTATTAATCGCACGCATAAGTGTGCTTTCTTATACAAGACAATTGGACCCAATTGAATGCAATTTAACCCTTTAGGGGTATATAAGCGATTATTGAAGACTAATATCATTAAATTACTATTGATTATCAATGTGGCCCTTTAGATCTGACCCAAACTTGTAGGCTGAGGTTGGGGGTGTTACACAGCGTTATAGACATGATCATGGTCGCCTCCTATTTACATCAACTATATATCGCATAAGCAGATCTCAAACTCAAGACTATGTATATGCAGAAAATTTATGTCGAAAAATTCACCTACCAAAATTAAGTGTACAAGGTCAGTCCGGTTTAATCAGGACAAAACCCTAATTAACAATTGTCAAAGAGGGAAAAAATAAGTCATATTATGCATGAATCGACTTACGACTTACTATTTTGAGACGTTTTAGTTAGTAATACACTGAAGCGTATAATTTAAACGCATGTATTCATTTATTTATTCATGATTAAGGTAAACACACAATGAACGCCTCAAGTGAAATAACTTCAAATAATTTAAGTTTAATTTCTCTTTGCTCCAATCCGAATTGTTATTAATTCAAACTAATACATTTATATCTCTATTTGTATTCAATCTTGTTCCAATAATTAAGATAAACTATCTCATGTTATTGGGCTTTAGAGAATATAATAATCCTGATTTGTAAGTAATATATATTTAATTTTAAAACAATATACATATCATAATTAAATATATGAATATTAAAATCATGGCAAATCAGGGTCTTTAATGTTCAATGTATGAAGATAGACTAAATGGTAAGCAATATACATATCATATATATATTTGCAACTTTTCCTTCAAATTATTTTTTAGTTTTTATTTTAGGAGTGTCTTTCCAACGACGATATTAGTGTCGTCGTCTGACTTTTTTTTTACTTTTATTTGTTATTTTTCTTTATTTTTAGTCTTAATAAGAATATCTTTGTTTTAAATTCTCTCGTTTCACACTTCATGTTTTTTATCAACAAAAGTATGATTTTATTAGCGTAAAATCATACAACCAACATTTACACGTACCTCATTAAAAACCCCCATGCAACCTAGATGGAGGAAAAAGTATGACGTGTAGATGTCAAACGAACATAAAATGACACACCCAAACATACACAACTAAAGTCCCAACAAAACGAACACACCCCTTACCCTCAAACCAACAGAAGCAACACATGCCTACCCTAAAGTTCACCCCGCACTCTACACACGACACTCAGCTCCCATCCCCAACACACCACATTCACGCCCATGCCACATACCAATCACCCACTCGTCACCCCCTCTCCCCCTCCAGTAACCCAATGCATCCTATAATCCTCACCATCCATGCACCACTCACAACCCAATCCACCTCATGCCCTCCACGAAGGCACAACACACCCCACAAACACACCCAGCAACTCATAAACCTTCAACAACATACGCGACGCCAATCCGATTGAGTCACCCCTCCCATCGCCAAAGCATACGCTATACTACTAGCCTCGCGTAACACATTATGAAAACATACACACGATAGGAGGCGACAAGCTTCATCTATCAAACGGAACCAAGACCATAATCTCCACGGCCTCATTTCCCGATGTTCCACCCAAGACACCGCCACTCGTGAATCCGATTCAATGATGACACAAGGTACCGTTAAGTTCAGCTCTAATAAAAACTCTAATGCGGACGCAATCACACACACCTTCGCCCCATTAGAGTCCATCACCCCTAACGGTCCAGCAAACAATGCAAAAATCTTTCCTTTCTCGTCTCGCAACACACCCCCACATCATGTTGGTCCCGGGTTACCTCGAGCCGCCCCATCCACATTAAATTTTAACACCCACGAACATGGTGGAGACCAAACCGTCAATGGCTGCGATACGTCCCCACCTCCCGTTGGAACACATTGACGCGGACAATTCCACCAAGCGGACTCTCCCACCAACTGCCCCTCTTGTGTTACCTTGATCCAATGCAACGATCGTAATTTAATTAAAAATATAACTCCATCCATTACCATTCTTTTTTGCCGAAAAATGACCTCATTACGAGCAAGCCATACGGACCATAACAAAGCTGCACAACCCGCAATCCACCAATTTCGTACCAGCCCCCGGAACTCCCCCTCATAACATTGGCCAATTAATTCTTGTATCGTCCTAGGACGCACCAACACCATGTCCCACCATTGAAAAAAAATTTATCCCATATACCATATATAAATGGGCAATACAACAAGATATGATTTAGTTCATCATCCCCCTCTTCACACCATACACAACGCACCGAACTATTCCCCAACGGAACTCCTCGATCTCTCAAAAAACATAAAGTCGGCAAATGATCAATGAGAACAAACCAAAGGAAGCATTGTACCTTGGGTGGCACATCAATATTCCATACAATAAAATTTTCCATTTCCCCCTCTGCGACACCATAACTTGTCATTAAATGTAACAACTCTTTCGTAGAAAACTCGCCTCTCACATTTGGGCACCAAATTATCTGATCGTCGCGTCCCTCACTTAACCACCAGCCCCGCACCACTTCCCTCAACTCGGACACCATTTTTTGTTCGAATTGACGCAGCTCACGTCCAAAAAAACCATTCCATTCGTCGTGATCAAAATAGACCCCCTCACATAATCTACCACGCATACCGTTTTATTCACAGCCAATCGAAATAATCTCGAAAAAAACTAACTTCAAAGGCTTATCGATACACCACGTGTCATACCAAAACAAAATACGCTTCCCATTTCCCACCAACCATTTAAACCGATTTTCAGCCATGTAATCAGCCACACTTTCATTTTCCTGAACCATCACAATTTGTTTCCATATAGTCGACATCCGATTTTGATTGGCACAATTGACTCTCCAAGATAAAACTTGTTCTCCGTACTTCGACACAATTAACTCACGCCAAAGAGAATGACGTTCAATCGCGTAACGCCATGTCTATTTGGCCAATAGAGCAATATTGCGCAATTGTAAATCCACCACACCCAACCCCCTACTCTTTTCGATCGACAAACTCTCACCGAATTAACACGACTCATTTTTCTTTTCAGCTCAACATCCCCCCATAAAAAAACACGTCTAATTTGATCAATCCTCGCAACAACCCCCTTAGATACAGCAAACACACTCATATAATATAAAGGTAAGGACGAGAGCACTGAATTTACCAGGACTAGCCGAGCTGCAAACGACAACGACCTTTTCTTCCATCCTGCTAGTTTATGTCGCACTTTCTGAATCACTGGTTCCCACATCGCGACACTCCTCGGATTCGTCCCAATGGACATTCCCAGGTATTTAAAAGGCAATTTCCCCGACTCACAGCCCAACACCCGTGACATTGCCTCAACTACACTCTCCTCAACTCTAATCGCATATACACAGGATTTGGAAAAGTTAATATGCAGTCCCGAACCATACTGAAATCCCATCAAAATACGTTTGATCTGAATTGCTTCCTCCACATTCTCACTTAAGAAAATCAAAGTATCATCCGCAAATTATAAGTGTGATATACGGAATTCTGACGTAACACTCACACCTTTAATCACTCACTGCGCCATCGCCCCCTCCAATAAGCAATGTAATGTTTCCGCCACCACCACAAACAACAACAGCGATAGTGGATCACCTTGTCTAACTCCACGCTCCATGGGAAAAAATTTCGTCGCACTCCCATTAATTAAGACCGCTAACCTAGCCGTTCCAATGCAAGATCGTATCCACCGTCTCCATCGCTGTCCACATCCCATTTTATCCAAAACATAATCCAAGTAATCCCAATTTAAGCAATCATATGCCTTTGCAAAATCCAACTTTAATAAAACACCCCCATGTCCCTTTCCGCCTTTTTCAACGAGTGTACCACTTCATTCACGAGCAAAACCACATCAATAATTTGCCTTCCTTTAATAAAAGTCGTTTGAGTGTCACTAATCAACTGACTCGCCACCCTTTGAAAACGATTGGCAAGCACCTTCGCAAATATCTTGTACACTGAATTCAATAGACAAATTGGCAAAAATCGATCACTTCCCTCACCCCTTCCTTATTCGGAATAAGAACTATGTATGAATAATTACTCTCTTTCGGCAAACATCCAAAAGAATAAAAATCATGAAAAAGCGCCATCACATCCTCTTTGACGAACGACCAACATTTACGATAAAATTCAAATGTATACCCATCTGGCCCCGGGGCTTTACTACCGTCACAACCTCATATTGCTATTCGTACCTCCTCCTCGGAAAATGCCACCTCTAGCCCGTTTCGTTGTGCCTCACTAATTTGTCGCAAAATCAAAGCTGTTCCCATCGACCCATGTTTCTGTTTTTGCGCAAAGTGTGCTCGAAATTCCGCAGCTACACAACGCTTAAGCTTATCCGGCATCGATATCCAACATCCCTTCACCCAAAGCCCAGCTATATTGTTTCGCTCCCTCGAATCTTCGTTGCACGTTGAAAAAACTTAGTATTTTGATCACCCTCTTGTAACCAAATTGCCTGCGATTTTTGTCGCCATATTGATTCCCGAGATCTATTCAATTTCCACAAATCCGCATGCAGCCTTCTCCTCTCTTCCACCTTCTTGTCCGGTAAACCCCCTTGTCCCATTTTAATATCCAATTCCTCTATAAGAGATGTTGTAGCTTCAATTTTTTGCTCAACACTCCCAAACGAAGAGCGATTCCATATTCGTAGAAACTTGCGCAACCCATCTAATTTCTCAAGCAAGGATAACGATCGACCACTACAATTTGAATCCGATAATTTCTCCCATTCATTTTCCATTACTTGCACATACGCCTTTTTCTCCAACCAGCAATTGAGAAATCGAAATGGCCTAGGACCCCAATCCACTTCCCCACAAACTAGTTTTACCGGTGCATGATCCGACAAACCCTTAGGCAAGATAAATTGCACTAGTCCAGCGAAACGATCCACCCATTCCCCACTAACTAGAAAACGATCCAACCTACTACATTTATTACCCGAACCAAACCATGTGAAATTCTTCCCAGAAACTTTAACATCAATTAAACCCATCGTTTCAATAAATGTACCGAATTCGATCATACCTCTATTCGATCCATGGCAGCAACGTCGTTCCTCCTTAGATTTCACCACATTAAAATCACCCACAATGCACCACGGCAACACTCTTTTTTGCACATCGGCTTGTAAACACTCCTATAGCGCACACTGTCCCTCCACCGTACAAGGTGCATAAACATTCACCAAACTGCATTGCCAATCGTCCAAAACCAATCGACCCCATAATGCCACAAAGTTTTGGTTAATTTATGTCGCCTCCAATTGAAAGCGAGACGATTCCCAAATCACCAATAAACCTCGTGAATGACCACTAGCCGCAGAAAATAAAAATTCAAAAGTATCTGTATGCCAAACCCGTTTCACCACTTGCTCGGTAATCACCTCCAATTTTGTTTCCTGCATAAAAACCATCTCCCCATGATGTTGTCGCACTAACGATTGGATTGCTCTACACTTCGAACTCGCGCCCAAACCCTAGATATTCCACGACAGCATCCTCATTTCCGATTGCTATTGCAGATGTTCTTGCCGATGAAACAAATCGGCAATGTCCCTCACAATTCCCTCCTCATTCCCAATGGTGTTAGCCCCTAGCAACTTACATAAATTCACTGTAGCCCGAGCCTCTTGTATATTCTCTAGTTGTCGCACAGCCTCCTCCGTACTACCCTTCTTCTCAATCACAATCGTGTGTTTTTGTCGTTGCAATTTTTTTGATTTGTTACTTCCCTTATTCACCACACTCCTATTATCAACCAATAACTTAGAATCCAACCCACACCCCGCTACCTCCTCACACCACCTGTCACTTGAATTGTCCTCCGCAACCACTTCCACCACCAAGGCATGTGTCCGAGCTAAAGTCCCACCCGTCTCGGCATGCACTGGACATTCCACAAGACACGGGTCATGTCCTTCAATACCACTTCCAAGCCCTCGTAATACCATTGTCACACATTATTAGCCCCACATCCTCATCCGACATCCAACCTCTAGAGTACATAGGGGAAACATTAGAATGTTCCACACCCAATGTATTCCGAGCCATAGTAATATACTCCTCACGGACATTGGCATCATCGCCCACATCGCACTCTTGTGCTTTAGTATCACCTCCGTTGTTCTCACCATATCGAATGTGAGCATCCCCAGCCTCATCGTTCATCTTTATCGTCATATCCTCCTCGCTCCCTTCAGATTTGGTTACCTCCATACATTGTCGACAACCTTTCTCATCCATCATCGGCTCAAATTCAAGTACAAGAACCTTATATACATGTTGTCCCACTTTAAAATCAAGAATTCCCTCAATACACTCCACTTGGTCCGTCTCCACCATCACTTCACCTCTCTCAAAAGATGTAGGTTTCGTGATCGACTCCTCATATTTAATCAAACGCCCCCACCTCGCAACCACCCTCTCAAACGACCCTTTCGAACAAGCGTGAATTGGAATTCCTCGAATTGAAAGCCACGCTCTCCGATTACCTTTGTCTATTTCCGGCGACCACTCCTTTACCGCACTAAACCATTTCAACAGCGCCCCGGAGTTCAACGTTTCAGTTATGTTCAATTCATCGGCAAAAATAAGTAGAATTCTGGATCCCGGTATGCACATAATTGACAAATTCTTCAGCCCCTCCGCGTGCAATTCTTTTGCCAACGTAGCTAATCCTTTTGCTTGCCGACACCACCCCACAGCGCAATTCCTTAACGTATCTAACTTATTTTCATCAATCTCTCCAATTACGCCTTCCTCCTACTTCTCTCTTCTCCCTTCAATCGATACATTTTCCGTTGCCTCCCTTCTTACCGATGAACTCCCCGTTGAATCCTTTCTCCATCTAACCCAATTCTCATTCCGTTCATACCAGCGCCTCGATGTTTCTTGCGTGAACGAGATCGAAATTCGTGATCCATATATCCATAACCTATCTAGCCTATCCATCACCCATTGTGCCTCCACTCTCGATTTCATTCGCACAAA
The DNA here is from genome assembly GCA_958450335.1 of Hibiscus tridactylites. Lineage (NCBI taxonomy): Eukaryota > Viridiplantae > Streptophyta > Magnoliopsida > Malvales > Malvaceae > Hibiscus > Hibiscus tridactylites. The sequence goes on from OY288273.1 coordinate 78,993,767, forward strand.
CCCAAATCGCTCACCAAGCCGCGTTCTCTTTTTCGGAATAAAAACATCTAATACCTGCCCATGGCGATCGAATACTTGCCATAACCCTTTCTAGTGTAATTGTGCCGATAAATTTCTCACAAGCAGAGCCCAGCCTCTATTCCGAATATTCTCGATCGGAAACTTGTCTACACCACTCCGCTCACCTGAGTCAATCTCCCTGCCTCCGGCCATTGCAAAATTCTATCCCTTTCACACTTCATGTTGTGTTTGTTCGTCTGTATCTGTGGCACTATTTTCGTCTCCCTTGTAGCAAGTTTTTTGTTTGTCTTTATGGTAATATGGTGTTCGTATAGCAGTCATCACGACACACTATTTGTTCAAGGAAGATCGGCAGTTTAATATGGTTAAATTTCCTTTTGTGGTAGTTTGTCGATGCAATCAGAGCCGTTAGCAGAGTAATCTACAAGATTGATTTTCTCGATCTCCACTCATACAATCAATAGAGCGTCTAGTTAGAAGAAACATATAAATTCTCATGAGGGTTATTGAATTTTCTATAAAAAAAAATTAACGACATATTCATGGGAAGGTTCAGTCTTTTTCCTTCACGCTCTTTGTGCTATATGTATTATTTTACCTTCACAAGATTTCTTAGAAGACTTGATCTTTAAAAAAAATCTTCTTATGATTTGAGTGAGTTGTATTTATTGTATCATTCATTATTTTTAATTAAAATCCAATTTCTTGTCCCTATTAGGGGGAAAACTTAATAGTACAAAGATAATTTGATCTTAGTCTGAATAGGGCCCGCCACATAATTTGCTAGTAGGTGAAGTTTGAAGTATGGATCGGCATCTACCTATTGCAGCTGGTTGTTATATGCCAAAATCACATGAACCCCAACTTCCAAACCTACCCTCTATTTTAACATCATTTCATTTTAGATTGGGCAAATATCAAATATTACACACAAACTTAAAATCAATAGTATAATGTGATAATTAAAGTTTAATTTGATGTATATATATATATAACTATAAATTTATATTAATTGATAATTAAAATATGGATTTGATCCATTGATCACATCTTAGATAATAAATAATTGAAGTTATTTATGTAATTGATAAAGATAATTATTTGTGCACACGGTAAGGGTTAATTTACGTTTTAGATCACTGAATTTAGCATCCACTCTCATTTAAATGACAAGCATTTAATTTTTAATAAAATTACAACATTCAACTTTTATTATTAATAAACCAAGTCATTTATCACCATTAAATAATAGTAACAAAAAACTGAAATTGGCATTTCTACTTATTGTATTTTTCACATAACATCACCAAATAAAGTTTAATTGATTATTTAAATAATTTTCTATGTGAATTTTTTCAAATATTTTATTTAAATAAATTCAAAGCAAAATAACTGAAATGACTATAAATTCTAATAAAAAAATTTTTCAATTGTCAATTAAATATTATTTGATGATAATATGTGAAAATATGTTAATTAAAAGTTTTAATTTCAACTTTTTCGTTAGAATTATTTAATCGTGTTTGTATATGTGACTTAATTTATTGAAAACAAAAATTGAATGGTGTAATTTGATTAGATAAAAAGCTTGTGATATAAATGAAAGTTTGAGTTAAGTTTAGTAATTTAGAATTTAAATTACCCGCAATAAATAAACTAAAAGAGTTTTGACATTATTGAGGATGATATTGACTTGTGAGTACTAAATATTAAATAAAACTTACGCATAATTTTAAGATTTATCCTTTTAAAATTAATTGAAGTAGAAATACATAAAAACAACGTAGTAAATTAACATAAAAGATTTTTTTTGACAAATAAAGGTTTTCATTCGTTGCACATGTCTTGGATCTGCCCATATTTGAACCTAAAAATATTGGCAATAGCATGTGCATTGCAAGCATATATTTGTTGGATTAGAATTATTCCAAACTACATAGAATTTCGAATAAGAAAGAAATAATATCAAAACACACGTTTTAGACGAGAATATATTTTGTCGAAGTAGCATTCTAACATATTAATAATCATTTCATCTTTGTAATAAGTGGCGGAGGCACAACTCCGTGCCCACTTAAAAAAATAATAGTTTGTTAAATATTAATTTTATTTATTTGTGTTCACCTTAGAATTTATTTGTACCCACTCTTAAATTAAGCTAATGTGGTTAAATGTTAATATGGTCGGTGCTTAATGTAAGAAAAAATAAATTCTTCAATCTAGTCAAATGATTAAGATAAGAGAAATATTATAAAGTTGTGAAATCTTCAATGACGATAGATTAAGAATAAAAAATAGTATTTTTTTTTTAGTGCCCCTATCTATACTCTAACACTAAAAAATTAAATCATACACTCTAACCCTAATTTTTAAATCATACACCATACACCTTAAACTCTAAGCCTTAAACCATATTTTTTAATGTTGGGCGTAGCTAGAGGAAAATGGAACACACTCAAAGCAAAGAGCTTATGTCGCTTGATTGTCAGCTTAAGAATTATGTTATTAATGTTTGTTCAGATAAAAGATTTTGTGAACTAAAATGACTTTTTAATTTATCTGAAAAATGGTTGAGACAGTGAAACATGTTGTATACCCACTTGTGTATTTACTTTTAAAGTTAGCTTTGATTCTACAGGTTACAATCACAACAATAAAAATAACATTCTTTGTGATGCACTTTATAAAGAATCATCACAACTGTATGGTGTTAGACTTATTTAAATATTGTTTTAGTGTTTAATGTATTTTTTTAATATTATATTTATGATACTTACAGATTATATGTTAGATTGTATATTACGTGAAAATTAATAAGTTTGTAGTTGATATTTTTACTTTTTTTCTCTGATTTAAAAGATGTTTATCATATTATAGAACATTTTAGTAGGTTAAATTTATAATCTAAATTTATATCACTATTTTACAAATTTTAAGTTTATTTTAATTTATTTGATAAACTATCATAAAAATTTAAGAAATTAAACATATTAAACGTTTATAATTAAAATTTCACAAAATTATTTTAACAGAGATTAACGAAGATATGAAAATATAAAAAATATATATTTAATTTTTTAATCTAATAATTATATTAATAATATGATAAATATATAGTGTTTGCAAATTTTAGATAGTATAATAAAAATAGTTATATAACTTTTTATGTAGATATTTTTAACTTAGTATTGAAAGTTTAACATGTTAAAGTAAAAATATAACACATGGATAATTTGATAATTTTTAGTTTTAGGTGATCCAGGGACGGAACCCCAACCACCGGTAGAGGAAATTTTTTTTACCCTTTGATTCTTTATATTTTTCCTGAAAAAATTGAGATAATTGTGAATTTACCCCCACCTTTCAAAATTTATGGTTTGCCCCCCAACTTTAACTCCGTCCTTGAGGTGATCTTATATTTCTCCAACCAAACACAATAATTTTGCATTCCTACCAAATAAATCAAACAAGATAATGTAATATTCTCAAGGTAATATTACATTCTGAAAATCTCATTCTCAAAAAATGATCTTATATTTCGTGAACTAAACGTACCATTAAGTTTTATTTGTTTTCATAATCTTAACCTTTTTCTGCTGGTTTTGTGAGCTCGGAGTAGTGTCGCTTAGTGTAGAATTGTATTAGTAATTTATTGTCGTAGTGTTTAAGAACCGATAAATTGAAAAAAAAATGAAATAATTTGATGTTGTATGGAATCAGTTTAGAAACAAATAATTGCAGGAATATTTGAAGACTAATAGTGTTATGTGCTTTTTAAAATTAAAATAGCCTGTTATTGATTTTTTTTACATTATGTTTTTTTAATTAAAATTTTAATTTAGGACTAATAGTATTATCACTGTTTGATATTTTTGTTTTTTGGATTTAATTGTTGACTAGATTATTTATTTTTTAACCTCGGAAAATTGCTTTAGGTATGTATATGAAATTAAAATTTTAATTTAAAGTATCTTTTATGCTATCTTGATTGGTACCATCATTTAAAGTCTAAGACTTGCGGTCTCGATTGGTATAAATTTTATTATCTTTCTCTTTAGACTATTTTTGTAATTATTTTCTAATTTTGTAGGTATAAAAATCACATTTTAGTAGAAATTGAGGGAGCAAAAGGACGTGCGAAAAGTGAAGTTGTAAGACTTACTGAAAATACAGAAAAACAAGAGGAAACTAACATTTAACTCCAAAAAATAAGAAAGCTTAATGTGAAGAACTTATTGTCCAAAGAAAGACTATTGAGAAATATACCATGAAACTCCAACAAGTAAAAAAGTTATTTACATGTTTGGCAGATGAACAATTAAATTGAAATTTATTTCCCAATTCATATCAATAAAAAAATTCTATAACTAGCGATGTAAGTACAATATTTAAATAAAATAAACAATACATTTTAATCAGTACTTTCTTATAAAGGATTAATTATTTTTTTATGCTAATTAATTTATTCTTTTATCTTATTGTATATTTTGTAGGAAAATGCTCAAGAAGAGATTTTGGTGTAGAGGACATGACTTGGACTTCAGTTTAGTATATTTATATTTTACTATTAAAATTAGGGGAAATGTTCTATGTACTAACGGTTGAAATTTTGTTTTCTAGAAGTGCTTAGTTTTTAGGATTTAGATGTTAGGGTTATAATTTTAGTGCTTGTGGTTAGGTTTTAAAGTTTCGAAACATATTTTATGGCTTAAAGTTTAAAATTTAAAGTTTAAGGAGTAGGGTCCTAAAAGAGACATGTGCTAGCTTTGAAGCTCGCTTGTGAGAAAGAAAAGCTTTTTACTAACGATGCATCAAATAATTTTCTTTAAAATTTTGTATTATGAACTATCTAGTTTTTTAGTTTATTTTGGATATATTTTATGTATTAGTATTATTTACATTTTAGTTTTTTATTTACTTTCAAATACAATAATTGTCTTCGTGTTGTGAAAATGGCATTGATAATTAAAAATATATTTATGAAATTGTACAATTTATCCACTGATAACATCTTTGGTAATTTAAAATATTTAAACAAAAAATTATTAATTATTAGTGACGAGACAAGTCTAAATGTATAACTAGTGAAAAGACATTCATTGATAACATCTCTAAAGAAACTGTTATTACGATATTTTTGTCGCAACTTTAATTATTAGTGTCAAATAAATTAGTCATAATACAAATAGTTACTATTACCCTATTTTGTAAAGAGAAGTTTGAGCAAGAATTAGAGATTTGAAAAGTCAAATTTGTTAATATTATTGTTTGGTGAACAACGGATTGTAGTGAAATCGCTATTTTTAAAAAATCTCATAATAACCTAAATTAAATATTTTCTCAATAAGTTAATCTTATTTACTTTTTTTCTTTTTATTATCACATATTTATACATGTATTTAAATTTATTAATTAATTAATTAATATTAAAATAATTATGTAAATAATAAATCAATATATAAATCATTCGAATATGTTTAGAAAAATTATATTAAAAATAATTTTATATATCTAATTAATATTAAGTAGATACAAAATATTGATAACTAATAAACTATTCAAACAAGTATTGAATATAATCATGTCCTTATATGTCATTTTGCTTGTTTAAATAATCTTACGACTATCATTTAATTTTACCAAACACTTTTATACAATCAGCTAATACAATTCGCTAGTCAAATCAGCTAATGCAATCAGCTATCAGCTATCAGCTAATGTAATCTGCTATCCGCTAATTGCCAAACATGACTTATAATTATTTTATTATTTATAATTTTAAAATAATTATTGTATCGGACATTTAGCCACAAAATTTTCTTATTATGAAATATTTTCTTTGTCATAAAATATATTCTCCTGACAAAAAAAACTACTACAATTACTAATATTATATTATCAAACATTTGGTCATAATAAAATACTTATTGCGACAATTTGTTGGTCACAAAAAGTATTTGCAGTGTCACACAAATTTGTCACAATTTTTATTAATTACAGTGTTCAATATTTTGTCACAACAAAACATGTTGTGACGAACTTTTCTATCATAACATTTATTTTTAGTATCAAAAAAGGCTTAATAACGAATTTATCGTGCCCATTTATTTTATCACATATAATAATGATAACAATATCTTTACGATACAAAGGCTTTTTATTTCACAACAATAAAAGTCTTTTTTACTCTTTTATATATTAGGAGATTTCACTTAGAAAAAAAATTCCATACTAATGAATTTAAGTTCATAAATAGACACAAAAAAATTTGTCACAGATATAATAATAATGGAGTTATAAGTGACGATAGGTGACAACCTTAAATGTTTATTACTATTCATTTTAGTATCAAATCTTAATACTTTTAGTGACCGTTTTCACTATCGCTGAAAGTGTGTTTTCTCGTAGCGTACCTTTTGTTATAATCAAGTGATTCAAAGAAAGCAATTTGCTATAGATGTGGGGTTTATATCAGTTGCAATAGAAAGTGATTCGAAAACAATTATAACAAAAATTCAATCTAAAGAGATGGATCATTCTGAGATTAACTCACTTACTTGAGATACAAATTTAGTTTGGCTGGCAAAAAGTGATACAAAATGGCACATGCAATGAAAACAAATGACTTCAGAATGACAACAGATCAGTTTTGGGTGGAAGATGCACCTAAAAAAACTGTTCATCTAATCAGAGCAGAGTCGTTTTAGACATTTTTGAGGCTTTGAGCAAAAATTTAAAATTAGACCCCTATAAAATGCAATCATTTTTTATTGCTTAAAATATTTAATTTAATATCTTATTAATAAATTATAAAAACATGATTAAACTTTATTTTCATTGTCTTGTTAAGAAAAAATGAAGAAATTGAACTGTGGGTATGATATGAAGCTTGATTTTGAACAATAAATACACAAAATTAAAAATATCGCATCATTTCTTTTACTGTTAGATTGGAGAAGAATAACAGAGAGAATTAAATTTTGAAATTTAGAAAAACGAATTAAATTTTACTGTTAGATTATTTTATACGTGTGATAAATTAAAAAATAAAAAAAATTAGAGGCACTATGTTAACCGAAGGCCCTGAATAGACGTTTATGATGCTTTCCATTTTGAGATGCCATTGAATCAGAGATTCTTGGATCCACCATATACCTCTACTTTGGAGGCGGAACTTCATTCTTCAGAACTTTTTTTAGACGTACATTGGCTTGTCCTCAGCTTCTTTTCTTTGGTTTATATTCTTTTCTAACATAAGATTATGAATGGTTGAAACTCTCCTTCTTGTCAAGTTTTTTTCGACAATCTCTCTAAAAGATGCATTTTGTATGTTTCAATTGTCTTTTCAACTTACTTTGCTTTATTTTTATTTGGCTAAAGGGTCAAATTTGCCCCTGTAGTAATCCGAAATCAGCAATGTTGCCCCTAATTTTTTTTCCCCGTAATTTTACCTTCAAAGTCAGTCAATTGTAGAATGTTCCCCTTTGACCGATTTTGACCGTTAAATGCTGACGTGGCAGTTAATGGTGCTGACGGGGCAATTTTACCCTCGAAGTCATTCATGTAATTTTGACCTCGAAGTCATTAATTGCAACACTTTTACCCTTGGTTTATTTAGTTTTTGAATAAAATTGGATAAATAATTTGGGTTTTTTCGAGTTGAACTTTAACAAACAGAATACATGAAAAATCGATTAACAAATTGATGTAAATATCCTTTGAGTCCCTAGTAATTTTAAAAATAAGCAAAATGAGAACTCTCACAAAAAATCAAAATATTATTCATATTTTTAAAAATCTATAAACTTAATAAAAATAAATATAATATTCAAAAAAATTATTGAAATAAACCAACGAGAAGCGTGTTAATTGAACGGTGAACGCGAACTATGCTATTCGAATGATCATCGTACATTTTTTCCTAACAACCCATCATCGGTAAGTGTGTCAATCGAACATCGTTCGAATAGCATATTTCGCGTTCACTGTTCAATTAACACGCTTCTCGTTGGTTTATTTCAATAATTTTTTTAATATTGTATTTATTTTTATTAAGTTTATAGATTTTTTTAAAAAATTAAATAATATTTTGATTTTTTGTGAGAGTTCTCATTTTGCTTATTTTTAAAATTACTAGGGACTCAAAAGATATTTATATTAATTTGTTAATCGATTTTTCCTATATTCTGTTTGTTAAAGTTCAACTCGAAAAAACCCAAATTATTTATCCAATTTTATTCGAAAACTAAATAAACCAAGGGTAAAAGTGTTGCAATTAATGACTTCGAGGGCAAAATTGCATGAATGACTTCGAGGGTAAAATTGCCCTGTTAGCACCGTTAACTGCCACGTCAGCAGTTAACGATCAAAATCGGTCAAAGGGGAACATTCTACAATTGACTGACTTTGAGGGCAAAATTACAGAAAAAAAAAATTAGGGACAACATTGCTGATTTCGGATTACTACAGGGGCAAATTTGACCCTTTAGCCTTTTTATTTTGTTGTTTCCAAAATTTCTTTGCAACCTTCAACCTTCTATTTTAAATAAATTCCAATTGACATTTCAGTTTAAAAAATAGTATGTACTTTTATAATTAAACTTAAAAAATAGTAGTTTTTGTTGCGCTCGGAATTTTCAGAGTTTTACCCTTACAAATTCATTTTGATCCGCACCGCTTTTGATCCGCACCGCACAATTGATTTTAGTAATTGAATCTCCCAGTAATATTTTTTTACATACTTAAACCATTAAACTCGAGACATATTTAAGCTTTTATTTATCTAGTTGGCTTTTAATTAACAGATTAATGCATATTCTATCCCTTAAATTTTTAATTATCTAGTTGGCTTTTAATGCATATTAAATATCTGCTTGGCTTTTATTTTTATTTTTTTGAACTATTTAGCCCGAAATTGTCACATACATTAATTGAATCAATAAAATTAATTTAAATGACACATTTCTCTAAAGACGAACATCTAAATTTAGTTTTAAATACCTAATTGGTACCTGAACTTATTTTTAGACATCTTTGTTACTTGATCTTTTTTCCAAGTCACTCGCAAGGGTGAGATCGGTTAATTAGATTCAATTAGGTTTATTAGATTTTTCGAACCGTCCATTTTAATTCAGTTCGATTCTCGGTATTTCTATATTGATTTTTTGTTTCGACATTTTTAACTTTATTTTAACAAAATGGATCTGTTTTATGTTTTTTGACATTGATTTAATAAATTTTAAGATCTTTTTAAATCTTTGTGCAGGTATAGAATTCAGCAGAAGATTGCCACGACATACCATCCACAAATAAATGGGCAATCTAAAATTTCAAACAATGACATCAAAAGTATTTTAGAGAAGACTGTAGATCCATCAAAGAAAGGCTGGTCCTTGAGACTAGATGAGTCCTTATTAATTTATAGGACTTCCTTTAAAACTTCTTTGGGTATGTCACCATTTAGACTTGTTTTTGGAAAATCGTGTCATCTGCTAGTTGAGATCGAACGTAAAGCCTACTGGGCCATCAAAACACTTGACATGGCATGGAGAGTTGCTGGTGAAAAAAGGTTACTAGACTTAAACGAGTTAGAGGAATTCATAACACAAGCCTATGAGAATGCCAGAATTTACAAGGAGAAGGCCAAGCGCTGACATGATAGTAGGATAATGCTAAGACAGTTTGAGGTAGGCCAACGTGTTTTTTTATTTAACTCACACCTTAAATTGTTTCCACAAAAACTCAGATCAAGATGGATGGGCCCTTGTGAAGTTGTCAACCCTTATATCCATGGAGTTGTAGACATCAAGAATTTAAAGACAGGAGAAATATTTAAGGTGAATGATCAACGCTTGAAGCACTATTTTGAAGGTGATCAATACAATGCCAAGGAGGTTATCCTCTTGGCAGAGGTACCATAATACCATCATCGTGGTTTTGAATCTTTGTAAATATTAGGATTAGATATTTTCCTTTTAGATTTTTCTTTATTTGTTTATTTTTTCTTTTAGTTTTTAATTTTCTTTTACTGCGTTGAAAGGTTTTTTTTGAGTTTGTGCAGATTTTGTATGCCAGGAATAATGCCAAGACGAGGTTTGGCATGAGACGATGACACACTAAGCGAATGTTACGTGCCAAGCAGAATGCCAGCATTGAGGCTTGGCATGGAACAGATTGAAATATTGGAAGAAGAGATTTATCCTAGCTTGATTAAATTTGCCCCATTAAGAAGAGAGGTTATTTTTCTTTGAGTGTTAACCCTAGCTATCCAAAATTAGGTTGAATTTAAATTCAACTTAATCACCTTATCACTCCATTCTTTAAACATATCTTATCACTTATCACATCCACCTTATCACTTTATCCCTTATCAAACTAAACTTTTTTATTTTCCATCATTATCCCCAATTAATTCAGCCACCTTTATTACACTCATTAAAACACTCAAACTCTTTACTTTTCACTTACCCTAGCCGTTTCAAGAACCAAATCTCTCTCACTTTTTCTCTTACTTTTTCAAGCAAGAAATCAATAATCATATTTTCCTTTTTTTCCTTTGTCCAAACCGTTCCAAGCTTTCTTTCTGCTCTAATGGCTTCCTTATCGACTACTTTCAAAAGGTTTTTCAACAAGGAGATCTGGAAGAAGTTTGAAGCAAACTTTGCTTCGAGATCCATTTTCTTCGAGAAGCACTTCGATTTCGAGACTGAGGCAGCCATTGAATTTCCTCATGAGTTCATGGCTTTAGTCGAGCAACACAAGTGGAACAAGTTCTGCTAGTAGAAAGGGGAGATTTACGCCACCCTTGTTCAAGAATTCTACGCTCATCTTGTGACTAAGGATTCACCCTTCTTGATGATTCGAGGTACGTGTGTGCATTTTGATGAAGGGTATATTAACACAATGTTTGAACCAGAAAGTGTAGGGGATGAACACTTTGAGTTTGCCGATTCGATGAATGTCGCCAAGAGAAAGAAAGTGTTTAATGATTTGTGCGAACCTGGCATGGCATGGATCGTTTCGTCAAAAGGACACCGGACAGTGAAACAGCTAGCATTGAAGCCTCAGTTGAGGGGTTGGAACCACTTCTTAGAGGCAAATCTATTGCCAACATCGCACAACGAAACCATATTAGAGGAGAGGCTAGCATTGTTGCACTCGATCATCATCGGCTGGAAAATCAATGTTGGTCGACTCATCATTGGAGAGACCTATAAATGTGCGGCGAGAGGTAATGGCAATTTGTTTTTCCCTCTTTTAATTTCTAACATTTGCATGCAATATGGTGTGCCCAAGCTTGATACAGATAAGGGCAAAACGATCAAGGGAACTACAATCACAACTACTATTTGGAAAAACCTCACTGCCACCGAGGCCAAGGACAAAGGCAGAGGGAAGGAAAAAATGCCAACGCCAAAGCCCAATGTGCCGAAGGCAGAGCTAGCTCCCATGCCAACTAATGCAGTGGCATTGCTCAACCAAATCTACCAGCACTAGAAGATTATCCTCCAGAAATTGGAGACAACTGAGGAGCGGAATCTTAAGTTTTGGCGTTATGCTCATGCTAAGGATGTTGCCACCAAAGAAACTCTTGAAGGCTTGTCCCCAGGTGTCTTGCTAGACTTCTCAAATTTCCCTTTCGAGATCTTTTCCAGCAATGAGACCATGACAGCCAGTCCTCAATCAGTTCATACCCAATCTGATGCCATGGTTCCATTGTATCCAGTTCAAGTTGAATTCGCCAGTTCTGAGTCCCTAGTTGAGTCGAAGGAACCCAAAACCAAGTCTGCCAAAGCTAAGTTTGTTACAAAGCCTACCACTACACCTAGTGCACCTGCTCAGTTTAGTGCCACCGCTACTCTTGCCGCGTCGGAGCCTGTCAAGATTGTAGAGGAAGTTCTCCAAGATGTTGGAGCATCCACTACCGTCGCAAAGCCAAGCATGAAGGGAAGGAAAATGATAACCCCTGATCGTGGGACCTTTGTGAACAAAAAGATCAGTGTGTCACAAGAAGTATCATCTGAATGAGAGCCCTCCTCTTCTTAAACTCCTTTGCATTCCATTTGCATTTTCATGATCATGTATTTTTATTTTTTTCTATTTTATTGTATATATGTGTTATTTTCAAGCATTGAGGACAATGCACATTGTTGAGTGAATCGATTGAATGATCAAGACCAAGAGGGGGTGAATTGAGATTTAAAAACTTAGTGGAGTGAATAGGCAATTTAAAAATGAAGAACAAAAGATTTTAGAGTGGTTCAAGTTCCAAATGAACTCTACATCCACTACCTTAGCTACCACTAAGGATTTCAACAATTCACTATTTGTTCTTCCCCTTTTCAAGGCTTAGGAGGTAACCTTTACACAACAGGTCAAATTTTCTACCCAAAATTTGACCAAACCCTCACAAATAATCAAAGAAGAAATTGGACAAGAAGTATATCTCTCAAATACAAATTTTTCCCTTGAAGTACAACACTCAACCCAAATTTGAAGATAAAATAATAATTGGAAACAACTCAATTTGGGAATTACAAGAGATTGAAAATTAAGCACACTTGAGGTTGGATTTTTGCTTGAATGTTTGTCTTTTATGCAATAGTTGTTGTTGGTCTTCAAAGAGCTTCAATTTATACCTCCTCTATCAATTCTAGCCGTTTGAGTGGTTGGGGAATTGAATAGAGCCGTTGGGACCCTCTCTTTCCACCATAAATGCACTTCTTCAGCTATCCGTATCGGTACACGGGGAGTCGTATCGATACCTGTCTCAAAAAAGAAATATCTGTTGCACATAATAAAGAGGGGGTATCGAAACGCACGTAGGCGTATCGGTACGGGACAAAGAGTGTATCGAAATAGATAAGACCGTATCGATACCTTTTTCTCAACTTAGCTCACTGGAAGTTTTCGTTTCGATATGAGGGTTTACCGTATCGATACGGGTCAACTGCTATTTTAAATGTTGGTTACCTAACAACTGACACCAACGGTCGAAAGCATTTAAAATAATTCGAATTCAAAATTCAATTAAAACTGTATCGATACGGGTGAAGCCGTATCGGTACACCATTCAAACTCCTTCACTTTTTATAGAGGGGCGTATCAAAACGCGTCCTTCCAGTAGCCAACTTTGTAAAAAATGTATCGATACGGCTGAAAGCGTATCGATACACCTGGACGGTTTTCAATAGTTTGGCCTTGGAACACTTAGAAAATATTTGGAGTTTGAGTTTTCCAAATCAGTTTTAAAGTGTTGGTGATTTAAAACTTATTAAGGGGACTTAGAAAACAATTTCAAGTTTTTCAATTTGATCCTTAACAACTTAATTATATCAAAGTCAAACATAGGTTTCACAATCTCCCCCTTTTTGATATAACAAAACCAAAACTTGAAATTTTTGACACTTTGAAAAACTTTGCAAAATTAACTCCCCTTAATATGAGCTAGGTAACTTTTGAGACGAGTTCTCTTCCTAGATGGAGCCATAAACTAGAAAACAAATATATGCATTAAGATTTCTTCATTCAACTCATTGAGAAATCAAAAATCAAGGTAAAAAATTTACAAAAGAAAATTTTGAAAAACAAGTTTTGTTAAGAAGACAAACATAAAAATAAAACAAAAAGAATCTGAAAATGAAAATAAAAAGAAAAATTAAAAGAAAAAAAGAAAAGGTTTTACCTTGATAGTGATTAGAGAAGAATGGAAGAAAAGCCTAGCACCAAATTGATGAAAAAGCCTTAGAGCTTTGCTTGATTTGAAACCCTCTTGATGTTTTTGAGTTGAGGTGTGAAAATATAAGGGAGGAAGAGGCTATTTATAGGCTGAAAATGGCTAGGGTTTTTAGGGTTTTGAGAATTTTAGTTTTGGTAAAAGTTGAAGACTTTAAATGCCAAATTAAAGCAGTCTGTGCAATCGCGTATCGATACGCCTGAGGGTGTATCGATATGAGGGTAAAAACGTAATTCCCATAAAAATGCTCGTTGAAGGATCGTATCAAAACAGATGCAATCCGTATCGAAACGATTGTAGCTCGTATCGAAACGGGTTTAACCGTATCGATACCTGTGTAAGGAAAAATGAAGTCTGGGAAGCTAATATAGTACTCGTATCGATACGCGTAGGACCGTATCGATACCCTAAGCCCAAAAATACATTTTATGCTTAAAGAACAACCATAAGCTCGATTCTAACACCTCCTAAAGGTATGCAAATGATGAATGAGCAGTTCTAAGCATATTTTAACATAATCATACTCCCCCTAGCTATAGGCATGGATGTTTTCAAGAGTTACAACTCACAAACATGCAATTTCACAAGATCAAGCAATATTAAGCACAAAAGAGGTCCTAAAAAGTCAAGATAGGCTAGTTAGACCTAACTCTCTCCTAAGGGACCAAAAATGCTCTTTCTCTAAAGGTTTTGTAAATATGTCCGCTAATTGATTTAAGGTGTCAACATACTCTATAACAACATCTTCTTTAAGGACGTGATCTCTAATGAAATGATGCCTTATTTCTATGTGTTTGGTTCTAGAGTGTTGGATGAGATTTTTTGTCAAACATATGGCACTAGTGTTATCACACTTAAGGGGTATGGTTTCAACTTTAATACCATAATCTAAGAGTTGTTGCTTCATCCAAAGGACTTGAGCACAACAACTCCCTAAGGATATGTACTCGGCTTCGGTGGTAGATAAGGCTACACTATTTTGTTTCTTAGAGAACCAAGATATGAGCATACTACCTAGGAATTGACAAGTTCCCGAAGTACTCTTCCTATCAATTTTACACCCCCCATAATCCGCATCCGAATAAGCATGAAGGTTGAAGGTGGAGTCTCTAGGGTACCAAAGACCTAAAGAAGGAGTATCTCTAAGGTACCTAAAGATTCTCTTAACGGCTATAAGGTGTGACTCTCTAGAACTAGCTTGAAACCTAGCACACAAGCAAACACTAAACAATATATTCGGTCTACTTGCAGTAAGGTAAAGCAATGATCCAATCATAGAACAGTAAAGCTTAGAGTCAACACACTTACCTCCTTCATCTTTGTCAAGCTTTGTAGATGAGCTCATAGATGTGGCTTGAGGCTTTGCATTCTCCAAGCCAAACTTCTTGAGCATATCCTTTATGTATTTTGCTTGATTGATGAAGGTGCCATCCTTCCTTTTCTTGATTTGGAGTCCCCAAAAGAATGAGAGCTCCCCCATCATGCTCATCTCGAATTCACCTTGCATTAGCTTAGCAAACTCTTTGCAATGACATTCGTTAGTAGAACCAAAAATTATATCATCAACATAAATTTGTACTACTAAAATGTCATTTTTATACTTTTTATGAAGAGTGTAGTGTCCACCTTACCCTTTTCAAAACCTTTTTTCAATTAAAAAGTTTGAAAGTCTTTCATACCAAGCTCTAGGAGCTTGTTTTAAACTATAAAGAGCTTTAGTTAGTTTGAAAACATGATTTGGAAATTTTGAGTCTTCAAAACCCGGTGGTTGTTCCACATACACTTCTTCATTTATAAAACCATTTAAAAATGCGCTTTTAACATCCATTTGAAAAAGCTTGAAGTCATGATAACATGCATATGCAAGCAACATCCTAATGGCTTCCATTCTAGCTACGAGTGCATAGGTTTCATCAAAATCTATTCCCTCTTCTTGAGTGTAACCTTGTGCTACTAGTCTAGCTTTATTTCTCACAATGTTACCACTCTCATCTAGTTTGTTCCTAAAGACCCATTTAGTTCCTATAGTAGATTGATTACTAGGCCTATCAACTAATGTCTAAACATTACTTCTCTCAAATTGATTTAACTCTTCTTGCATAGCCATAGTCCAAAAATCATCTTTCAATGCTTCTTTTATATTCTTAGGCTCAATGCATGAGATAAATGCAACATGATTCATTAATCTAAGAGAAGATCGAGTGGTTACCCCCTTGGACGGATCACCCAAGATTTCACCATCTTTGACATAGTTGAACTCCCTTGGGTAGCTCACTTCCTTTTCCTCAAGAGCCAAGTCCTTCAAGGCTTCAAGAGGTGGATCTTGTGTGTCCTGTTCTTTTGTTGGAATCTCATCCTCCTTTGAAGTTTTTCCTCCATCAAAGGCATTTATGATTCCCACATCATCATCATCACAAGAATCCTTCCTTGGAAGGAGGTTATCATCGAATACAACATGTATAAATTCTTCTACTACTAAAGTTCTCTTGTTAAATACACGATAGGCTTTAGAGGTTAAAGAGTATCCTATGAAAATAGCTTCATCACTTTTTGCATCAAATTTACCTAAGTTGTCTTTTCCATTATTTAAAACAAAACACTTGCAACCAAATGGATGAAAATAGCTAATGTTAGGCTTTTTAGATTTTAAAATCTCATAAGGTGTTTTCTTTAAAATTGGCCTAATCATTACTCGGTTAACAATGTAGTAAGCGGTGTTTGTGGCTTCCGCCCAAAAATATTTAGGTAAATTGTTTTCACAAAGCATGGTTCTAGCCATTTCTTGTAAAGTTCTATTTTTCCTCTCAACTACCCCATTTTGTTGAGGAGTTCGAGGAGCCGAAAAATTGTGGCTAATACCATTTTCATTTAAAAACTCTTCAAACCCTAAGTTTTGAAATTCGGTTCCGTGATCACTTCTAATATGTGAAATTCTAAGTTCAAGGTCATTTTGGGTTAGTTTTGAAAATGTGATGAATTTTTCTAAAGCCTCATCTTTAGTACTTAAAAATAGAACCCAAGTAAATCTAGAAAAATCATCTACAAGAACAAATGCATAAGATTTACCACCCAAGCTCATAGTCCTAACTGGCCCAAATAAATACATATGGATAAGTTGTAAACACCTACTTGTAGAAACATCATTAATGGGTTTGAAGGAAGACTTATGTTGTTTACCCTTAGAGCATGCATCACAAATTTTATCGTTTGAAAACTTAATATTGGGTAAACCTCTAACTAGATCAAGGGAAACTAATTTTTCTAAAACACTAATGCTAGCATGTCCTAGTTTCCTATGCCACAAACATGCATCATTTTCATTTTGAGCTACTAAACATGCATGAGATGTATGTATGTCATCTAGATGCACCATATAAATGTTACCTATGCGATGACCTATGAGCATAATATTATTAGATTTAATGTCAACAATTTTGCATCCATTTTTATCAAATAAAACATTAAATCCTTTATCACACAATTGACTTATGCTCAAAAAATTGTGTTTAAGACCATCGACATACAAGACATTTCAATAAGAATAGTAGAGTGATTACCTATGGAGCCAATACCTTTAATGTGGCCTTTGGAGTTGTCACCAAATGTCACCTCTCCTCAACTTTTTGGCTTTAGATCTATGAATCTACTCTTGTCTCCGGTCATATGCCTCGAGCATCCACTATCAAGGTACCATGAGTTTTGACTTTGTGCTTTGGCCTTGTAGCAATGCTCCCCCTACAAACAAAGATATTAAACTTTTGTTTTTGGTACCCAAATCATTTTGGGTCCACGAGTGTTAGCTCCCAATAACTTGGTTCCCTTAGGAATCCAAGGTGACATAGCAACAATATTATTAGATTTTACAAGTTCCTTAGGAACCCATACACTTCTAATCCTTTTAGTTCTACTATGTCTAGGAGAGCTACTTTGTTTGTAGTTATTAGTCTTTTTCTTATGTTGGTTTGTTTTAGAAGATTCACCTATTTCATGCTTCACACTACCAACATTTTTAAAAGACTCTTTGAGCTTGTTAAGCTCATCTAACACCTTTTGGTGTTCACTATTACATTGAGAAATAAGATTATTAAGGTCAACATTTTCATCTTGGAAGAATTTTAGTTCATCTTTCAACCCTAAAATCTTTTTCTCAAATTTTAAATTAGCTTGAGAAAGAGAGTCATTTTTATCTTTTAATTCCGAAATAATTTTCTTATTCCTAATGATCGACTCCTTGTATTTCTCAACTAATTTATCATAGACCTCTTGCAACTCATCATATGCATCATTTAATTCATCATCTGTAAAATCTAAAGATGGTGAGTTAGAGGTTACCATGAAGGAATCTTCCTCAAGTGCCATGAGGAAAAGGTTAGCCACTTCTTGTTCGTCATCCTCGGATGACTCCTCATCACTCCAAGTAGCAAGCTTGGCTTTGAGCTTCTTCATCTTCTCAAAGCTTTTCTTCTTGAGTTGAGGGCACTCCGAACGTATGTGGCCGAGTTTATTGCACTCGAAGCAAATGATTTGATCCCTTGCTTCTTCTTTGTTTTTACCTTTGAAGTCCATCTTTCTTTGAATTTTTCTTCCATGGTTGGACCTCATGAATCGAGAGAACTTCTTGGCTATCATAGCCAATTCTTCAAGGGTATCCTCTCACTAGAAGAACTTTCCTCAAGTAGTGAAGCTTTGAGAGCTATTCCCATTTTCTTTTTCTTTTCCACTTCTAGCTTCTCTACTTTCTTCTCTTCTTCCCTTCTTTGCTTCATAATCTCATGAGTGAGGAGAGAACCCACTAGCTCATCAAGCTTTAGAGTCTTCAAATTTTTGGCCTCTATGATGGCGGTTCTCTTCCCATCCCAAGATTCGGGAAGTGAGTAAAGTAGCTTCCGGACAAGCTTGTCTTCCAGAATCGTCTCTCCAAATCCTTTGAGCCCATTGACAATGGTTAATAAGCGATCAAACATCTTGGACACCTTTTCGTCGGACTCCATCTTGAAATTCTCATAGCTAAGATTGAGAATTCCAATCTTGGTTTCCTTCACATCATTGGTTCCTTCATAGGTGGTCTCAAGAGTATCTCATACTTCCTTGGCACTCTCAATGGATGAGACATTTAAATAGATGTCGGGTCCAAAGGAGCAAAAGAGCATGTGAAGAGCTTTGTCATTTATTTGAATCTTCTTCCTTTCATCTTCACTCATCTCTATCTTTTTCTTCAAGACCATCTTTCCTTCATTGTCTTACTCCAATGGAATGTAAGGACCATCTTCAATGACATCCCACACCAAATAATCATTGGACTTGATAAAGAGGCGCATCCTATTCTTCCAAAAGGGATAGTTATCACCATTAAAGAATGGTGGCTTTGTAGTAGATTGTGACTCATACATACTTGAACCGGAGGTAGAAGCCATGGCTTGATTTTTTGTTGATCACACTCTTCCTAGGAACTCCTATTGTGGTTGTGAATCCTTCAAAGAGGTAGGCTCTGATACCAATTGTTGAGTGGATTGATTGAATGATCAAGACCAAGAGGGGGTGAATTGGGATTTAAAAACTTTGTGGAGTGAATAGGCAATTTAAAAATGAAGAACAAAGGATTTTAGAGTGGTTCAAGTTCCAAATGAACTCTACATCCACTACCTTAGCTACCACTAAGGATTTCAACAATTCACTATTTGTTCTTCCCCTTTTCAAGGCTTAGAAGGTAACCTTTACACAACCGGACAAATTTTCTACCCAAAATTTGACCAAACCCTCACAAATAAACAAAGAAGAAATTGGACAAGAAGTATATCTCTCAAATACAAATTTGTCCCTTGAAGTACAACACTCTACCCAAATTTGAAGATAAAATAAGAATTGGAAACAACTCAATTTGGGAATTACAAGAGATTAGAAATTAGGCACACTTGAGGTTGGATTTTTTCTTGAATGTTTGTCTTTTATGCAATAGTTGTTGCTGGTCTTCAAAGTGCTTCAATTTATACATCCTCTATCAATTCTAGCCGTTTGGGTGGTTGGGGAATTGAATAGAGCCGTTGGGACCCTCTCTTTCCACCGTAAATACACTTCTGCAGCTATCTGTATCGGTACACGGGGAGCCATATCGATACATGTCTCAAAAAAGAAAGAGTCGTTGTACATAATAAAGAGGGGGTATCGAAACGTACGTAGGTGTATCGGTACGGGACAGGGAGTGTATCGAAACGGATAAGATCGTATCGATACCTTTTTCTCAACTTAGCTCACTAGAAGTTTCCGTTTCGATACGAGGGTTTACCGTATCGATACGGGTCAACTGCTATTTTAAATGTTGGTTATCTAACAACTGACACCAATGGTCGAAAGCATTTAAAATAATTCGAATTAAAAATTCAATTAAAACTGTATCGATATGGGTGAAGCCGTATCGGTACACCATTCAAACTCCTTCACTTTTTACAGAGGGGTGTATCGATACATATGGAATTTGTTTCGATACGTTGTTTCGATACGGTTAAGGGCATATCGAAACACGTCCTTCTAGTAGCCAACTTTGAAAAAAAGGTATCGATACGGCTGGAAGCGTATTGATACACCTGGACGGTTTTCAATAGTTTGGCCTTGGAGCACTTAGAAAATATTTGGAGTTTGAGTTTTTCAAATCAGTTTTAAAGTGTTGGTGATTTAAAACTTATTAAGGGGACTTAGAAAACAATTTCAAGTTTTTCAATTTGATCCTTAACAACTTAATTATATCAAAATCAAACATAGGTTTCACACACATCTTGGGTTTGGGGTGTGCATTTCCTCACATTGATGCCATGTCATGCATTCCATGTTTAAATTTTTGTTTCCATGCCATGTAGTTTATATAGTTTAGTTGCATAACGAACCATAAAAAAAGTGGAGAAAAATTTATCTCGGCTGAATTTTGAAGATAGTTAACAATTGGTTAGGCAAGCTTAATTTGATTTAGTTGTCTGCCCAATGAAGAAATTTTAAAATCTTTAGTTTGCCATGACAACATAATAGTTATGACAGGTTTTCTTGAAAATTGATCTCTAGTTTAGAGAAATGAACTCTCACTTAACATGTAGTATGCATCTAGTTCCCGAGAAAACTTAGACATTTTGAAACTAAGCTTAGATTTTAAAAAAAATGATATCAGGGTAAAAAGAAACTATAAGACAACAATGTTCTATCTTGGCAATGAAAAAAATGAACTCTCCTCTACCTTAGGGATAATAAGTTACTTAGGTTTCATGGTTTGCTCCCTCTTAGTTCTCAAGTTCAAAACCTTAGGGTATGAGTTGAAGAGAAAGCCTAGTGATATTTGGATTAACGTGGGGGTTCATGGTATGCTCCCTCTTATTTCTCACGCCAAACAATGTCACAAAGCAAGCTTAAGTTAATGTCAGCAGAAAACCCTTGGCATGAACAAAAAAATAAAACAAAATGAAATCTGAGTTTAGGTAGCAAATTTGACTAAGTGAGTGAAAGGATACTTGATCCATACTGCTTACACATTGTGCATATTTCATGAACTTAGACTAGAGTTGTATTGATGCACTTGAATTACTATCAGCTTGCCATTGTTGCACTGAGATACCTGAGGGTAGAAATAGAGCCAAATTTTGCTTCCCAACACTTGTTGGCAATCCGACCAGAAATTTTCCGAGGTACTATTTTCACAATTTTTTTATTTTTCTTTGCATTACTTGAGGACAAGCAATGAGCTGGGTTTAGGGGCGTGTTACCTCCTCAAAAGTACTAATTTTTATGTCATTCTTATAATGCTTTTGCTTGCTTTTGAGAACATTTAGTTGCACTTAGATGTTAAATTCATGCATTTGCATAAAGAGTTTATATTTTTTCTATACCAGTGTGAAGGGTTGTTTTATTGGCAATTTTGCAGGTTTGGCATAGCATTTGGCAGAAAAAAACAGCGCGTGAAGGAATGCCAAAGAGAATGCCAATTTGTTGTTGGCACGGATGGACCAATCAATGCCAAGCATCGGTTGGCGGAGAAGAGGAATTTGATGCCATGCCAAGTAGTTGTTGAACTCGAAAAAATAGGACCAGATCAGGCTGTGAGAAAATAGCAATTTGATCAATTTCCAAAAAAAAAAAAAACAGCTAATAAATGGTGTCAATCTTGGTTGGCAGAACTATGCCAAGCTTGGTTGCCAAACAGCACGGAAGATGATGTCAGCCCTAGCACCTGATCAGCTTATCACCTTATCAACATATCACTTCTAATCTGGATAAAGGTGATCACAAGCTTCATCCCTTGCACATTCAAATTTCAAATGCAAAGGCTTATCCTAGTCTTCCTTGCACACCTATTTCAAGACCGATTGAGCAAGCAATGAGAGGGACTTACTTTGGAGGGTGACAATCAACGAACGACTACACCAAGGAGACGTGGTTCGACCCACTTGACCGAGGGCCTGGATTTTGAAGGGCTGCATCGAGAGACCCCTTCTCGCCTATTCTCTTTATCTAGTTATTTTATTTTCTTTTTAATGATGATGTGTTCTCAAAACGTTGAAGGTTTTCTGGTTGATACCCTCTCCATGAACTAATTTAATAGTTAGTGCATTGAACGTTGTTTTTATGTTAAGTTTTTAATAATGAAAATGCTTCGACATTGTTTCTTCTATCTAGCATACTTTATTGTTTCCTAAATACTATGCCAAACGAGAGCTGGCATTGTTGGTCAATTGCACCTCAATATCTTAACAAACTTGGGTGGCAACGATCAAATTGTTGGATACTAAAGTGAGATGCTTTGAGAGAAGATATTCAAGTAGATGAACTTACGTCGGAGGTGAAATCTACCTCTTAGGAGTATAGATTAGATCTTAATCAAATTGGTTTCTGAAAAAACATTCACTAGTACACAATCAATTTAAGGCAATGACCATCGAGAGAGGCTTTGCCAGTTTGAATTTGCTTAGCAAACAATGCCAAGGCATGACATTATCAGAAGCTGGCATGGCATGAAAACTAAGCATCCATTGTCAATGCTCATCATTCATTTGACACTCTCCTTGCCAACGATGTTTTATTTCTTTTCTTTTAAAACTGTTTTCAAATCCACTTTCAGAACAAACCAACTTTTTTCCACAAGTAAACATTAAAAGCAATTAAATTATTGACCAATCATTGTGGGATCGATACTCAGCTTATTGTTGTATTACTTGTCGACCGTGTATACTTTCATGCAAAAGACTCAACCTTTGGCACTGTTTTTACTAAATTTCCAATATGTTTTCTGTCTTTTTTCCAACAATCATGCGAGTCAACAATTCTACTTCGAGAAATGATTGAACGAGTAAACACAATCATTTGTACCATTGTAGTGTTGGTGTTGTCATAACACAAATGAGTACAAGCATCTTCGCTCTTTTCAAACATCAATACGAAGAGCATTGAGTGCGTTGGATGTAATCCTATAATGGGGTAGGCATCCACACTCTTGCAAATCAAGTGTCACTCGAGACATAGGAGTGTATGCATGCATCTCGACGCCCTAAGAGAAAAACGCATTGGAATCCTATATACACAAACATTTACAAATTTCGTACATTCATTCATCCATGAAGAAAATTATAAAAAAATAAGAATATTAAGCAGAGGCCTCTCGACACCTACTTAGAAGCATACACAACAACCCATATAAGTAGAACATAAAGCACTAAAGAATATTTTATGTCTCAATGTTTATCGGGGTGGAGGAATATTCATGAGCTAATCTATCTATACTCATCTAAGGGTGAAGTATGGCCTTTAAGCAAGTCTTTTTTAACGCCTATTGATAAGTGCCCAAAATTCCTATATTTTTACCCCTTTTAAATGACAATTATCACTCAACCTACACCCATCTGAGCTACATTATGGCCCTTCATGCATTGATTGCATCGTTTATTCATTTGATCTTTATATATTGTTTATTCTATGAAAAAGGTATTGTTTGATGCATATTTGGCACTTTTGCATATTTGCACGCTACTAGGGCAAGAGATATCGTGACGGCAATGAAGAAAAAAGAAGGATAAGGTAGAACCAGCTAGTAACAGACCCTGATCGAGTCAAGCAACAACTGACAACTTCTACTAAGGGAGGCTGATTTATGAAGAATGAAGCCTTGCAAAGTAGAACCAGCCATAGACCCATGCCGAGGTAGCAAAATGCCATGACGCGGCAGTGTTCAACTCAAGCTGCGAGAGAGGCAAAATGGGCAAAGTGGTAGTCGATTTATAGAGCTTTAAATGTCGGATTTTTCTACACACTTTGTGTGGCAGTTAGAGCTCAAGAAGAGGACGAAAACATGGAAGGAAGGATAAAGTTGGACTTTTGGCCAAAAGTGAATAATGTATTAAATTAAAGAGATTCACCTCTTTAATAAAGCTAAGTCCAAGTCCAACTTAACTTCCTCTCCAAGAAAGATTTGTGCCTACACCTTCCTCTATATAAAGAAGGCTTGTCGCCATCATCAACACAGTCGAGAGACGAGGGAGCTTAGGATTTAATTTGTGTTTTCTTTCCATTTATTATGTTCTAATTTTCCTTAGGGTTAGGATTAGTTTGTTTAGTAGTTGTGTGAAAACTATTGTATTTGTTTAAGTTCTTAATCCAATAAAGTTAAGGTTTGCTTATTCTTGGATTTAATCATTCTTCCATACTTATCGGGAGAGTGTTTGTAAGATTATCCATTTGTTTAATATCGGGAGAGTTGAATTCACGAAACGAATAAGCATGGTTTTCATCTCACGTGGTGATAACTAACTCGGCCTAGGGATAGGTTAAGAGTTTCAGTGGCTAAAAGAAGCATGTTATTGGTTGGTGTTTATCTTTGGTTTACGCCGGGAGGTATGGTCAAAGTCCATTCATCAACAGTGTTCCGAGCTTCGGGATAAGGAGGAGCCATCTAAGGACGTTTTGTCGAACCTTAACAGCATCTGCCCAAGAGCAAGGGATTTCTGCGGCAGAGACTCAACCATTGCGGCCGCGGCAGAGACTTAGGTCACTATCATGGCAGTTTTATGTTGTTGCATTCAGAACAGAGACAAGTCAATAGGATTCCACAATACGACGCATTCTAATTTGGCACATTCTCTCAACTTGATTTTCTCTTTACTTTATTGTCTGGCTTATTTTAGTTTTAGTATTTTTAGATTACTACAAACCCAACAATTACTCTGTGTTTTTACTTTATTTGTTTTGCAGTGCGAGGAAGTAGGATCAAAAGGCTAGCCCAATCCCTATGGAGATGATACTCGATATACTTATCATTATATTACTTAAGACGTGTACACTTGCACTATTGTGGGGTACTTTTACGCGAGCATCACCTACTTGGAGCAAAAGAGCTCGTAGAATTATTCTTAAAAGTTCCATCTATGGAGCATGATCATTTCTAAGCTTGGTCTCAATGTCTTTGTTCATAAAGACAGCTCAAGTATCTTACCATAAAGGTTTTTGTTTCTACGCTACTTGGCAACTATATGGACTTAGTGCTTTGCGGAGGATCTGCGCATATTTTAAGGAAGGAAAATGCTCTAGAGGTGCAGAGGCCATAATATTCCTTCTTGAAACACTTAAATAGATGTGTCAACTACCTATGATAATCACACAAACTTACAACGCTTCAGAGGATCGTGTCGTTGCCAAGGAAAAGTGGTTAATGGTGGAAATGTCTTATGGACCCTTAGAGTGTGGCCTCGACATGCCTTGAAGATGTCGACGGTAGGTGCCACCTATATCTCATTTTCACCTAAGGAAGCCTCGAATCCACTCAGTGGAGTTCAGAGCTTTTGTCTCACCATTACCAGCCGGAAAAACCAGGTAAGCCAGAAGGATTTGGAGATGAGTTGGTCATTTTGGGATGGTTGTCTTTGAGGATGCATCTTGACTGATTCTATCGGATCGGAAATATCTCCATGTTCATTGTACCAATTGTTGATGCCAAAACGAGGAAGCATCGTACAAGGGAGGTGGAGTGGAAGACCGAAGTGGTTGATGGCGGTTTCAAACAATTCACCTCTTGAAGATTTGATGTAACCCCCTCGTCCCGGTCCGGAAGCTTGGCTGGTCCGAGTGGGCTACACGGAGATAACCGAGGCGAAACCCGTTAAGGCTTCACATCGGTTAACAACCCGAGAAAACTTTTTCATTATTATTATCTTGTCTAGAGGTATTGTTAAGTCCTATGTGAGAAAAGGCAACAACGGAAGAAAACAAACGAGGCAAATATCCAAACAACCAACTAAAAACAACCCATTTTAAACTTATACAGCAGACCGTATCGGAATGCCCATAGGGTGTTTCGATACGCCTTGACTAGGTCAACAGGCCAAAGTTAACCCGAGGAGACCGTTTTGAAACAGGGGTGGACCGTATCGAAACGCCCTCAACGGTCAACTTCTCGTGGTCAACGATACGAAGCCCGTTCCGAAACACCTAAGACTGTTTCGATACTTCAATTTATCGTCAAATTCTCATATTTCTAGTAGAAAAATCGTATCGAAACGACCCTCTATCGTATCGAAACGCCTGGCCAAAAACAAAGGGTCTGTATCGAAACGGGACCAACCGTTTCGAAACGCCCTCTGTCTGCATATTGGTTTTAGCTGGTTTATGGCACAAGGCTGTCCCAAAACACTACTAAAACCTCACACAACCTAGCATGCATCACTCTAAGGCAAAACCAAACGCAACGAACATGCTTAGCACACTTCAAACATACAAACGCCATACATAGATAGGAAGCATTAACAATCAACATAAGAGCATTCATAGCATTCAAGATACATGCTTCAACAAGAACATACACTTAAGCATTCAAGGTAAGCAACTTAAACATGGTTTACAATCCAAACATGGAATCAACAAGCCGTACCAACAACAACATAACAAGGAGTCTAACATGCTCCTAAAACCAACATCAACATAATACCAAAGCATTCAAATCCCATTGCTTGACTATTACAATATTTCAATTTAAAGTTCATACTTGAGCTAACCAAAAGCGACACTTGGAGGCCCTTCCTTGCCCTCGCCACCCACAAGCTATTGATCTGCATTGTCGAATTAAAAGGAGCGTAAGCATAAAAGCTTAGTGAGGGTAAGCTCATAAAACAAACCTCGACAATGCAGGGTCCAAGCACGAGCATACAACCAAGGTAGAATGCGTGAGTTCTTACCTTCGAACCACAAGAGCCAAAATAATAGATGATGCATGAACATATTATCAAAATCATGTCATGCTCAACAAGTCCATAACCACAACATATGGAAAGGCATATATTCAACATATGAGCAACATAATCCACAATCCGTATTGACACCTAGCTATGACTCGAATACGCGGATAACCGTTGGAACTCACATACAACAACACAACCATTACCTTACGGTGGGATTACACTCATCATCATTTCAAGCGAAGGGGATTTCACTAATCCTCACGCCCCGTTTCACGCGGAGGGGATTCCACTAATCCTCACGCCCCGTTGATGAGATTCCACTCATCACCGACTAACATATATATATGAAGATTTCCGGGTGAACCCATACTCCATCTTGATGACTACCATCATCAAGACCACGCGCGCATTTTGACTCACGTGTGCACACTAAACATCCTAATGATCGATCATTGTACCCAAGCATACTAGTGTCAATACTAAACACAATTAATAACCTTTCACAACACCATTTCATATCAACTTTCGTGCTTAGCACGTACTCACCATGACTTACCGTTATGCACAAACCATATTTTCATGCCTAGCATGTACTCACCATGATCCTCGGATCATGCAACCACCTCATAAATCCATTTCACATGTCAACACTACAAGTATTTCATCAATACATTTATCACATTATATTTCGTACATATGTATATCCTCTTCATACCTATCATCAACATGCATATAACAATGCATCAAATATTGTGCCTCAACACACATATATTACACAATATACATAACCACATTAATCACAATTAAACATGAGGCATACACAACATATAAAGATCAACCATAGCCTCTAACTAAAGCTTGGAATTAGACTACCAATCTAATCCCAACTCTAGGTGGGTCTACCAAGCCCAACCTAGTCCACATGCTTGAACCAACACTTGAAAACTATTTAAAAACATTTAACCACTCACCGACTAATCCAAGCTCAACACACTAGTCGATCAAGCTTCCAACGATTCCGAATTTGTTCCCGAGGCTTCACCAACACAAATTCTTGTTTCTAATCATCTCAACACAATCAAAACAACCTCAAGTCAGTTCACAAATCAATGTAGCAAACTCGGAACACTATTCAAGCACAAAACACAAGATTTCAAGCTAAGAACAACTCCCAAAACCTTCATTCCCGAGCAGCCATGAAACTTAGTCCAAAACTAATGATTCAAACACTTTTAACACACCTAATAGCTTCCAAAACAACCCTTAACCATCACACTAACATCAGCCCTCAAATTCTCACATAAAACACCCTCAAAACTCAACTTAAAACCCTTCAAAAACCCCTCTAAAACCCAAATCCGAGAATCTCTATAAAACTCTTTAAAATTCACATATGTTGGACCTTTTAGGTTGCAAACACCTCACATAACATTAATAAATCAATAGCTTAGGTTAAAGACAATAAAGTTCTCATTTTTAATCCAAACTTTCAAAACACCGAAATCCAAAAACTAGGAGCTTTGAGGAAAATAAAGGTACTAGCTTGTAGAGGGAAAGTAGGACAAGTCAAAAACGTATTTACCTTTGCAAAATCACCAACAAAGAGCAAGGGAGATGATGGAATAGTAACCCTTAGGGAGAGAGCTCTTATGTCATGAGATTTGGGGAAAGAAGAGGGAAGAAGATGATGAATAAGCTCATTTAAAATAAAAATAGGTTTTTAATTTGGAAGACCACTTATTTACCATAATGCCATTAATGAAATGGCTAAAATCCTCATCTCTTAAAATCCATGGAATTAGACTTAGAAGATAGGCTCAACATAGATTTTCATTAGTTTGCAAACACGAAGCCCATAAAAAATATTTTATTATTTTAATTATGAAACCGAAACCCGAAACATTATTTTAATATTATTTTCACCCGACTCCCAAACTCGGGTGTTACATTTGAGGCGGAGTGTCGTGGTAAATACGGTGGTGAATTGCCTCTCTCGTTGGACTTGCCTCAAATCTTAATTTAGCCTTCTCGGTGGTAAATACGGTGATGAGGAAGCATCGTACAAGGGAGGTAGAGAGGCAAATCTTCTGGTAAAGGAGGAAGAAAGGGGTACAATCCTCTTAATTTAGCCTTCTCAAGTGTATCATGTTTGTTATTGGACTTGCCTCTCTCGTTGGGGGTGTAGGTATTTATAGCCCTCTGAGTATTGTTGGTGAATAGATAGTGTTAGGCCATGTGCCAGTTTAAGGATGGGTCGGCAGATATAGGTCCAACTTTCAAGTGTTAGGCTTTGCATATTGGTCATGTGGATGTTGTGTAGTGACGTTTGACAGTATTTGTTCCCAAGAAGACCTAAGGACTTCAATAATATTTGTCATCGGAAGAACCTGTCTCTGGAGAAGCTGTTGTTATAGGCTACCTCCAGAGTTTAACAAGTTTGGAGGTGTCAAGGGATATCTCTGAATTTATTCGGAGGCAAAGAAATTATGTGTAATGCAACCAATTAATTAACACCAAAATATTTAGAATTGGACATCTCCTTAAACTTAATATTATTAAAAACAAAAAATATATTTTTAAAAATTAATATATATATATATATATATATATATATATATGATAACTTCTAAATTCATGAGTCAAATGTGTCTAAGAAATTTAGAAACAATTAAATATCTAAAACTAAGTTTAAAGATGAAATATACATTAACCCTTCATTAACTTCTATATATGTTAAGCACTAAAAAAATTTAAGTTTAGATTTAAGGTTGAAATTTAGAATTAAAGGCACCAAAAAATGCGGTAGATTTTAATTCTTTAATTTAATCGGGTTAGAGTATACATAGGACAAAAAATGAGAGAAGATTTATAATTGTTAAATTGGTTTAAAAATAAAAACGTGCATGCATTCAGCAATGGTGTCCTCAGTTTCCACCAACTCACACACATCGCCAGCCATCCACCACTTTCACCGGTCAAATATTGGTACCTCTTTTTTTTCTTCCATTTTGTGATTATTGTCAGTGATCCAAATCTTATCCACGCTCATTTGTTTACCTCCCTTGGATCATTTCCTAAACCAACGGCTCTTCTTCCGGCTCTCAACCAACCCTCAGAGTCAGGCCTTATGCTTACCTACCCCTTCTCCCTTCTCCCTTCTCTATTTAAACCACCTCTCTCTTCCCTTCTCTCCTCAGGTAGGAAAAGAAACAGCTGTTGCTACTTGATACAATATCAACAGCCTGCTTCATTTCTTTTCACATGGAGTCCGTTACTCAAAATGGTTACTCAAACGGATCTTTGGACAGCTTTTGCACTGCTGCAAAGGACCCTTTGAACTGGGGTTTAGCGGCTGAGTCACTCAAGGGAAGCCATTTGGATGAAGTGAAACGCATGGTGTGTGAGTTTAGGAAGCCAGTGGTGAAACTGGGTGGTGAGAGCTTGACCATCTCTCAAGTTGCTGCCATTTCCACTCGTGACTTGGGTGTCAAGGTTGAGCTTTCTGAGGATGCCAGGGCTGGTGTTAATGCCAGTGCCGATTGGGTCCTTGATGGCCTCAATAAAGGCACTGATAGCTACGGTGTTACTACTGGTTTCGGTGCTACTTCTCATCGAAGAACCAAGCAAGGAGCCGCCCTTCAAAAGGAGCTCATCAGGTCATTTATAACTGACTCACTCCAATAAGTTCAATTTGTAGTTTTATGGGAACGAATCATAGTCAAAACTGGAGATTAGTTGAGTTGGCTATTTTATTCATTCTTTTTAGATTGAAGAATTTCGGGGTAAAACAGACACATAATTTAACTATAATGTTCTATGTTAAACCATGTTTGAAATTTGAATTACAGATTTGAAAGATGGTTTTGCAATCTGTTTTTGTTGCTGCAGGTTCTTGAATGCTGGGATCTTTGGCAATGGAACTGAGTCATGCCACACTCTTCCTCACTCTGCAACCAGAGCGGCTATGCTTGTTAGGATCAACACTCTTCTCCAGGGATACTCTGGCATTAGATTCGAGATTCTCGAGGCCATCACCAAGCTTCTTAATAGCAACATCACCCCATGCTTGCCGCTTCGTGGCACGATTACGGCCTCTGGTGATCTCGTTCCTCTTTCCTACATTGCTGGACTGCTCACCGGCAGGCCTAATTCCAAGGCTGTTGGACCTAATGGAGAATCCCTTGATGCCGTGGAAGCCTTTCGCGTCGCCGGGATTGATTCGGGGTTCTTTGTGTTGCAGCCTAAAGAAGGGCTTGCTCTGGTCAATGGCACTGCAGTTGGTTCAGGCTTGGCTTCCATGGTTCTTTTTGAAGCAAATATTTTGGCTGTTCTGTCTGAAATTTTATCAGCAATCTTTGCAGAAGTCATGAATGGTAAACCTGAGTTCACTGATCATTTGACGCATAAACTGAAACACCATCCTGGACAAATCGAGGCAGCCGCTATAATGGAATACATTCTTGATGGGAGCTCTTATGTTAAAGCAGCTAAGGAGTTGCATGAAATGGACCCCTTGCAGAAACCGAAACAAGATCGCTATGCATTGAGGACTTCTCCGCAATGGCTCGGTCCACAGATCGAAGTGATCAGATTCGCAACCAAATCGATTGAAAGAGAGATCAATTCGGTCAATGACAACCCACTAATTGATGTTTCAAGGAACAAGGCATTACATGGTGGCAACTTCCAGGGTACGCCTATCGGTGTCTCAATGGACAACGCTCGTTTGGCGATTGCAGCTATTGGTAAACTTATGTTTGCTCAGTTTTCAGAACTCGTCAATGATTTCTACAACAATGGTCTCCCATCAAACCTCTCCGGCGGAAGGAACCCGAGTCTAGATTATGGTTTCAAGGGTGCTGAAATCGCAATGGCCTCCTACTGTTCCGAACTCCAATACCTTGCTAACCCTGTCACTAACCACGTTCAGAGCGCTGAGCAGCATAACCAAGATGTGAACTCCTTGGGACTAATATCTTCACGGAAAACAGCCGAGGCAGTCGACATCTTGAAGCTTATGTCATCTACATACTTGGTAGCCCTTTGCCAAGCTATTGATTTGAGGCATTTGGAAGAGAACTTAAGGAACGCGGTGAAGAACACCGTGAGCCAAATCGCCAAGAAAACACTCACCACAGGTGCCAATGGCGAACTTCACCCTTCGAGATTTTGTGAAAAGGATTTACTCAAAGCCGTGGACCGCGAATATGTGTTTGCCTACATAGATGATCCCTGCAATGCCACATACCCATTGATGCAAAAGCTGAGGCAAGTACTTGTGGAGCACGCAATCACAAATGGTGAGAATGAAAAGAATGCAGGCACCTCAATCTTCCAAAAGATCACAGCTTTTGAAGAGGAACTAAAGGCTGTTTTGCCGAAGGAAGTCGAGATGGCAAGGGTTTCGGTTGAGAATGGGAATGGGAATGCAGCAGTTCCTAATAAGATTAAAGAATGCAGATCATATCCATTGTATAAATTTGTGAGGGAGGAGCTTGGAACTGAGCTGTTAAGTGGAGAAAAGGGCAAGTCACCTGGTGAGGAGTTTGATAAGGTATTTACAGCTCTGTGCCAAGGCAACCTTATTGATCCAATGATGGAATGTTTGAAGGGATGGAATGGTGCTCCTCTTCCAATCTCCTAGTTTGCTTTCATTTTTTTCCTTTGTTATTTCATCTTTGAATTTCCTTTTGAAAAAAAGCTAATTATATGAATGCATATGTAATATATTTGTCCTTCATAAGATGGTATTCTACCTATATTCAATTCATCAATTCATGCTCGAGTTGACATAATTACAAGTTTGAATTTAAATTTTAATCAAAATTTATTATTCGAAACCTAGTTCGAGCTATAATTAAACTATGATTTCAATTACATTATTTACACACTATTAGGGGGTTTAATTCGAATATTTTACTAGATAAACATGATTTAGAGATTAAGTTTTAAGAGTTTAGTATTTAATATTCAAATTCTTATAAACATACTAAAAACGAAATACTCCATTAAATTAAACTCGTGGATTACTTAAGTTGTACATCAAAATACATGAACTTGACTTATTAGTTAATTTGATCAGCAATAACCGAATTAAATTTAATATTTTAAGTGTCGAACTCGAATAACTTGTAATAAAAAATACTTTATTTACAACCTAGTTTCATATAACAATCATTATACAAATTTATCTAATAAGTCCAAAATAGTTTCATATAACAATCATTATACAAATTTATCTAATAAGTCTTTGAAACCTTAGATACAATTTTAAAAATAAATTAAAAAAACCCATCATCCTTGGAATGTGGGGAAATGGCAGAGTTAAGTGAAAAGATCTTGTTATTTTAATCTATTTGGTCCCAAAAGGGATCATGCTTTAAAAATACTGAGCTGCCCAAAGTGGTAGAAACTGACAAGTGTGTAGAATAATTTCAAGAAAATATATAATATTTTTGAGGAAATCAGAAGCAAAAATTAATTAGAATGAGAAAGGAGAGGACAGGAATGTGGCACATGGTGAGTCATTTATGGCATTCCTAATATTCACAGATTTCATTTATAATTTAAAACAAGACAGCTAACGTGGAGCAGTGAAGCACATTTATTTCTCCCATTAAACCACTTTGGATCCATATTTGTATACGTATCGTATGGGTCACTCATTTTTCAATCTCGGTAAACCAGATTAGCTGAAGAGTGTGTTTGAAATAAATGTAAGATTTTATAATCAAATTATTTTTTTTTATTTTATATCAAAATATTTTTGAATAGAAGCCGTTAGTTTTATTAACAAGAAAAAAACATTGAAAATTACAATAAGATTTTACAACTATTATCGTAAACTAAATACATAACTTGGATATTTTTCTATAACATTGATGCAAGAACCTAGCTACTTTAGATTATACGAGGACCATACATGAAAAAAAGTTAAAAGCCCAACTAAAAGACTCGAACAAGATATAGATACGAGCAAATCTAACTGCATTAGCAAACGAACTACAAAATTGATTAAACTACTGAAAGACCATTGAGATCCACAAATTAGAGTCAAACGCCGTGAGAAAACTATCCAAAAATACAAACCGCGTATTCAAATTTAATTCAAGGGTCCAAATTAGAAAAGATCAGTAGAATAACAAATAAGTGTCATATTGATCAGTCGAGGCGATATTAAATTTAAAAAAACAAACAAAAAAATGACCAAACAACTGACAAAAGAACCCGAAAACGTATCATAAAGGTAAAAGAAACGTACTATATAAAAAAAGTATTATTATTAAAGATAATAAAAAACAAAAGAAAAATAAATATAAAAGATAAAAAAGCAAAGAAGAAATAAAAAGTATCAGTCGTCGAGGACTAATACTAAAAATAATAGCGTTATAGGCTAAAACAAAGATGAAAAAACTTAAACGACACTTGTAGAGTGAGAAAACCTATACCCAATTATTATTATTTTTTGTACCAATGAAGAATTCTTAATAATTGAAGAAATGAAGATAACATAGTCCGTCTTTTGACACGTTTTCTCTCTGTCTGTCTTTTGACACGTCTTTTCCGTTTTCCGTTTTTCTATGGCGGCCGTTGAGAACCACCCGGCGAATTTGGCGATCGATGATAAAGAGGATGATGTACTACAGGTTGATGCTGATAACTCTCCTGCTGCTATCTCTTTTCTCTACTGTTTTGTTGGTATGTTCCTGACGTCGAGCATTATCTATTTTGACTCGATGAGAAATACTCTTGCGAACATATGGAAGCCCCTAGGGGGTATATCGATTTCAGATCTGGGGGAGAATCGATTTCTTTATCGTTTGTATCACGTGGTTAATGTGGAGAGGATCGATAATGGTAGTCCATGGTTCTTCAATAATCATATGTTGCTTCTACATCGCCTTCAGGATGGCGAAGACCCTATATGGTCCCTTTGCATTTTATAAAGATTTGGGTCCATGTCCTAGATCTACCGTTTGGTTTCATGTCAGAGGGGGTGGCTAAGTCGCTGGGAAACTTTGTTGGGCGCTTCTTAGATTATGATACTAACCCTTCTCCGTTTACCCAGTCACGAACCATGCGGATACGACTTTGGTTTGATACTCGTATGCCTTTTAAGCGTCGGAAAAAGGTTGCTTTGCGCAATGGGTCCCAAGTCTATGTTCGGTTTCAATATGAACAGATCCGAACTTTTTGCTTCTATTGTGGCAGACTAGGTCATAGTGAAAGTTTTTGTCCTGTTCGTTTGAGCTTGGATCAGTCGAAAATAATATTCAACTGGGACATTACTCTCCGGGCACCAACGCGACGGTCAGCGCCGAGCAGCATCTGGTTGCGCGAAGATTCCGCTTTGTCTTTCCCAATCTCAGGAGCTAATGGAGAGGTAACTAAGGAAACAAATATCCTTAATTCCCGAAATCTAAGGCAAACGGGATTTATGGGAGTGACATTTCCTAGCATGGGAATAATCTCGGGAGATACTAACGGGAAAGAATCTGATCTAT
Organism: Hibiscus tridactylites; assembly: GCA_958450335.1. NCBI lineage: Eukaryota > Viridiplantae > Streptophyta > Magnoliopsida > Malvales > Malvaceae > Hibiscus > Hibiscus tridactylites. Next base: position 79,029,223 of record OY288273.1, read on the forward strand.
TTCCCTCTTATGGTACCAATCAAGATAATGTGGACCCGACATCATTACCTTTAATGGATATCCAGATGGGCCTGGAGACTGAAGAAAGCCCTCTTGAACAGATGGATGACAATAAGAGGCCAAGGAAAGCGGTGGGTCTTGTTGCTGAGGCCAGCCCGTCTAGCTCTAGTGTGGTTACTCTGGGCCGTTCTACTGGCCCATCTAATATTGAATCGGCCGACCTGAAGGATCAGGTCCGCCGGGCCCAATGAAGTTCCTTAGCTGGAATGTCCGAGGCTTAGGGAAGCCACGGACAGTTCGTCATCTCCGGCATATGTTGCGAGACTTAAAACCCAATGTAACCTTCCTTATTGAAACAAAAGTTAATGCGAATAAAATGGCGAATATACGCTGAAGTTTGGGCTACCCTAATGGTATTGAAGTAAGTTCAGTAGGTAGAAGTGGCGGTTTGGCTCTTGGTTGGAAAGCTAATTGTAGTGTTAGTTTACGTTCTTTTTCTGCTCGGTATATTGATTTTTTTATCAATGATGATTCGGATGGCTGTCAGTGGCATTGCACTGGTTTTTACGGTGCCCTTGAGGAATCTAATCGGTTGAATGCTTGGAATCTGTTGCGACGTCTCAACGACTGCCCCGAAATCCCCTGGTTGGTTATTGGGGATTTTAATGAAATCAGTATGCGTTTGAGAAGCAAGGCGGCCAACTCCGTAGTGATAGGCAGATGGACAAGTTTCGCTCTATGCTCGAGGATTACTCTCTAACAGATTTGGGATATTCGGGGGCTTGGTTCACCTGGAAAAAATGGCGGATGTCGGATAATAATATTCGGGAGAGGTTGGATAGAGGGGTTGCGAATAGTTTGTGGAGGGATCAGTTTCCTGATTTTAAATTGTCCCATCTTACCCACACGTTTTCGGACCACTGCCCGCTCTTTCTGGATACTAATAAGCACAATATGGATAAGCCTGATCAATGGGTTTTTAGATTTGAAGCGAATTGGTTGTTGGAAAGTACTTGTAAAACTGAGGTTAAACGTCTTTGGGAAGACTCTTCTGGACACCTCCTACAAAGGCTGGACCTTGTGAAGACAGGCTTGTGGAATTGGGCCACTTCGCTGAGAAAGGATCGAAAATTGAATGAGTTTACTCTGAGGAAACGGCTGCAAGATCTATCGCATGCTTTCCCGAGTGATGAAATCCTACATGAAACAATTGATACTCAACTGGCTTTTAATTTTGAGATTGATAAAGAGGAGCTTTATTGGGAACAACGAGCTCGAGTGAATTGGCTGCAAAACGGGGATCGAAACACATCTTTTTTCCATAAACATGCTTCTGAGCGAAGACGTCAACAGCGAGTCTCTAAGCTTATTGATGTTGATGGCCAGGAAGCTGTGGAGGATGAGGCCATGTCTTCGATAGCAACTAATTATTTCGTTGACCTTTTCTCATCGGCAGGGTCAACAAATGTAGCCCGTGTTCTCAATGGTATTTCACCATGTATAACTCCGACAATGAATGCAGAGCTGGAGAGGGATTTTGATGGGGAAGAGATTTTAAGAGCGGTTAAATCGATGAGTCCCCTGAAGGCCTCTGGTGAGGACGGGTTGGGCGCGGTCTTTTACCAAAGATTTTGGCATATTATTGGGTCGGAGGTTTCTCGCTTTTGTATCGCTGTCTTACGAGGTGAGGAAACTTTATCTTCCATCAACCATACTTTAATAGTACTTATACCAAAGTCGAAAAACCCTACTTCTATGTCCCAATTTAGACCAATAAGCCTATGCAATGTTTTATATTAAATCATTGCAAAGGTTCTGGCAAACAGGCTACATGGAGTGCTGAATGTTTGTATAGACGAAGCCCAGAGCGCTTTTATCCCCGGTAGATTGATCACGGACAATATAATTGGGGCTTATGAGATCCTTCATTCGCTCAAGATGAAACGGTCGGGTAAGAAGGGTTACTGTGCTTTGAAAATTGATATGAGCAAGGCTTATGATCGTGTCGAATGGAGTTTTCTGTCTGAAGTCATGGCTCGTATGGGTTTTTCAAGCGGCTGGATTGGTAAGTTACTACACTGTATCACTTCTGTCTCGTATTCGGTTATTGTTAATAAGAAATGTGGGGATCGTTTTGTACCAACTCGAGGCCTCCGTCAAGGGGACCCCTTGAGTCCGTACATGTTCTTAATGTGTGGTGAAGGATCATCTTCTCTTCTACGTCAAGCAACTTCGGATGGCAGTTTAACAGGAGTTCGAATTGCTCGTAATGCTCCGTGCGTTACTCACCTACTATTTTCCGATGATTGCCTTATCTTCGGGGAGGCGACAGCGGTAGGTGCATCTAATATTAAAGCCATCCTTTATGTTTTCTCTGAGGCGTCGGGACAGAAGGTTAATTACGAGAAGTCGGGGGTTTTCTTTTCCTCGAATGTACTGGGATATAATAGGGAGGATGTCCAACGTATTTTGGGTGTTAATAGCACGGATAGTCCTGAAAAGTATTTGGGCTTGCCCGCTATTGTCGGTCGCAATAAAAAGGAAGCTTTTTTCGGACTGCGTGATCGGTTCAATAGTTGTACAGAGCACTGGAACACTAGATTTTTGTCGGCAGGTGGAAAGGAGGTCTTCATTAAGTCGATCCTCCAAGCCCTTCCTATGTATGCGATGTCATGTTTCTTACTACCTAAATCTTTTTGCAAAGAATTAGAATCTTTTGAAGCAAGGTTCTGGTGGAGGAAAGGTCAAGGCAGGCGTGGTATTCACTGGTGTGAGTGGGCCTTTATGTGCCAATTAAAAGATTGTGGAGGCTTGGGCTTTCGAGATTTCTCCAAGTTTAATATCGCCCTTCTGGCTAAGCAGGCTTGGAGGGTGTTTGTTAATCCGACGTCGTTAGTGGCCCGTATCTTGAAGGCTAAATATTTTCGGAACACTAATTTTCTGGATTCAAGTCTGGGCTCTAGCCCATCGTTAATCTGGAGAAGCATTTGGAGCTCGAAGGGCTTGCTTTTCTCGGGGCTTAGTTGGAGAGTGGGCTCGGGGTTAAGCATTTCGGTGTGGAGTGATTTCTGGCTCCCGGGCTTGCCAAGGACCCATATCAGCTCCCCACAGGTTCCAAATATAAACTTTGTTTCAGATTTAATAAGAGGGGAATCTAATCAGTGGGATTCTAAAATAATCAGGGATAATTTTAATCATCTGGATTCGGAAGCTATTCTACGCATCCCGTTGCCGGCTACCCCTTGTCCCGATGTACAAGTTTGGGCCGGTGAGCGTTCAGGTATATACTCCGTTAGGAGTGGATATAAGATCCTAACTACTCCTAACTCCCCACCTACAGATAGTAACAATATTTTCAATCATTTATGGAGAATACCATGTCCTTCTAAGATTAAGATTGCTATATGGAAGTTTCTGCATAATTTTGTGCCTACGAAGCAAAATCTATGCTATAGACGTATCGCTCAGGATCCTCTGTACCTCAGGTGTAATGGTGTCGTAGAATCAACAATCCATGTTACGAGAGATTGCCCGATTGCAGCTAATTTATGGCGTATTCTACGGTTTGAGTGGCCTAATATGGTTAACACTTTTAATTTTAAAGAGTGGCTTGCCTGGTTATTTGATTACTATCCTCAATCAAAGAGGCGAATTATTATTATAGCCATATGGGCTTTGTGGTCAGCCAGGAATAAATTGCTACACGAAGGTAAATCACAAATTGCACGGGAGATCTTTACCTTTGTTGAGGGCTACTGTAGGGAGTTGGATGCGATAGGCCCAGTTTGCTCCGCCCCAATTTTGTCTGCATCAAGCTCTTGGACCCCTCTGACCGCCCCGTTTGTTAAGATTAATTTCGATGCAGGTTTCAAGATAAATGAAAATAAGTCATGCTCGGGAGTGATTATTCGAAATGAAAATGGACAAATTTTGGGCTCTTGTTACCGTGTTCACTTCCACGTGGCTTCCTCTTTCGCGGCGGAGGCTCTAGCAGCAACGGTGGGTCTCTGGTTCGCTTCAGATATGGGGTTTTCATTTGTGGTGCTTGAGGGCGACGCTCGGTCCGTCATTTCCAAACTCCAGTCTCTCGACCCAGATAGGTCAGAGATCATCCCCTACATCCATGACGGTAAGACGTTATCTAGTGGATTTAGCAGTTGCATGTTTCGATTCACCCACAGATCAGCAAATAAGGCGGCCCATAGTATGGTGAATGAGGGCTTACCGTCGTCGGAGGACCGATTTTGGGTTGAAGAAGCACCTCCGTCGGTTCTGGCGGTTACTGTTGCGGACTCTAGGCTGCCTATTCCACCATGAGGAGCGATGCTCTCTTCATTTAGATGGGGGTTTTTAAAAGATCTCTACCCCGACCTTCTTTGGACATCTCCAGCTTCACAGTGTTCTTCCTCCTTGAGACGATCGGAGTGTGTCTGCCGGCCTGATTTTTGTTTTTGGTTTATTTGTTTGTTTTAGTTTGTGTGTCTTTTAGTTTTCCGGGCCCTTGGTTTTGGGCTTTGTATGATGGATTTACCCTGCAATAAATTTCAGCCGATTTCTTCAAAAAAAATAATTGAAGAAATGATTGGGTAAATCATTCTCATATCATCGTCAATGGTCTCGTTTTATGAAAAGATGTCATGTAAGAATACTTTTACATGAATATAAATTTTTTCCGACTAACTCTTAATTTTGGGAGATTCTATAAAATGACACTTAAATGATAGTAAAAAGAAGGCAAATCAGTTAATCTGGTCATTTTTTTAACATAATTTTTTATAAAGTTTGTACTTAATTTGTTAAAAAATTTGTAAGAATAACGGTATATACACAATTCCTTATAAAGTAACAATTGAGTCCAAAATCGAATTCTTTACAATAAATGTAAGAAATTAGGTATATACTTAATTTCTTACGATAATGCATAATTTGGTACAAAATAAGTAAGGAGTTGTGTTTGTACACAATTTCTTACCCGATATACCTAATTTCTTACTAAAATTATAAGAAATTAAGTATATACCCAATTCCTTACGAATTTTTTAGTTGGGGTAAAGTTGCTCAAACATTTGTAAGAAATTGTGTTTGTACTCAATTTCTTACAAGAATGCACAAATTGATACAAAATAGGTAATGAGTTGTGTTTGTACACAATTTCTTACCCGATATACCTAATTTCTTACTGAAATTATAAGAAATTAGGTATATACCCAATTCCTTACGAATTTTATACTCATGCATAACAACCCATACCGTGTTTGACAAATATATTTGAGTTTGAGGGATGTTCATCGCACATATCCTGATCCTGTATAATTGAAACGAATGCCTTCAAATGAGTAGAAGTTTATAAAGATGCGTTAAAGAAAAGTAGACAGAAGTTACCCAAATAAAGGCAAAGTGGTGTTTAAGACCGGTGACTCTCCAAAGTGCCCAGTTAAGGTTTTGTCTGCAATGATGAACAATATAAGAGAAAACCAATATTCGTAAAAGATTGGTTAATTCAATTGATTTAGGTTGGTGGCATAGGTCCACATTACTTTTTCCTTGAAGACCAAATAGCCACTTTATACGCATTAAAACAAAAATGCAGAAAGTCGACAGCACCAGGGCGCAGTTGCTCACCTGCCAACGTTAAAAATCATTTTATAAACTATTTTCTAAAAATTTTGAATTGAAGAGCGGGAGAAAAGTTATATCGCCTTTCGTAACACTGGCAAGCACGCCATTGTAATCAAGAATAAGAAGCTTCTTCTTCGACGGGGCAGCGAGTACGTTTCGGTACCACTCCCCATATATTTCAGGAGCACGTCTGGGTCTCTGAATATCAGAGCCTATTGCATTACGTTTCGGTACCACTCTCCATATGAAGATGTGTGGGGCTATAATCATCAAACTTAATAGGGACACGCTCGGCTTCATACCACTCTCCACTATTTTCGACACCCAGGAGTTTAGCAATAATGTCTTCAGTTATACTAATTTCCTTACCCATTAGAAATGACTCAATATCTACAACCTCAGTTTGTGTTCTTCCATCATGAACAAGGGTAGCATTCGCATAAAAGTATCTGACAATGTTTTCGTACACAATGGGTTTAATATCTAGATAGTCCATCCATCCCCATTCGACAAAAAGTTCCCAAAAATCGAACTGGTACTCCTCTGAAGTCAAGAAATCTAAGTCTATGGTTCGCTCATGTCTAATCTTTTTCCCAGCATAAACTTCATGGTAACGCTGAAAACCAGCGTCATCACGAAAACAAAGCAGCAAAATATTTGGTGGTGGAGGAGGTTCTTGAGAACCTGAAGAAGCAGCGCGTTCATATCTAGGTCGTTTACCTTTACCGGGATTCTTTTTAGGAGGCATATCTAAGACAATGAAGAGCTACGACTACACGGTTAAGCTTCCCTGCAAAAAATTTTCATGCAAAAGAAGCAAGTTTAAAAGACGTATGTTTATATAAAAGTAACAAAGATGCAAAAAATACCAGATTTTGATTCATGATACAACACAGTCACTAATGTTTGATTTACTTACTAAATACCAGTTTCGGTTGTCACAGATGGTGATAGGGTCATGCACAGAGCAATAAAAATGGTGTTCCCGCTTGCTTTCCATCGCATATGCTCATGGCATCTGTCACGAAATGCTCAGAAAAACGTTGGTGACACAAATTTTACTTTCGCATTTAAGAGATGCATGTCATCTTGGTGGACAATTGAGGAATTTGACCGGGAGTGGAGGTCAGTTGTTAAACATTTTAACGTCGAACATCATCCTTGGGTTGTAGAGAAGGATCAAACAACGGCTATGTGGGCACAAGCATATCTTACAGGACATTTCTTCGCCTATCTTCGATCAACCCAAAGGTACGAAGTTATGAATGCAGCGCCAAATATTATGCTCACTTCTAAGAAGACCTATATAGATGTTGTCCGTGCCACTTACAATGGGATCAATGAGATGCGAATTCAAGAGTTAAGGGAAGACTTCTTCAGTTCAAATGTGACACCTTTTCCTATGACCAAATTGAATGAACTTAAAAGGAATGCAGCAGACGTATATACATGAGCATCATTCCAAATTATTCAATCTGAACTTAAAAATGAGACATTGTAACGTCCTATACATCCAACTGTCAAAGGTGGAGGCTTCCGTACATATGGGTTAACAAAGTATAAGGATCCTTCGAAATTGTATGAGGTGGTTCTTGAGGTCGCAACGCAGAACATAACATGTTCCTGCAGGACATATGAGACAGTCGGCCTTCCATGTCGCCATCAGCTGCACGTTATGAAGTTGGAAGACTTCTCTAAAATCCCAAATTGTTTAATACATCTGCGGTGGACGAAAGATGCAAAGATTGCGGCGCCATCATTTGTTGATTTCAACGTGCCTCCGGAAATGAAACAAATGGCTCGATTCGCTTCTCTGCGAGCACTTTCCACGCAATTGTGCTACTTTTCATCTCAGACTGGCGAAACGTTTCGGAGCACGAAAGATGAGATACTTAGATTAACTATTGAATTTGATCACTCCACAACTTTGAAGGAGTCTTCATCAAAGAAAGAAGGCAAACGACCCGTTAAGGACCCGCACCGAAAAGAAGCAAAACGAAAAACCAATGTCAACCTGCAAAGTCACGAATCTTTCATTGTTCTTTTTGCAAATTGGAGGGACACAATAGAAACACATGCCATCGTCTTAAGCTTCAACTTCCAACCCCAACATTTGTGGACACAACAGGCATTTCTGAAGAGAAAATTGATATCTCAAATGTCGTCGACATGTTCGAAGCTTTACCGAATCTCATTCAATTTTCAATTGAGGATGACGGAAATTTTTTTAATATCCCTCAACCTAGAACATCCATGGTACAGTTTTATGCAACTTCATCTTACTTTGTACAATTCTTTTTACTATCACCATACGTTATTAATGTTTATATGATGATTAACGCTTGTTTGCATCCACATTTCTGTTAGGACCAACATCTTTCAAACGAGGACAACATTAATTTTTTTAGTATCCCTCCAACTACAACATCCATGGTACACTTTTATGGAACTTCCTAAATCTTTACACGATTCTTGTTACAATCAACGCCATTGTAATTAACTTTATATGATGCATGACTTCTCCTTTTGGAACTAGACCATCTTCAGACAGTAGTGACTATGAAATTGACAGTACATAAATGTAAGTGCAACCATGGAAAATGTCTATCCTTTAAAGCCACACACACACACACACACACACACACACACACATATATATATATATATATATATGATTTCTCAACACATAATGCATCTTTGCAATACCCTAAACCCTTTACAAGCATAACCTATTTCCAATTCTTAAACCATGCAGTCCATATGTTGTACATGTACAAATATAGGAAATTATCCTATACAACCATATGCTGCCCAACATCTTTGTGCCCAATTCAAAAATTATCTACAAACCTCTGCCAACCTGGTCAAAAAAAGGGTCATCTCCTATCTCATGTGCTTTTCATACATACAAAACATATTCCCTTCCAAATAAAAGCAACTCCGCTCCAACTTCTATCTGTTCATAACCACAACATATATCGCAAAGATATGAACGCTAGCTGAAATGTTTAAATGACAGTTAACGGTTAAGGAACAACACACATAGCAGTAACTCCCTCACTATTGATGCCAACAAATGCTAACACGGCTGACATGTTGTCGTGACTGAAGCTGAGCAACATGTGCTTTCATTTCAACTGCAATTTCCCGCCTCCTTTTATTCTTATCATGATTAACAAGATCATACAAAATATGCATTATGTCTCATACCCCGACCGTCTAGCAACACAAGTGTTAACAATAGATGCATTAGTTTGGATTATATAATTCGTTCAATGGAACAATTATTAACATGTATGCAAACAATAGCAGAACGTACCACTTCCTCAGCACGTTTCGTGTGCCATAATAGCATCCACTGAATGCAATAAACCCCACAATCATCTATGTTCAAAGAAATACTACTTTAAACATAAAATTATTAACAAACATATCAAATTCTAACAAAAAAATACATTTCAACTTTTTCAAGTACAAAATACCCATTGCCTTGACGTCTGCATTTAGCCACCATCACTGGGGATCAGAAATTGCGTTTGATTGTGAGCCAAAAACATCTACAAACTTCTCATCAAACAAACACTCGCCTAGCTTCTTAAGCTAGATGCACAGACACACATACTTTTTTAAATACCGACTAACATAAGTAAAAATTGGTAAATTGTTATACGTTTACGATTATTACCAACTTCTGTGTTACACCCACTCTTGAAGAATTCCCCCGCGTTGTGGGCAAGCTGTCCAGTATCTTCGCTTCCCCCGCTCAATATCCAGAACGCACATGTACCAATGATTATTATTTTCATTTATAGGGATAAAGACTTGCCATCAATTATTTCAGTAATTAAACTCCACATAATCATACCCCATATAATATATCTACGTAATACATTGCAAACTTAGTTAAATGTTTCCTCGTTCTTCATACCAATTTGCAGTCGCTAAGTCTACCATACGGTCCATAACTCTTACGCCAATAAGAAGCAAGCTGCGAACCATCCAATTGCCCTCGTTGAAGTTGATCCTACAAGACAACCATTATTATTCTCAATGTTTCTGTAAAACCTATGTTTGATTTTGATATAACTAAGTATGTTAAGGATTAAATTGAAAACTTGAAATAGATTTCTAAGTCCCTCAAATGATTTATAAATCACCAATACTTTAATCTGATTTGAAAAACTCAAACTCCAAATATTTTCTAAGTGTTCAAAGGCCAAAGTATTGAAAAACGTCCAGGCGTATCGATACGCTTCCAGTCGTATCGATACCATTTTTACTAAGTTGGCTACTGGAAAGACGTGTTTCGATACGCCCCTCACCGTATCGAAACAACGTTACGAAATAGATTGAATCTGTATCGAGACACCCCTCTGTAAAAACTGAAGGAGTTTGATGAGCGTACCGATACAATTCCACCCGTATCGATATGGATTTAATAGAATTTTAAATTCGAAAAGCTTTTAATGTTTTCTCCTGTTGGTGTCTGTTGTTAGGTAATTGAAATTTAAAGTGGTGGTTGTCTCGTACCGATACGCTCCTAGCCGTATCGATACGGAAACTTCCAGTGAGCTAAGTTGAGAAAAAGGTATCGATACGGTCTTATCTATATCAAAACAGTCCATGTCCCGTATCGATACGCTTACACGCGTATTGATACGCCCTCTTTATTATTGTGCAACGACTCTTTCTGTTTTGAGACAGGTATCGATACGGGTCTTCGTGTACTGATACGATAAGCTGCAGAAGTGCATTTATGGTGGAAAGAGAGGGTCCCAACGGCTATAATCAATACCCTAACCACCCAAACGACTAGAATTGATAGAAAATGTATAAATTGAAGCTAATTGAAGACCAGCAACAACTATTGCATCAAAGATAAACATCCAAGCAAAAATCCAAGCTCAAAGTTCTTATTTTCCAATTTCTTGTAAACCCCAAATTGTGTAGTGTTTAATTCCTATCTTATCATCAAATTTGGGTTGAGTGTTTGTACTTAAAGGGTCAATCTTGTATTGAGAGATATCTTTCTAGCCTAAATTCTTCTTTGTACTCTTGTGAGGGTTTGGTCAAATTTTGGGTAGAAAATTTGACCGATTGTGTAAAGGTTACCCCCTAAGCCTTGAAAAGGGGAAGAACAAATTAGTGAATTGTTTGAAATCCTTAGTGGTAGCTAAGGTAGTGGATGCAGAGTTCATTTGGAACTTGAACCACTCTAAAATTCATTGTTATTCTTTTTTAGCCATTCCATTTACTCCAACAAATTTTAAAAACCCAATTCACCCCCCTCTTGGCTTTGATCAATCCTTTGATCCACTCAACAATTGGTATTAGAGCCTACCTCTTTGAAGGATTAACAACCACAAGAGGAGTTCCTAGGAAGAGTGTGATCATCCAAAAATTAAGCCATGACATCTACCTCCGGCTCAAGCATGTACGAGTCTCAATCAACCACAAAACCACCTTTCTTCAACGGTGATAACTATCCATTTTGGAAGAACCGGATGCGCCTCTTCATCAAATCCAACGATTATCTAGTTTGGGATGCCATTAAAGATTGTCCCTATGTTCCAATGAAGAGAGACAAAGAAGGAAGATTGGTGCTAAAGAAGAAATTTGAGATGAGTGAAGAAGAGAGAAAGAAGATTCAAATCAATGATGAAGCTCTTCACATGTTGTTTTGCTCTTTCGGTCCCGAAATCTACTCCAAAGACTCATTCATTTAAAGTTCCAAGGAAGTGTGGGATACACTAGAGACCACTTATGAAGGAACAAGTGATGTGAAGGAGACCAAGATTGGAATTCTCAATCTTAGCTATGAGAATTTCAAAATGGAGCCTGACGAAACCGTGTCCAAGATGTTCGATCGCTTCTCAACAATCGTCAACGGGCTTAAGGGTTTTGGAGAGATAATCTCGAAAGACAAACTTGTCCGGAAGCTACTCTACTCACTTCTCGTGTCTTGGGATGGGAAGAGAACCGCCGTCATTGAGGCCAAAAACTTGAAGATACTCAAGCTTGATGAGCTAGTGGGTTCTCTCCCTACTCAGGAGATAATGAAGATAGGAAAGGAAGATGAAAAGAAAAATAAAGAGAGAAGAGTGGAGAAGCTAGAAGTAGAAAAGAAGAAGAAGAAGATAGGAGTGGCTCTCAAAGCTTCACTACATGAGGAGAGCACTTCTAGTGAGGAGGAAGACCTAGAAGAATTGTCTATGATAGCCAAAAGGTTCTCACAGTTTATGAGGTCCAACTGAGGAAGGAAGATGCAAAGAAAATGGACTTCAAAACTAAAAACAAAGAAGAAGAGAGGGATCAAATCATTTGCTTCTAGTGAGGAGGAAGACCTAGAAGACCCGGTCACATTCGTTCGGAATGTCCTCAACTCAAGAAGAAGGGCTTTGAGAAGAAGAAGAAGCTCAAAGCCAAGCTTGCTACTTGGAGTGACGAGGAGTCATCTGAGGATGACGAACACGAAGTGGCCTACCTTTGCCTCATGGCACTTGAGGAGGATTCCTCCATGGTAACCTCTAACTCATCATCTTTTGATTTTACATTTGATGAATTGCATGATGCTTATGATGAGTTACAAGAGGTATATGATGAATTAGTTGAGAAATATAAAGAGTCGGTCATAAGAAATAAAAAGATTATTTTCGAATTAAATGCTAAAAATGACTCACTTTCTCATGTTAATTTAAAATTTGAAAAAAAGATCTTAGGTTTGCAAGATGAACTAAAATTCTTCCAAGATGAAGATGTAGACCTAAATAATCTTATTTCTCAATGCAATAGTGAACACCAAAAGGTGTTAGATGAGCTTAACAAGCTCAATGAGTCTTTCAAGAATGTTGGTAGTATGAAAAATGAGATAGGTGAACCAAAACTAACCAACCTAAAATAAAGACATATAACTACAAACAAAGTGGTTTCCATAGACATAATAGAACTAAAAAGATTAGGAGTGTATGGGTTCCTAAGGAACTCGTCAAATCTAATAATGTTGTTGCTATATCACCTTGGATTCTTAAGGGAACCGAGCTTTTGGGAGCTAACACTCGTGGACCCAAGATGATTTGGGTACCAAAAACCAAAGTTTAATATCTTTGTTTGTAGGGGGAGCATTGCTACAAGGCCAAAGCACAAAGTCAAAATTCATGGTACCTTGAAAGTGAATGCTCGAGGCACATGACCGGAGACAAGAGTCGATTCATGGACTTAAAGCCAAAAGTGGAGGAGTAGTGACATTTGGTGACAACTCCAAAGGCCACATTAAAGGTATTGGATCCATAGGTAATCACTCTACTATTCTCATTGAAAATGTTGTATATGTCGATGGTCTAAAACATAACTTATTGAGCATTAGTCAATTATGTGACAAAGGGTTTAATGTCTTATTTGATAAAAATGGGTGCAAAATTGTTGACATTAAATCAAATAATATAATGATCATTGGTCATCGCATAGGTAATATATACATGGTGCATTTAGATGACATTCATACATCACATGCATGCTTTGTTGTACAAAATGAAAATGATGCATGGCTATGGCATAGGAAACTAGGACATGCTAGCATTAGTGTTTTAGAAAAATTAGTTTCCCTAGATCTAATTAGAGGTTTAACCAAAATTAAGTTCTCAAATGACAAAATTTGTGATGCATGCTCTAAGGGTAAACAATATAAGTCATTCTTTAAATCCATTAATGATGTTTCTACAAGTAGGTGTTTACAACTTATTCACATGGATTTATTTGGGCCTATTAGAACTATGAGCTTGGGTGGTAAATCTTATGTATTTGTACTTGTTGATGACTATTCTAGATTTACTTGGGTTCTATTTTTAAGTACTAAAGATGAGGCTTTAGAAAAATTCATCACATTTTCAAAATTAACTCAAAATAATCTTGAGCTTAAAATTTCTCATATTAGAAGTGATCATGGAACCGAATTTCAAAATCTAGGTTTTGAAGAGTTTTTAAATGAAAATGGTATTAGCCACAATTTTTCAGCTCCTCGAACTCCTCAACAAAATGAGGTAGTTGAGAGGAAAAATAGAACTTTACAAGAAATGGCTAGAACCGTGCTTTGTGAAAACAATTTACTTAAATATTTTTGGGCGGAAGCCACAAACACCGCTTGCTACATTGTAAACCGAGTGATGAATAGGTTACTTTTAAAGAAAACATCATATGAGATTTTAAAATCTAAAAAGCCTAACATTAGTTATTTTCATCCATTTGGTTGCAAGTGTTTTGTTTTAAACAATGGAAAAGATAACTTAGGTAAATTTGATGCTAAAAGTGATGAAGCTATTTTCTTAGGTTATTCCTTAAACTCTAAAGTCTGTCGTGTATTTAATAAGAGAACTTTAGTAGTAGAAAAGTCTATTCATGTTGTATTCGATGATAACCTCCTTCCGAGGAAGGATTCTTGTGATGATGATGATGTAGGAATCCTTGATGCCTTTGATGGAGGACAAACTTCAAAGGAGGATGAGATTCCAACAAAAGAAGAGGATACACAAGATCCACCTCTTGAAGCCTTGAAGGACTTGGCTCTTGAGGAGAAGGAAGTGAGCTACCCAAGGGAGTACAACTATGTCAAAGGTGGTGAAATCTTGGGTGATCTATCCAATGGGGTAACTACTAGATCTTCTCTTAAACTCATGAATCATGTTGCTTTTATCTCATGCATAGAGCCTAAGAACATTAAATAAGCATTAAAAGATGACTTTTGGATTATGGTCATGCAAGAAGAGTTAAATCAATTTGAGAGAAGTAATGTTTGGACATTAGTTGAAAGGCCTAGTAATCAATATACTATAGGAACTAAATGGGTATTTAGGAACAAACTAGATGAGAGTGGTAACATTGTGAGAAATAAAGCTAGATTAGTTTCACAAGGTTACACTCAATAAGAGGGAATAGATTTTGATGAAACCTATGCACCCGTAGCTAGAATGGAGGCCATTAGGATGTTGCTTGCATATGCATGTTATCATGATTTCAAGCTTTTTCAAATGGATGTTAAAAGCGCATTTTTAAATGGTTTTATAAATGAGGAAGTGTATGTGGAACAACCACTGGGTTTTGAAGACTCAAAATTTCCAAATCATGTTTTCAAACTAACTAAAGCTCTTTATGGTTTAAAACAAGCTCCTAGAGCTTGGTATGAAAGACTTTCAAACTTTTTTATTGAAAAAGGTTTTGAAAAAGGTAAGGTGGACACCACACTTTTCATAAAAATGTATAAAAATGACATCTTAGTAGTGCAAATATATGTTGATGATATTATTTTTGGATCTACTAATGAGTGTCATTGCAAAGAGTTTGCTAAGTTAATGCAAGGTGAATTCGAGATGAGCATGATGGGGAAGCTCTAATTCTTTTTGGGACTCCAAATCAAGCAAAGGAAGGATGGCACCTTCATCAATCAAGCAAAGTACATCAAGGATATGCTCAAGAAGTTTGGCTTGGAGAATGCAAAGCCTCAATCCACACCTATGAGCTCATCTACAAAGCTTGGCAAAGATGAAGGAGGTAAGTGTGTTGACTCTAAGCTTTATCGTTCTATGATTGGATCTTTGCTTTAACTTACCGCAAGTAGACCATATATTTTGTTTAGTGTTTGCTTGTGTGCTAGGTTTCAAGCTAGTCCTAGAGAGTCTCACCTTATAGCCGTTAAGAGAATCTTTAGGTACCTTAGAGATACTCATTGTCTAGGTCTTTGGTACCCTAGAGACTCAACCTCCATGCTTATTCGGATGCAAATTATGGGGGTTGTAAAATTGATAGGAAGAGTACTTCGGGAACATGTCAATTCTTAGGTAGTATGCTCATATCTTGGTTCTCTAAGAAACAAAATAGTGTAGCTCTATCTACCACCGAAGCCGAGTAGATATCCTTAGGGAGTTGTTGTGCTCAAGTCCTTTGGATGAAGCAACAACTCTTAGATTATGGTATTAAAGTTGAAACCATACCCCTTAAGTGTGATAATACTAGTGCCATATGCTTAACAAAAAATCTCATCCAACACTCTAGAACCAAACGTATAGAGATAAGACATCATTTCATTAGAGATCATGTCCTTAAGGAAGATGTTGTTATAGAGTACGTTGACACCTTAAACCAACTAGCGTACATCTTTACAAAGCCTTTGGATAAAGAGCGTTTTTGGTACCTTAGGAGAGAGTTAGGTCTAACTAGCCTTCCTTGACCCTTT
Source organism: Hibiscus tridactylites (assembly GCA_958450335.1). Lineage (NCBI taxonomy): Eukaryota > Viridiplantae > Streptophyta > Magnoliopsida > Malvales > Malvaceae > Hibiscus > Hibiscus tridactylites. Next base: position 79,045,064 of record OY288273.1, read on the forward strand.
AAGACCATTTTTTAGTTAAAATTGCTTGAATTTGTGAAATTGCATGTTTATGTGTTGGTGCTCTTGAAAATATCCATGCTTATAGCTAGGGAGAGTATACTTCTGTTAGAATATGCTTAGAACTGCTCATTCATCATTTGCATTCATTTAGGAAGTGCTAAAATCGATCCTTTGGTTGTTCTTAAAGCCTAAAATGTACTTCTGGGCTTAGGGTATCGATACGGCCTTGAGCGTATCGATACGAGTACTGTATTAGCTTTCCAGACTACATTTTGCCTAAAACGGGTATCGATACGGTTAAACTCGTTTCGATACGAGCTACAAGCATTTCGATACGGATTTCATTCGTTTCGATACGGACCTTCAACAGGCATTTCAAAGGGAGTTACAATTTTACCCCCGTATCGATACGCGATTGCACAAACAGCTTCTTAATGGCATTTAAAGAGTTCTACTTTTACCAAAATTGAATTTTCAAAACCCTAGCTGTTTTCACTCTATAAATAGCCTCTCAATCCCTCATATTTTCACACCACAACTCAAAATCTCTTGAGGGTTTTCAAAATCAAGCAAAGCTAATCAAGCTTTTCATCAATTTGGTGCAAAGTTCTTCTCCCATTCTTCTCTATCAATGTCAAGGTAAAAATTTCTCTTTTCTTTTTATTTAATTTGATTTTCGTTCTAAATTCTTGTTTTTTTTCTTTGTTTTGCTTTCTCAAAAACAATTTTTTTAAACATTTTATCTTTGTTTTTTTTTAATTTTTTTTAACAAAAACCTTGATTATTGATTTTCAATGGGTTGAATGTGAAAGTTAACGCATACACTGTTTTTTATCTTTTCTCTAGTCAATGGCACCTAAAAAGAGAGCACGTACTAGTGAAGCCGGTGAAGGTTCTAATGCCGGAGATGGTACTCGCCCGAACCTCACTCTTATCTATCAACAATCTTTTAAGACCACTGGAGATCTCAACTATTTTCGATAATTTCAAAACTACAAAATCCGTCCGGAGAGGGTAATTTCAATTACTTTTCTTAACTCGGAGCGTTTCAAATTTGATTACTTACCTTTGCTCCAAGAATGGAAGTTTATGGATTTTCTCCAAATTCCCGGATTTTTATTTCGCACCTTAGTATTAATTTTCTATGCTAATGCCAAATGTTGTGCCAATAGAGATGGTGTTGTTACGGCAGTTAACTCTCATCTAATGGGTAAAAAGATCACCATCAATGTTCAATCTCTTTGTGATGTGTTTAAGTTAGAGGATGAAGGTCATGATGATGAGAATGCTCTTGGCCATGTCCTAAGTGGTTTCGTCGCCGCCCTTAATCCTGAAGATCGGATCCTACACTTGATGGTTTCTTGGTGGTTTAGGCCCTCGGGAGGAAAGTATTCCATTATCCGCCAAGTTGATGATTTTTGGATTTGATGCTTCCGTCAAAGAGAACGTCCAAATCTTGCTCGAATTATGTTTGCGAAGATTGTCTATCTCGTGCAACATCGCCACACTACACTCGTCACTTCCTTCACCTATGGTACGACTTTGAGTTATTTTTTCACACAAAAGAAGATAGATTGCTCACATGACTACCCAACTCCCCTCACCGATCCTATCGATGGAAGATCTCTTGCAAGAGGTAAGTTTCATTACTTCAATGGTAGTTGGCTTTGTCTATCCGAGCACCCTAGTGATGCCGCGGAAGAAATTTCTAATCCTCAAGCCGCTCAAGCTTCTCAAGCTCCTCCTCCACCTTTTATGGATTCCCTCATGACTTTTCTAAATGAGCAATTCACGAGTTTGCGCACGAGAATTGCCTCCATAGACCAAGTGATGAATTCAGGGTTTACCGCTATTGACACACGGTTTACAAGCCTTGAAGATCGGATGAAGAATGTGGAGACGCGTCTCACTTCCCTTGAAGGCAGTCACAACTCAATGAACATATCCCTTACCGCTTTCCATGACGAGTGGCGTCAAACTAGGAGGAATGATGATGCAAATGAGAAGGATGATGAAGATGGCGATGGAGATGCATAGTAGTTCATCTTTGCATATCATTTATGTCATTTAGGATATTTATGCACTTTCGTTTATGTTTTTAGGATTAAGTTTGCATTTTCAAACCTATGCTTTGATTTTCTGTTATTTGGATTTTAAGTTGATGTTATCTTTAATTTGAACTTAATGATTATCAAAATTATGTTGCTTGGTTATTATATATGCCTTTTTCCTATGTTTAATAATGTCTCTATTTTTTATCTAACAAAAAGGGGGAGAGGGAACAAGCTCACACTTAAAATATTTTGATTTTCAACTTAAAGTTTACCTAGCTAATATTAAGGGGGTTATTTTGCAAAGTTTTTCAAAGTGTCAAAAATTTCAAGTTTTGGTTTTGTTATATCAAAAATGGGAGATTGTAAAACCTATGTTTGATTTTGATATAACTAAGTATGTTAAGGATTAAATTGAAAACTTGAAATAGATTTCTAAGTTCCTCAAATGATTTATAAATCACCAACACTTTAATCCGATTTGAAAAACTCAAACTCCAAATATTTTCTAAGTGTTCCAAGGCCAAAGTATTAAAAAACGTCCAGGCGTATCGATACGCTTCCATCCATATCGATACCATTTTTACTAAGTTGGCTACTAGAAAGACGCGTTTCGATACGCCTCTCACCGTATCGAAACAACGTATCGAAACAGATTGAATCTGTATCGATACGCCCCTCTGTAAAAATTGAAGGAGTTTGATTAGAGTACCGATACGGTTCCACCCGTATCGATACGGATTTAATGGAATTTTAAATTCGAAAAGCTTTTAATGTTTTTGACCGTTGGTGTCAGTTGTTAGGTAATTGAAATTTAAAGTGGTGGTTGTCCCATACCGATACACTCCTAGCCGTATCGATACGAAAACTTCTAGTGAGCTAAGTTGAGAAAAAGGTATCGATACGGTCTTATCCGTATCGAAACGGTCCCTGTCGCGTACCGACACGCTTACACGTGTATCGATACGCCCTCTTTACTATTGTGCAACAGCTCTTTCTGTTTTGAGACAGGTATCGATACGGGTCTTCGTGTACTGATACGGTAAGCTGCAGAAGTGCATTTATGGTGGAAAGAGAGGGTCCCAACGGCTATAATCAATACCCTAACCACCCAAACGGCTAGAATTGATAGAGAAGGTATAAATTGAAGCTAATTGAAGACCAGCAACAACTATTGCATCAAAGATAAACATCCAAGTAAAAATCCAAGCTCAGTGTGCTTATTTTCCAATTTCTTGTAAACCTCAAATTGTGTAGTGTTTAATTCCTATCTTATCATCAAATTTGGGTTGAGTGTTTGTACTTAAAGGGGCAATCTTGTATTGAGAGATATCTTTCTTGCCTAAATTCTTCTTTGTACTCTTGTGGGGGTTTGGTCAAATTCTGGGTAGAAAATTTGACCGGTTGTGTAAAGGTTACCTCCTAAGCCTTGAAAAGGGGAAGAACAAATTAGTGAATTGTTGGAAATCCTTAGCGGTAGCTAAAGTAGTGGATGTAGAGTTCATTTGGAACTTGAACCACTCTAAAATTCTTTGTTCTTCATTTTTAGCCATTCCATTTACTCCAACAAATTTTAAAAACCCAATTCACCCCCCTCTTGGCTTTGATCAATCCTTTGATCCACTCAACAGTTTAACAAATGTATAAGTCCTTTGTTATTCAACAATAACATGAAAACAAATTTTACGTACACTCAATGAGCAAGGTATGTACCCTCTCTTTGCTTTATAATTTGTCATACTATCTTCATCAACAATCCACCAACCAACAATATCAATGACCTAAATGTTACCAATAACATAAATTAACTGTCATTATACACTGCCTTAAAATGACTTCATTTATTAGTACAAAATGGGTTCTTTACTGACCCTTGAACCAACCCAGCAATTTGGTCGTAACGTATCAGCGTCAAATACAGTCAAACAAAGGTGACCAAAATCTATCAGGATTTTCCTATACATACACATAAAAATTGCATGTTAAATTGAAATGAACTACATTCTATAAGCCATATGGATTGCTTACCCTTCTGTCAAGGCTATGTTCCAGATATAGTCACATGTTGCTTTCGCTAACAGCCCAACTCCATTAGCTATTTCAACATACGTCAACATCTACAACACTTCAACATTTGTTCCTCACTATTGAATAACATTAAAGCATGTAATATTTAATAAATTCTAATGTACTACAACTTCTACTCAATTCATATATTATCTTAAACGTACGTTATTTAATAAGCCTTATTAAAAATAGTACAAATGATTAACGTTCTAAATGAACGTAACCCAAATCATCCATCCGTTTAAAAACCAAACTAAAGCATTCAATTCATATTACAAATAACTGAATTTCAAGTTATTTTCATGTGCCATCTAAAAGCAACCGAGGCTTGAAATCGCCCTTGTGTGCAAATGCGCACTTATTTCATATTTCTCGTTTTCACCCCTACTCGACTCGCTTTCCCACTAACCTTTGACTTTACTTCGACAATTGGGTTTCCCTACAAGTTGACCGCAAATATATCAACAACAACCACCTCGTACACTCAATTAATGCAACGTTAACCACAACTCTTAAATTTATACTCATCATACCTTTTTCTTTCTCCGTGAGCTTGTTGCGTTGTCTTCTTTAACCAACGGCAGATCCTCTATCATCAACGGGTTAGGGTCACTACTACAACCATCATTCTCCTCAGCCTCTTGTACTTCAGGTTTGTCCGGAATTGCTTCGTCTGCGTCAAGACCTATTCCAAATTTTGCATCAGCTTTGCGCATAGCCTTTCTCATATACATCATATCCACACACAAACCATCAACCTTTTCCACAACATTCTTAGATTCTTCCTTCAAAATCTTCAAAGTTTCTTCTATTTTATTTTCCTTCTCAACGCGAGCTTGGAGACTCTCTTTTGTTTCCCCCAACTCTGAAATTACCTTCTGCAACATCTCCATTATAACATCATTACTACCATTGTTGCTTCCACCGTCTTCTCCCTCCGCGCACCATTCATCATTAGAAGAAAATACCTACAAACATTACTAATTAATTCCTTTCATGTTATTACAACCCTTAACCCAATACAATACAAACTTGTTTTTGACACTTACTTTCAATTTTTTATCAGGTCGCTCTTTCTTTAGGCGGCCAACAATCCTGCTGACATCCTTTTGCCCCCACGCATGTATGCGACCGCGCCCATCAGCAGACGCTGACGCTCTATTTGCAACTCCATTCCAGTAATCGAATAGCCTCGCCTACATTTAACAATAAAAAAACATATGATTACTATAAAGGTAAATCTTGCCTCAATCAACTATTACGTTCAAACAATACTCAATCTTAATAATACATTGCCTCTAGGATAGGAATGCAGCCCGTCATATATGTCAACCCATCTCGAGCTTTAACTTTGACTACTCTATCAAGTAACCTATCGTACGCATATTTACACCAATTTAACTTCCCTCTCAAATCGGGTTCGCACAATAACTTGAAATGTTCCATGGAAGGCACGTGGTTGGCATTCGGACTTAGGAACAAACCAACAACATACAACAGTACACGTGCTTTCAACTCCTCAGCCTCAAAACCTCCACTCAGTATCTCCTCTAAAAGTTCTTTATCTGTAATCTTCTTGCTAATTTTGTACTTCTTTGCTAGTTCCTTTCCACTTACATTTCGCGTCGCCACTTCCACATCTAAACCTTCGTTCTTTAAACCCAAAATTGCTTCAACATCTTCTACCAAAACATATATCTTGTGTCCACTAAATTTCATCATGGACGTTTCAAGATCAAACTTCTCCACTACTTCCGACAAAGGTCCCGCTTAATTTCTCGCGAAATCATTTCCTGTAATGCTCCTAACCCGATGCCGTTAAGAATACCATCAATATTCATCTTCTTCATCTCTTTAAACAAGCTTGATACCTTCTTCATACTGCACCTCGATGACAACTCCTACAACATTTAATACAACAAATTTTCTCGTTATGTTTCGCTTAAATATATACAGCACATGATTCATACAATAACCACTTTCAGTAAAAATAAATATAAACATCCACTTGCATTTTTAACTTCTCCCTTTTCCACTAATTTCTTCGACTTCCCTTTTCTATTGCTTTCCATTTCAGATTCCTTCAGCTCTTTGTACCTATTCAAGTACGGCTTCTTTTCTTCATCAGTCATCTCCGACCATCTCTTCCCTAGTGTTTTTTTCGACTGTACAATTCACACACTTATTAAATTTGAATAACATGAACACATTACAAATTAATACCAAAACACAATAAAAATTTTGTCATCTTACTTACAGTATTGTTCATTTTCTTTTTACCACCCTTAAGTCTTCTACATTCTCTGAAATTGTATAAAATTCATTTCGCTGTTAGAGTACAAATTAAATTATGCTTTTCAACTTAGAATTTGAATAATGCCACCATCATTCAACTATAACTTACTAGAACAACATATATGCTGACAATTTTCTTCATGTACCCTGTCCACCATTTAACTTAGCTTCACAAACTTTCTCCATTGCTACCAACTTCAATCTGCAAGATTATGTTAACGTTATGTACGTAACGACCAAACTTATACCATTAACAAGGAACATATCTAATAAAACAAAACAATATATTTTCCCCTGTTTTATGTGTGTCGAGAAGTACTTCAAATCCCAACCGAAAAATTCCACAAAACCTTAAAAATACGGAATGAAAAACCCAAATCGTTCATGATGCCACAAAACCCTAAAAACACAAAATACTCCAAAAATTCCTTACTTACATGATAAATGGAAACCTTTTCCTCCGAATACAGTATTTGTGTAAGAACACACAATTCCCCCACCTCTACCGAGCTTCGCGCGTTTAGGAACGAAAGAAGGAAAGTTTCACGTCTTTTTTTCGATGACAAATGAAAATTTTTTCCTATTTTCCTCTTTACTATGAGTTTTAATCTCCCCCAATTTTAGTGTAACCGGTTAACCAAGTCACCCACCCTTTTTTTTCTTTAAATCCAACGGTTGTTATTTCTTCAGCTCCAATCGGCTTCATCCAACGGTTAATATTAATCCGTCGTTTTTTAGTTGTTTATTAAGTCGTTGGTAATTAAAATTTCCTCTTAATTTTCATTCCAATGTATTTGGTTTTTCCAATATATATATATATATATATTAATGTTACATTTCAAAATGTGGTTCTCTAAACAAAGCGATTTAAACTCAAACTTTTTGAGATGAACATCATTCACTTTTTCACTAGGACCACTTGTTGAGTTTAATATTAATATAAATTTTAAAAAGACAACGGTCATGTTTGGTAATTAGCGGATAGCTGATAGCGGATTACATTAGGTGGTATATGATAGTTGATTGTATTAGGCGGATTGTATTAGTTGATTGTATAAAAGTGTTTGGTAAAATTAACTTATAATTGATAGTTGTTAGATTTTTTAAACAAGCAAAATGACATATAAGGACATATTATATTCAATACTTATTTGAATAGTTTATTAGTTATCAATATTTTGTATCTAATTAATATTAATTAGAATTATAAAAACTATTTTTAATATAACTTTTCTAAACATATTTGAATGATTTATATATTAATTTATTATTTATATAATTATTTTGATATAATTTAAATATGTAAAAGAATTTTTACAACTCTAATATCAAACCTCTAATCTCAAAAAACTCCTATTAGGAGCTTTTTCAAAATTAACGGTTTCACCTCAATCCACTCTTTCAATCAGATGTTCACCAAACAACAATATTAGCGGATTTGACTGGTCAAACCTCTAATTATACCTAAAACCTTTAATTTTTGCCCAAACCGCTCTTTACCAAACAGGACCAACAAATTTTCTTAAATATTTTGAGAAAACTAAATAACTTTTTTTTAAAAATCTAATAATAATTCTTTTCAATTTTGGGAGACATTGTAGCCCATTAGTTCTCATTATATTTCGTCTATGGTTGTATTCTTTTCATATTTTCTAAAGGAACAAATAGTTTTCTCTTATATTTTCTTTTATCAAATAATTAAAGATTGCATATGAGATATTTCTTTTAGGGTTTTTTAACCTAATCATTCCCTTAAATTTTTGTCCCTGCAACTTTATTTTTATTTTTTTTAATTTGTGGCCGGCAACTAATTTTAATATTGGTTATCGACCACCGAGTCTATTATTTTTTTTATTTTTCTTGTTTTAATAATAATTTATGCCTTTTGTAGCACGCGTTTCCTCTGTCCTTATGACACGTTTTGATTTTTTTGTGGTTCGTTTCATCTGTCATTGTAGAATGATTTTCAATATACCTTAGCGGTCGGTTGATGCTTGTACAGAAATCTTCTCGACGATAACCTCTGATTATGATTCTGTCGGTGGTCTTAGAAAGATGGATCCTCACTTGGTTGATAGTTGGTTGCCGATGTAATCAGACCTAGGTAGCGAAGCAATCTGTTTGATAGCTTGTTCGCTCACCACTCTTTTTTCACCCCGTAAAACGTCTCGTTTGGATAGAGACAAAAAGATTTATGAAGGTTTCTGGATTTTGGTATGCTAATGTCGATAGAAATGTCTGTTTCTATTTGCATCATTGTAAGGGACTCTTAGTGGACTTGTCCTTTTTTTCTTTTTTAATGCATTGTATTATATTATCTTTCATGGTGATTAATAAAATTCAAATCTCATTGTTCAAAAAAAAAGGGATTGCAGAACTCAATAAGTGTGCCAATGAAAAAAATTAGATATTCATCTTAAAAGATACGAGTTTAAATCACTATATTTACTTAGTGTATGCGTATCTGAAATTGAATGCTCGATACCTTCGTAAGTAAACTCGCATCAAACGGTGGAATTCCGACACCGGTAAGTCAAGAGAAACTCTAAACAATCTTGTTTTAATTCAATTGAACAGTCATTTCCCGAGATGCACGTATGATTTTCTCTTACAATTCAGTGACTTCAAACACAGTAATTCTAAAGTTTTATATTACTTCTTTCTTTAGATTTTATGATAAATTTTTGTTTTAAAAATAGGGTAAACAACATAGGAGGTCTCTTTTGTTTTTTGTATGTTTAATTTTGGTCATCGATTTTGAAAAAGTTACATTTTGACCACTTATATTATCAATTTGTTACATTTTAATCACTGAGTCGTTTCTATTGATTTGATGATGTGGCACATTAGTCCGTTTTTAAATTTACCTTTAAACTTTAGACAAAACATAAATTTATCATGTGAACATATGTTCTCTTCTCATTTTTCACATTCTTCTCTCAAAATTTATCTCATTTCATCTCATCATCTTTAAAATTCTCTCTAAACAAACCTAGTCACCGCTCCTTTTTTGTTGTCGTCGTCGGTTAGTGTGATCCCATGTGTTATTGCTATCATTGTATTGTTGTTGTGTGTAGATATGAGCATGCGTGATGATATTGAATTTTACTATTTTATGTGATTTCTAGCATGCATAGTCTAGATGTCAAATCATAAATGTATTTGATTTTATTTATACCTCTCTGCTCATACTTACTTTGCATGTTTATTTTTATGAATTGCATAAAGCTAGTGAAATAAAAGTGTGTCACTGAGCTTGAAAACTCGGCATTCGAATACTTTTTATTTAGCTCGTAGGTTGAGGAGCATATTCAGAGAAGAATTTCAACACTTTACTCATGTGAGTACAAAATTTTATCTCTTTAGTAGGGTTTGTGTATTCATAGGACCTTACATATTTTATATTATGAAACTTAGTACTTGTTATATTGTTTTACTTATTTTTATATTATGTTTGTATCATGATTATCGGAAATGTTTTGAGGGGTTAGTTGGTTATTTTGGTGACTCAATATAACATTTTAGATTCTCTAAAATGTTCAAAGTTGGATTTTTTTGAGTAAAACGGGCCAGCTGTCATTTATTGAACTAAAAAAATCATAAAGTGTGCAAAATATAAAACGACAGAAACAAAAACTAACAGTCCGGTAAAATCCCCGATACCAGACGACGGGAGAGAAAAAGGGGGGAAATATGAAATACCTCAACACCCACCGACACCGGAAAAGCTACGGCGGCTCAAGATTTCTTCGGTCCTCAGCTACATAGCTCACCACTGCCGGCGGAGCCTCTTCGATCCATAGCCGATCCTCCGATGAATCCATCCCAATCCGAGAAACTGCATGCGCCGCCCTATTCACACTCCGGCAAACATGACGAAACCAACACCGGGCAAAATGATCCTTGATGGACTTAGCGGTGGAAACGATCGGGCCAATTTCTGAGTAGTCATGAGCCGACGACTCAAGCCGCTTGATAACCGTCCGTGAATCACCCTCCACTATGACGGAGGAAAAACCCAGGTCGGCCGCAAATTTCAGGCCATGCACCACCGCAAACGCCTCAGCAGCGAAAGTCGACTAAACCCTAGCAGTCCTACGGTGGCACGCACCCAACAGGTGACCCCCCTCGTCCCTCACCACCACTCCCGAAACAGAGACATTTTGGTTTTGAGAAAACGCGGCATCCAAACTAATCTTTACCATTGATGTAGGGGAGGTTGCCATCGGTCCAATCGAACCACAGACAGCCCGGATTTCAGCCGTGTCAAACTTTGCGTTTCCAGAAGAAAGCTTCGAACAAAGGTAACCAGCTCCTCCTTCCTTTGATTTACTCCCTCCTGCCAAAGCTTGTTGCGAGAATACCATAATGCCCATAATATTAGCACAATCTCCAATCGTTGTTGTATGTCGTTGTTATTAAAAAGCCATGCCAACCACTCCTTAAAACACAGTAGAGAAATATGAATAGGCCAGGTAACATTTAGGGAAGACCAGATGTTAGCAGCGTAGGGACACTCACGAAAAATATGTTCACAATTTTTGATTCCACCATTGCATCGAAAACACATTGGGTCCGAAGCCACTCTCTTGATACATAGGTTGTGTTTTGTTGGTATGTAATTGTGAACAGATTTCCAGACAACAGTGCGAATCTTAGAAGGGCACTGTAACTGCCATAGCTGCTTATAAAAACCATCGTGCTGACTCACACTCGACACGCCCTGTTGAAGGAGACGGTACCCACTACGAACGGTGTATTCACCAATGTGTTCCCCCGACCAAACATGTACATCCAATCGAGGGTGTGGGAATGTCGGAATAGCCAGGATCCTCTCAACATCATCAGGACTAAAGATCGTTAGAATAAAATCCTCATTCCATTCAGTAGAATTAGGATGCATTAATTTAGATACCCAATTAAGCCCCTCCACCCTAGTAGATTGAACCTTTCGAGGTTGATAGCCTGGTAACCAGAAGTCATTCCAAATGGAGATGCCCCTTCCCGAGCCAATTTGCCAACTCAGGCCCATCTCAAGCAGACCCCTGGAGCTCCAAATACTGCGCCAAATTAACGAAAGGTTCGATCCAAGACGGGCATTTAGAAATGATGTACCAGGGAAATATTTGGCTCGTAAAAGACGAGCAACCAGGGACGTAGGAGCAGACACCGAACGCCACCCTTGTTTAGCCAACAGAGCTATATTGAACTTACATAAATCCCTAAAGCCCATACCCCCATCATCCTTTAACTCACATAGGCTGGCCCAATCACACCAATGTATACCTCGCTTGCCCGGAGCCTTTTGCCACCAAAACCTTGCCTCTTTAGCCTCTAAAGCCTTACACAATGTTTTAGGTAATAGGAAACATGACATGGTGTACATAGGAATAGATTGTAGAACTGCCTTTATGAAGACCTCTTTACCACCAACTGAAAGAGGCCTAGTGGACCAGCTATTAATTCTGCCATCAAACTTGTCAAAAGGGATAGAAAAGCCTGTCTTTTGTTCCGCCCAACAACTGTAGGAAGGCCCAAATATTTTTCAGGGCTACTGGTACTTGAAATGCCCAATATCCTACGGATATCACTGCGGGTATCCTCAGATACATTAGAACTAAAAAACAAGCCCGATTTTGCAAAATTAACCAACTTCCCCGAACAACCCGCATATGTTTGCAACATTTCCTTAATAGCTCCAGCCTCTAAAGAGGTGGCAGCACCAAAAATTAAGCAATCATCTGCAAAAAGCATATGGGAAACAATGGGAGCTGAACGAGCTATTTTCTCACCACTCAACAACCTATGTTGAACCACTGCATATGATACCGACGATACACAACGGAAAATCTGATCAATCCAAGAGTCCGAGAAGCCCATTTTTCGCATAACAGCCTCAAGAAAATGCCACTCCACCCGATCGTAGGCTTTGCTCATATCAAGCTTTAGCGCAAACGAACCATTACGACCATACCGACGCTGTTGAAAAGAGTGTAGAATTTCATACGCAACTATCAAATTGTCCGTAATGAGACGCCCAGGGACGAATGCACTTTGGGACTCATCAATACAGCAGTGTAGCACTTCTTGAAAACGAAAAACCAGCATTTTGGAGACGATTTTATACAAAACATTGCATAAACTTTTTGGGCGAAACTCTGACATTGAAGAAGGAGAACTTACTTTTGATATGAGAACAATGTGAGTGTCGTTAATGGAATCCAAAGCTTCACTACCATTAAGTAAATCAAGGCAGAAACGACCAATATCTGCACCAATTATTGGCCAGAACCGCTGGTAAAAGATTGCTCCTAAGCTGTCTGGTCTAGCTGCCTTCAATGGGCTCATTGATTTCACTGCAGCTAGGACATCATCAATGGTAAAGGCACGGCCCAGATCCACATTCATTTCCCGTGTTATGCATGGGTCAATACCATTTAAAATGTGATCCAACTCACCCCTTGGGCTGCTCGTAAAAAGCCTCTTGAAATAGTCTAGTGCAATATCCTCCATCTCAGACTGATTAGAATAATGATGTCCACCCTCCGAAATAAGACCCCTAACTTTATTCACCCGACGACGCTGCGATGCAAAATGATAAAAAAAGTCGTATTTCTATCACCATTGGCCAACCAATTCGCCCTTGCACGTTGTTCCCAATATAGCTCCTCTTTGTCCAGCTCCATGTTAAGCGCAAGTTTGACGTCCAAAGTCTCATGAATTACCTCATCAGAAGGATAGAGATCATTAAGATGTTCAAGACTCTTTCGGAGATCCTCTTTTGTAATATTTCGCTCCTTCATGATTTTCTGAAACCATGCCACAAGAACCTCACTGACCACACCAAGACGCTCGGGAATGGAACCACTAGCATGGGTCCAAAGGTAACGGACCTCGGGTTCACAAGACTCCTCCAATAACCAAGAAGCTTCAAACTTAAAGTGCCATTTCTTAGTTAAACAAAGGAGTACCTCTGACTATAACAGCAAGGGACAATGGTCCAAAAAAAGAATGGGATAAATGAGACAATTCGAAATTAGGGAAAAGATCCCTCCAGGGTTCATTTGCCACTGCACGATCAAGACGTTCCCTAATATTGTTCAAGGAAAACCTCCCCTTCTCCCAAGTAAACCAATTGCCCGAAAAGCCAATATTCGTTAAACTACAATCTCCCAAACCCTGCTTAAATTCATCCATTTGACGGCTACTCCGAGAACGCCCCCTTGCTTCTCATAAGAATACATAAGTTCGTTGAAATCCCCTATGACTAACCAGGGGATATTAGGGCAATCATTTAGTGATCTTAGAAGATTCCATGACTCTAATCGATTAGCCTCCTCGGGTGCTCCGTAAAACCCCGTACACCTCCATCGAACATTACCTAGATCATCCATAATGAAAAAATCTATGTATCTCTCCGAACAAGACCGAACTGAAATATGAAAATCATCTTTCCAACCTAAAGCGAGTCCCCCACTACGCCCCAAAGAACTAACTTCAACCCCATAGGCGAAACCACACTTTCTACGCACCTTAACCATTCTATCAACAGACAACTTCGTTTCAATAAAAAAGTAAACATTCGGGTTAATGTCTCGAAGCATTTGCTTGAGACAACGGACTGTTCGAGGCTTACCCAAACCCCGGACGTTCCAACTAATGAGTTTCATTGTGTGCGGCAGGCTTGTTGATCAAGGCCAGCCGATGAAGTAAGGTGACTAGTACCAGATGGATTCGACAAAGAAGAAGCTTCTGATACACCAACTTAAATACGAACCTTTTTCTTCCCTTCGGATTGGGCCATAGGGCTCTCTTCCAAAACATTCTCCATGTGAACATCCAAGTTGAAATTTTCCTTATCAGAATCCCGCAAATTCAGGGCAATAGAAGATTGCCCAACCAGCACCTTCCCCTGATTACGCCCCGTAACAGATTGAGAAATCTGATTTCCTACAAATCCGCTAAAATCACCGCCCTGATTCTGGCCATAATTATCTGCATCCTCCCGCAACCACATGTTCGTCAGCGCTTGTCTACGCTCCGATGCCCGGAGAGATAAATCCCAATGAAAAACCACATCCTTGGGATCCACAGTGAGCCGCAGCGGACAGAACCCTTCACCGTGACCTAATTTACCACAAAGGAAACAGAATAGCTTGATTCGTTCATAATCGAATCTGGCATAAAACTGCTCACCATGCTTTGAAACCAACTTCTTCTTTCGTTTCAGTGGCAATCGTGTGTCAAACCGCACCCGTATTCGCATAACCCGATTAAAAACTGAGCCAGACGCCTTGGTATCGTATTCCAAGAAACGACCAATAAAATTACCCAGATTAATAGCCACCATCTCGGACATGAATCCAAATGGAAGATCATAGACACAAACCCATAAATCAATGAAAAATAACGGAACCAATAAAGGATCCTCCCCCTCCTTTAAACGGTGAAGAATAAGAAGGTGGCCATTAAAGTTCCAAGGGCCACCATCCAGAATTCTGTTTACATACACAATGTGAAAAAGACGAAATAGATACCTGTCATCCCCCAGATTAGTGATAGCAATACCACCGATGGGCCTCCAGACACTCGAAAGAGTGTGACGCATTGCCTCAAACTTGACAATACTGGAAGTCAGAAAAGAACCCACCAGACAGAGACTCTTCTTCCCCATCATCAATAGCCAGGGACGCCATCGGATCCGTCCTTCCTCCATGGATCAAAACAATCGGGAACACAGAGTCAAGAGAGACCAAAGCAAGAGGAGACATGCTATGCAGCAGAAAACGTGCTATTCAGCAAAGAGAGAAACGTGCTATTCATCAGAGAGAGAAACGTGCACTCAAAGCTGGATTTAAACGATTACAATTATACTTTTATATAAAAATACTTTATTATGATAAGAATTTTTATTATTTACTATTACAATTTTATTATTATGTAGGCAGTTTGAAACGTTTACATATATGTCTTTTTGACTATATAAGGTGGTACTTCTAATTCAGCTTGTACAATTTATGAATAATTTTTTAAGTCACTTTCGAACTAATATTAGGAGTAGTCTATTACTCTGTTTTTCTAACATTCACTAACATAAAAATTCATATATTTTAAAATATATAGATTGAAATCGATCTTCGTTTGTTATAAATAAAACTAGACTTACAGTTACAACGACATAGGTATCAATTCCTAATTATTTATATAAATTTTTTGGTGATTTTTCAAAGTCACTGTCTATGCATAAAAAGGATATTTAAGAAAGTTGATTTTTAACTACATTAATCATTCTAAAATTCTTCTAAATGCTTACAAATAGGGGTGTTCAAATCCGGGTACCGGGGTGTTCGGGTACCCGAAGTACCGGGTACCCGGATCGTCGGGTATCTATAAAATCGGCCCATGTCCCGACCCGAAAATTACGGGTACCCGATAATCGGGTACCCGAAAAATTAGGTATCGGGTACCAGAATTTTTATCATTTTTTAAATTATTAAATTAAAAAATATATATACACAAATTTAAAAGTTCGAATTACATAATCCAACATCCAAACATACAATTTTAAAATCTTAGTTACAAATTACATTGTATTTTATATTTTTATTTATTACGTAGATTACCATAAATTCAAGACTTCAAATTTTATTTTTTTCGATGTGAAATCCTTATTACTGTAATATATATATATATATATATATATTGTATATACATATATTGTAATACTGTTTAATTTCCCCACTGTGAAACTGTTTAGAACTGTTTAATTGTAAATTGTAATATATTGTATATACATATATTGTAATACTCTAAATTGTAATATATATATATATATATATAGAGAGAGAGAGAGAGCGGTGAAATTGAGAGAGAAGATTAGTGCGAATTGTGAAGGGAGAGCATTTGAGGGATCGAGATTTAAAAGTTAGGTTGTTTGATTTGGGAATATAGTGAATATAAGGATATTTTGTTTAAAAAATAATTATATTTAAAATAAAAAAAAATTAGGAACCGGATACCCGAAATTAACCGGGTACCCGAAATTTTCTACTTTTGTGACCCGGGCCCGACCCGGGTAAAAAATAATTTCAAGGTAATTACCCGGTTATTTGTGCTCGGGTAGTCGGGTCGGGTAGTTCGGGTCGGGTAATTTTGAACACCCCTACTTATAAACATATTTCACATGAATGACAACAAACATATTCATCCACCTCATGCCACCATATATATATCATTTTCATTAAAATAACCTTATTCATATTGTGAATAATGGACGAGCAGATATGAGGGGGTAAGGTCTCAAATTCATCACATATTCACCTACCCGTTATCTACAGCGGGTATGACTTTTGACATCCACACCCGCCCGTTTGAACCACCCTGAATGCAGCTAAAGCAACCCCAAATTCGCTGGATAAACCATCATAATACCATGTTCCTTTTGTAAGGGGCATTAATTAACCAAGTATGTGCAGCATGAAGCTTTTGGTGCTGTTTATAGCTACAATGGCAGGAGGGGCGAGGAGAGCAATGACCGGTGGAATATACAAGCAGGAAGAGCAATGACGAGACCATGTCGTCAAGAACGCAGTGGAACATAACTCGGACAAAAACATAGACAACCACCACAACATTCTAATATGAGAAAACATTGTTAGTAATCCATGTAAAATGTAATGTTTTATAAATCGAATCGGAATTTGACTATATTTCAAAATAATTTAAATGAATTAATTGTACCACCCCAAACAATGACCCTCATTTTAAATTAGTTTCTAAATTTTTAAACATTTCAATTTCAATTTCATGTTCAAACTATGACATCATTCAAATATGATCCTTAAAGTTTTAAACAAACTAATTTCTTCTTCAAATTATCAATATATGCTAATCATATCTCATGGTAATAAAACAATTATATAAATTATTAGTTTCCTTGCAAACACTTATGTGTATTATGCAATAATATGACGTGGTATAAATGATATTTAGAGATAAAATTGAAACGTTCAAAAGTTTAAAGACTAATTTAAGATGAGAAACATAGTTTGAGTATAAAATTAGAACATTCAAAAGTTTAAAGACCAATTTAATAAGATGTACTTAATAAAAATATGTATTTTCGTACATGTATTTTACGTGGTAGAAATTTTAACTTAAACATCAATATCTTATCTCTTACTTTAATCATCTCAGTAAATAAATAAAAAACTTTAAGAAAGAAGTTTAAAAGCAACTGTTAAGACGCATTTTCTATCCAATGAGAAACAAATATGCAGTAAAGATAAGGCAAAAGGGAAAAAGTTCCATAATTATATTATACTACCTGAGTTTTTGAGTTTCAATGCTAAAGCTTAAGCCTGTGCACAAAATATGTAAGCAAAACATACTGCTCAAACATCAGTTTAGCCATATTCCTGGCCATTCATATTCTAACATTTGTTTTTTCACTTGTTGCAACATTTCTCCTAATGGTCTGAGAACATCTATATGTGCAGTTTAAGATAGGTGTTAAAGGGACTGTCTTCTTTACAACCAAACTTGAATTGCAGCTTTGCTTCACTGCAAATTCTCAGAAAATGCTACATCAATTACTCTTCTTCCGGTGTAGATTTCTTCCGTGAGAGTTAACCGGAGCGCCTTCAGCTGTCAGTTGTTTGGACGAAAGATTGGAGTTGCGAACCTTTGGATATGGATGAATGGTTGCCAGTTCACGGATACGGCATACCACTGTCTTTGGTAGCTGACGAACATTATTTTCCGTATTAGCTTCGACCTGTAACTGACATATTTAAAACGACGGCAACATAAATCACTCTTAGTGAACATGGTATGATTATCAAGTGAATATTTGTCCTACATACATTTTTATCAAACATGCAACTCTTGATGAATTATAGCGAGCGATGTAACTTGAAGACAATAATTTGCATTTCAAAGTGCAAATAAAGAAGGAAACAGAAATGGAAAAGCAAAAAGCAAAAAGGCTAACCTCTCTCATGTTGTGTTTATGTGCAGAGCTAGATCTGAGAAGGTTTCGCCATTTGTCCTGCAGAGAAGGATCCATATTTAAAAATTGTTCGAGTTTTATAAAATGAGGAAACCATGTATGATTGGATAAAGCAGTGATGTACCCTCAGATCAACAGGTGTTCGATAAGCAGATGATGCGAATAGAAGCTTTTTTATATCAGTCCATCTTCCAACACCATACTGAGCAATTCCATCAACCAACTTAATCACCTCAGCAAGGGTCCACATCCTTTGATGCTTCCTCCTATCACAAGCCGTTTTGGATCTTTTGGTCCTCTTACGCTCATCTTCAGATTCAGATGCCAAAAGCTCACGATCAGATTCAAACTCCTGGTAAGAAAACACGAAAATTATCTTAAACTTTTATCACACTTAACAAAGTTGTAAGGTTCACTACTTCATAGGCCACAACATGCAAAAACGAAAATTGAGGAACGAGAATGCTATCTCGTCATACAAGTCTGATCAAAGTCTCACATCTTTGATGGTCACTTGGCTTCTGCATTCTAGCTCAAAGTTTTAATAGAAGAAAACATAATATCGTAATATAGTCCATACAGCATGTATGACTGCTGATATTTATGTTACTCGAGACTTTTCATTTCTATTGAAGTTCCAGCACATAGATATGGACATATGTCCTCCAAAGGTACAAATATATAGAAAAAGTCAAAAGAATCTTAACCATATCCATATTATATTCATACCCATATCCAACTCTCACACTTGAGTCCGTATATCATAGGCTAATATGATACAATAATTAATTTATGTACTAAAATACAGCAAAATAACCCTACCAAGATGTCAAACAAATGTGTTACCACCGGACAGAGAGGATTATGAAAAACCATTTCCTTACCCCTAATATTTTTATATGTATTGTGGTAAACATCACCAATCTGCAACAATAATTAATCAATATTTGTTTTTATTCCTCATTATGAATGTTTTTCTGGTTTTCATGGCAACCATACAGCATTCATGACCAATATCTAAATAAATGAAAATGATGACTAAAAACAAAAACAAGCTACTGAAGAGAGAGGGAAGAGAGAGAAACACAAAATGCTGAATATCTACCAGTTTTGGCACGATTTTCCTGGGACGTCCTCTTTGTGGCTGGGTTTCTGGAACTTGAGGAGATTCTTCTTTTGGTCCGACTTTAAGGCACTTCTTTCCGGTAGTAGAATTTCTAGAGAACTCTTCAATATACCTCCTTGTAGGCTTCCGTACTCTCTTCTGTCTAAGATGAGTACCGCCTTTTGTTCCTTTAACAGAGCTTTTTACCTTCTTGTTAGACAATATAAAACTCACTAAAGGCTTTTCATCATCAGACTCGACAAAATCTACATCATGTTGTATACTAGGTCGGCCAGTTTCCATAACTGGATAAAGACAACTGCATTTGCTCCCAAAGGTATGATGTAAATCACAATTGGCCATCTTCCCAAGCACACCGTTCTTGTAGTTGGATTCTTGAACAGTTACAATTGATGATTCTGATATGCCACCTACACTGTTACTACCGCTAATTCCAGGTGAATGACTTTCTGAACTTGAGTTATGAAAATTTGATACTTCACGAGGAACATAATCCAATTCGGAGAACTTTTCAGGAAATTCAACATCTGGACAAAAGAGAAAAATGAAGGAACATAATATTAAGCATCACATGTTATAGCAGACACCTGGGGACAATTAAGACAACAAGACACACCCAAAAGAAAATCTTCACATGCACTGGAGAAATCATTTGTTGCATGTATATCATCCACTTCATCAACTTCATCCAGCAATCCATCAAGAACCTACTAAAGCAGCATTTTATCAGATAAGTATATCGCCTATGCATGTTTGCATATGGTAAACCATATTCAAAGAGAAAACTATAAATAAATAAATAAATAAATAAAAGGTAAGGCAATAACAAGCACATTTAAATCGTAAGACTGGAAATTCAAAGAAAATAATGCATTAACCAATGACTTGGAGTCTTGGACACGACATGAAAGCCTCAAGAATAAGCAATACATACTTCGAGCTTCAAATCTTCTCCTCCTTGACCATGGATAGAATCTAACCCACCTTATCAAGCGCAAAAGATATAACAGCGTCAGAAGAATAACTACAGAAATTATAAATAAAAATCTGAACAAAATCATTTTTTTGTTCATCCAAAAGAGTTGTAAAGTTTGGGGTTCATGGCAAAATAAAACGGACATGGAAGATACCAAAAAGAAAGTTGTAAAGTTAGTGTTAGTTTCTATTATTGCATTGTCTCATCCCTGCGACTCATAGCTTTCATGTCTTGAGATGATTATGAAAGAGTGTCCTGGAATAACTAAAAAATTTCTGGACTTCAAACAATTAATGATCACTTTTGAGTAATGCACACTAACTAATGGAGAAAACAAATAAAACAGATATTAAGCAGGATTAATTAGTTCAATCTATTTGGAGTTAAAAAGCGCATTACCCTGTAAACACTTATTTTAACCTGTTTAAAGCACAATAAATGTCGCTTGTGGGTATGCAGCACTTAGGGCAGAGCAAAATTACGCACAAATCATTCTACAGAAGAATGTTAGAAAGTTCAGACACCAAGAATGCATGGTTTTTGCTCCTATATTTTTTTTATTTTTCCTTCCCTAGAAATAGCCACACACTGTTTTTAAAGGGATGAGACTGAACCCTCAAAGAGTACTTATCAAACACTCTAGATGCTTCTGCATGGTACCATTAACAAACTAGAAAGAAATGCTTGAAAGATCATTTTCTTTGTATTTTTAAATGAGAGAATCAGCAGAAAAAGCAGTGAAAAGCTATTAGAGTATTACCACAACCAACTTTCCAGCCATAATCAAAAGCAAAAGAGAAGTCCTCCATTTTCAAATGCTTCTCTATACTCTCCTTCCCAAAACATAAGACTCCATCTACTGAAACATGCTCACTTTGAGGTTCCTCAAGTAAATGCTCAACCTCAGTTGCTTCATCTTCCAAGCCTGGCACAATGGATTCATCTACCTATACCCAGAGAACAAAAACAGGGAAGGAGGGGGAGGAAGCAATGTAGAATTTATCAAATTTACATGCTTATTCAAGGAGAATGTCATAAGTAAAAAGATGTGAAGGAATGGGCCGAAAGGCCAACACCATAAAGGTAAGCATCAAAAACAAAACTACAAAAGGGGGGCAAAACAAGGAAATAAAAAGAAGGATCAATTAATTGAACATTGAATTTTCCTTTTAAGAAGGCATCTCAGGCAGACAGACTCCCAAAATTTATTAGATCAAATTTCATAAGACTTCTAAATATTGAAGAGAAATGAACATCCACAGAGAAAAATATATAAATTAAAGAACAGTTTCTTACCCTTTGACGTTTAACATCAGTAGGCTTCTTTATCACATGCGATTTCCCATCAGTTCTCATTTTATAACCTTAATTTGTACTAAAGTTCAAGACCTGCATTAATGTTTCCAGATTTTCACTACAATTAATTGGAAAGAAATTGATAAAATTACTGTCTTCTGGACATCAGAAAAATGGTTGAATTAACAAATCCAGGCAAACAAACACTTGCAATTCCACTAATTAACCTACAGGAAGGCATTTTAAATAAATAAACCCTTTGAGGCATGATCATCAATATGGAAGGTTGATAAATTGAACTAGACCTAACAATTCATGTATTTGTATCATACTCAAGTATCTTCACATGTCATAATTGTGTTTAAGGTATTACATATTGATATAAATTTTGATACGTTAATAATTCATGTTATAAATATTTTTGAGATGTTCCTGTATTCGTGTCATGTTCTTTGCTTTTGTCATCTCATATTTTTCCCTGTATCTTGTAATTGTGTCATGTTCAAAGTTGCTGGTCCAAATTGAACTTTCATTAAATTTATAACTTTTCAAAAGACCGAAGGTAAATCAATAAGACAATGCAGACTCTAGCCATGTTACAAAATAACAAGAAATAAGTCAATTCAAGAAAAATACCTTTGTCTTCCTCTCTATCTCGGTATGAGGGGAATTCAAAATTGGCCTTCAGCACAATGACAAAAGTATTGAAGCTCTTTTTTCATGTTCTACTATTTCAATTTTCATCATTATTGAATTTCTTGCTCCTTTGCCTCATATCTTACCTTAGCCATTTACCCTTATAATACAATAAGCTCATATGGCATTCTGCCTTTTAAAGGCAAACGAAATGGTAGGCCAAACCATAAAGCAATCAATAAAAAGAATCAAACCCCATTTTATTTCTTTTATTTTGGAGAAACAAACCCCATTTAGAGTTTCATAATTTGCCTAAAGTTTTTCAAGCATGAAGCCATACGAGAATTTTCACCAAAAAATCAAGTCTGCGAATTTCAACTACTGATTTAACATTTACAAAAAAAAAAAAAAACATTGTTTCATGAACTGCAATAGAACTTTATATAAAATAATTAATTTTTGCAATTTTATACTGAACATTTCTTAGAGAAATATAAATGTATATTTACAGTGAATTGAACCTACTGCGGCTGCTTAGTTCAGCTAAATTTTCTTTTTCTAATCTCGCCAATAAAAAAAGGGACCAGAAAATAAAATTGAAGAAGCTTATCCACTTTAAACGGACAAGGCAAAAAAATCCAACAATTTTCTTCCGTTTTCTCCCGGTGTTTTCTCAGTAACCAAACAGGCACTAACATCACAAACCATTCAACTAAAGAAACATAACAAAAAACCCTAAACATAACTCATTCATCCGTAAACGAAACGCCAACCACTTATCACTCTCGATCTACTTAAATTCCGGCTCAAAACAAAAACCTTTATAAAATGAAAATAAAGATCTGATTTAAACTATTAAAACAGATATAAAATCTAAATCAAAAGAGGAAAATAAGATCTAACCTTCGAGAATCGAGATCATGATAAGGTGAGAGAGTGTGTATTAAGTAAAAAAATAAGCGAATGTTCCAAAGAGTAAAGCTCAAAACCACCAAGAAGTGAGTGCTAAGTATACAAAATTTATATATCAAACGGAATCGAAACGGACTTTATTTTACTAAAAAATTTATTTTTGCTTCCAGGACTTATTTGGTATAATTCTGATATTAGTCTCTCTACTGTGTTAAAGTTTAAGATTTAATCTCTATTTTTTCAATCCTCTGCTTTAATTGGCATAATATAATCTTATATTTTATTTATACAATGTTATAAAATTTTCAAATTGATAATATCAATAGTTGTTCTTCAGTTACATAATTAAGATTATGTGAAATTCAGTTAATCGTTTTAACTAATAATAAACATATATATCAACCAATGCTTAAAACTGTTCTAAAAATATTTTAATGAAATTAAAATCAGACCTATTAATAATATTAGAAAATTAAATTACTGAATTATATTAAATTAAAGAAACATGAATGAATAAAAAAATAATATAGTTGAGGGACTAAAGTCAAAATTAAATCCAAGCGGTAATATAAAACGTTTGTCATGTCCGGGGATTCTTTGCCTGTGACGGTGTGACACACTAAAAAATATTATTTTTTTTTTTATTTTGACATTCTTACGTAGTAGTAATTTTTTTGACGGTGAGGGCGTGTTTGGGAGCGAGAAAATGCGGCCACTTTATGTGTTCCGCTCTCGGCTTTGGAAACCTAATAATTAGCAATGTTATTTATTTGGATTATTATCCAATAAACTGCGGTGAAAATTTTAATTTTCATAAGTGAGTTAGTTTAGGATTTAAAAATTAAGAGTTGAGATTGTAAATTATAAAATTTAAGGATTATAATTGAAATTTAAAGTTTAATATTTAGGGTTTATGGTTCAGTATTTATGACTTAAGATTAGAGATTTTAATTTATGACTTAAGATTAGAGATTTTAATTTTAAATTTTAAATTTTAATATTTATAATGTAATAATACTTTTTTAATTTTTTTATAATATAAATTCCATAATATTATTTTCTCCTGGGTTCTTTTTACAGACTAAACAGGCATATCTCGGGTGCTCAAAATTAGTGGTCTTACCCGAGATATCAAAGCCCTCTCCAAGAGCTTCAGGTTGTGTCTTTTCAGCTTCACAGGCAGAAATGAAAATCGGGTGGCCCATGCAATGGCGGTCGACAAATTTTGAGTTGAAGACGCTTTAGACCCAGTGCTTCCGAACGCCGCCGATGATCGTCGTTTTCTCGATCCTCCGTGAATGGGTGTTTTCTTGCCCATGCAATCGGGCGTTTTCTCTTTAGGGGACTTATCTAATGCTCAGCCAACTCCCCGTCCAGTCTTTCTTCGATCTCAGCTCTAGATTTTGATGAATTTTGAAAATTGAAGTAGTCGGTTGAGCTCTTCTCTGCTCACTTTCTTCCACAAGGATCTTTCATTTGGTTTTATGTTTTATGTTTTGTATTGATTTATTTTGGAGGGAGGATTTACTTAAATATAGCTTTAGGAATTTTTTTCTTCAAAAATATGGTCTTCTCATTTTAATTCTCGAAATATTGTATTTGTTACAGTATTCTAGAAGTCGGATTCAGCAGAATCCAACTATGAACGGTGTTTTTCCCCAAAAAAATCTCAACAATGCCCAAAGTCGGAGCCTCCTGAACCTGCCTTTAGGGGTATTTTTAAAATTTTCAGCCCAAAATACTGTTCAAAGTCGAAGTCACTTGAACCAACCTTTAAGGTACTGTAGCAATTGCACTATTTCAAGAAAATAAAAAGAAAAAACTATATCTCGAGAAAAAACAAACTCTAAAGCAATATTTATAGATTTTCTCTATTTTGGAGACACTTTATTTTCCTTTCATAATAATAATACCCTTAATCCACCTTTTTAAAAAAATTTGGTTATTCAAATTTAAATCTTGAAATTGAAGCTCGAATCCGCAATATTTTTCAAATGAATTTATGTTTTTTTTTTGGTAAACTACATAAATAGTTATCGAACTTTTAAAACGTTTTTATTTTGATTACTAAAATTTAAAAACATTTATTATAATCACAAACTTTTAATTTGCTTTCAATATGATCCCTCTCGTTATCTTTCAGTTAGAAGTACTGAAATTCACGTAAGTTTTCACTTTCCATCATAAAATTGTTGTGGTCTAAGTACTATGATGATCAAAGTGGATACAGTTCGGTCATTAAAAATTATGTCTACAAGAGTTTGTCATATTTGTATTAATATTTATGTTTAACCATGTTTTTAATATAATGAAAATGGTTTATGTATATTGTAGTAGTGATAATGACTAGGGTTGGGCAAGACAAGGGTACCCGGCCAATTTGTCTAGAATTGGTCCTGGTCCCGGTAACCACCGGTTCCTGAAAATTAGAATCAGTCCCGATCCCGGTTAGACCGGGTTCAAGATTTCAAGAACCGGTCCCAGTACTAGTGGGAACCGGTACCAATACCGGGTACCCGGTTAATTAGTCTATTATTAATAAAATTTGAGCACCAGGAGAAAAAATTCCAACCATCAATAATAATATTAAATAACAAAGTCAGAATATTGTAGGCTTGAAGGTTGAAGTCGTAAAACGAGTTATACTCATAATATTCATACACAAAGAGAAATAAAAGAGCGCCTTCAGTTGCTTTCAACCTCTTCAACGCCATTCGGTACCAGACCAGTACCGGGTACCTGGTACAGTTCCCGGTCCCATTGGGTACCCACCGGGTACCAGGTCCAAAAAAGCAGGATCCAGTCCCGGTCCCGGTTGCAATCGGGACCTAAATTTTGGATCCAGTCCCGGTCCCACCAGAACCAATACCGGGTAAAAATCCACTAGGTTCGACCGAATCCGAGACCGAGACCGGATAATTGAATTTTTTGCCCACCCCTAATGACAATTAAACTAAACTCAATCAGATAAACATGAATATATATTTTGTATAAAAATTCTGTTCATGTAATTTATATGTTGTTGTTCAATTATAAGATATTTTCTATTTTTGTTAAGAGTAATAAAAATTAAATGAAAGTGTGACGTTATGTATTTTGGAAATGTTTAAAACATCACGAGTTTATATAACTTCGTATAGATTAATAATTTGTTTTATATGAATTTTTTACATTTATGTATTTATGTCATATTTTAACTATTTTATCATGTCCTATCTAACTCAATTCTATATCAATAGGGGTGTAAATGAGTTGAATAGTGCTGAGTTAGGCTTGTTAAGAATTTGAACCTAGTTCGAGCTCATTCAACTCGAATCGAGCTTGAGTAGTGTTGAGTTCAACTCGATTCATTAATAACTCAAGCCAAGTTTGAGCTTGAATCAATTCCATTCGAGTCAAGTGTTGACCCGAGTTGACCTCGAGTAGCTCACGATTTATCTCGTCTTATTATTATTATTATTATTATCCAACAATGTACATTTCGGTTCACTTTAATTTTAAAAAATTTAGTATATTATGTTTTCAAGTAGTTCGCAAGCTTTTCGAGTCGGGTACCTAGTAGCTCGACTCAGGTTGTTAAGAACTCAATCCGAGTTCGAGCTCGAGTCGAGTGTACCAAATCGAACTCGAATAGCTCATAATTTATGTAGTCTTATTTACAACTCTATATTTCAGTGCTTTAATTCAATTTTAAATTTGAATTCATCTTACTTAAAATTTTAACTTTTTTCGTATTTTAGTATAATTAATATAAATATTATTTTTAAATTTTAACCGAGTTTCCCAAATACATAGGGCGATTTAGAATGAGTAATTGACATAAATAAAAAAAGCAACTAAAAAATGTCATATCTTTAAAAAGGATAAAATGCAAATTTCATCGCCCTCACTTCTATTTTAGTATTAAAGTTTTTAAAAAATAATTTTATCATTTAACTTTAGAAATTAAGGTCCTATTCGGTAAAAAGAGATTGAAGTTAAAATTAGAAGTTTGAGCTAAATTAGATGTTTGACCGATCAAATCTACTAATTTAGATGTTTAGTAAAGAGCGGATTGAAATAACGAATTAGGGTGAAACCTCTAATTTTGAAAAAGCTGCTAATAGGAGCTTTTTGAAATTAAAGGTTTTGATATAAGAGTTATAAAGACCCTTTTATCCTTAACAATTACCAAAAATCTCTAAATAACCTAAATTTAACCATTTTTATTTTAATTATTTAACCTCACGAATTTACATTGTGACATTTGTAAATTAATCCCTTTATATATTTTTTATTTTTATTCTCACACATTTATATATGTATTAAAATTTAATAATCAATTAAATTATATTGAAAATAATTATATAAATAATAAATTAATATATAGATCCTTCAAATATGCTTAATAATGTTATATTAAAAATTATTTTTCATAATCTAATTAATATTAATAGATACAAAATATAATCATGTCCTTATATGTCATTTTGCTTGTTTAAATAATCAAACAACTAACAACTATCAGTTAATTTTACCAAACACTTTTATACAACCCGCTAGTCAAATCAACTAATGCAATCAACTATCAACTAATGTAATCCGCTATCAGCTAATTGCCAAACAGGGCCTAAATTTTTTTAATTACTCTAATGTTTTATCAATAATTTAGTGATGATCTAGATCTATATATTTATATATTTAAGCCACATAAGCATTAACTAAGAATTTAATGTTAAAAAAATTAAAACTCTCCTTTAAAGTTTAAAATCCTTAACCCTAACATCTTTAATCCAACCATTTGCAACTTCTTTTTTATCATTTGTAGTTCCTTATGTTCATGAAACACAATAGAATAATTGTCGAACAAAGAAAAAAAACAATGGTGCTTTGCTTCGTTAACTGCACAAAAAAAAAATAAAAAAAAAATCTTTCATTTCTTTTTTAGTATTCCATGAGCGTCTTTCTTATTATTTATTTTCACGCATTAAACTCAGGAATGTAGCTTTCATTATAAGTTTTATATTTTTTCCTTAGTGTTTTTACATTAAAAATAATTTAATATTATCATGTTATACCATCACTGCAGAGAAACTCAGGAAATTAGTAGTTTCTTGCATTTCTTTATGTAAAAAGGAAAACATAGCTTGGTAATAGGTAGAATGTTGCTGATGCTAAATATTATATCTTAAAATTTGAATACATAAATCTTGAGTCCTTAGCTGCGGGTACTTTAAACATCATTTCACATGGATTCAGGCATTATTTTATTGAAAAAAATGAAAACCAACAATCCACATCGGCATGAAAACAAAATAAAAGTTGAATGACTCTAATAAAAATTTTAAAGTTCGATGAAAAAAATGAAAGCATCCTAAAAGTTTGGAGATAATTTATGTAGTTTATCCTTGAGGAAAAATGTAACACTCTGAATTTTTGTGGGTAAAAAAATAATAAAAAATGAACATAAATGGAGTTGGGGTTAGTGGGGTTTAAACCCACAACCTCACCAATCCCTTCCCTCTTAAGTACCATAATGTTGAGCTAAATGTTCCTTTCTATCATATTTTTCACGAAACAATAATAGAGTTAAGTTTGAAAGGATATTAAATCAAATTTAATGCCGTATCTGACTCCCCACCTACCAAGATTAGACCATTGGAATTCTGAAATTATTTAAGTTTTCAAACAATTTTCTCTCACCTAACCCCACCGACGCCATCGTCCGATCTACCTCACCATCGCGTCGTGGTTGTCACAGCTGCCACTAGCGTGTGCGCCGTTCGGCCTCGATCTCATCGCCGCCAACCACACGTACAACCGAGCCGCCCTCGCCGGTAAGAACCTGTTCGAAGCTTCGACCGCGTAAACCAAATCGCCCCGCCTTTGTTCTTGCATTTTCCGGCTTGGTTTGCCGGTCGTTCGTGACACGACCACCAGTTCACGTTTCCCCACACCGCGACAAACAAAACCCCCATAGCCGTTCACCGTATCGACGCCGGGAAGAGCCTCATCGGCGTCACAATTTTCCGGCCACACTACTTCTGTTACACGTATTTTCCGGTAAGTTTTCGGCCTTATTTAGGCGTTTGATGGTTCCATTTTAGAGCCCTTGTAACGATCTTCATTTTCCCGACAGAAATCGCAGCATTTGGCGCCTTCGGTGGCTTCTCCGGTGACCGTTCGACGACCAGTTTGCCCTTGGGTAAGTGAACCGGTCTAAACTAGTCTATATTAAACCCGGTCTAAACCCATTAACCAAACCCAGTCTTAGCCCAACCAAACCAAGCCCAGTTTGGTGTCTGATCCGGTGCGGACCTGACCCGTTTGCCGAGTCGACTCAGTGAGTCAACTCGCCCGAGTCAACTCAATGAGTCAATTTGCCCGAGTCAAACTAGTTGACCAGTGACATCAACTTTGACTTTGACCCCAAAAGTCAAATTTTCTGAAAAGCCCTATTTTATGTTTCTCGACATCTTGAGTCTGATTTTGAGACTCGTATTGTGAAATTCTGACCCGAAAGCTTTTGAATCTGACCTTGAACCCGAACATCTATATGTATTTATTTATTCATTCAGTTAAGAGTACTTTGAATAAGGACTGAAATGGGATATTGTGTGATTGAAGGCGTTCTCGGTTTCTTGAATACGAGATGTTGAAGGATGTCAAATTCGAGTTCAAGAGAGTTCGAATGTCGTTCGAGGGTTGACTGATATAGCAAGGATTCAAGGTAATACATTACTACATTCTGTATGCTTTAGTAACATGTTGGTATTCGGTTAATGTTTGCACGACCATGTTTGAGCATATGATTATTTCCGCATATGTCGATCAATTATGAAATAAAAATAATAATGACCAAGACAAATATTCGAATAAGAGATTTGATAAATCGAAAGGAATTTCGAGTGTAATGCACGACTAATGAGTCGATTAATCTTTAGGTCTGATTATCCTTTTGATTAAAAAGAAATGTCAAAAATTCGATTAACGAATGACGATAATACCCGTATCTATAAAAACAACCTGGGAAGCTATACTTGATCCGGTAAGACATCTGATACTCTTGAAAACCTCGGGTTACCGAAATGTCATGGCAACAAGACTTAAACCCTCAAGATTGTAAAGTCCTTAAGTTGCTAAAATTTTGAATAATTCGACGAAGATAAATTTACGGAAAAATATTCGTATGTATGAATTGAGCAATGAGGCGAAAAATATTGAATTGATTAAAATGACTAAAAATGATTGAATATATTGATAAGGCTAAAATGGGTCAGAATGACCCTAAAGACTGATATTTTCTTCGGGCATTAATTGCCAATCAACTGACATATGGGATATATCCTCGAGGTCTAAAACAAATGAATAGATAGAAGAACCGAGAAACTCTGAATAATTGAAACATTTTTTTCGAGCATCGTAGTGTCTAAAATACCCTCCAATGCTAGATATCGGAGAATACTTCTAAGACATGGAATTAGAAATCCCAATAAAGCCAAACAAATATAATGACTCTAAAAGTGGTAAAGTACGACCCATGTCAGTTGGCCGATTCAGATACTATGATGATAGTTGAAGAATATCATGTGAATGCACGTGCAATTTATTTGGAGAAAGTACATAGTTAATAGTGAGAGAGATCTGTTCTCCTAAGGCACATTAGATGTTTTGGAATGAGTTAAGGTACAATGCACATGTTTGAATATTTGGAAAATACCGCTCGAATATATGCTCGATTTCTGGTATTAAGTTCAATGGAAGATTTGTGAAGGCGAAATATCTTTGGCATACTCCGTAGTCAGTTCTAAAAAATGAATGGTTGAGGTGTACCTATCCGGTTAGATATTAAACACTGTGATAATGGGTTTTGGTTAGTTCAAAGGGACTCGGAAACCTGATGAGCAACTAGAATTCTCGAATTTTGTACATCGCCGTTTATACCTTATTGGCTTAAATTACCAAATTACCCCCGAAGGTCAGAATGGCCAAAATACCCTTGTAGGCTTTGACATTCGAATCACTCTCGATATATTTGAAATCTCAATGATTCTGATGCATCAACTTTGATGTCTGGTCTGAGTCATTGTTACCGAACTTCCCTTTTATGGGACCTCGTCCTGGAATAAGTCCAAATTTGTCAAATGTTCTCCTTCTGATAATGATCATGTGTCTTAAAGTAATGAATTGAACCATGTGGAATGTTTCTTGCACCATTATATTCTCTCCGATCTGAAACTAATTCTCTCTGATATAAATCATGAATTCTGTATGGCTAAATTATATACATCTGTATCTGATCTTGAATACATGCTCTTTGAATTCTGATACTTTGAAAATACATATGCGATTACTATCCTTACCCCGCCCAGTCTGTGTTCACTAAGTTATTAATTCAAAATTTGATTTATGATTTTATATGGTTTAGTAATTTGTTTATTTTAAAATTTTAACGTGGGTCGCTCCGGTGACCCCAATGCAACTTTCTAGGATTCGTATTAACGCATAGGCGGGTCTAGGGAGGTTAAAAAGGAAAACTAATGGGCCACATCATCATTTTCTAACGAAATGGAATGGGATGGACCAAAATAAAAACAAAATAAAAATTGGGGGACTCCAACAAGAGTTTTAAAAATTCGATTACCAAAATAAAAACGCACTAAATATTTAGTAATCATCTATGTACTTTACCCTTAATGAAAGGGGTAAAGTTAAAAATATGGTGATTAAAATATTTTAAAATGATTATTTTGATCATCTAATTTTCATATGTTGTAAAATAGACATTAAACTTTAAATTTTATTATAAAATAAGTTTCACACCGTTAACGGTCGTTAAGGAGATAACATGACATACTAAAATTAATAAAATTTTTCTTTTTTTCCTCGATTGTAACTAAAATTTTATGTTGACATTTTTAATATTTTTAAAGAATATTTTTTTTAAAAAAATCATTTAAAAAAATAAATATGAGAATTTACAACTTGTTTTTAAAATTATAAAATTATTTTTTGAATTATAATTTTGTGAAGTTTTTAAAAGTAAAAAAACATATACAATTTCCATCTACCTCCACAGTATATTCATTATAAATTGCTACAGAGGAGTTGGAAAAAGGAGGAGCTTCTCTTGCAAATGACCCGACCTCTTGGAAAAGGTTAAGTGACTTGAATGAATTTTTATTTTTCACATGTTTTTTTCTTGTATGTTATAGTTGTTTGAGGTTTCATAAAAATATAAATATAATTTTTCGTAGTTAAGTGACATTAAGTATAGTTTATCCAAATCTATAATGACGATCTATTACAATGTGCTTCTATTTTTACACATCAAAAACATTGGCATTCCTATTTATCTTTTTTAGAATTACATTATTAATATAATTGAATCGATGTTCGTATTTTGGCATAGTTAATGGTCCGTGCCTTGATGCCTTGTTGGTAAAGGCATTATGCAGAGGACATTCTTAGGTATAATTTATGTGTATTTTGAAATAGGATTTTTCATGTTTATGCTTTTTAAAATAAATATATTAATTTAGATTATATGTACGTCCACGTGTGAGGATGCCGGACGGCGAGGGGATGTGATTTGAGAGTTTGATTGAAAGAAATTAAAATTTTGGGGGGTTTTTAAGAAATTTATATTTTTAAAGAAATTCAAAAATTAAATAAATAGATAAAATAAGCCACATGACATGTTTTTATTGGATAGCGAAAATATTTTAACGGTCGTTGACGGAAAAAAATTCAATTTAAATTATAGAATGAAAAATTGGGCACCAAAATGGCCCGAAAAAAACGTTAGACACCAAACTAAAAAAAGTATAGGTTGAACACATTTTAACTATTAAACCTTATAACATATATCATATATTAATATAATTAACATAAATATTATTTTAAAATTTTAACTAAGTTAACCAGTTGTTCTCAAAGACCTAGCCGCTCTCCTTATCATTCAACTTTTTTTTTACTTTTTAATCTTTACATGGCAGGTAGCGCCATCAGCCTTAGTACTGGTTGCTGATCGCCGATAATTTTTTTTGTTTTGGTAATTTTTAGTTTTTAAATTTAATAACTCTATTCTTGTGACACTTTTTTTTTTCTATTTTTTAGTATGTATCTTTTGCTTTTTGACACGCTTTGATTATCCTGTTGATCTCTCTATTTTGAACCCTCTAACTGGATTTGGATACGAGCTCACAATAATCACTCTTGTTCGCGATTGAGTTGTGGTAACGACAGCGTTATCAACGTGCCTTATTATTGTAATATGCATTTTTAATGTTGTTTGTTGATGGTTTTTACCTTTTATCGTCGAGCTTTGATGATGTTTTGTATCTATTTTGTTTCGAGCATTTGAGTTAGGGTTTTTACCTTTTTTTTATATAGTCCCGTTTATGATCTAGAGACGTTAATTTTGTTAGGAATATGTCCAGATCAAATTTGTTTACCTGAGTTGTGAGTACTCATATTAAAAAAAACTAAGTTTCCTAAACATATAGAGGGCATTTTAGAACGAGTCATTAATATAAATAAAAGATCACATATTTCATATTTTTTAAATCTCATTTTAAATAAATTTATATGTATATAAAACAACATAAGATTTCCCATTTTCAAGTATTCATCATTGACGTGAAAATTAAAAAGCCAAGATTCAAATACAAGTAAACGGTCTAATTTGTACCAAGTCTGGCTGAATTGTATATTTTGAAGGAGTTAAAAGATTGAGCAGCCAAAAGGAGGGATTGCCAATGCTCAAAATCATGCTCTTGCCATTGCAGCAGATTCTCATCTACTTCAGAGCTTCAGGAAGAAAATTAACTAAATTGAAAAATAAACCTTAACACTGATTGTAGTTCCCAGAATCTTTTAACATATCACACTACAATTTCTCATAAATAAACCGACTCACAATTACAAGTAACAATCTTTACACTAAACGTTAAACCTTCATCAAAATTGATTTATCAGATCCTAAGATGAGATTTACAAATAAAGTGGCAGTGCAAATATCTGCAGAGAAGCCCTTACCGACCATTTCCGCAAGAAGTTGTGTTGGCTCCGAGTTATAATTGTTTCGAAGAAGCTCCTGAATCATTACATTATAACAACTATTAAGCAAACAATCATTATCTCCCATGCTCCTAAACAATTGGTATGCTTCATCCAGAAATCTCTCTTTAGAGAATCCATCGATCATTATGGTATATGTGTAGACATCCGGTTTTAAACCATTCTCGGAGAGTTTATAAAATAATTCCTTCGCAACACCAATATGTCCAGCTTTCCACAACCCATCGATCAAGATGCTATAAGAGACAATATCAAGTTCCAATCCGTTGTTCTGCATTGCTTGAAAAAGTTTCAATGCCTCTTCGAGTTTACCTATTTTGCATAAACCATCCAACAAAATGAAACATGTCACTATATCTGGAACTTGTCCAGAAGTAAGCATCTTCCTTAAAAATTCACATGCAGTTGAAAGTTGAAACTCTCCCTAACTAGAACATACTTTGCATAAGAATGGTGTAAGTGACATTATTCGGCATTGGTCCTTTTCGAGATATTTCATGAAAGAGTTCCATCGCTTCGTCTAACCTTTTGGATTTGCAGTATCCATTGATCATTGTGTTGTAACTGACTATATTAGGTGCACAACCATTCTCAATCATCAACTGAAGAACTTCTTTGGCTTTATCCAATTTGTTTTGCAAGCAATGGCCATTTATTAATGCTTAGGTTCAATGCCTTGCTTCCTCATTGTCTCAACGGTATGTAGAGCTTCAGAAATCAATCCCTCCTTGCATTGTACATCGATCAATATAGTATACGTTACAATATCGAATGTAATATTGTTATCCACCATTTCGTTCAAAAGCCTTGTTGCTTCCTTCAGCTTGCTAGAACCATACATACCATGAATTAAGCAACTGTAAGTAATGGTATCTGGTTTAATGCCCTTAACCTTCACTTTGGAGAAGAGATCGAAGGCCTCCTCTAACAACCCCTTTTTAAAAAGGCAATCGATGACTGTGCTATATGCTACAATATCGGGTTCAAAACCTCGCCCTTCCATCATCGTTAGAAATCTAACAGCTTTATCAGAACCAATCTTGCACAAACCATTAAGAATAGTATTGTAAACAATTAAATTAGGTTGATATCCTTTTTCAACCATTTCATCAAACATACTCACCGCCTGAGAAATCTTACTTTGCTTGCAGAGTCCATTGATCAAAGTGGAGAAAATTACAACATCAGGTTCAACACCTAACTTTAGCATTTTCCCAAAAACAGAATACCCAAAATCAATCTGACCTAATTGACAAAAGCAATTAATCAAGATGTTCAAAGAATAAACAACTGGGGAAACTCCTAGTAATTCCATCCTCCTACACATATTAACGACAATGGCATAATGTTTCATCCTAACAACGACAGCTAATAATTTAGTGAATTCCACAATCGGAGGCTTTGGGTATTTGTCGATCATCTTATCAAACAAAAACAAAGCATCATCAACATTATGGAAGCGATCGTACTTTCTTCCCTTTCCACTTCCAGACATGGATTTCTTATTTAAAGCATCGAAGTGGGGAGCGAAGGCAAAGGGATTAACAGAAGAAGAAAAGGAAGAAAGATTCCTTCCAGCATTGACAACAGAACGAAGAATCAGAGAAGAATTAGCTTACCCATATCTTGAAACTGAGCGAAATGGGAAAGCAAGAGCTGAGCTTCAAACGATGCCGGCGGAAGTAACAGAATATTTGTGTTCTGCAAACACAGAAAAGATATACAAGGCTTTCAAATGTTTCTTGTACTCAAGGTAAAGGGATTCAAACGATGCCGATTCATCGATCGTACTTTTTCAATTAATGAATTGTACTCAAGGTTGAACCTTTTATTCGAATCTAATTTTCTAACTGTTTCTTTCCAACCAAACACACGGACATTATTTCATCACTCAACCAAAAGATATAAAATAAAATCGACATTTCAAATGTCTAAAGGCTTAAAGCTTAGATGAAAATATTGGGTAATTGAATATAAGTTAAGCAAAGCGTTTGTATAAGATCGAAATGGAACCGTCATTAAAGATAGAAAGGTAAAGTAAACCACATACCACTCAATTATGGCCGTAAAATCGAAAATGACACTAAACTTTAAAAAAAAAGGTTTAAAACTAACACTGAACTTTAATTTGTGACTTAAAAGTTAAAAGTACCACTCCGCCATTAACTCTTAACACCCGTTAAATAAAAACGACGCGTTTTGGTAAGTCTATTTTCAAGCCTAATTTATCTCAAAACGACGTCGTTTTGTTGAAGGAAAAATATTAAAACCATTTGCTTGGAAGGGTTTGAACTTAAAACCTTCAAATAGAAAGGCTAAATTTTAACCACTAAACCACTTGAAATTATATAATATTTTACCACAAATATTATATATCTCAAACTACTTGAGATTAATTCAAACTATTTTATGAAATAAATAACACTATAAATAATATTAATATATAAATAATATAAAATATTATATATATCAATATATATAAATAAAAGTGTATTGTTTTTATTTTTATATAATATTTATAATATATTTATATATTAGTATTATTTAGTGTATTATTTTTTTCATAAAATAATTTGGTTGAACCAGATGGATAACTTTATATAATTTAAATAAAAATATATTATTTTTTTAATATATTTTTATATATTATTTTTTAAAAATAAAAAATATTCATAACATTAATATATAAAAACCAAACCCTAAATTCTAAACTCTAAAATTTAGAGTTTAAGTTTGAGGGTTGGAGGTTAGTGGGTTAATAGTTTAGGGTTCAAGGTTTTTATATATTATTAATAATATAAATATATTATTTTTATGAATATTTTGAGTTTTTAAAAATAATATATTTATATTATTAAAAATATATAAAAATAATATATTTGTTATGAATATTTATCTATGTGGATGTCTATCATGATTAGAACTTTATCTAAGGGGTTTGATTTATTTATTATTAGGAATATTATCTATATTATTTAGAGTTTAATGTGTTATGTACTTCATATACTTATAAATAGATGATTCATTGAAGGCATTGTAAAGAATTCTATTTTTTTTTTGAGAATAATACAAATCTCCCTCTTTCTCTCACATCTCTTTGTTCTTCTTGTTCTTATTCTTATTCTTTTTTATTTTATTTATAACACGTTATCAGCACAACTCTAATCAACTGAGGTCTTCATTGTTTGAATCCAAAAGAAGTTATTGGAAAGAATTCGATTCTAGGATAAACAAAAGATAAGTTTTTTTTCTCTCTTCATTTTTTTTAATTACCGATTGTCTTTTTCTTTATATTTTAACTTTTTTTTTGAAAAGTTTGGAAGTATGTTTGATTTTATTCGAACATTGGAAAGAGACAAATTTGTGGCTTCTCACAAACCAAAAGACGGATCGAAAGAGACGAAGAGGTTGCGTTTGGTGTAAATTACGTGTGTTTTCTCTTGTTCCTAAAAGGGTTAATTAGCGGTATGCTTATTCATACTTTTACTTATATGATTATATTTGATATTTTTCATATTATTATTTATGTTATTTTATTTGGTAAAAGTTACTATTTTTAACCGTATTTTGAGTTTTACATGATATGCTTAAATGACTTGGAAAGAGATGTGATATAAAGGGACTATGAGAAGCTATCTCGGTCATATGCTATGTCTCCATTGTCCACGAGAGAAAAATCAATATCGGTAAATTTTAATTTTATTTTTATTCTTTATATTATTATTTTAAAGTGCGATAAATTATGATGATTTTGAATTTACAAGAAGATTATTATAAAGTCTATATTTACTCGAAAATAATATTTATTCTTCGTCGAAAAACTCGACCATAGACTTCTCCCAATTTTAAGTTACGAAAATTCGTCTTGATCCAAAAAAATTTATGGGAGGCATTCCCTGAAGTGAATGTAAAGCATGATGTTTATTCCATGTGATTATCAATGATGGGGCATTCCCTGAAGTGAATGCAAGCATGATGTTTATTCCATGCGATCATCAATGATGGGTCATTCCTTGAAGTGAATGCAAGCATGATGTTTATTCCATGCGATTATCAATGATGAGGCATTTCCTGAAGTGAATGCAAGCATGATGTTTATTCCATGCGGTTATTGGAACTGTTTCATTCCCTAAAGTGAATGCAAACATGGTAAATCATTATTCAATTATAGACATAATTTCGATATAATCCAAGTATATTGGCTGGACATCCCGTTCTGCGAGGCTACTGGTCTCAAAGGAGGTTTTAAAGGACCTTGTGGACAGGTTTAACAATGCCGCGTACGAAGATTAAATCTGTGTTCTTTGTGATAAGGATATGTGAAAAAGGTTTCAAAGGCCCATTGGTTCTACTCCATTCCCTGAAGTGAATGTGAGATTATATTAAGGAAGGAATAAAAAAACCACATTAAAAGTTGTGGTCGTGGTCGAGGCTATGAATATACACATGAAAAAATATAGTCGTTTTAAGAATACTTCTACCCGCTGGTAGCGAAGTTATAAGGATGACAAGAGTGATAAAGATCATTCTAAGGAAGTGAAATCCTTTTACCAATGTGATGTTATAAACATTGGTTTCGTACTTGTCAAACGCCAAAGTATTATGGACTTTATCCATAATCATGAATGATAAATGAAATAAAATATAAACAAAATTTGTTTATGGCGAAAATAATTATGGCGTTATTGGTCCAACTCAATTGGATATTGTTAATTTTCTCATAACCCTTGAAGGGAATACTTTACCATTTATTTTATTTCCCTTATAACCTCTAAAAGGAATAATTGATTTTTATTTTTATTTTTTTTATGTTAATTTGTTTTATTTATTACTTATTTATGTTAGTTTGCTTTATGTTTATTTATTTCACATATTATTTATTTACGCTTTATGTTAATTTATTATTTGAAGAATATGATTACTTCCGGAATAAAATATACAATGAATTGTGGCTATTTATGCCTAGCAGATAATGCAAGTACTCATATTGTACTTAAGCATAAGAAATATTTTTCTCATTTAAATGCAAGGGGAAATATGAGTAATATTTCTCAAAGTACTAAAATATCAATGCTTCGGAAGAGCACTTGAAAGTTTATCTCTAATAGATAATCGACTTGATATGATGTGTTATATTTTATATTTTTCATTTCTCGAAGTGAATGATACAAAGTACATATTTTCATTACCCGAAGTAAATGAAACAAAGCACATTTTGAAAGGTGCATAATTATGCATTTCTCGATTAAAATGCAAGGGAATAATGTGAGTACTATATCCGGAAGTACTAATATCACAAAAGGCTCTGGTTGAGCGAATATGTTATTGTCAAATGAAACTTTATTCCATATTCACATTGTGTTATACTAGTCAAAGTCATAAAGATACTTATTTAATTTTAAATATATTCACGGTAATAGATATTATATTGAGACCATTAGTCGATGGGATGTTGACTATCTCAATATTATGAGTATAAATCAAGGCAATAATAAAAACTTGAAAAAGTTATATGCACTGTCATCCATCGTGTACTACAATAGAATTAGTACAAATTGAAGCTCATGTTATTGTAAATCAGAAGTTTACTGATAACTTTATTATTTGGCAATGACCGGTTAGACCATCCCGGTTCAATTATGATGCGAAAATTTGTTGACACTTTCATGTGGTAATTTATTGAAGAGTTGAAATTTTCTTCAAAGTAATGTTTTCATGTGATACTTGCTATCAAAGCAAATCGTTTATTCAATCATCATCAGCTATGATAGATTGCGAATCTATTTTTTTTTCTGGAACGGATACAAAAGTAATATATGTGGGCCCATACACCTTTCTTACAGTCCATCTAGATATTTTACGATTTTAATTGATGCATCGACTAGATGGTCATATGTATCCTTGTTACTAATCCGCAACTTGGTATTTGCGAGGCTACTTGCTCGGTTGATAAAACTATGAGCACATTTTCAGATTACCTTATAAAGACAATTGGTCTTGATAATGCTGATGACATGTCATTTTATATGTATTATCACTAATTCGCATCAAGCCAACAAATTATAATAAGTTCTCCCCATTATAAATGGTTTTTGGTCAGTAACCAAATATTTCTCATCTTAGATTTTTTTTAGTGTGCGGTATATGTTCTGATTGCTCCACCACAACGCACAAAGATGAGTTCTTAAAGGAGGTTGGGAATATATGTTAGATTCAAATTTCCCTTGATAATTAAATATCTTGAGCTTCTCATAGGGAATTTATTGACAACTCGATTTACTGACTATCATTTTAATGTGTTAGTTTTTCCAACATTAGGGGGAGAAAATAAAATAGCTGGGAAAAGAAATAAATTAGAATGAATTATCATTATCTTAGTTTGATCCACGTACTCAACAATGTGAACTATAAGTTCAAAGGATAATTCATTTAACAAATCAATTGTCAGATGATTTTTTTGACTCTAATAGAGTGACTAAGTCACATATACCAGCTATGAATGCTCCATTTAAATTTGATGTCCCGGAAGGACAAATTCTAGTTGCTAATGAGTCTAAATTACGCCTGTAGCGTGCTAGACAAGTAGGTTCCAAAGATAAAAATCCTCGAAAAAAAGAAGGGAGCTATAGTTATGATGGTCTGATCGAGGAATCAATGAATTATGAAAATCTCAAGAAGAGATTAGAAGGTCTCCAATAGAGGCATTAACATGACTCAGGTACCTGATAATAAAGAGATCTCAATAGATTATGTCATGTCTGGTAATAAGTGGAACTGAAATCAAATCGACGTCGATAATACATTTGCATGCAATATAGCACTAGAGATTTTATTTGATGATGTGGATCATGAATCATTGTCAATTGGACAATGTAAACAAAGAAATGATTGACCAAAATGGAAAGAGGCAATTGAGGCGAAACTAATATCTCTTTATAAAAGAGAAGTATTTTGGCCTATAGCCCGTATATTGAAATGTGTAAAGCTCGTGGATATTAATGAGCCTTTGTGAGAAAGAGAAATCAAAAGGAGAAATCATAAGATATAAGTTTGTTTAGTTGCACAAAGATTCTCACAAAGACATGAAAATCGATTATGAGAAAAATATATTTCTCGGTGGTGGATGCAGTTACTTTTAGATAGTCTGACAATAAATGAAATAACTCAGTTTCCGCCTAATGGATGTTGTTACATCTTATTTGTATGAGCCTCTTGATAACAACATTTACATGAAGCTTCTAGAAGGATTTAGACTGCCATAAGCAGTTAATTCAAGTTCTCGAGAACATTATTCAATTATATTAAATATATCTTTTGATGAATTAAAATATTTTGGGCACATTTGGTATAATCGCCCCATTGAATACTTATTAGCGGAAGGCTATAAGAATGATTTAATTTCCAAAGCATTTTATTAAGAGGTTTAGCTCTGAATTTGTCATTGTTTTTATTATGTATGTTGGCGATTCATTGAGACTCATGAAGAGATCTCCTTAATAATGAAATCCTTGTGCAGCAATCGGCAAACACAGAAAAATGTTTAAAGAGACTTTACATGCATAATGCATATTTGTTGACCACTATTTGGTTGCTAGGTCTCTTAATGTAAACAAAGATCCATTCCGCCCTCGAGAAAAAGGTGATGATATTCTTAGTCTAAAAGCACCACATATACATTAATTGATCTGGAAGCATCGTATCTTGGCTGGTCCAGAAATACTAT
Organism: Hibiscus tridactylites; assembly: GCA_958450335.1. Classification (NCBI taxonomy): domain Eukaryota; kingdom Viridiplantae; phylum Streptophyta; class Magnoliopsida; order Malvales; family Malvaceae; genus Hibiscus; species Hibiscus tridactylites. Next base: position 79,087,217 of record OY288273.1, read on the forward strand.
CTAAGTGTTACGAGACCATTGCCTTTAAATAATTGCTATGCATGAGGCAAAGCCGAAATATGTGTTTGGCTAAACATATCCAGAAGATATGTGAATTGCTTTCACAAGATAAGATGCAAGCTATTTTATGTAGAGATAATGCAGAACTTATATCTCAAAGTGGATACATCAAATGTGATAAAATGAAACATATCTCTTTAAAGTTTCGTCCCTCATGATCTTCAGAAGAATATTATTTGATAGATCATTTCAAGCAATAATTTGGAAGATTTATCCACTAGTGCATACTCTATTTTCAACATTTGAAGATTATATTCAAGATTGAATTATGAAGATTCGAAGATCTTATGTGATATTTTTATGAGGGGGAGTAAATACGCGTTGCACTCTTTTTCCCTTAACCGAGGTTTTGTCCCAATGGGTTTTCCTGGTAAGGTTTTTAATGAGGCAATATGTTCCGCGTATTAAAGATGTGTGTACTCTTTTTCCTTCACTAATGGGTTTTTATCTTAGTAAGGTTTTAACGAGACACATTATCTTCATAGGCATCCAAGGGGGAGTGTTATGAATATTTATCTATGTGGATGTCTATCATGATTAGAACTTTATCTAAGGAGTTTGATTTATTTATTATTAGGAATATTATATCTATTATTTAGAGTTTAATGTGTTATGTACTTTTTATACCTATAAATAGATGATTCATTGAAGGCATTGTAAAGAATTCTATTTTTTTGAGAATAATACAAATCTCCCTCTTTCTCTCACATCTCTTTGTTCTTCTTGTTCTTATTCTTGTTCTTATTCTCTTTGTTCTTATTCAATTTTAGTATAGGTTTTTTAAAATTATTTATTTTGATTTGGTTTTGTTCACGATTTAAGCAAAATTAATTAACCGATCTGATATGTTATATACAATATTTGTTAATTTTATACATTAAAATATCTTATAGTCTAGTGATTTTGATAACCTTTGTAACACCCGGGTTTAGGGGTTAGGTTAAAATAATATTTTAATATTATTTGGGCTCGGGTTTATAATTAAAATGATCCTTTAAAATTTCGGGTTTCAAAATAAATTTTTGAAATTCGACAAAATTGATTTAATTTCAAATTGAAGAGCTATTTAAAGAGCAAAAGAATAGCCATTCATTAATGGCCTTTTTGTAATTTACCCATCCCTAATTTAAATCCCCCTTTTATACAAATAAAACACCCATTCACTATTCATCCTCTTCTTCTTCAACGGGTTAGAAGAGCTTATCCTCCTCTATCAATATTCCATCCCATTTCTCATCCATTTCAACTCCATTTTGCAAGGTAATAACGTTTTTGACTTCCCCTCAACTCCCTCTCTTTAAAAGTACCATTTATTTTGATTTTCATGAAGGTTTTGGAAAATGGAATTTTGGAAGATTTGGATTAAAAATGGAAACTTTATGTTGTTAAGTTAAATGTTTTGATTTAATATGGTTAGTTATGATGTATAGAGGTCAAATGGTATAACATATGTGAATTTTGAATGATTTTGAGCAATTTTCGGATTTGGGTAAACATGGGGTTTTTGGAGGGTTTTGGGTGAGTCTTGGGGGTTGTTTTAGGTGAGTTTTGATAGGCTATTGATAGTACTATGGATAGGGGTTGAATTGGGATCATTTGTGGGTGTATTGGAGGTTGGAAACATGGTTTTTGGACATGGTTTTGGGGCTGTCAGAGTTAGTGAAAAATGGGATTTGTTCATGCTTGCAACATGGTAAATTGTGGTTGAATTGTATTCCGAGTTAGTTCCGACGATGAGTTATTGATTGTGGATGTTTTGTTTGTGTTTGGGAATGATTAGAATCGAGTTTGGGCATTGGTGAAGCATCGAAAGTAAATTCGGGAATTTGAAGGTGGTCGCTTGCTTGGTCTTTGAGCTTGGGAGCTTAGGTGAGTGGTTAATTTTTTACATGGTTTTAAAATGGTTGGTTCGAGTATATGGACTAGGTTGGGCTTGGTAGACCCACCTAGAGTTAGGATTAGGGTGGTATCCTAATCCTAAACTTGATCTAGAGCCTTTGGATGAACTCATATATATGGATGTGTATGCCTCGTATATCTTGTGATATGAATGCTTATGTGTATTGTATTATACATGTGAGATGAGGCATGATTTATGGTGCTTAAGGCATGCATGGTAATGGTTCATGATTGTGTTCATGGTGAGTACGTGCTAAGTACGGAATTGATTGAAATGAGTAATGTGGAATGAGTAAAATGTTGGCACTAGTATGCTTGAGTACAAATGATCGATCATTAGGATGTTAGTGTGTACACATGAGTCAAAAGTCGCGCGTGGCCTTGGTGGCGTTGAGTCACCAAGGAGGAGTACGGGTTCGCCCGGAAATTATATTTATATATAGTCGATGATGAGTGGAATCCCATCGACGGGGCGTGAGGATGAGTGGAATCCCCTCCGCGAGACCGGTGATGAGTGTAATCCCACCGTGAGGTAAAATGGTTGTTGGATGTGAGTTCTAACATATTTATCCGCGTATTCGGGTCATAGCTAGGTGCCAATATTGATTGATATGTGTATCAATGTATTGTGATATATGATCCTTGCTTGGATGTTTATATGTGTTTACATATGTTGTAAGATAAAGCTTGTAGAGCATGACATTTAATTGATTATTGTCCATGCATCTTTATCTTGTGGCTCTTGTGGATCCTTGGTAAATATGTGTTTTTGCCTTGGCTAAGATCGTGCTCGGACCCTGCAATGTTGAGGTTTGTTTTTAAGAGCTTACCCTCACTAAGCATCATTGCTTATGCTCTCTTTGTTCAACATTGTAGATCCTTAGTTCGTGGGTTGCTAGAGCAAGTGGAGGGCCTCCAAGTGTGGTTGTTGGCTTGAGTACATCAAGTATGAACTTTTAAATGTTGAGTATGTAATAGTTTAAGCAATGTGACATGTGTTTTTTGATGGATAATTGTTGGTTGTTTAGGGTATCGATACACTCCTTGGGTGTATCGAAACGGTCTCCACGAGTTGACCCTGACCAGTTGACCTAGTCAAGGGGTATCGATACACCCCTTAAGTGTATCGATACCGCCTACAGTTTAAATTTAAAATTGGGCTGTTAAATGTTGTTATGGATTTGTTCGATTGTCTCGTGTATGTTGTTCCGCTGTATGATCACTTAGGATCTAATACTCCTATAGACAAGATTAAAATGAAAGAAAAAATAGGGTTGCTAACCGAGGGGGAACCTTAACGGGTTTCGCTTCGGTTTTCCCCGTGTGGCCCACTCAGACCGGTCATCCGGCTAGACTGGGACGAGGGGGTTACACTTGTTGGTATCAGGGCCTAAGGTTATCGAGACCTTGGGCAGGTAAGTGAGGTAAGATTAAGTTTTGAATTGATATGCACGGTGTTTGCTTGCTTTGTAAGTATGATTGCTTGTGTGACAAGTATGCTGATTGTTTTGTTTCAAAGCATGTTGTGTAAGAGTCCCATTGCTACTATTACATTGGAAAAAGGATTTTTAAGTGAGGGAACGTACTTGAACACTTGGAAGCCTTGCCTTGCTAACCCAACTTTGTATGTTTTGTTGTTGTGGTTGTAGTTAATATCTGTGAGAGCGATGTCTAGGCCGAGGGGTAGGCCGAGAGTGGTTCGTCAGGAACCACGTGTTGCGGCTCCTGTTGAGCCGGCAGTTGGTGTGGAGGCTCACATAGAAGGCCCGGTGGCCGCGGGAGTTGGCGCACCACCACCACCACCACCTCTTCCGCCTGGAGTTGGGGGCGAGGATGGAGCCGGAGGAGAGGGACCTCAAGGTGGCCAAGGTCCAGCTGGGATTGATATGACTCCGCTAGTGCAATCTATTGCGGGAGCATTTCAGGCCGTAGTTGCGGGAGCTCAGGCTGCAGCTCAGCCTAGGTGTGACGATGCCAGTCTACCTTTGGAGAGGCTCCGTATCTTGGGGGCCGAAGAGTTTAGAGGATCTACTCCGGAGAGGTCGGAGTTATGGTTGGAGAAGACGGTTCGTATCTTGGCTCAGATGGGTTGTGCCGGCGCACGTAGATTGGGTTGTGTGATCTCGTTGCTTCAGGGTGATGCCTTCACCTGGTGGGTCACCATTACTACTGGGTTCCAGAGGCAGAGATTGACTGGGATTTCTTTGAGACCGCTTTCCGGAAGAGGTACTTGGGACCGAGGTACTTAGATGAGAAGAAGCGAGAGTTTATGGCCCTTACTCAGGGAGATGCTTCTGTGACTGACAATGAGATCCGTTTTGTTCGCTTGAGTCAGTATGCTCCAGAGTTGGTTCCTACTAAAGTGGAACGCTGTAACCGTTTCCGCTATGGGTTGAGTGAGGAGATTAAGAGGTACACGCTAGCTTCTGACTACTCAGACTTTAATGTATTGGTCGCGAGGGCCAAGGACTTAGAGCATAGTTTGGGTTCGGCCAAATGATCTGGTGATTCCAGTTCTGGTAAGAGGCATAACCACTTTGAATGGTAGAGATGCCAAGAGGCACAGAGGTGGCGGACATCAGTTTGACCATAGACGTGGCGGTGGCCACCATGGTAGGGGCCATCAGGGCCATAGAGGAGGAGGGCGTTTGGCTGAGTGCACCCGTTGTGGGAGACAGCACGCCGATGAGTGTTGGGGTAATTTCCATGCTTGTTGGAACTGTGGTTCGAGGGACCACTTTAGGAGGGATTGTCCGCATCAGGCGGCACATGCACCGAACATTGCTCAGGCTCCTGCGAGAGCGAATGATTTTCAGAGAGGCCGTGGGCGCGGTCATGGCTACTTCCAGCCTAGAACTGATGCACCTAGGGTAGATGCTCAGAGGAACCTTGCTCATGTTGTGGCAGTGCAGCCAGAGGCAGGAGGACCAGCGAGGGTTTATGCTTAGAGAGAGTCCGGGAACGACACCGATGTGATAGCAGGTAATTTTGAGTTACAGTCTATGTCTTTGCTTTCTTTGGTTGATTCGGGTTCTACACATTCCTACATTTTGAGTGAGCATGCACGAAAGTTAGATATCCCTGTTGAGATTTTAGATGTAGGTATGCATGTTACTAGTTCTTTTGGTGAGACAGTTGTGGTTAGACGTATGTATAGGAGATGTCCACTGAAGATTCAGGGTCATGTGTTCTCAGTTGATATGATGGAACTTCCTTTCTATGGTTTTGATATTATCTTGGGTATGGACTGGTTGGTTGAGCATCGGGCTAGTGTGGGTTTTGAGACAAAGAGAATTTCCTTGAAACTTTCTGATGACTACGAGGTAGTAGTGGTAGGCGAGAACATTAAGTTCTTGTCTAATGTGGTGTCAGCTTTGGAGGCTCATAGGTTGATGGACTCCGGATGTGGGGCCTATTTAGCTTATGTTATGAATCCGGATATGAGTGAAGCTAGACCGAAGGATATCAGAACAGTGTGTGACTTTCCGGATGTGTTTCCTGAAGAGTTACCGGGTTTACCTCCTGACAGAGATGTTGAGTTTGTGATTGAGATTGTTTCAGGGTCTAGTCCAGTTTTGATAGCTCCGTATCGTATGGCTCCAAAAGAGTTGAAAGAATTGAAGAGTCAGTTGCAAGAATTATTAGACCGTGGTTTCATTAGGCCTAGTAGTTCTCCTTGGGGTGATCCCGTGTTGTTTGTGAAAAAGAAAGATGGTAGCATGCGTATGTGTATTGACTATAGACAGTTGAACCAGTTGACTGTGAAGAACAAGTATCCGTTGCCTCGTATAGATGATTTGTTTGATCAGTTGAGAGGTGCTTCAGTATTCTCGAAGATAGATTTGAGATCCGGGTATTACCAGTTGAAGGTGAAAGAGTGTGATGTTCTGAAGACAGCTTTTAGGACTAGATATGGTCACTATGAGTTTCTTGTGATGCCATTTGGTTTCATGAATGCACCTGCAGCTTTCATGGACATGATGAACAGAATTTTTAGAGATTATCTAGACCGATTCGTAGTTGTTTTCATTGATGACATACTTGTGTACTCGAAGACAGAAGAAGAGCATGATGAGCACTTGAGATTTGTTTTACAGAGATTGTTGAGCAATCAGTTGTATGCGAAGCTTAGTAAATGTGAGTTATGGATTCGAGAGATTGTATTTCTTGGCCATGTTGTTTCGGCCGAAGGTATCTGTGTTGATTCGTCGAAAATTGAGGCTATTGTTGAGTGGAAGCAACCTAAGTCCGTGACCGAGGTTAGGAGTTTCCTAGGATTAGCCGGTTATTATAGGAGATTTGTTGATGGTTTCTCTAGAGTAGCTGCTCCTTTGACTAAATTGTTGCAAAAAGGAGTTAAGTTTGAATGGTCAGATGCAAGACAGAAGGCCTTTGAGAAATTGAAAGAAGCTTTGACAAATGCTCCAGTGTTAGTGCAACCTGTTTCAGGTAAAGAGTTTGTGATTTACAGTGATACTTCCTACATAGGTTTAGGATGTGTTTTGATGCAAGATAGGAGAGTTGTTGCTTATGCTTCTAGACAGTTGAAGATTCATGAGAAGAACTACCCTACTCATGATATAGAGCTAGCCGCAGTTGTTTTTGCATTGAAGATTTGGCGTCATTACTTGTATGGTGAGAAGTGTATAGTTTACACCGATCACAAGAGCTTGAAGTATTTGATGACACAGAAAGAGTTGAACTTGAGACAAAGAAGATGGCTAGAGTTGCTAAAAGATTATGATTTGACCATTGAGTACCATCCGGGTAAAGCGAATGTAGTAGCAGATGCTTTGAGTAGAAAAGTAGCCGTTGAGTTGAGAGCTATGTTTGCTAGATTGAGTGTGTCCGATGATGGTGGTTTGATCACCGAGTTGCAAGTGAAGCCTTCTTTGATTCAGTTGATTAGAGAGAAGCAGTGGCAAGATGAGAGTTTAGTTCCTCATGTTCAGGATATAGCCGAAGGAAGACCGACCGAGTACAGTTTCAGTGGTGAGAACTTGTTGTGCTTTAGGGATAGAATTGTTGTACCAGAAGATGTTGAGTTGAGACGTCAGATTCTGAGTGAAGCACATTCGAGTCCCTTTTCTATGCATCCGGGTAGTACCAAAATGTACCAAGATTTGAAGAATGATTATTTTTGGGTTGATTTGAAGAAAGATGTAGCCGAGTATGTGAGCCGTTGTATGGTTTATCAGAGAGTGAAGGCAGAACATCAGGTTCCTTCAGGTTTGTTACAGCCTTTGAAGATTCCGGAATGGAAATGGGAGAGGATCACCATGGATTTTGTGTCGGGGTTGCCTTTGTCTCCTTCGAAGAAGAATTCAGTTTGGGTGATTGTTGATAGGTTCACTAAGTGTGCTCACTTCTTAGCAGTGAACACTACGAATTCCTTAGACAAGTTGGCAAACTTGTACATCCGTGAGATTGTGAGACTTCATGGAGTTCTGAAGTCTATTGTTTCGGATAGAGATCCTAGATTTACTTCGAGATTCTGGGGTTGCTTGCATAGTGCTCTAGGTAGTCGTTTGCATTTCAGCACGTCTTATCATCCTCAGTCTGATGGGCAGTCAGAGCGAGTGATACATATTCTAGAGGATATGCTTCGTTGTTGTGTGATTGACTTCCAGGGTTCTTGGGAGAAGCACTTACCGTTAGTTGAGTTTGCTTACAACAACAGTTATCAGTCTAGTATTCAGATGGCTCCTTATGAGGCTTTGTATGGTAGACGATGTAGGACTCCGATTTGTTGGGCTGAAACAGGTCAGAGATTGTTACCTATGCCAGATTTGCTTAAGGGGACTACTGGCAAAGTGAAGTTGATTTGTGACCATTTGAAAGCAGCTTCCGATCGTCAAAAGTCCTATGCGGATTTGAAGAGGAAAGAGATAGAGTACTCAGTGGGTGAGAAAGTGTTTCTGAAAGTATCTCCGTGGAAGAAGGTAATGAAATTTGGCCGAAAGGGAAAGTTGAGTCCGAGGTTCATTGGTCCGTATGAGATAGTTGAGCGGATTGGGCCTGTGGCTTATCGTTTGAGGTTACCTTCTGAGTTAGAAAAGATCCATGATGTCTTTCATGTGTCCATGCATAGGAGATATAGATCGGATCCTTCACATATTATGCCCGTTGAGGAGATAGAGTTAAATCCAGATTTATCTTATAATGAAGAGCCCGTTGAGATACTTCCTTCTGATAGCAAGGTGTTGCGTGGCAAGACCATAGAGTTGGTCAAGGTGTTGTGGAGACATAGAGGTGTGGAAGAGGCCACGTGGGAGAGGAAAGCGGATATGGTTGAGCAGTTTCCGTATTTGTTTCCACCAGGTAATTTCGGGGACGAAATTCCTTAAGTGGGGAAGAGTTGTAACACCCGGGTTTAGGGGTTAGGTGAAAATAATATTTTAATATTATTTGGGCTCGGGTTTATAATTAAAATGATCCTTTAAAATATCGGGTTTCAAAATAAATTTTTGAAATGAGACCAAATTGATTTAATTTCAAATTGAAGAGCTATTTAAAGAGCAAGGGAATAGCCATTCATTAATGGCCTTTTTGTAATTTACCCATCCCCTAATTTAAATCCCCCTTTTATACAAATAAAACACCCATTCACTATTCATCCTCTTCTTCTTCAACGAGTTAGAAGAGCTTATCCTCCTCTATCAATATTCCATCCCATTTCTCATCCATTTCAACTCCATTTTGCAAGGTAATAACGTTTTTGACTTCCCCTCAACTCCCTCTCTTTAAAAGTACCATTTATTTTGATTTTCATGAAGGTTTTGGAAAATGGAATTTTGGAAGATTTGGATTAAAAATGGAAACTTTATGTTGTTAAGTTAAATGTTTTGATTTAATATGGTTAGTTATGATGTATAGAGGTCAAATGGTATAACATATGTGAATTTTGAATGATTTTGAGCAATTTTCGGATTTGGGTAAACATGGGGTTTTTGGAGGGTTTTGGGTGAGTCTTGGGGGTTGTTTTAGGTGAGTTTTGATAGGCTATTGATAGTTCTATGGATAGGGGTTGAATTGGGATCATTTGTGGGTGTATTGGAGGTTGGAAACATGGTTTTTGGACATGGTTTTGGGGCTGTCAGAGTTAGTGAAAAATGGGATTTGTTCATGCTTGCAACATGGTAAATTGTGGTTGAATTGTATTCCGGGTTAGTTCCGACGATGAGTTATTGATTGTGGATGTTTTGTTTGTGTTTGGGATTGATTAGAATCGAGTTTGGGCATCGGTGAAGCATCGGAAGTAAATCCGGGAATTTGAAGGTGGTCGCTTGCTTGGTCTTTGAGCTTGGGAGCTTAGGTGAGTGGTTAATTATTTTACATGGTTTTAAAATGGTTAGTTCGAGTATATGGACTAGGTTGGGCTTGGTAGACCCACCTAGAGTTAGGATTAGGGTGGTAGCCTAATCCTAAACTTGATCTAGAGCCTTTGGATGAACTCATATATATGGATGTGTATGCCTCGTATATCTTGTGATATGAATGCTTATGTATATTGTATTATACATGTGAGATGAGGCATGATTTATGATGCTTAAGGCATGCATGGTAATGGTTCATGATTGTGTTCATGGTGAGTACGTGCTAAGCACGGAATTGATTGAAATGAGTAATGTGGAATGAGTAAAATGTTGGCACTAGTATGCTTGAGTACAAATGATCGATCATTAGGATGTTAGTGTGTACACATGAGTCAAAAGTCGCGCGTGGCCTTGGTGGCGTTGAGTCACCAAGGAGGAGTACGGGTTCGCCCGGAAATTATATTTATATATAGTCGATGATGAGTGGAATCCCATCGACGGGGCGTGAGGATGAGTGGAATCCCCTCCGCGAGACCGATGATGAGTGTAATCCCACCGTGAGGTAAAGTGGTTGTTGGATGTGAGTTCCAAAGTATTTATCCACGTATTCGGGTCATAGCTAGGTGCCAATGTTGATTGATATGTGTATCAATGTATTGTGATATATGATCCTTGCTTGGATGTTTATATGTTTTTACATATGTTGTAAGATAGAGCTTGTGGAGCATGACATTTAATTGATTATTGTCCATGCATCTTTATCTTGTGGCTCTTGCGGATCCTTGGTAAATATGTGTTTTGCCTTGGCTAAGATCGTGCTCGGACCCTGCAATGTTGAGGTTTGTTTTTAAGAGCTTACCCTCACTAAGCATCATTGCTTACGTTCTCTTTGTTCAACATTGCAGATCCTTAGTTCGTGGGTTGCTAGAGCAAGTGGAGGGCCTCCAAGTGTGGTTGTTGGCTTGAGCACATCAAGTATGAACTTTTAAATGTTGAGTATGTAATAGTTTAAGCAATGGGACATGTGTTTTTTGATGGATAATTGTTGGTTGTTTAGGGGCTTGCTTAGACTCCATGTTATGTTGCTTTTGTAAGGCTTGTGATGCCATGTTTGAATTGTAATCCATGCCTAAATTGCTTACCATGAATGTTGGCTATGTGCCTTTTGAGGTTGCCTTTATGTTTGAGTGTTGGAGTATGAGACTTGAATGCTTAAATGTCTTCTTTGATCAATTGCATGATTTTCTTGATGTATGTACATGTCGGGTGCTTGTATGGCTAAATAGTGATCTGTAATTGTTGTATGAATGATTAGGCGGGGCTAGGAAAGTCTTAAATTGCATATAGGTTCGAGTCTTGTTCGTTTTTGCCGAGTTTGGGAGTTTTGCAGTGCAGGGGTATCGATACGATTGGACCCGTATCGATACGGCCTTCTTGTTGTAGGCCTCGCGTTTCGATACGCGAGGGGGCGTATCGATACCTTTTTGGTCACTGAAGTTACTGTCCACTTTGGTACCGAAACGGGTCCCTGGCGTTTCGATACGGTCATCTTAGCGTTGACCGTGAGAAGTCAACCGTTAGGGTGGGTATCGATACACTCCTTGGGTGTATCGAAACGGTCTCCACGGGTTGACCCTGACCAGTTGACCTAGTCTAGGGGTATCGATACACCCCTTAAGTGTATCGATACCGCCTGCAGTTTAAGTTTAAAATTGGGCTGTTAAATGTTGTTATGGATTTGTTCGATTGTCTCGTGTATGTTGTTCCGCTGTATGATCACTTAGGATCTAATACTCCTATAGACAAGATTAAAATGAAAGAAAAAAAATAGGGTTGCTAACCGAGGGGGAACCTTAACGGGTTTCGCTTCGGTTTTCCCCGTGTGGCCCACTCGGACCGGTCATTCGGCCAGACCGGGACGAGGGGGTTACAACCTTATAACTTTTTAAGACATTTTGGCTCTGGGTAGGATTACTTATTGTGAACTCTTAATTTTGAACTTTCTAGTTGTTTTTCCACTTTTATCACAACCGAACAATTATTAAATTTATCATATTATTATATTTGATATTTTAATAAGTAAAATAAAAAAAGCATTACCCGAATCAAATATTTTGGTTAACCAGTCAATCAACTACTCGATTTAATTGGTACAATATAAGAACGAGAATTGAATAATCCAAATTTACCAATTAATCAAAATAATTTTTAATGTTTAATCGAACCTAGTTTCGGTACGATTTTTTAAAATAAATTATTTCAATTCAGTTACAGCTCACATTTTTAAGAAAAATTGATTAACCGATCTGACAAGTTATATACAATATTTGTAAATTTTATGCATTAAAATATCTTATAGTATAGTGATTTTATTGCCCTTTTGATTTTTAAATTTTTTTGGCTCTAGCTAGGATACTAGGCGTGAACACTTAATTTTTAACTTTATATTTGTTTTTATATTTTTACCACAACCAAACAATTATTAAATTTATCATATTTGATATTTTAATAAGGAAAGTAAAAAAATCATTACTTAAATCAAATGTTCCAGTTAATCGATCAATCGATTATTTGAATTAATTGGTACAATATAAGATCAAGAATTGAATAATTTGAATTTATCAATTAACCAAAATAATTTTATAATGATTAATTGAACCCGATTTCGGTATAAATTTTTTAAAATAAATTATTTTGAATTGGTTATGTTCATAGTTTTAAGCAAAATTGATTAACCGATCTGATCGGTTAAATACGATATTTTTTAAATAAATATCTTATAGTTTAGTGATTTTGTTAGCATTCTGATTTTTTTTAAATAGTTTTGGCTCTAGGTAGGATTAATAGGTGTGAACTCTTAATTTTGAATTTCTAGTTATTTTTACACTTTTATCATAACCGAGAAATTATTAAATTTACCATATTATCATATTTGATATTTTAATAAACAAAGTAAAAAATCATTTCTAGAATCAAATATTTCGGTTAATTGATTAATCGACTATCCGATGTAATTGGTACAATAAAAGATCAAGAATTAAATAATCTAAATTTACCAATTAAGTCAAAATAATTTTTAAGGATTAATCAAAATTTTCTCTTTGTATAACCATATCATTCGAGAGTGACTAAAATATGAACAATTCAAAAGTTAAGTTATTAAATTGAAAAATTTTAAACTCTAATGACCAAAATAGGAGTGAAAAGAAAGTTGAGTAATGATTGGCGTAGTTTACCCATTTTTACTAAGGAAAAACCAAAACTAACATCTGCTTCTAACTGAAGATTACGGGAGGGGCCATATTGAAAACGAACTAAAAATTCGACGACTATATTAAAAGTTTTAAATTTTGATGACCAAAATGAAATTACCCTAAAAATTTAGTGATCATTTATGTAGTTTACCCTATCTTTTTTTTACCAAGTTCTGGACCGATCAAAGTTAAGATATAAGTCCATATGAATATCTATATTTTTAAAGTGCTAATTCTAATCCTCATCCTAATTTTAATCCTACTGAGAGAAGAGGGAACAATAAACTCTATGAGAGAAAAAGGATACTCTTAATGGGTCTAAAACTCATAACCTAAAAAAATAAGAAGTAACAAAGATGAACAATTCGGCCAACCGGTCAAATGTATTTGCTCATATGAATATATATATTCGGCTAGAGAGTTTTTCATACTTCTTATATTTTATTAAAGAAAAATAACATAATAGAATCAAGCATGCCCACTTTGTGGGTGGATTTCTCTCTCGAAATAATGGTATGTATGAGAATATTATTTTCTAAAGAAAAAATAAATTAAAATTAAGGGAATATTTTTTAGTAGAATTTAAAATAATATAATTTTATTTAATTATAAAGTTTATGAAAGATGGTAACGATCTCTCTTACCTTGATCAATAGTCGAAGGCTTGATCCTCGTACTGAACATGGAGCGGTTTAAAATTTGTAAGCAATGTCTACTCCTATATGAGCCAATAAAACGCGAAGTATTAGTCATTAAACCCACTCCGGTGGGTATATTGGGAAATTAAAAAAATAATATAACCTTTTTAGTGAATGGCCATTTGTAGTGTGATATTTTTTTTATAGAAACCGCTAGTTTTATTAAAAAGAGAAAATATTCAAATTACAATGAGGATTTACAATCATAAATATAAACTAAGCACATAATTTGAACATTTTCCAATAATCAATGACATACGAAACTAGACACTTTAGATTATACAATGAAAAGGTTAAAACCCCAATTAAAAGACTCGAACAAAAGATAGATACGAACAGATCTGACTGCATCAGTAAATGAATCACAAAATGAGATCAAACTACTAAAAGACCATCGATAACCCAAAGCAAAGCCGAGTGTCGTGAGAAACCATTCATAAACATAAACCGCGTATCGAAATTCAATCCGAGGGTCCAAAGTAGGGAAGATCAACATAATAACCAAATAAGCGTCATCTTGATCAGTCGAGAAGATGTCAAATCCAAACCTAAAAAATAAAAATAAAGCATTCCAAAAACAGAGAAAGATGTGTCGCAAAAGTAGAATCATTGTTAATAAAAACTACTAAAAAAAGAAAAATAAAGATATAATATAGTAATGCAAAGGAAAAAGAAATATTACCAGCGGTCAACAACTAACATCGAGGTTGGTGCCGTCGTCGAAGATCAAAAAATGAAAAAAAGGCTTAAGGGCTACTTTTGCCGCTGTAGTAGTCCCAATTTATCGATTTCGCTCCTATGGTATTTTCGCATCAATTTGGCCCTTGAAGTAGTCAAATTGCACCACCGTTTGCCCCTTGACTAACACCGTAACACCCCGATCCGGACCCGAAGTACTACATTCGGGTCACCCAAAATCCGACCCATCAAATTTCCTTTTAAAACAATAAATTTAGCCTTTTTAAAAATATCAAATCATCCATAAGTCAATGTGATTAAATAAGAATTTAAATAAGCTTACAAAATAGGAGCTCCAAGTTTAAAACACCGTATAATAAAATAACATTTCAATAGAGTTTACAAACTCAATATGTTACCCCCTTGACCCGGCCTAGATGCTCGACCAAACCGAACGGGTCACCCGAGGAATATTGAAGTAAACCAGGAAGTTTACCACAATAGATGACCCGATTTTTTTATCTTGTCTAGATGCACATTGTTACCCTAAGTGTTTAGACTCGCAGCGAAAGATACATAAACTCAAATAGACATCGATTAGGCATTCAATTGATTACAAACACGCGTTAGAGACCAATATGTAATTTTAGCAAATTACAGGAGCTTCTTCAAATTTTATGTCACCATCCTTTAATTACTCACATTACATGCCACTGTATCAAATCTCAACTCAAATCGATCATGCAAACACATTTAATTGCATTCATAACATTCAAGGACTGAAATGTAAAGGAACAGAACTTCAAGAGAATCTATTTAACTAACTTAACAGCTTCGTGTATCGATACACTTAGCCTTGTATCGATACACCCTGTTTTGGAACAGGTCTGGGTGTTTTGAAACATGAGCCCGTTTCGATACGATCTCCAAGACGTTTCGGTACACAAAATTCCAGCAACCAACTTAATCGAGCCTGTTTCGATACACCCTTCACTGTTTCGAAACCCCATGCCCATTTCAAGCTCACTGTTTTGATACAGCCTTGGCGTATCGAAACACCTGGGACTGTAATGTCACATTTTGCTAGTTTTTCACACTTTAATGCACCCATAATCACTCAAGTATGCTTCCAACATATACATAACACATCCAAACATCAAACCTCAATAATTCATGGCATATTCAACATCATATCATGGCAATTTGGATCAAAGGTAAATTATAGGCATGCAACCTAGTAAACGAGCCAAACAAGATACCGAAATTCAAAGCAAAGCACAAACCAATAACCAAAGGCCATTTACAAGTCTAAAATAACAATGAACACTTGCTTAAATAGGGAGTTTGCACAAATCTCCCCAAAACACAATAGATCCCCCAATTGCCCTTATTACTTATAGTCTAAACCGGAACATACATTCTAAAATGAAGTCTCTTGTGATCCCTTGCTCCACGCTGCCTCCAAAACCTCAATTTTCTGCATTGATGGACAAATTAGAGCATAAGAACACAAGATTTAGTGAGGAGTGCTCAAAAAACAAAACACCATCAATGCATTAAAACCATTTTCCAAGTCGACATTGAAATCTCATTTCATTTAACTTAAATCATCATTTGAAAACCATCATGCCTTTAAAACCATGTACTTTTCTTAATAAAAAATCAACATAATAAACCTTATGCAACATGTATCATGAACCAACATCAAGTCTCATTGCTAACACTCAATTTAAGCATTATCATGCATAACTACCATATGCAAAGCTTAAAGAGTAAAACATGTGTAAATCACAATATACATCATAAACCATTTCATGATACATCATCATTTATATTGGCTTACAAGTGATCATTAAACAAGTTTATTTCCCAAAACAACATATCGGATACACGGATTCAACAAGTGTTCTCACAATACTTCAAGCCATCTCAACCGAAATTTAGTACAATCACAACTAAGTGGTACAATAACCACCAACAGGGGCACCAACCCTATTCATCGGTTAGACGCTTAACCCACTAACGAGAGATGAGACACCAACCTCCTCGATCGTTAGGGTACTTGGATGGAGACACGGGACACCAACCCCTCGACATCCAAGGTGAATTTTTATAGTGCACTCAATTCTATAATTGGCTAACTATATCCGATATCATTTAATAAACCATTTTCACAACATCACTTGCCAATATAATTCATATTTAACCACATACCTCACTGTTTTCAAAGCATCATCAATAAATCATTTTCCAAAGCATTAAACCATGCTTTAAATCACAAGTATAAAACATATACTTACAAGGATCACTTAACATGTGCATCCTTCATCATCTCAACATTAAAAACATCAAACCAAATGCTATAAACATGCTTTAATAGTAGGTAGATATGCATTCTAAACCAAGTGCATAAAAACCATTTCATAATAGCACAATCGAGAGAGAAATTCCTTATATTTACTTCCAAACTTAGACAAGTGTTTCAAGCTTACATCT
Organism: Hibiscus tridactylites; assembly: GCA_958450335.1. NCBI lineage: Eukaryota > Viridiplantae > Streptophyta > Magnoliopsida > Malvales > Malvaceae > Hibiscus > Hibiscus tridactylites. Next base: position 79,103,618 of record OY288273.1, read on the forward strand.
AAGTTCCCAAACCACCTTTAAAACATTTCAAAGTTAAAATCCACGTTCTCACTCACCGACACACGAAACCTTGATTAGGTGACGCGAAACTAAGCGTCCAAAGCTCCTGAAACCTCACTTGTTGCTTCCGAAACGTCTCTCCTATTATAACCACATAAGAACAGAGGATTAATGCATCTCAATGCATTAAAAACTCCAACAAAAAAACCTACCATGTTGCCTTGTGTTGCTTGTAAAAGTGTCTATCGCAATGTAGTGCAAGTGTACATGACGCAAGTAGTAAAGTGATACGGAAGTATCGGATATCGTCTCCATAGGGACTGGGCTAATAGCTTCACCTTGAATTACTGTACGAAGGTAAAAGAATAGTTTAAGTTGTTATCACGACAATAATAAAGAGTACTGGAAAATAAGATTAAAGTAATCAAGATAGAGAGAATGGGCTGGTATTGAATTGCTCAGTAGTGTAGGTATTGCTAAGTCTAGGAATATCTGTTCTGTGGTCGTCCCTGTTGCGGCAGCACCCGTCGCGGCAGCGGTCTGTTGATAGTCGCGGCAACGATCACACAACTCTGTACTTCAAGCTTTGCAAGAATCCCTACTATGCCTTGGCCTATCCCTAGGTCCAAGTCTGTCGATGAACACGTCTTTGATGATACCTCCCGACGTGAATCGAAGGATGAACACCGATGTTGTTGAATTCTTCCTTAGCCACTTAACCTCGTCCTATCCCTAGGTCCGAGATAGTTCAACTATAAACTAGAGAACCCACACTTATTCCTTTCGTATACTTAACTCTCCCGATATTAAGTAAATAGATAACCTCATAATGCTCTCCCGATACTCTTGCAAGATATTAACAACCAGAATAAGCGAACTTGAAGTTTGTTTTATTGAACAGAAAATTCCTAAAACAAAAGCAATCCTTGCAACTACTTTACAAATCAACCCGTGACCCTAGGGGGAATTTAGAACATGTTGAGAAGGGGAAACGGCTGGTTTTGGGAAGAAGGCTAGAGATAGATGATGTCCTCTCCTAGGTCAAATTACATGCCTTTATATAGGCCTTGGGTTCAAGTTTTCTAATATGGTAATAATACAAGTTTAAATTAAAGTACAACTCTATTAAAGACTAAATCTTCAGAGCATAAGTCTTTAATTCGTCATTCCTTCTTGCTTGGAGTTTCTTCCTTGAACTTTGGGCTTGGTCTTCATTCTGATCTAGGGCTTGGAAAAATATAAGGGTATTCCATGACAGACGGGCTTAATTTTCTCTTTCTGTCGAGGCCCACTTTGCTTCTTCTCCTCAATATTGCTGTCGTCCTTGGCTGCCATGGCAGCGGCCATGGCAGCATCGTCCTCCTCGACTGCTCATCCAGTTCCAGCTTTTCTGTTTCACTGCCCATCGCCTGCTTCTCCATCTGCTACAGCAGCAACCTGCAAAAGCAACCAATTTCAGTAGAAACTGTGCCATTTAATATATTTGTGATGTATAACTGAAATCTAACCTAAATGCAATGAATTATGCTTGAATGCAGCAGAAATATGGGTTAAATAGGGGGTAAATAATAGAACTTTTACACACTCAACACACCCCCAAACTCAAGTTTTTGCTTGCCCTCAAGCAATTCAGACCTAAATACAATAATTTTGTTTGGCTTAAAACAGTGAACTTTCCCTTACCTTCCATTCATTCTCTATTGTGAGCAACACCTTGTCGGATAATTTAGGATTCGTCCGGAACCTTGCTATAATCCTTGTGCAGTGTGTGCATGCTTGTGAACAATTATATGCCAAGACTCCCTTAGTTTCACTAGAATATTTCAGCTTCTAACTTGAATTTTTATGCCAAAGTTTATCTTTTTGGAGGCAATTCTTTAGGCTCCTTTAATTTTTTGTTTAGACTCGATTTTATTTTTTTAAGCTTAAGTTTGACTAGAGTCGGTTTCGGGCACCTCTAGCTAACTTCCTAGAGCTGGTTTCAGGCACCTCTAGGTGTATTGAGTCTATTTTGCTAAACTTATTTTCCTAGAGCCAGTGTTAGGCACCTCTAGGGGCTATTCAAGTGCTAAGCTTCCTATTCTAGTTTACTAGTAGAGTTCTAGGCAATATAACAGTCACAAATAGTGTTTAAGTTTCAGAACTATAGAAAGGCTCTAAACTGCTCCTAAAACTATCTTAAAGGCACTGCCACGACAGAGCTGTCACGGCAGGTAAGTTCAGTTCAAAGACTTAAGCCAAATTTTTAATTTTTTATAGCGAAAATAAACTAATTAAAGACACAATTTTAAAACTTAATGAGACTCCATTAATGGAGGGATGCCACCCCCAAACTCAAGGGTTACATTGCCCTCAATGCAAATGACAATTAAAAGAAAAGAAAAAGTACATCACAAAATATATAAAGGTAGACAGCAAAATAAGGTAAGAAACTTAAAATTTAAGAGCTGTCGTTGCTGCTGCTGCTCAGGCGGATCTGTCGGCGGGCAGAGGCCTTCTTGACTGGCTGGCGAATGGGAGAGGCAGATGTATTTTTCGTTTTGGCCTCCCTCGGAGGTTGAATTCGGGTAGGGGAGATGTGAGGAGGTTCCTCCACTACCTGTACCTCGGAGCTACTGCTGCTACTACTGCTGTCACTGCCGCTGCCGCTGCCGCTACCGGTCTTATTCTTGTCTGCCACCGTTTTCTGCCGCTTGACCGATGTGAACTCTTTGGATAAATTCCTCTTGACAGAAGGTTCGTTGTCGGATTCCTCCCAAATTGAGGAAGAGGAGAAACCAGCTATGAATGCATTGAGTTCTTCTGAGGGCATTCTTCTCTTGGTTCCTCGGGCAGAGGTGTCAGCTGCGCGGTTGCTGCCTGCAGCTGTCGTGGCAAGGGTTGGTGTGGACGCTGCAGAAGGCGTCTTGGGTGTGGCAACAGGTGTAGGGGTATGGGCAGGGGTGGTGGTAGCAAAATATTGGGGTGGAAAGGCAGGAAATACAACATCAGGGAAATTAAGAGAAGTTTGAATGAATTGTACCGTGGCTGTGGTGAAATCCCTGATGAAGCTCATGAGGCCGAGCTGTAGTTCCTCCATCTTTTGTATGGCAACAAGGATCTAGGAGGAGGTGTCGGCCAGAGCTACTGCTGCTGTGGGCTGCCTGGCTTCCGTGGCAGCAGGTTCAGTGTCTGTCGGCTTTGCTGCTGTGGCAGTGGGGTCGAAAGATGACAACGGGGTGGCAACAGTAAGTTCCATCAGACTGAGTATATTTTTCTCAGTCCAGCCCTTCCCTTGGACTCGTAAATCAGTGGCAACTTCTGGTACATGATGGTCGCGACAAAGGGCTGTGATGAGATAGGGGAGGTAGAGTGGTCCTGTCGGCCGGTGTGCACATTCCAAAATACTCTCCCGGATGTAGCTGCCAACGTTAATAGGCCTCTCATGTAGAATAGAATGAATGAGGGCTAACCTGGGTTGGTCTACGGTTGTATTGTGTGAGGATGGCATGATTCGCTTTTTTGATGAAAGCGTTCCACAGTTTGGCCTCCGGGGTGAGTTGAGTTCTCTTCACCGTCCTCAGATTCTTCGGATTAGTGTTCCATTGAGTACCTTCATCCGTGAGCTCTACCATGACAACGTCGTAGGCAGCAGGGTCTAAGCTATCAAGAAATTGCTGGTGACCATCCTCGTTGCTGCCCACATAAAATCCGTATAGAGTGTTGATATATTCTGACTCGAAGGGCACCTCTCTCCCTCTGACGGTGACTGCTGTCGCGTTTCTGCTGCCGATGGCAACATAAAAATCTCGGACAAGAGACACATTCATCTCCTCTGGTTGTTCTGCGAATATCTGCCACTGCAGAGCCTTGATTTTCCTAGCAATAAACGGCTGCAATCCCAAATTTCCCTCCTTGGAAGTGTAGATAAAACCCTTCTCCTCCCACATGTCACGAATAATAGGTTGCAAGGATTGTGTAAGAAAAAATGAAAGCAAGTAAATTTTTTTTAGAGAAAGCAAGTAAGAAGAGTAAAAGTGAGTGAAAAATGAATAGTAAAACGGGGTTTATATAGAGAAGAGTTTGCTGCCCGTTGGAGCTGTAACGACATGCGCGAATAACAGGGCCAACTGTTACGCGGTTTCTGACGCGTCTGTCACGCGTTTTTGTGTCTGCTGCGTGTTTGTTACGCGTTTGTGTGTCTGCCGCGACAGCGTGTCGACAGGCTGGATTTTCCGCGTCTGTCGCGGTAGCTGTAACGACAGGCTCCAAAGTTGGGCTTTTTGGGCTGATGGAAGGATGGTGGGCTAAATTCAGTTCTATTCTTCTCCTTGTCTCCTTTATTTCCTAAAAATAACAAAAATAAAAGACATCATTTCCTAAAATAATTCTAATTTCCTAATAAATAATAAAAATAAATAAAAATAAAATTTAGGTTAAATTAGGGATGCCAGGTGGGGCATCTCCTAAGGTAACCATTTCCTGCATTCTTGGGGCTTCAGTCCCCTGATAATGCTTCAATCGCTGTCCATTGACTTTGAATTGGTGCCCGTCTTTTAAAGATCTGATCGTGATGGCACCATGGGGAAAACCTGCACCACTTGGAATGGGCCAGACCATCAAGATTTCAGCTTCCCTGGGAAGAGTTTGAACCTAGAGTTAAAAAGCAACACAAGCTGCCCTGGGCAGAACTGTCGTGGCAGCAACTTCTTGTCATGCCACTTTTTGGTCTTGTCCTTGTAGATTCTTGCGTTGTCATAGGCCATCGTTCGAATTTCTTCAATTTCGTTCAGATCAAGTAGCCTTTTCTGCCCTGCTTTTTCAAAGTCCATATTAACTGCTTTGATGGCCCAATATGCTCTGTGCTCAATCTCGATAGGTAAATGGCACGTTTTCCTGTAAATCAATCGATAGGGAGACATTCCCAATGGAGTTTTGAATGCTGTCCTGTAGGCCCATAATGCGTCATTGAGGTGTAGAGACCAGTCTTTCCGAGTTGGCTTTACCATCTTTTCAAGAATGTTCTTGACCTCCCTGTTGGATATTTTAGCCTGTCCATTGGTCTGAGGGTGGTATGCTGTTGCAATCCGATGTTTGACACCATACTTTTTCAAGGCATCAACTATAACCCTATTGTCAAAATGCCTCCCTTCATCACTGATTATCGCCTTAGGGATGCCGAATCTAGAAAAAATGTTTTTATGCAAAAACCTTTGAACCGTCTTGGCATCATTTTTCTGAGTGGCGATTGCTTCAACCCACTTGGACACATAATCCACTGCCAGGAGGATATATAAGTTCCCACCTGAAGATGAGAATGGTCCCATAAAATCTATCCCCCAAACGTCGAAGATCTCGACTTCAAGAATATTCTGCAGCAGCATCTCGTGTCTCCTTGAGATGTTTCCCGTCCGTTGACACTTGTCACAGTTCTTGTAGAATATTTGAGCATCTTTGTATAGTGACGGCCAATAGAATCCTGAATGCAAAACCTTGGTAGCAGTTTTGTTACCTCCCAAGTGTCCTCCATACTGTGAAGCATGGCAGTGATGAAGTATATCTTCTTGTTCATCCTGTGGTACACATCTCCTTATAACCTGATCTGCACAAACTTTGAAAAGAAGAGGTTCGTCCCAATAATAATGCTTAACATCATTTTTGAACATCTTCCTAGCTTGATAATTAAGGTCAGGAGGAGTTATTCCGCTAACTAAATAATTAACGAAATCAACATACCAGGGGAGTGTAGAAGACTTACCTGCCGCCATGGCTGTCGCGACAGTGACTGTGGCAGCAAACAGCTACTCATTAGGGAAAGTCTCCAGTATGTTTGTCTCATCTGCCGGTAGATTCTTTCCCTTCTCCAACCTTGACAAGTGATCTGCCACTTGATTCTCTGTTCCCTTTTGTCCTTGATTTCAAGGTCGAACTCTTGCAGTAGCAGAATCCAACGTATCAGTCGAGGCTTTGCATCCTTCTTCGTGAATGGATACTTCAATGCAGAGTGGTCTGTGTGGACTATGACCTTCGTTCCAAGTATATAAGAATGAAACTTGTCAATGGAGAATACCACAGCTAATAATTCCTTCTCTGTGGTGGTGTAGTTCACTTGGGCGTCGTTCAGCATTTTGCTGGCATAGTATATTACATGAAAAAGTTTGTCTTTCCTCTGCCCAAGTGCTGCCCCGACAGCATAGTCACTAGCATCACACATGATCTCAAACGGCAGTGTCCAATCTGGTGGCTGTACTATTGGGGCTGTTACTAGCTTTTCTTTCAGAACCTTGAATGCCTCAATACATTCAGCATTAAAGTTGAAGGGACGGTTATGCTCCAGAAGATGGCATAAGGGCTTGGTGATCTTTGAAAAGTTCGCGATGAACCTTCGGTAAAAACCAGCATGTCCTAAGAAACTTCTGATTCCCTTGACTATGGTGGGTGGCGGCAGCTTTTCAATCACTTCTATTTTAGCTCTGTCGACTTCTATGCCACGACAGCTAATTTTATGGCCAAGGACTATCCCTTCATCCACCATGAAGTGACACTTTTCCCAGTTCAATACCAAGTTTGCTTTTTCACATCTCTCGAGCACCTTCTGTAGGTTGCCTAGGCAGCTTTCAAAGTTGTCTCCAAAGACTGAAAAGTCATCCATGAATATTTCTAGGAAATCCTCCACCATATCGGAGAATATTGCCATCATGCACCTTTGAAAGGTGGCTGGTGCATTACAAAGTCCAAAGGACATTCTCCTAAAAGCATAAGTTCCATAAGGGCATGTGAACACCGTCTTTTCTTGATCTTCCGGTGCGATGGCTATTTGATTGTAACCTGAGTAACAATCGAGAAAACAATAGTAAGGTTTACCCGCTAATCTATCAAGCATTTGATCAATAAAGGGTAAAGGAAAGTGGTCCTTCCGGGTAGCTTTGTTAAGCTTTCGGTAGTCCATACAAACCCTCCAACCGGTCACAGTCCTGGTTGGGATTAGCTCGTTGTCTTCATTGGTTACCACAGTCATTCCTCCTTTCTTTGGAACGCACTGCACCGGGCTCACCCATTTGCTATCCGAGATGGCGTAGATTATTCCAGCATCTAGCCATTTGATTATCTCTTTACGCACCACTTCTTGCATAGCATGGTTCAGACATCTTTGTGCATCAATAGTCGGCTTATGACCATCCTTTAAAAGAATTTTATGCATACATAATGCCGGACTGAAGCCTTGGATATCAGCTATCGTCCATCCAATAGCCTTCTTGTGCTGCTGTAGCATCCCTATTAACTGTTGTTCCTGTTTCTGCATCAACTTGGAAGAGATGATTACGGGCAACGTATCATTTAAACCAAGGAAAACATATTTTAGCTGCCTTGGCAGAGGCTTAAGTTCTATAACAGGGGGTTCAACAGTTGATGGCTTTTGAATTATATGGTTATCCGAGGTATAGTTTAAGGGCTCGAACAACTTACCTGGACAATTTTCAATCCAATTTACCTCCTCTGGATCTTCAGTATCAGATGTATCAGATTCTGAGGAGTTGCTGTCGTCGGTGCTGTCGTGACAGTCTTCTAAGTGGCTGCCGAGGCAGTGGCCAATTTTGATGTCGTGGCAGCCCGACCTGATGCAGGGTTGGTCAAGGGTAACTTCAGTGATAACCTTGCATTCTTCTTCTGCATCAGCATGCTTCATTGCTTGGAGAACATTCAACTTGATTTCTTGATCGTTCACTCTCATGGTGAGTTCTCCTTTTTCCACATCAATCAGTGATCTTCCTGTGGCTAAGAAGGGTCGCCCTAGGATGATTGGTGCGTTTTCATCTGCTTCACAATATAAGACAAGAAAGTCAGCAGGAAAGACAAACTTATCCACCCTTACCAGAATATCTTCAAATTTTCCTTCTGGATGAACGTAAAAGCGGTCTGCCAGCTGCAGAATTACTGTTGTGGGCCGAGCTTTTCCAATACCTAATTTCTGAAAAACAGATTTGGGCATTAAATTTATACTAGCACCAAGGTCACAAAGTGCCTTACCCACAAATTTGTCTCCGATTACGCATGGTATGATGAAGCTCCCAGGATCCTTCTTCTTCTGGGGTGGATGCTTGTGTAGAATACTCACGCATCCTTCTGTCATCTTAACCGTTTCAAATTCCCCAAGTCTGGATTTCTTCGACATGGCATCCTTGAGAAATTTGGCATAATCGAGCATCTCCCTAACGACATCTAACATCGGAATGTTGATATGAACCTGCTTAAAAATATCATAAATCTTCTTAAGCTGTGATTCCTGTTTCAATTTCTGTAACCGTTGAGGAAAAGGAGGTGGGGGACGATAATCAGCAATACCTCCTTCCCACTGCATGCGGATCTGAGGAGGTTTAGGTTCATCAACTTTCCCTCTGTCCCTTCTGTTGTCTTGACAGGCTCATCGGCAGCAGACTGTTTGTTACCTATCGGGGCAGCTTCCTCGACAGTCGACTCCAAGGCTGGTTTCTTAACTGATTCAGTTTCCTTCTCAGGCCCTGGTAGTTTCTTCCCACTCCTAGTAGTGATGGCTTTGCACTGCTCATGTGTGGGCTATCTAGCGTTTTCAGTATCGCTAGGAAATCCTCCATTCTGCCTTGGTTTAATATGCTGGGAAACCTGACCCATCTGTGTCTCTAACGATTTCAGAGTAGCTTCATGATTGGTCATCCGCATCTCTATTTTATCCATGAATGTTTCCGTCTTCCTGACAAAGTGATTCATGTTCTCAATATAGGTTCCTGTTTGAGACATAAACGTAGCCAGAGTCTGTTCCAGTATACTAGTTGTGGCAGCTGGTGGCTGTTGCTGCTGCTGTTGTGGTTGCTGCCGAGTCAACAATCTCGGTCCTCCCTGGTTTTGTGTATTCTGTGCTTGAGGATTTAGGGCATTATTAGGATTTCTCCAAGAGAACTTGGGATCCTTTCTCCAGTTGGGATTGTAGTTGTTGGAGTTATAATTCTGCTTAATGTAGTTCCCAACATACATCCCTTCTTCTAACTGTATTGGACATTCCTCCAAACTGTGATTTCCTTCACAAGTTTCGCATACCTCTTCCGCAGAGTAGACAGGCCGTGAATCCTCCTTCAAGAGCTTTTTCATTGCCTTAGTGAGATATGCCACTTGTGATTTTAATGAATTGTCGGCCTCGTAATCTTTTACAGCTAGAACCCGTTTACCCCCTCTTCTTGCTGTAGGGAACTGTTCCTCATTCTTCGCCAGATTTTTCAATACTGCCATTACCTCATCCGGGTCTTTGTCCAGCAGTAATCTGTTTGCTGTTGAATTAATTCTAATACGAGTTTGTAAATTGGCAGCATTATAGAATTTTGTTGCCTGGTTCAAAACGGGGAATCCATGCATCGGGCAGTTTCTTAGAAGAGTAGTAAATCTGTCCCAGGCTTCGTGCATTGGCTCATCATCTTCTTGTTGAAAAGTAGCAATTTCGTTACGTAATCGCTCAGATAAGTGTGAAGGATTAAAACGAGACAAAAATTCACGAGTTAAATCTGCCCAAGTTCGAATTGAACCCGATGTTAGTTTATTCCACCAAGTCTTTGCCCTGTCCCTCAATGAATGAGGAAATAACCGAAGCCTCAGTATCTCCGGATTAACTCCTGGTAGTCTAAATGAACCACAGATTTCCTGGAATGTTTTCAGATGCTCCCTAGCATCTTCTGTAGCAGCACCACTAAATTGGCCAGCGTTGTTGATCATGCTGAACATAACAGGTTTCAACTCAAAGTTGTCAACATCTACATCTGGCAGGGTGGTTTCTAGTTCTACATGATCATTGAGCATGTAGTCTCGGCATGACCGGCGTGCGGCAGCGACAAGAGGGTTGTTCCCTCCGGCAGGATTGTTATTATCCTAGGGATTCCCTTGGTTGTCCCTTCTTTCTTCACGTCTTTCGTTCTCTATTGCTTCGGGTTGTTCCTCTAGGTATTCGTTCCTTTCAACGAGGTAACAAACTCTTTTCTTGAGATTGAACGTTCGTTTGGGTTCAGGATCTAACTGGTACTCAGGTTCCTTCCCCCGTTGAGACCTGCGCATATGCAGAAAAAAGACCTTGTGAAAGGTATAGGTTGAACAATCCAAGTAAAACATAAAAATAAAACGAATGCAGTAAAAGGTAGGGTAAAGTTATGTTGCCAGTCCCCGGCAACGACGCCAAAAACTTGTTGCGTGTAAAAGTGTCTATCGCAATGTAGTGCAAGTGTACACGACACAAGTAGTAAAGTGATACGGAAGTATCAGATATCGTCTCCACAGGGACTGGGCTAATAGCTTCACCTTGAATTACTGCACGAAGGTAAAAGAATAGTTTAAGTTGTTGTCACGACAATAATAAAGAGTACTGGAAAATAAGATTAAAGTAATCAAGATAGAGAGAATGGGCTGGTATTGAATTGCTCAGTAGTGTAGGTATTGCTAAGTCTAGGAATATCTGTTCTGTGGTCGTCCCTGTCGCGGCAGCACCCGTCGCGGCATCGGTCTGTTGATAGTCGCGGCAGCGATCACACAACTCTGTACTTCAAGCTTGGCAAGAATCCCTGCTATGCCTTGGTCTATCCCTAGGTCCAAGTCTGTCGATGAACACGTCTTTGATGATACCTCCCGGCGTGAATCGAAGGATGAACACCGATGTTGTTGAATTCTTCCTTAGCCACTTAACCTCTTCCTATCCCTAGGTCCGAGAGAGTTTGTAACCCCCTTAACCCGGTCTAGACGGTTGACCCGAATTAAGAAAGTCACACGGGGAAAACCAAAGTCAACCCGAAAGTCAACCTTGATTAACGACCCTTTTTTTTTCTTTTTAATCTTGTCTAGATGCACATTAACCTTAATTGTGATCATACAAACAACATATCAAAAGATCACAAACATCAGAGATCAAACAGGGACCCAATTGAACAAATTACAACTTTAGGGACCAAATTGTAAATTCTAATAAATTTAGGGACTTATTCCAAATTAAAGTTACCATCTTGAAATTAGTCAGGTTTCATGCTTCTCTGTGAAATTTCAGCTCAAAAGGACATCCACAGCTCATGCAATTGATCATACAAGATTCAGGACCAAAACGCAAACATTTCAAAACATATAACTACCATGTCAGCCCCTCTAACGGTCGACCGTTCCGAAACAGGCTAGCCCTGTTCCGAAACGCGGGCCGTTCCGAAACGGGTTCCGGAACATGGCCTCGGCAGAGGCTAAACCGTTTCGAAACGGTGCATACCGTTTCGGACGCCTGGGTTCATGCAAGGTACCCGTTCCGAAACGGTACACCCCTGTTCCGAAACGCCTGCACGAAAATCAGCAAACAAGCATACTAGATCATGCAATTGACCACTCAAACATGCTCCAAACATCACCAAACTTTACCAGCATGCAATTAAACATATTTAAGACATAAGAGCATCATCAATTCAACAAATTAACATCACATGCAAAAAGCCCCAGACCAATGGTCATGCTTCCAACACAAGCTATCTACTCACGCATCAACTTGCAAAACAAGCATATATGGTTCAATCCAAAAACCAGCAACAACATTAACATTCAACATACTTAGGGAGTCTTAAACACCTCCCAAAACACATATACATATTGGTCCCCCATTGCCAAAACATACAAAAGCTAAAACACTTATAAAACCTTCATACATTGAGCTTTACTTGTACTTGTTTGCTTGCCTCCTCTTGCTGCCCTCAATGCACTCTAATGCTCTGCATTATTGAATCAAGAAAACGAGAGAGCGTAAGCCAAAGCTTAGTGAGGAGTGCTCTTTAAAAACCATTCAATAATGCATTTAAAACCATTTGTAAATCATGCTTGTAAACAACCTTTACACATGCTCAAAGCATACTTTAATCAAGCAATATCATGCTTCCACATTTCATTTAAACAAGCATCTCATGCTTCAACATAAACATTAAATCATGCATCTCATGCATCTCATGTACTATACATGTCATATTGGCTCAAGTGATACATTTCATTTATGAAATCAAGTTCAACAACTTTCCCCAAGGACTTTTAAACACCTTGGACCCCAAGGACTTTTAAACACCTTGGCCATGGACTTTTAAACACCATGAATGGACCACACAAGGACTTTTAACCACCTTTGTGTCCGTAGCTTGAATTACCCCAAGGACTTTTAAACACCTTGGCCCCAAGGACTTTTAAACACCTTGGCCCCATGGACTTTTAACCACCATGGGAAGGAGCACCTAAGGACTTTTAACCACCTTAGAGTCCGCAACAAGATTCATCCAAGGACTTTTAACCACCTTGATGATCTTAGATAACAAGGCTCACTCAAGGACTTTTAACCACCTTAGTGATCTTCACTTTTACAAACCATCACTTGCCAATACACACTTTATACATCATGTAATCCACTGTTTTAAAGCATTTAAACCAAGCCATTTCCTCATGCATTTCAAAGCATTAAATCATCATTTAACAATGCATTAAAAACAAGGTACTCTTACCTAGAGACACCTTCAACACATGGCTTAAAACCTCAGCATATATCATGCTAAAACATCAGCAATTATCATGCTTAAACATGCTTTCAAAACAGTAAACAAATCATGCAAAATCATCATTTCTCATTTCATCAAAACATGGCCACCACTTAGAGAGAGTAATCCGAAAACTTACACTTGAGCTTAGCAAAGTTGTTTAGACTTAAACTAAGCTCCCAAAACCTTCAACCCTTGGTTTAAAAGCTGAAAATCCATTTTTCACTCACCGATTTCCACTTTGCTTCAAGCCAAAGCACCAAAACAAGCCTCCGGATCAACAACTCTTGGATCCAAGGATGCCTCCCCTGTTTCAACACATTAAAGCAGAGGATTAATGCATCATCATGCATTAATTGCTTCAATGAAAGCATCTAAACTCGCTGCTCTCACTAAACCTCCATTTTCGGCCACCAAACACAACCGAAAATGCATCCGAAACACTTCTAAACAAAGCCCAGCCACAAACCAGCAAAACCTCACTTCCATTAACATCATTTAACATCTAAAAACAACCTACAACCATCCTTATACCTCCAGCAACACCAGATCCACAAGATCACCACAAAAGCTACCTTAAAACACAAGCTAAACTTAGGAAATCCAACCTATCCGGGATTGCATCAATCAAGACTCATTTCCACATCAATTTAATGATCATTTAACATCAAAAACACTTCTCAAAACACAGATTTAACAGATCAAACGAAAATCAAGTGAAATCATCAAGATCTTGCATAATTAGCCAAGATCCTTAAATCAACTTAAAAACCTTTAATCAATTATCAATTTAGGATTGAAAACTTTAGGAATTTCATTAAAGAACTTGAAGTTCAGAGGAGAAGGACGTTCTTACCTCCAAACTTGAGTTTCTCCTCTTTTTGGAATAGAAAAGCTTGATGAAACTTGAAGCAATTGAAGAGGTTTTGAAGACACAATGATTTGCAATCAAATGAGAGTTAAAAGAAGGTTTTTAGGTGATGAAAATCAGACTTAGATCTCTGGAAATGAGTGTTTGGGTTGAGAGAAAAGATAGAGAGAAAATAGGTAGTTAAAAGAGAAAATGGCCAAAATAGATTTTCCCCTCCTTTTGATTCTTTTAAAATCAGAATTATAGGTTAAAATATCTTAGAAAAATCTGGAGAAACTCTCTTTGGGTAAATAGCTCCTTAAAGATTCAAAGTTTCAACCCTTTATAAAATAGCCACCAAACTTTCAAAAATTACATTTTGGTCACTAGTCAAAATGTCACATTTCCGAAACTCATTTTCCAAAATTGATTTCACAGTTCACTTAATTATAATAAAAGATGATTTTAGAACATTTTTCCATAATTTTTATGCAACCCGAACTAGGCTTTCCTAATTTAACCTCTTACGATTCGAACAGCACTTTGACCAACCGGTCAACGCCCAAGACTTCCAAGCCCAAAACCGGGGCGTTACAACTCTCCCCCCCTTAAGAAATTTCGTCCTCGAAATTTACCTGAAGGAAAGAGATAAGGAAACTGCTTCAGCATATCTTCCTTCCGCTCCCACGTGGCTTCCTCAACACCGCGATGCTTCCACAGCACCTTCACCAACTCAATGGTCTTGCCACGAAGAACTTTGCTATCCGAATCCAGAACCTTCACCGGTTCCTCATCATAGGTCAAATCCGGATTCAATTCCACTTCCTCCACAGGCAACACATGCGAAGGATCAGATCTATACCTCCGGAGCATAGAAACATGGAACACATCATGAATCTTCTCCAGCTCCTGAGGTAACCTCAACCGATACGCAACAGGACCAACACGCTCAACAACCTCATACGGTCCAATGTATCTAGGGCTCAGCTTACCCTTCCGCCCAAACCTCATCACCTTTTTCCAAGGCGAAACCTTCAAGAACACGCGATCACCCACTGCAAACTCTATCTCCTTACGCTTCAAATCCGCGTAAGACTTCTGCCGATCAGAAGCAGCCTTCAACCTCTCACATATGAGCTTCACCTTCTCGGTGGTACCTTTCAACAAAGCAGGCATCGAAACCAACGTTTGACCAGTTTCAGCCCAACACAGAGGAGTCCTACACTTCCTCCCATACAGAGCCTCATAAGGTGCCATCTGTATACTCGCCTGAAAACTGTTGTTGTAAGCGAACTCAACCAAAGGCAGATGCTTCTCCCAAGAACCTTGGAACTCTATCACACAACATCTCAACATATCCTCCAAAATCTGAATAACTCGCTCAGACTGGCCATCCGACTGAGGATGATAGGATGTACTGAAATGCAACCTTGTACCCAGAGCTTGATGCAAACACTGCCAAAAACGCGATGTGAACCTCGGATCCCTATCCGACACAATCGACTTAGGCACACCATGCAACCTCACAACCTCAGCAACGTACAGCTCTTCCAGCTTATCCAAAGAAAACGTAGTATGCACAGGCAAGAAATGTGCACACTTCGTCAGGCGATCCACAATCACCCAAACAGAATTCTTCTTCGACGGAGATAAAGGCAAACCAGATACAAAATCCATGGTAACCCTCTCCCACTTCCATTCAGGGATTTTCAACGGTTGCAACAAACCAGAAGGAACCTGATGTTCAGCCTTAACGCGCTGACACACCAAACACTTGCTTACGAACTCAGCCACATCCTTCTTCAGACCTACCCAATAGTACTCATCACGCAGATCGCGATACATCTTTGTACTACCAGGATGCATAGCAAAAGGACTGTTATGACCTTCAGCCAGAATAGCACGCCTCAACTCAGCATCAGCAGGCACTACTATCCGACTACCAAAACACAACACCCCATCCTCATTAAAACAGAAATCCGAAGGCCTACCCTCCGCGATATCCTGAACATGAGACACCAAGGAATCATCCAACAACTGCTTATCCTTGATCAACTGAACCAACGATGGTTTCACTTGCAACTCAGCAACAAGACCACCATCCTGCGATATGCTCAAGCTAGCAAACATAGCTCTCAGCTCAACAGCTACCTTTCTACTCAAGGCATCCGCAACAACATTAGCCTTTCCAGGATGATACTCAATCGTCAGATCATAATCCTTGAGCAACTCCAACCAACGTCGCTGCCTGAGATTCAACTCCTTCTGAGACATCAGATACCTCAAACTCTTGTGATCCGTGTACACAGTACACTTCTCACCATACAGATAATGCCTCCAGATCTTCAGAGCAAAAACCACTGCAGCCAGCTCAATATCATGCGTAGGATAATTGCGCTCATGCACCTTCAACTGCCGCGACGCATAAGCCACAACCTTACCCTCTTGCATCAGCACACACCCCAAACCAACATAGGATGCATCACTGTAGACTACAAACTCTTTCCCTGATTCAGGCTGAATCAAGATAGGAGCTTGCGTCAAAGCCAACTTCAGCTTCTCAAAAGCTTGCTGCCTCGCTTCTGTCCACTCATACTTAACATCTTTCTGCAGCAACTTCGTCAAAGGAGCAGCAATCTTGGAAAAACCATCCACAAACCTTCGGTAGTATCCTGCCAAACCAAGGAAACTACGAACCTCCTGAACAGACTTAGGAACTTTCCAATTCATCACTGCTTCAATCTTCTGAGGATCAACACGAATCCCCTCAGCTGAGACCACATGCCCAAGAAAAACCACCTCTCTAAGCCAGAACTCACACTTGCTCAACTTAGCATAAAGCTGATTCTCCAACAAGGCTTGCAACACAATCCTCAAATGCTCTTCGTGCTCTTCCTCAGTACGCGAGTACACAAGGATATCATCAATGAACACCACAACGAACTTGTCCAGGTATTCATGAAAAACACGATTCATCATGTCCATGAAAGCAGCAGGAGCATTTGTCAGACCAAACGGCATCACAAGGAACTCATAATGCCCATACCTTGTCCTGAAAGCTGTCTTAGGCACATCCACATCCTTCACCTTCAATTGATAATACCCTGACCTCAAGTCAATCTTAGAGAACACAGCAGCTCCCCGAAATTGATCAAAGAGATCATCAATCCTCGGCAAAGGATACCGATTCTTGATAGTCAACTTGTTCAGCTGACGGTAATCAATGCACATCCTCATCGTGCCATCTTTCTTCTTCATAAACAAGACAGGAGCACCCCAAGGCGAAACACTCGGCCGGATGAAACCACGATCAAGCAGCTCTTGCAACTGCGTCTTCAGCTCCTTCAGCTCTTTAGGTGCCATTCTATAGGGAGTAATGGACACAGGAGTGGTATTCTCATACAGCTCAATACCAAACTCCACCTCGCGATTAGGAGGTAAACCAGGCAACTCCTCAGGAAAAACATCAGGAAACTCCTTCACAACCCTGATATCCTGCACCCTCAGCTCCTTCAAACTAGGATTCATCACAAAAGCTAGAAAAGCTTCACAACCTTGCCTCAGCATCCTGCTCGCCTCCAAGGTAGAAACAACATTGGCAAGAAACTTCACATTCTCACCAACCACCACTACTTCATAATCATCCGCAAGCCTAAGCGAAACCCGCTTATTCTCACAATCCACCACAGCACGATGCTCAGCAAGCCAATCCATACCAAGGATCACATCAAAACCATAAAAGGGCAACTCCATAAGATCAACATGAAAGACATGCTCTTGAACAACCAAAGGACACCTTCTATAAAGCTTACGAGTCACAACAGTTTCACCAAAAGAACTAGTGACTCTAACACCAACATCCAAAGACTCAACAGGCAAACCAAGCAACTCAGCATGCTCACGAAGAATGTATGAATGCGTAGATCCAGAATCAATCAAAGAAAGCAATGACAAGGATTGCAAAGTAAAGGTACCTGCAATCACATCAGCATCATTCCTTCCCTCGCGCTGAGCATACACCCTCGCTTGGCCTCCACCCTCAGGTTGAATAGCCACCACATGAGCTACTCCGCGACCACCTTCCTCTCGCCTCTGAAAATTACCACGGCCGCGCCCACGACCTCTCTGCGGTGCTGCAACAACAGGAGCACGCTCTTGACCACCAGCCATCCTCGGACAATCACGTCTCAGATGATCAGCTGAACCACAGTTCCAGCACTCATAACCAGCTGCCATCACAGGAGCTTGCACCTCCCTCCCAGCACGAGGATAGTCACGTCTCAAGTGACCACGCGAACCGCAGATCCAACAAGCACTAGGGTCAGCTCTAGCATTGCCACCCCTAGCAGGTGCACCTCCACCTCTCTTAGACGAGGACTGAAACCTCTGATCTCGCCCTCTCTTGTTCCGTCCACCGGAACTATACTCTGCAGTTCTCTTCCCAGAACTAGCTCCAGCACCCTTAGCAGACAAACTCAAATTCATCTCAATATCCTTGGATCGACTAACCAGCACATTGAAATCATTGTACTCAGCTGCCAACATATAGGTCTTAACCTCCGTCACCAAACCATAACGGAACCTTTCGCACCTCTCGCGCTCATCAGGTATCAACTCCGGTGCATACTGGCTAAGACGTACGAACTGTACTTCATACTCAGCCACACTCATGCTCCCTTGGGTCAGAGACATGAATTCACGCTTCTTTTCATCCAGATATCTAACTCCCAGATATCTCCTCTTGAACGCATGCTGAAAGAACGTCCAAGTAACATCAGCATCAGCCATCCCAGAGATTGTGGTCGTCCACTACGTATAAGCATCACCTTGCAGCAGTGACACCACACATCCCAGCTTTTGCACATCAGTGCAACTCATCTGTCCCAAGACACGCTTGGTACTCTCCAACCATGCTTCTGACCTCTCAACTGACATACCCCTAAACTCAGTCCCACCAAGACTGCGCAAACGTTCCAAGGGTAGTCTAGCACCAGCATCTCCTTGATGCCCAGCTCCTTGAGCTCCAGCTACTGCTGCTCGAAAAGCACCCGCAATAGCTTGTACCAGCACAGACATGTCAGGCATCGCTTGCCCCTGACCAGCTTCAGGTCCTGCAGCTCCAGCACCAGCTGCCTCAGCTCCAGCTCCTTCCCTCTCCGCACCACCACCACCAGGTGGAGGAGGAGGTATCACAGCACTACCAGTGTGCTCATCATTCACATTCCCCTCCGGGGTCGTAGCTCTCACGCTACTCCTTAACTCTCTACGTGGTGCCATACTTTTACCATGCATAACAATACAAATAAAACAAGTCAGGACCAGCAAGGTAAGCAAATTCCAAGTATTCAGGCTCAATTTCCTTCAAAAACAACATTATCTCTTTAGCTTTTGTTTGGCAATGGGTACCCTCTTCATGCATCATCACAACATGCATCACATACACATCATCATATCATTTCACTGAACATGCTTTCACTCAACAAGCATACAAACCAAACCATGCTTCAATCATGCATACACACATTCCCAATTACTCGAGAACTCAGCTCTGATACCACCAAATGTAACCCCCTTAACCCGGTCTAGACGGTTGACCCGAATTAAGAAAGTCACACGGGGAAAACCAAAGTCAACCCGAAAGTCAACCTTGATTAACGACCCTTTTTTTTTCTTTTTAATCTTGTCTAGATGCACATTAACCTTAATTGTGATCATACAAACAACATATCAAAAGATCACAAACATCAGAGATCAAACAGGGACCCAATTGAACAAATTACAACTTTAGGGACCAAATTGTAAATTCTGATAAATTAAGGGACTTATTCCAAATTAAAGTTACCATCTTGAAATTAGTCAGGTTTCATGCTTCTCTGTGAAATTTCAGCTCAAAAGGACATCCACAGCTCATGCAATTGATCATACAAGATTCAGGACCAAAACGCAAACATTTCAAAACATATAACTACCATGTCAGCCCCTCTAACGGTCGACCGTTCCGAAACAGGCTAGCCCTGTTCCGAAACGCGGGCCGTTCCGAAACGGGTTCCGGAACATGGCCTCGGCAGAGGCTAAACCGTTTCGAAACGGTGCATACCGTTTCGGACGCCTGGGTTCATGCAAGGTACCCGTTCCGAAACGGTACACCCCTGTTCCGAAACGCCTGCACGAAAATCAGCAAACAAGCATACTAGATCATGCAATTGACCACTCAAACATGCTCCAAACATCACCAAACTTTACCAGCATGCAATTAAACATATTTAAGACATAAGAGCATCATCAATTCAACAAATTAACATCACATGCAAAAAGCCCCAAACCAATGGTCATGCTTCCAACACAAGCTATCTACTCACGCATCAACTTGCAAAACAAGCATATATGGTTCAATCCAAAAACCAGCAACAACATTAACATTCAACATACTTAGGGAGTCTTAAACACCTCCCAAAACACATATACATATTGGTCCCCCATTGCCAAAACATACAAAAGCTAAAACACTTATAAAACCTTCATACATTGAGCTTTACTTGTACTTGTTTGCTTGCCTCCTCTTGCTGCCCTCAATGCACTCTAATGCTCTGCATTATTGAATCAAGAAAACGAGAGAGCGTAAGCCAAAGCTTAGTGAGGAGTGCTCTTTAAAAACCATTCAATAATGCATTTAAAACCATTTGTAAATCATGCTTGTAAACAACCTTTACACATGCTCAAAGCATACTTTAATCAAGCAATATCATGCTTCCACATTTCATTTAAACAAGCATCTCATGCTTCAACATAAACATTAAATCATGCATCTCATGCATCTCATGTACTATACATGTCATATTGGCTCAAGTGATACATTTCATTTATGAAATCAAGTTCAACAACTTTCCCCAAGGACTTTTAAACACCTTGGACCCCAAGGACTTTTAAACACCTTGGCCATGGACTTTTAAACACCATGAATGGACCACACAAGGACTTTTAACCACCTTTGTGTCCGTAGCTTGAATTACCCCAAGGACTTTTAAACACCTTGGCCCCAAGGACTTTTAAACACCTTGGCCCCATGGACTTTTAACCACCATGGGAAGGAGCACCTAAGGACTTTTAACCACCTTAGAGTCCGCAACAAGATTCATCCAAGGACTTTTAACCACCTTGATGATCTTAGATAACAAGGCTCACTCAAGGACTTTTAACCACCTTAGTGACCTTCACTTTTACAAACCATCACTTGCCAATACACACTTTATACATCATGTAATCCACTGTTTTAAAGCATTTAAACCAAGCCATTTCCTCATGCATTTCAAAGCATTAAATCATCATTTAACAATGCATTAAAAACAAGGTACTCTTACCTAGAGACACCTTCAACACATGGCTTAAAACCTCAGCATATATCATGCTAAAACATCAGCAATTATCATGCTTAAACATGCTTTCAAAACAGTAAACAAATCATGCAAAATCATCATTTCTCATTTCATCAAAACATGGCCACCACTTAGAGAGAGTAATCCGAAAACTTACACTTGAGCTTAGCAAAGTTGTTTAGACTTAAACTAAGCTCCCAAAACCTTCAACCCTTGGTTTAAAAGCTG
The DNA here is from genome assembly GCA_958450335.1 of Hibiscus tridactylites. NCBI lineage: Eukaryota > Viridiplantae > Streptophyta > Magnoliopsida > Malvales > Malvaceae > Hibiscus > Hibiscus tridactylites. Next base: position 79,124,602 of record OY288273.1, read on the forward strand.
AAAATCCATTTTTCACTCACCGATTTCCACTTTGCTTCAAGCCAAAGCACCAAAACAAGCCTCCGGATCAACAACTCTTGGATCCAAGGATGCCTCCCCTGTTTCAACACATTAAAGCAGAGGATTAATGCATCATCATGCATTAATTGCTTCAATGAAAGCATCTAAACTCGCTGCTCTCACTAAACCTCCATTTTCGGCCACCAAACACAACCGAAAATGCATCCGAAACACTTCTAAACAAAGCCCAGCCACAAACCAGCAAAACCTCACTTCCATTAACATCATTTAACATCTAAAAACAACCTACAACCATCCTTATACCTCCAGCAACACCAGATCCACAAGATCACCACAAAAGCTACCTTAAAACACAAGCTAAACTTAGGAAATCCAACCTATCCGGGATTGCATCAATCAAGACTCATTTCCACATCAATTTAATGATCATTTAACATCAAAAACACTTCTCAAAACACAGATTTAACAGATCAAACGAAAATCAAGTGAAATCATCAAGATCTTGCATAATTAGCCAAGATCCTTAAATCAACTTAAAAACCTTTAATCAATTATCAATTTAGGATTGAAAACTTTAGGAATTTCATTAAAGAACTTGAAGTTCAGAGGAGAAGGACGTTCTTACCTCCAAACTTGAGTTTCTCCTCTTTTTGGAATAGAAAAGCTTGATGAAACTTGAAGCAATTGAAGAGGTTTTGAAGACACAATGATTTGCAATCAAATGAGAGTTAAAAGAAGGTTTTTAGGTGATGAAAATCAGACTTAGATCTCTGGAAATGAGTGTTTGGGTTGAGAGAAAAGATAGAGAGAAAATAGGTAGTTAAAAGAGAAAATGGCCAAAATAGATTTTTCCCTCCTTTTGATTCTTTTAAAATCAGAATTATGGGTTAAAATATCTTAGAAAAATCTGGAGAAACTCTCTTTGGGTAAATAGCTCCTTAAAGATTCAAAGTTTCAACCCTTTATAAAATAGCCACCAAACTTTCAAAAATTACATTTTGGTCACTAGTCAAAATGTCACATTTCCGAAACTCATTTTCCAAAATTGATTTCACAGTTCACTTAATTATAATAAAAGATGATTTTAGAACATTTTTCCATAATTTTTATGCAACCCGAACTAGGCTTTCCTAATTTAACCTCTTACGATTCGAACAGCACTTTGACCAACCGGTCAACGCCCAAGACTTCCAAGCCCAAAACCGGGGCGTTACAGAGTTCAACTATAAACTAGAGAACCTGCACTTATTCCTTTCGTATACTTAACTCTCCCGATATTAAGTAAATAGATAACCTCACAATGCTCTCCCGATACTCTTGCAAGATATTAACAACCAAAATAAACGAACTTGAAGTTTATTTTATTGAACATAAAATTCCTAAAACAAAAGCAATCCTTGCAACTACTTTACAAATCAACCCATGGCCCTAGGGGGAATTTAGAACATGTTGAGAAGGGGAAACAGCTAGGGTTTTGGGAAGAAGGCTAAAGATAGATGATGTCCTCTCCTAGGTCGAATTACATGCCTTTATATTGGCCTTGGGTTCAAGTTTTCTAATATGGCAAGAATACAAGTTTAAATTAAAGTACAACTCTATTAAAGACTAAATCTTCAGAGCATAAGTCTTTAATTCGTACTTCCTTCTTGCTTGGAGTTTCTTCCTTGAACTTTGGGTCTGGCCTTCATTCTGATCTAGGGCTTGGAAAAATATAAGGGTATTCCACGACAGACAGGCTTAATTTTCTCTTTCTGTCGAGGCCCACTTTGCTTCTTCTCCTCAATACTACTGTCGTCCTTAGCTGCCACGGCAGCGGCCATGGCAGCATCGTCCTCCTCGACTGCTCATCCAGTTCCAGCTTTTCTGTTTCACTGCCCAGCGCCTGCTTCTCCATCTGCTACAGCAGCAACCTGCAAAAGCAACCAATTTCAGTAGAAACTGTTCCATTTAATATATTTTGTGATGTATAACTGAAATCTAACCTAAATGCAATGAATTATGCTTGAATGCAGCAGAAATATGGGTTAAATAGGGGGTAAATAATAGAACTTTTACACACTCAACACCTTGCCCAAAACCACCAAAAACCCCATCTGAAACAACCGAAAACATCATCGATTACTCTACAAACTCAACCCAGCCAAAACCTAACACTTCCAACCACCTATAATCATTGATTTACATCCAAAATCATCCTATTATCAACCTTATACCTCCAGCATTCACAAAATCACATTAACACCACAAAAACCCAATTCCAACAACCTAATCAATTAGAGATCCAAACAGTTTCGGGATTACCATGCTTAAACCTCAATCTCAACATTAATAAACCTCCAAAACATGATTAAAATCAATCACAAATCAGCCAAAACAGATCCATTACAAAAATTACACAAAATCATCATTTAAAGCTTGATTTAGCCGTTTCTTCAAATCAATCATAAAACCTTGTTAAGAAACATAATTAAAGAGCCAAATACTTGGGAATTTCATTGAAGAACCTTGATTAGAGGAGAAGCACGAAAATTACCTATAATCTCTTGCTATTCCTTCAATTGACAAGATTTGATTGAAAATCTTCAAGAATCCATTGAAACAAGTTGAAGAAACTCCATGGAAATCATTTGGAAATCAAAGGAAAATGAAAGGGAAAAGATCTCTGGAAGTTTTGAAAGAAAATGGGTTGTTGGCTGATGAGAAAAAAGAGAAATGAAAGTTACATCAAAATAAGTTTGTAAAGCTTAATTCTCTTTTTAATCAAAACCCCTTTTAATCTTTTTAATTAAACACATTTAAGACATGTCAAATTAAAAGAATATTTGATTACAATTACTTTAGCTCCCTAAAGATTTTATGTTTTGGCTCTTTTACAAAATAGCCATTAAAACAGTTTTCCCATTTTTACGATTTAGTCACCAAACTGAAATGTCCACCTTCCAAATGTCATTTTCTAAAATTGATTTCACCAAACCCTTATATACATTTAAAAAGGATTTTAGAAAATTTTCTCATATTTTTATCACTTCTCAAACTAGGTTTTCCTTGAACCAATCCCAAACTAACTCGGATCTCTAGTGTCGATCCAACGAACCTTAAATCTAACCTACAAACTCCTAGGCCCAAAACCGGGGCATTACAACTCTCCCCCACTTAGAAAATATCATCCTCGAAATTTTTCTGGGAGAAAAAAGGTGCGGAAACTACTTTAACATGTTCGCTTTGCTTTCCCACATGGCCTCTTCAACTCCTCCATGACGCCATAACACCTTTACAAGTTCAATCATCTTACTACGAAGAACTTTGCTACTAGAATCAAGAATTTCATCAGGTTCCTTATTATAAGAAAAATCTGGTCGCAACTCAATATCCTCAACTGGCATAACATTCGACGGATCCGACCTATACCTCCGCAACATAGACACATGGAACACATCATGAATTTTATCTAAGTCGGGAGGCAACCTCAACCGATATGCAACAGGACCATCACGCTCCACCACTTCATATGGCCTAATAAACCTTAGACTAAGCTTATCCTTACGTCCGAACCTCATCACCTTCTTCCAAGATGACACTTTCAGAAACACGCGATCACTAATCGCAACGCAATCTCCCTACACTTCAAATCCGTGTAAGACTTTTGACGATCCGAAGCCGCCTTCAACCAATCACAAACAAGCTTTACCTTCTCCGTCGTTCCTTTAAGCAAATCCGGCAAAGAAACTAACTTTTGCCCCACTTTTGCCCAACAAAGAGGCGTCCTACACTTCCTACCATACAAGACTTCATATGGAGCTATTTGTATACTTGCTTGATAGCTATTATTAAAAGCAAACTCCACCAATTACAATTGTTTCTCCCAAGAACCTTGGAAATCTATAACACAAAACCGCACCATATCCTCAAGCACTTGTATAACTCGCTCAGACTGACCATCCGTCTGAGGATGATACGAGGTACTGAAATTGAGCCGTGTACCCGATGTTCTTTGCAAACACCCCCAATACCTTGCTCTAAACCTCGGATCTCTATCTGAAACTATGGATTTAGGTACACCATGTAACCTGACAACTTCCGCAACGTACAACTCTGCAAATTTATCCAACGTATACGTAGTATGCACAGCTATGAAATGCGCACACTTCATAAGACGATCTACAATCACCCAAATAGAGTTCTTTTTTGATGGGGTCAAAAGCAAACCTGACACAAAATCCATCGTAATCCTATCCCATTTCCATTCCGGTATATTCAAAGGTTGCAATAGCCCGGAAGGAAACTAATGCTCAGCCTTCACGCGCTAACAAACCATACACTTACTCACAAAATAAACAACATCCTTCCTCAACCCAACCTAATAGTACTCATCCTTCAATCCATGATACATCTTAGTACTACTAGGGTGCATAGCAAAAGGACTACTATGCGCCTCAGTCAGAATAGTGCGCCTCAACCCTACATCATCCGGCATAACTATTCAACTCTTAAAACACAAAACTCCATCATCATTAAAACAAAAGTCTGTTGAATTACCATCAGCTATATTCTGAACATGCGGTACCAACGAATCATCAAGCAACTACTTCTCCTTAATCAACTGAACCAAGGAAGGTTTCACTTGCAACTCATCTATCAATCCACCATCTCGCGACACACGCAATCATGCAAACATGGCTCTCAACTCCACATCTACCTTCCTACTCACAGCGTCGGCCACAACATTGGCATTACCAGGGTGATACTCAATTGTCAAGTCATAATCCTTAAGCAACTCCAACCACCTTCGTTGCCTAAGGTTCAAGTCTTTCTGAGACATTAAATACTTCAAACTCTTATGATCCGTATAAACAACACACTTCTCGCCATAAAGATAATGCCTCCAAATTTTCAAAGAAAAATATAAAAACTAATTGATTTTGATATAACAAATTACTTTAGGGACTTAATTGAAAAATACAATAAATTTTTAAGTATTTCAAAGACTCACTTAATTGAAAAGCATTTTGATCCAAGTACTCTTTCAAGATAAAACAAATTAAAAGGTTTAATTTTCACTAAGTCTTTTCAAGTATTTTCAAGACAAATTTCAACAAAACGCCCAGGCGTATCGATACCCTTATAGCGCATCGATACGAATTTTCGTTACTGGAATTTTAATCGACCATAGCGTACCGATACGGCTTAATCCTGTATCAATACAATATTCATCTGGGTAAGACTTTAAGCTATAACATATTGATACTCATCGGGACAATATCGATACGTTTTTTCAAAGTAAAATATTTTAATGCTATAGCGTACCAATATGGTATGTCACTGTATCGATATGATATGTTGACCTTTACAAATCTTTACATTTAATATTCGAACGTTGGCTTGTTAGTTATTGGAATCGTAAATTTTTTAAATGGTCGTTGAACCGTATCGATACACATAGACAGCGTACCAATACACTTTTTGTCAAAAAATAAATTAGGATTCCAGTGAGCAAAACCTGTATCGATACGCCCCTTTATATCGTACCAATACACCCTTCCCACATATTGATACGCTCTGTTTTTCAGTTACAATGGCTCTTTCTTTTTTGAGACAGGTGCCGATACAGTTACGAAGTGTACCGATACGGTGTGCAGTTGGGGAGCATTTATTGCGAGAAAATGCAGCCCAACGGCTAGAATTCAATGAAAGGGTATAAAAACAAGTCTCCAAAGCTACAACAACAACTATTGAACCTTCAAGCAACATCAAAGCATTTATTTCAAACCCTTGAGCCTATTAGAGTCAAATTGTGTACCCAACTTGTAAAATTCTCAATTGTTTATTTTTCTTTCAAGTTTGGAGAGTGTTGGTTTGTAACTGGGTGTTGTCACTAGTTTTTAGCCTGACATAAAAAAAGGGAAGAGATCGCATCAAATATAGAAAAAGGGGAAATAAAATTCCAAATCAATGCAAATCGGACCAAAGTCAAAGGGAAATCTGAATCAATCAAGTAAAGCAAGGAATCGAGCATAATCATTACAAACATGGAAAGTCAAAGATTCCTAACTACAAACTAATGGCAAATTTCTGATAGGATCTAAGCGTTTTTAGGCCAAGGTGTCTTCTTAAGTATTGACTGCCTTTCAGTTACCTCTCCAATGCATCTTGAAACACCTCAATCCGACATCAGGAGCTCAAGTATGCTTGTTTTACTTAAGACAGCGCGTGTAGAATCTGAATCCGCAAATGGAATATGGAAATAAGGAAAATCAATCCTAAATTTGAGCCAAATCAGGTTGATTTTGAAATTCAACCAAGAATCACATTTTGGTCTGATTTTTCTTGATTTTAGGGATTGAAATCCCAATTTTCCTTGTAGATTCGAGTTCTTGAACCCTATATAAACCCCTACCCCATTGTATTTTTCATTGGGAAATGAATAAAACAAACACCTAAGAAATTCATAGAGTAGTGGTTTGAGTTTGCAGCAATTGTATTCGAATTCTGTTGGAATCAAAGCAAGCAATTTCTTCCTCACTTCGGTATTGTTTTATTCTTTTATGTTATTAATTTTATTTCGAATTTTAATATTAGTTTGGGTCTTGTTCTTACTTTTGATTGAAAGAAAAAAATGTTTTTGAACTTGGATCCTCGCTTTAAAATTTAAAATTGATTTTTTTTGTGTTTTTAGAGTTATTTTCGAAGAGCACCAAGAACAATAAGAAATTTTATTTTGTTTGGAATTTGATCCATTTTGTCTTTTAAAAAAGAAAAGAAGTTTATTTTAAAATTGAGCTTTATACCCAAAACCTTTTGGTTTATCCCCTCCATTAAATTCCCTATCTTTTAAAACATTTTCAAATAAAAAATAAATTAGGGTGTTGACTCAATTTTGGCAAGGATACACTCTTTTAAGTTAATTTTTAAATCCCTTTAAAATGTGTAGTTCAAGATATTTTTTTAAGATTCGCGATTTGCCTTTTTTATTACTGTCTTGTATACATTTAATTTTGCAATTTAATTTCTTACTTTCTTATTTTATATTTTAATTGCTTATTTGCCTGCTTGTTTAAATAATAAATGCAGTGTTTTATCAAACAGAAATGACGGGTTAGCGCCAGGAGTGTTGGCGGTGATTGGAGTTCATTTCCCGAATGATAAGACCTTTAAAATAGAATCATATTCATAAATGGACAATTAAATTAAACTTTATATGAACTTGCAAATTCCAACTTCAAAACCTTTTGTAATCGACTAGGTACCAACTTTTGGGTGATGTGGGGGTGCTAACCCTTCCCCACGTGTAACGGACTTCCGAACCCATTTTTGTATTTCCGTAGACCAACAAAAGTTGTTTTGATAAAATAACATTTGTTTTATTAAAACAACCTGTTTTAGGTGATCCAGTCACACCTTTTTAAAATATTGGCGGCGACTCCGTTGTTTTTGTGTTTTCAAAATGTCGGGCCACTTGAAAAAGGGTTGCGACAGCTTGGCGACTTCGCTGTGGAAATTTGCTTTTACAAAATGAGAGTCAGGCCACAAGTCGATTACAAAATGTTTTAATGTCGAAATTTGCAAAGTTTATGTAAAATTCAATTTAATTGTCCATCTATGAATATTATTCTATTTTATGCATTTAAAAATTGGTTAAGCTCTGCACCCGAGCTTCGTCCCATTCGATTAAGTGGGGGGGGGGGGGGGGGGAACACTTTGCTCATGTCAGAATACTGATTCTCCGTATGAGCCTAGCAAGTATCTTCAGGACTCATATGCCGTATGTCTTTGTAAGGATACCGATCCTTCGTAAAGGCGTAGGAAATGAGTCCCTCTGAGTTGAACTTGATTCGTTTGTAGCCTACCATAGGTGAGAATCAGGGGTCTTGCTACCCTTAGAAGGGGACAGTGAGGACGACTTGGGAACCTTTTTAGAACCAAACTTTTGTGTGTGAATCTAGAATCCCACCCCAATAGAGCCATGTGGAAAACCTTAGGCTTTTAGTCTGGTAAAAATTATTTCATAAGAATAATTCGTGGAGACATGTCCTGGAGTGTTGGAATGTGCTGCCCAGAATTATTCGTACAATGTAATTATTTTGGACCTTTTATGTTTTATTTCCGTTTTTTAAGAACACTAATCCTTTCATTTTCTTGTCTTAATTTTGTTTTGCATTTTTTCTTTGCATTTGCATCTCATATTTAGAAGGGGTAGATTCTGAAGCATGTTGCTCAATTAGAAAAAGATTTTGCCATGGATAAAAGGTACCTAAATGAAAGAGGAAGACAATACGATGATCACGTGGACGAAATACCAAAGTATGCTCATATCAGTACCAAGCAGAATATTGTTCAAGCGCTATGTGATTACTTCGAAGCTTTTGAAGATGCCAATGAAGGGATGATTTTTTGGTTTACTTGACTTAGGGAATATGTCAGAAGGATTCAGGAGCAAGACAAGTTCAACAGAAGTATCACATCTTAAATTGAAGACGTAGCTAGGAATGAGATGATGTTAGTCAAAGAGGCTACATGCTAGACTCGAGAGAGAGGAATATGATGAGCACCCATAAGTTGAACTACTCGAGAATGGCTAGACTTCATGCCCTCTTGGAATAATGCTTCATAGCTTAATAATAGAGGATTTTCTCGAAGATTGTTGGGGCATGCCTAGAACCAACCCTTTTGCTTTTGCCCGCGAGCATTAAGGGTCTTTTGTAAGGGCTTCCATGTTAATCTACTTGTGTAAATATGCATTCTCTTTTTTCTTTCAAGTGGCAAACATTTCTCATTTTTTATTTTTTTCATTCTTCATCCATTTCTCTTCAAACATACATCTTATTTGCAGAGTCCCTATAATTGATTGTATGCATGATTCTTGAATCTAATCCTGGGATATAGGGCCAATAAAGTGTGTTGAGGATTAATGGGGAGGTCCTATGTACAAATTTTGAGCGTTTTTCCTCTCAAACATTGTTGTTAGGGATTTTGAATGAAGTTATAACTCTAAAACATCTACCAACTAAAGACTACTTCTCCTCGATGATATTTGTGTGTGGAATGACATTTGGCATTCCTTCATTTCCCTTAACGAATAAGAAAATAAAATCCATTGTTGTCCTCCTTCGAGCATGATATTTTTCTTTTGATTTAACCCTAGCCAAGGATCACTCCCCACACTAGGGAGCAAAGAGGATGAAAAGCTATTTGCATGCAAAAAACATGCCAGATCAAGTTGAATGTCCTAAACTGAAGATGAAAGGGACACGAAAAAAAAGAAAAGGAAAAAAGAAGAAAGAAAGAAAAGGAAAATAGAAGAAGAAAAAGAAGGAAATGGAAGACATGAGGAAATGAAAGCTGAAGTGCGGAGGAAAATTTGAAACAAATCCTCCAAATGAGACGTGTGCCAGAAAAGGAAATGAACTCTAGGGTAAAAACCTAAAATGGGCAATCTAAGGTGATTCGAAGAAGAAAAGAATGAAGATTTCATCAAGATAGACTGATCCTTGGTTTAATTACCCTTAATACATGTATTTGAGCCTATATATCTTTGTTTGGAAACCCGGGCCTAGCCTACGTTACAAGCCTTTAAAGACCATTTGGATCACACATGAATATTTGAGAAAAGGAGTATGTCTTCAGAACACATTTCGCCTTATTGAGTTAACCTTTCTTCAAGGACCTTAAAACTTCTAATGTCTGATTGAGATTAGAAAAGTGGGAAATTTAAAATTTAGGGAGTATGTGAGTAAAAGAGAGCCACCTAAAAGTGGGGCACTATCTGGTTGATGGATTCTTGAAACATTCAAACTATGAATTTTGGGGCATCTGACTTTGCCCTATTCCTGTGTTTGCCATGACTTTTTTCCCTCTCTTAATTCTTAGTTCTAGCCTTTCCTTGCATATTACAAGTAGATTGACATGGATTCATGAAAAAACAAAAGATTTTTTTGGTATTAATCCCAATCGTAGGGACCCAGAAACGAATGTTTTCCATCGCTTCAGCGGATAATGAAGTGGCCGACAATTGAACCTCAGTTCGAACATAGGCATCACTTTGCATGAGAAGAAAAAAAAGAAGGAAAATCACATATGTTGAAGAGTTTTAAGTGGATTGTGTTGCCGAGCAAGATCCACGTATAAGATGTAAGATCCTACAAGCATGAAAAGGGGATAAAATTGCGCCTAGTGGGCAAACTACGCCACTAGTTGGGGCAATTTATATTAACCAGAGTGTTCAAGATCCCTAAGTTTGATAGGCGTGAAAGGAAGAGATTAAGGCGCCAACATCATGGGTATATGAATACTTGAAGCTTTCAGGACCATTCAAGGAGGCCTTACACGCGATATTAATGTATCAACTACAATGATAGTAGATCTTGAGGCATTTGCCTACAAAGATAAGATGTTTTTGATGAAGCAAAAAGGAACAAAGAATGAGAATGGCAAAACAGAACAATTGAAGAAGTTTGTCCTTCCAACCAAGAGTACAAGATCACTAGATTGAGTGAGTAAATTTGCAAAGATCAGATGCTTTCCATGAATCGAAGAAATACAGTGAAAAAGCACAACTGTCTATCTGGACTGAGTGAGAAAACATGTGGATTCAAAAACCAAAGGAAAAATTAATTTTGAGGAAAAGAATATAAAATAAAAGAGGAAAAAGCATGCATTCATGTGTTAGGCATCCCTAAGGGCATGCTATCATAATTATAGCATTTTGTTGAGTTTTCACAGGTATATCAAAGCTTTCCCAGCAAGCGAACATGTCTATCTATTCAGGCATGAGAAGAATAAGACATGCCTATCTATTCAAGTTCCACAATGTGTGAAGGATCAGAACGATATTTCTGGAGCATCGATACATGAAAAACATCATGGGTTTTACTTAATTCCGAGGGCAACTGTAAAGTGTCCACAAGTTCTATAATTCATACACATTCCATATCATATTATTGTTGTTTTTGAGTACATTTTAGGCATAATTAGGACCATGCATTGCATTTTACAGTATTCTTTACTTTGCCATGCTTTGTGTTGATTATCTTTTATTTGGTGAAGAAAAGATATTGTCTTAGCTTAGTTTTAGTTTCAGGTACTAAAGGCTGACAGAGGGAAAGAGGAGCTGAGGACATGATGCTAAGGCAGCAGACCAAGGAGATGTACTAATGCAGTTCCAAACAGAGACATCAGCTGTCGAGTAGCTGCCGTCGCCCAACCCGCCGCTCAAGATAACAGATCATAGAATTGGAGAACTGGAGAGCGATTTGTACAGCAGAAGATCCTGATTCTTTCAATGATTTCCACTCAATTTTTCGACGTCTGTAGCAGCAGGCAGAGCTGCCGAAGGAAGAACTCGAGATTACTTACGGAGCAAGGCAACGTGATGAAGTCCATATTCAACTCAAAGAAGTCAGAGTTTAAAGTCACATTTAATGCAAAAAGCTACTTTGAAGGCTTCTACTTCAAGAAGGACTAGACCTAGCTAATGCCTATATATACTCATTGTAATATTATTTCAAAACAAGTTAGGTTTTTCCCTTAGGCATAGTTTAGGTTTTCTTGCCGCCATTATGTTCTAAATTCTCCTTGGGTTTGGGTTATGTTGTAATTAGTGTGAGAACGGTTGTTTAGGATTTTAAGTTTGTTTTTGCAAATAAAACTTCAAGGTTTGCTTATTCCATGTTCTTCATAGTTTTCAATTAAGGCGAAAGATTAGTTAAATTCGATCCATTTGTTCGGTATCGAGAGAGTCGAACTCACAAAAGAAGTAAGTACGATTTCATATATAGACGGTGTGATCAATCTGGCCTAGACATAGGTTAGGGTTTAAGGCGGCTAAAAAGGACAAGTTAACATTGTTGTCTTTGCACGATTCACGCCGCGACTGGTATTATCTGCAGTGGACATCAATAGCATTTTGACTTAGACATAAGCGGGATCACTTTCGAAGCGTTCTGCCGAGCCTTGTAGTTCTGTCGAGTTTGCCACCGAGACACAGTTCCATTCCCCTGCCGAGGCAGCGAGAGGGTCTCAGTAGTCTACTTGCCATCTATCGCCGAGGTAGCAGAGTCTGGCAGCGCAAAACAACTTGTCCTATTCAACGCAATTTCACACTAAGCAGCAACATAACCCTACCCATTCTATCAACTTGATTTCTTCTCTTTTTAATTACTTGTGTTTTATTTTACTTTTCTTCCCAACAATCAAATTAATTGTTCATTTACTTTTTCTTGTGCAGGAACAACAATTCGAATCAACATGTCAATTCTCTGTGGAAGACGATATCTTTTATACTATAACTTGACATGAATGTGCACTTGCACTCATTATTAGAGAACACCCAAACGCTCTACAAGTTTTTGGCGCCGTTGCCGGATTGGTAACATCGAAATTCATTTTCAATTTCTGCACTTTTATTTCTTTGCATCTAATTTTATATTTAGTTTTTATTTTAATCGAAAAGAAAAGAAAAGAATTTTACAGTTTCCTTTACTAGTGCATGACCAGGGCGAATCCAAAAGGGGAAATCATTTATCACGACGATATAGAAAGCAAAGCAGAGGTAAACATGGAAAACGACAACCCTGCCAACAATGCCCAGACCGGTAGGGATGGGCAGCAAGACCCGCCGCCCAGAGAACAGCAAGTGCCGCCCAGACAGCCACAGTACGTTCGAACCACCAGGGATTACTTGGAGCATGACTTCAAAGGGTTCGATCCGACATTAACAGAACCTGAGATTGAGGCGGGTCACTTTGAGCTTAAGCACGTGATGTTCAACATGATCAACACGTTGGGGAAATTTGGAGGGACTGCCACATAAGATGCTCGACAGCACTTAAGAGGATTCCTGGACATATGCAGGGCATTTAAAATACACGGAGTCCACCAAGACGTTCTTAGGTTGAGATTATTTCCCTATTCACTGAGGGATAGGGCAAAGCAGTGGTTAAACAACCAGCCAACATGGTCATTTAACACATGGACAGAGCTGTGTAAGGACTTCCTGGATCGTTTTAGCCCATCCAATGTCACTGACAGATTGAGAAACGAAATCACAACCTTCCAACAAGGGGATGATGAGCCAATGTATGAAGCATGGGAGCGGTATCAACAGATGCTGAACAACTACCCGCTCCATGGTTTCCCAGCTTGGACACATGTATCAATGTTCTACAATAGGGTGAACTACCCAACTCGGATGATGATTGATGCCTTAGCCAACAAAATCATCCTTGAAAGACCACCAGAGGAGGCACTGCGGATCCTGAACCAAGCCGCCAAAAATGATTATAAGTACCCAATAGCCCACCGAGGCAGCATTAGACAGCCAACAATGGTGAACGAAGTGGAAGCCTCAGAAAATGTCAATGCCCGCCTCGACAAGCTGACGTAGCTGGTTATGACCATGATGAAACCCTCTGGGAAAGTCTATGAGGCTAAGGTTGTGGAGCCATTATGTGATGAGTGTGGGGGCAACCACGATTCCTCTAAATGTACTGCATCTGCAAATTTTATGGGAGGATACGAGAGGAATAACAGACCCGCCACGAACGCGTATAACCCTGGATGGAAAAATCATCCAAACTTCTTCTAGAGCAATCCTAAGAATGCTGCCAATCCACAATAGCAACAGGGAGGCTACCAGCAAAACCAGTCCAGACAGCAGGCTCAGCAGCCACAAAACAATAATTCGCTAGAAGCAACTTTCCAAACTTTTATGTTTGATACTAGTGAATTTATTATTCGCACTAATAAATTTATTGACAAAACTGAGTCATTTATGGACAAGACAGAGATGAGGATGAACAATCAGGAGGTTGCGATAAAGAACCTGGAGATCCAGTTTGGGTAGTTCACTGCGATCTATAGCAGCGGGACAATAGGTGCAGCATCCAGCAGTTCAGAGGCAGTAGCCAAGCCCACATATAAGCAGTGCAAAACCATATCAACTAGAAGTGGGAAACAATTGAATGAGCCCAGAATGGAAAAATTAGAAGAAACACAACCAGCACAGAAAGAAGTACCTGCCACGGCAACATCAACACCGGCCGCCTCGGCAGCTGAACCTGGCAGCAGTCCTGAAGCAGATGATCCTACACAGATAAAGTTCCCATGCAAAGAACGAATAGAGGACATCCAATTACTAGCACCTTTCCCCTAGAGACTTAAGCAACAAAAACAAGAACACCAGTTCAGGAAATTCTTGGATATTCTGAAGCAGGTGCATATAAATATCCCTATCATAGAAGCCATTCAAAGCATGTCCAACTATGCCAAATACCTCAGGGACATGGTTTCTAAAAGGAAGAGAATTGGGGAGTTTGAAACAGTTGCTGTAACAAAGGAGTGCATGGCTATGCTGCACAATAAACTGCCGCCCAAGCAAAAAGACCCAGGCAGCTTTGTTATACCATGCAGGATAGGCAGCAAGCATGAAACAAAAGCCCTGTGCGACTTGGGAGCTAGCATAAACTTGATGCCTAAGGCAGTCTTCGACAAACTAGGAATTGGGCAAGCCAAACCTCCATCGTGCTGAAACTTGCTGATCATTCTTTTGTACAACCGAAAGGCAAGATCGAAGACATCCTTGTTCGAGTGGGCAACCTTATTCTTCCAGCAGATTTCCTCATCTTAGACTGTGCGGCCGATGAAAAAGCCCATATCATCCTTGGGCGACCATTTTTGGCCACGGGCATAACTCTAATAGATGTGGAACATGAGGAGCTGACCATGAGGGTAGACAAGCAGAGTATTAAGTTAAATGTGTTACAACCCTCAGAAAAGGAAAAGGAAGAATGCCCATATGCTCAGGCCGCCAAAATAAGCACAGAGACAGGCCAAGGCAGCAGCTATCACGGTAGACCGAAGGGAAGGCTGAAGGATCCAGCATCACAACACCTTAAGGAACAAGAGGACCCTCAGGAGGGAAGGACAAGCCAAATCACCTCAGGAAGTGGTTATGTCTGGGAGATGCACCCAAATGCACTCCCAACATAACTTAATTTTTATTTTTATATTCTCCTTATTTTTATTTTTATGCATTAGGATTAGAGTTTAATTTATTGAAATTTATTTTCCTTAGGACAAGATCTTGAATTTATTTTTCACATTTTTATTTTTCAGAACTTATTTTAGTATTTAATTATCTGTATTTTTATTTCAGGCTTAGGAATAAAAGAGCTGGATCAAGAAGAAGGCCCAGCAAGGAGCCCGCCCACCATCCCGCCAAGACAGTTAAGGGCGGCCCATCGCAGACAGCGTGTAATGGCTAGTAGCCCGCTAACGGCTAGCTGCCAACGGCTACAGAAGTAACCAGCAGAAATCCTGTAACGTGTGCGAGACAACTAGACCGTTGGACATTTAATGCCACCACGACACCTCTTGGCAGCCTCTACTTAAACCTTTCTCACCCCATTCATTTACTTTACTTTCATCTCCTTGTTATACTCATCTTGAATCCATTGCTCTCTCTTCTCACAAAATTCTCTTCTAAGTTTCAGTTAATTACAACCGTCTCACACATGGCATCCGCATCCCAATCCGCACCTCCGCTTCCAACACGGTGACAGACTCCCAGGGCGGCATCAACAATATCATTCCCCCATCTGCACAGCAGCAAGAGTGGCCAACACATCCTCATCAGAAGAGGTGCAGCAGAAGCCGCCAGTAACGAAAGGAGTAGCAGCCATCTCAATGGGAACAGACCCTCCGGCAGCACCAACGAATGAAGGAACTAGGAAGAGAAAGCGGCACATCATAGCCGCCGAGCCAGTGGATGACGAAACAGAATCAGAAGAGAGCGAAGCATCTCCTGCCAAACCTCAAGAAGAACCGTGTCCCACTCCGAAAAGAGTCCAGCCATCGTAGACAGCCAAGGTATCCCCTGCTAAGTCTATCGCCCGGACATTTGCCGGCCGCCACCTAATCGTCCACTCCTCCTCTTCCTTCTCAGCAGCAAAGACCCAAGCCTCCTCTCAACCCTCAACTAATTTCTAGTTTTTTTCTTCCTCTTTTATTCTCTTTATGTTATTTTTTATCACTTGTAGTTATTTTTCTGTTTTTATTTTGTGCATTGAGGGCAATGCCCATCTCGAGTTTAGAGGGGGATAATAGCTCTCACATTTTTGTTTAGTCATACTTAGTAGCATATAGGTTGCATTGTACTTGCCTTAATATTAATCGGAATAGAAATTTTTTTATAACTTGTGCCTATGATAGTTAGCCGATTAATTATTTGCGCACCAATAAATAAATTGAACTTAATTCCGGGAAAAGTATAAAAAATGACTTAGAATTTTTTTTAATGCCAAAACTGTCAAACACTTATGTTACTTGCTAAATTTGCTAGAATATCTAATGAACACTGCCTACTTTGTTTTTAGAATTCTTTGCAAAGTTCTAACAATGGTTGTATGTACCCGCCGATGCAGAAAATAGAAACAGAAAAATACAGCACTGCCACGACAACAAAGAAAAAACAAAGAAACATTGTTGTTTTACCCTAGAGGTGCCCGAAACAAGCTCTGGGAAGAATCATGTGCGAGGACACTTCGCTGCTATCAAAGTCCATGAATCTGAAAATCTTGAAGTGACGGACAAATTAGCATGAGTGAATGAAAGTCTTCACGGGATGACTCTACTCCATGGGTTCGAGGTTTTGTAGTTTGCCCCTATCTTAATTTCAGACCTAGAAGAGTAGTTGTGATAAGCTGAAGCCCTCATTGCCATGATTAAATCATTGTGTTTAACTGTGCTGTCTCGACAACAACCTTATATATCATAACAACATCTTTGTTTATTTAGTTATTCTGCATATTCAGCACGTACACAGTTATGCACACACTGCACTGGCATTAGAAATTAATTCTGATTTATTTTCTTGCTATTTTCCCTTCACTAATCTAATATAGGTGCCACAGCCTTGAGGTGCGAAATCAAGTTGGAAACAAGTTTTTCTTTTTGGTTAATATAAGGGCAAGTATGTTTAGGTTGCATTGCTTGAGGACAAGTAATAGTTCAAGTTTAGGGGTGTGTAAAGTGTCCACAAGTTCTATATTTCATACACATTCCATCTCATATTATTGCTGTTTTGAGTAAATTTTAGGCATAATTAGGACCATGCATTGCATTTTACAGTATTCTTTACTTTGCCATGCTTTGTGTTGATTATCTTTTATTTGGTGAAGAAAAGATATTGTCTTAGCTTAATTTTAGTTTCAGGTACTAAAGGCTGACAAAGGGAAAGAGGAGTTGAGGACATGATGTTGAGGCAGCAGACCAAGGAGCTGTACTAATGCAGTTTCAGACAGAGACAACAACTGTCTAGTAGCTGACGCCGCCCAACCTACCACCCAAGACAGCAGACTATGGAATTAGAGAACTGGAGTGCGATCTGTAGAGTAGAAAATCCTGATTCTATCGATGCTATCCACTCAATTTTCTGACGTCTGTAGCATCAGGGAAAGTGTCGAAGGAAGAACTCGAGATTACTTGCGGAGCAAGGCAACATGATGAAGTCCACATTCAACTCAAAGAAGTTAGGGTTTAAAGTCACATTTAATGCAAAAAGCTACTTTGAAGACTTCTACTTCAAGAAGGACTAGACCTAGATAATGCCTATATATACTCATTGTAATATTATTTCAAAACAAGTTAGGGTTTTCCCTTAGGCATAGTTTAGGTTTTCCTTCTGCCATTATGTTCTAAAATTTTCTTGGGTTTGGGTTATGTTGTAATTAGTGTGAGAACGGTTGTTTAGGATTTTAAGTTTGTTTTTGCAAATAAAACTTCAAGGTTTGCGTATTCCACGTTCTTCATAGTTTTCAATTAAGGCGAAAGATTAGTTGAATTCTATCCATTTGTTCGGTATCGAGAGAGTCAAACTCACGAAAGGAGTAAGTACGATTTCATCTATAGACGGTGTGATTAATCCGGCCTAGACATAGGTTAGGGTTTAAGGCGCCTAAAAAAGGACGAGTTAACATTGTTGTCTTTACACGATTCACGCCGTAGCTGGTATTATCTGCAGTAGACATCAATAGCATTCTGACTTAGACATAAGCGGGATCATTTTCGAAGCGTTCTGCCGAGCCTTGTAGTTCTGCCGAGTTTGCCACCGAGACACAGTTCCATTCCCCTACCGAGGCAGCGAGAGGGTCTCAGCAGTCTACCTGCCATCCCTTGCCGAGGCAGCAGAGTCTGGCAACGCAAAACAACTTGTCCTATTCAACGCAGTTTCACACTAAGCAGCAACATAACCCTGCCCATTCTATCAACCTGATTTCTTCTCTTTTTAATTACTTGTGTTTTTATTTTACTTTTCTTCCCAACAATCAAATTAATTGTTCATTTACTTTTTCATGTGCGGGAACAACAATTCGAATCAAGCTGTTCAATCCCTGTGGGAGACGATATCTTTTATACTATAACTTGAAATGAGTGTGCACTTGCGCTCATTAATAGAGAACACCCAAACGCTCTACAACAACATTAATCGATATGCCACGAGGCCAACTCTTTCAATGAATTCAAAGGGTCTAATGAATCGGGGACTCAGTTTTCCCTTCTTGCCAAACCTTAAAACCTTTTTCCACGGCGATACTTTGAGGAAGGCTTTTTCACCAACTTCATACTCAATATATCTTCTCTTGAGGTCAGCATAAGTCTTTTTTTGATCAAAGGCATCCTTTAAACGATCATGAATGATGGTAACCCGTTCTTCGGTTTCTCGAAGTAAGTCAGGGCCTAACATCTTGCCCTCGCCAAGCTCCTACCAACACAGTGGAGTTCTACATCCCCTACCATATAATGCTTCATATGGGGCCATTTGGATTGATGCTTGGTAACTATTATTGTAGGCAAATTCAACAAGGGGTAAAGATTTCTCCCAAG
The DNA here is from genome assembly GCA_958450335.1 of Hibiscus tridactylites. Lineage (NCBI taxonomy): Eukaryota > Viridiplantae > Streptophyta > Magnoliopsida > Malvales > Malvaceae > Hibiscus > Hibiscus tridactylites. The sequence continues at coordinate 79,143,499 of OY288273.1, forward strand.
TTCCACCAAAGTCTATGATGCATGCTCGAAGCATATCTTCCAAGATCTGTATAGGAAGGTTCAATAATAGTACAAATTTTTAAGGTTTCAATAGACAAGTTTTTTCGATAATTACCTGGATTACCCTTTCTTACTGGCCGTCAGATTGAGGGTGAAAGGCTGTGCTAAGATTGACTTTGGTGCCCAAAGCTCCTTGTAAGGTTCTCCAAAACCGAGATGTGAATCGGGGATCTCGATCGGAGATAATAGACTTAGGTACTTCGTGGAGTCGGATTACTTCTTTGATATACAAGTCAGCTAATTTAGGAAGACCGTAGTCCATTCTGACGGGTATGAAATGAGCTGACTTTGTGAAACGATCTACAATGACTCACATGGCATCATGCTTTGCGGGAGTTAACGGTAGACTACTAACAAAATCCATAATGATATTTTCCCACTTCCATCTCGGTGGATCGATAGGCTGCATAATTCGGTAGGAGCACAATGTTCTGCCTTAACACGTTGGCACGTGAGACATTTGGAAATGTAATCAACTATGGTATGCTTCATGCCTAGCCACCAATAGAGTTCACGTGGGTCCTTATACATCTTTACGGACCCGGGGTGAACAGAAAAAGAATTCGAATGAGCTTCGAAAAGAATATCAGTGCGAAAAGATTCATCATTTGGTACACAGACCCAGTCATGAAAACACAAGAGTCCTTCAGAATTAATTCTGAAGTTTGGGTTGTTTGATAACTTAGAAACAATGGATTGTAGCTCAGGATCTTACTCTTACAAATCCTTGATTCACGAAACAATGGTAGACTGAACTTGAAGTTCAGCTACAAGACAATGATGATTTCAAAGTTGGAAGTTAGCGTTAATTGCTCGAGGGGCTACAATATAGCGATATTACAATGAGTTAATGTACCCTACAATACATATAACTCTATATTCACTATCAATAGTTACCACGTAGAGGTTTGCGGCTGAGTGCATCAGCTACAATGTTGGCCTTGCCCGAATGGTAATCAATGACAAGATCATAATCTTTAAGGAGTTCCATCCACCTCCGTTGCTGAAGATTCAACTTCTTTTGGGTCAATAGGTATTTTATACTTTTATGATCGGTGAAGAGATAACATTTTTCTCCGTAGAGGTAATGTCTCCAGATTTTCAAAGTAAAGACAACTGCATCCAATTCAAGGTCATGGGTTGGATAATTCATTTCATGCGGCTTAAGCTATCTTGAAGCATAAGCGATGACTTTGCCTTCTTGCATCAATACAAATCCTAACCTGAGGTGTGACGCATCACTGTAAACTATGTAGTCTTTTCTAGACTCGGGTTGGGTTAGTACTGGTGCATGGGTCAATACTTGCTTCAACTGATCGAAACTTCATTATTGAACCTCGGTCCAAACAAAAGGAGATTCTTTCCTAAATAACTTAGTTAAAGGAGCGGTTATCATAGATAACCCTTTCACAAACCTTCGATATTAGCCAGCAAGCCCAATGAAGCTTCTGACTTCACCAATGTTCTTTGGTGGGTGCCAATCTACGATAGCTTGGATTTTCTTCGGGTCCACTTGAATACCCGAATCTGACACAATATGTCCCAGAAAGGAAACTTTGGTGAGCCAAAACTCACACTTAGAGAACTTCACGTACAACTGCTTCTCCCTTAAGGTCTGAAGCACGATACGAAGATGATCTCGGTGTTCCGCTTCATTCTTGGAGTAAATCAATATGTCATCTATAAACAATACAACGAATTTATCAAGATAAGGTCTAAAAACCTGATTCATCAAATCCATAAAGGCTGCTGGTGCATTAGTTAACCCAAAGGTCATCACCAAGAATTTGTAGTGTCCATATTTTGTACGGAAAGCAGTCTTCGGTACATCACACTCCTTAACTTTCATTTGATAATAGCCCGACCTTAAATCGATCTTGGAAAACACAGACGCGTCCTTTAGTTGATCGAATAAGTCGTCTATTCTAGGCAATGGATATTTGTTCTTGATTGTTACTTTATTCAACTGTCGATAGTCAATACACAATCGCATAGACCCATTCTTCTTCTTTAGGAAGAGAACCGGAGCTCCCCAATGCGAAGAGCTCGGTTGAATAAAACCCTTGCTTAACAATTCTTAAATCTGAGCCTTTAATTCATTTAATTCCACAACTGGCATGCGATATTGTGTAATGGAAACCGGAGCAGTCCTAGGTTACACCTCGATGCCAAACTCCACTTCACGGGTTGGGGGCAATCTCGGAAGTTCATCAGGGAAGACATCAGGAAATTCACATACAATGTCAATGTCTTGCAGTTGAGATTCGCCTTTGGTTTCCAATGTCAAAGCATACAAGGATGGGTTCTTCGCATTCATCAATACGACACTTTCCTTACCCAGACCCCAAAGGTACAATTTCCTCTTACAACAATCTACCAAGGCTTGATGCTTACTGAGCCAATCTAAGCCTAGGATGACATCGAACTCATGGATCGGTAAAGCCAACAAATCGCCCAGAAAAGGAATCCCTTGGATCATTAAGGGGTAGTTCTTGCACACTACCCTTACGGTGACGCAATCTCCTAATGGATTGGTTATAGAGATTCTCGATGCTATTGGTTCAGAAGACATATTATACTTCTTAGCTACAATGGTGCTTCTAAAAGAGTGTGAAGAACCAGGGTCAATCAATGAATACAAAGGATATGAATATAGCTCAATGGTACCTATGATGACGTCATGTTCATCCTCTTATTCTCTGTTCCTCACATGATACATTTGGGCATAGGCTTTAGAATCTTACTTATTGAATGGTTTCCCCGAACCACTCAATCTTCCATAGGTTCCCTATGATCCTTGCTTCGATCCTTTACCTCGAAAGGATTGAGCAGGAGAGGCAACAGTAGTCGGTGTAACAGTAGATTTGGTTGTGTTCAAAGGGCAGTCACGGATAAAGTGACCCTGCTCACCACAGTAATAACAAGCTCCAGTATGCTTACGACATTGACTCGTTGGATGCCTATTCTGACAATAATTGCAAACTGGATGTTGGTTACCTCGATTTGAACCTCCGGTGCTATCAACGAACGCTACCTTAGCAAAGGACTGCGTTACAGACTGAGGCCTCTCAATGTTTCCAGAACGGGAGGGCTGTGGATAGACATTTTGTCTGGGGCCTTGATATCTCCCTTTCTTGTTCAATCTCGGAGGTTGAGAATCATCCCTGAACCTCTTCTTAGACTTTCCAGACCCTCCAGCTCGTTGAGCTTTCTGTACAGCTTCGGTGGCCTTAACTCGATTCACGAGGTCATGGAAATCAGAAATGCTTAGCGCAGTAAACATAGGGCATAGCTCATTATTGAGCCCTGCAATGAAAATCCGACACTTCTATTCCTCCTTCTTTATATACTCAACACCATATCTACAATACTTGCAGAAATCATGGATGTACTGTTCGATCAGTCGTTCGCCTTGTTTGAGCTGGAGGAAGATACTTCGCCTCTCAGCAAGGTAGAACTCACTGATATATTTCTTGCAGAATTCTTTAAGGAAGAACTCCCAAGTCACATGTCTCTAGAGACCGTCAATATGGTAGTTTCCCACCAGTGAAGTGCCTCATCGTCCAGCAACGTGATGGCACACTCGAGTTTGTGCTCGTCCGAGCACTAAAGTTGTTTATCCAAAATCCGCAAAGTGTTGTCCAACCAGTATTAGTCAACTTCAGGGTTGTCTTCATCTTGTCCAGCAAAGGTGTAAGCTCGATACTATGAGAGCTTATAAATAGGTGCTCGAGTGTGTTGAAAAGCAGGAGCGATAGGTTGCATGACTTGTTCAACCCTCACAGCAGTCATAAACTGCTTGAACATGTCAGCCATGTTCTTGTACATTCAGCCTGAGCGGTAGGTGCTACAGGCTAGGTACCCTGAGCAGGAGGATCCTGCGGGTGTGGTGGATTCGGAGGATTTCCTTCTCTAATCTCCTTGCCATGTGTCGAGGAGCCGGTGGCAAGCTCGTCGATGTGAGCTTCATTAGTTTTAGACATATCTATATGAAATATCAAATTAGTTAACAAGTCACAATATACGCAATATATAACTCCTAGGTGGCAAAGTAACACAATAACAATGCAACAAGCTTCGGTTTAGTGCTAGAATCGACTAAACTCTAGCTCTGATACCACAAATGTAACAACCCCTTCCCAGTCTGGTCGAGAATCGGGTCGAAAAGTGATACCGATGACCAATACAGTGACCGGTGCAATAAAATTTCATTTTATTATCAACATTTATAACAATAATATACAATAACATATTACCATAGTGCATCTTAGTCCAATTAATCCTTATGAAGCCATAATTAATCAATTAGGACTAATTCTTAACTATTACAAGTTTTAGGGACCAAACTATAAATTTGATAAATTGGAGGTCCTTCGATGCAATTAGTTATATCACAATAAAATTCAATACTATATTAACAGGCCTGCAAAGTTTCATACAATTCGAAGCTCATTTACTCATTTAATTAACTCGTCCTAAATTCAGTGATCAAACTGTATACTTTGCAAACTGCCAGATTATGCCTTTTAACTAATTCAACTAACCTTGTATCGGAACACCTTAAGGTTGCTTCGAAACGGGTGTTCAATGGTCAACCTAAGTTGACTTGTTCTTTAGACCGTATCGATACGGGCAAGCCCTGTATCGGTACGGGTTGACTCCTTTTGACTTTGACTTTGACCCGTTTCGATGCGCTATAGACCCGTATCGAAACAGTGAATTCTTGTAGCAAAATGTTCCGATACGACTATAGACCGTATCGATATGCCCTGTTCCTTAGGTTCCATTATGCTTACCCGTATCGATACGACCTGACATGTAATGACAAATTTTTGCTGGTATTTATTCAATTTGACCTACCAAACGATGTTCAAATGCAATGAAACTTTACACACAACATTTCAATGATATAAACTACTAGCATGCCAAATTTCATCATCATACGAATACGCTTACTATGTTTTGACCTTTATGAGCTAAATGTGCAACTTTAGACCACTTTAAGCCAAAACCAAAAAGTCATTTAGGGCTATCAACCACATTACAACATATGCATCTCACAACATATCAAAATGGGCATAAACGGCTAGTTCGACTACTTTGCCACCTTCCTAAGAGTTCATAAGGTCAAAATACATTACTTTAGGGCTTGTAGTGACTTGTCTCGCCTTGACTATCTGATCTTCAAACGCAATGGCCTTTCAACCTGAAATGCATGAGATGAGACACGTTAGGCATACATTGCCTAGTGAGGTAGTCATAAACAACATGAACATCAATGTATGAAGTATATAATTATATATGATCTCATGCTCATCAACTTCAATACTTATGCATCCAAATACAATGTTTAACATAGTAATTTCATCATTAACCCTTGGATTGAATCAAGATAGTGGATACGTGAATTCCTACGCCTCGCCAAATCAATGAATGGTCTAATCCCTTCACCTCGTCAATATGACCAATATCAATACACATCCCTCCGCCTCACCAACTCAATATAGGCCATAGCCTTAGGACTGTAGTCCACCCTTACACTAAGCTCATGAGTTCTATGGCATGCCAATTGTATCCATTGTCCATTCAAATCCAAGGTTTCAATGTTCGTATCCATATTCAATGTTTAATGAAAATTTCAATGACCAATGACTTTAATGTTATCAATAGCAACCATGTTTCATTATCAATATGCCATGTTTCAATGTCAATGTCAATATCAATATCTGATGATTTCTTTACAATATTTCAATGACACTAACCATATTGATGACAATGCATGATAGCGATGTCAATAACTATGTCCGATATTCAATAACAACTTATCGGCACTTACCAATGAATATGATTAACAATCCAATGCAACTTCTTCAATGATATTGTTAGAGATATGGCCAAAAACAACATTAAAGATTTGGGAAGGCTCTTCGCCTAATCCCAAGACTCTGACTACACTCACCTTACTAATCCGATGCTCCTACGGCTCTCGGATGAAAACTCTCTTGTTCCTAGCCTTTGGTGAATTTGATGGATGCTTCTTTTCGTTGTATTGAGCTAGGAAATCAATAGGGAGATTATTAGGATCGATGTTACTATATCAAAATCAATACAACGATATCAAAATCGATATCCGAATTCTATATAAGCATCAATGATGAATTATCCATGGATGGTTAAAACCCTAATTTGAGATTAAGCTTGACACATCCATGGAATTCAATGATTGTTTGAGGATTATTTCTTACCCGAACGATAGCAACGATTCGATATCAATAAATCGAAGAAAAGCTAAGCTAAATTTTGCTCTCCAATGAAGGTGCTAGCTTAGAGGAAGGTGATGAAGATGACAAAGAGAGGTGCTTGCTTACTAAAGTCTCGGGTAAGTTCTTTCATTTGCTTATTCCTTGTTTTATATATCTTTAAGGCTATTTAGCTTTCCTTCATATGAAAGAAAGCTCTCAAACAATCCCACGTTGGTGAGATTTTGCTTAAGGAGGGTTAATCACAAGATTAGTCCCTCAACTCCCACTATACTATAGTATTGCCCTCCTACTTGCAACTTTCCTTAATTTAGTCACGGATTAGGTTTTGATATTATTCGATAGGGTCCAATAACAATGATTTAACTCAATTAGAGTCCAATATCAATAATTAACTAGCCAATACTATGTTTAGGCTTTATCGATGTGAAATTTCTGATCACCGGAACTCAATTCTGACTAGACCGGATTTTGAGGTGTTATAGTGGAAACAATTTACCTAAGTATTTTTGGGCGGAAGCCACTAATACATCTTGTTATATTATTAATAGAGTAATGATTAGGCATATTTTAAAGAAAACACCTTATGAGATTTTAAAATCCAAAAACCTAACATTTTCTATTTCCACCATTTTGGTTGTAAATGTTTTGTTTTAAACAATGGAAAAGACAACTTAGGTAAATTTGATGCTAAAAGTGATGAAGCAATATTTTTGGGTTATTCCCTAAACTCTAAAGCCTACCGAGTATTTAATAAAAGAACTTTGGTTGTTGAATAGTCTATACATGTTGTTTTCGATGATAACCTCCTTTTGAGGAAGGAATCTTGTGATGATGATGATGATATAGGGATCATTGAAGCCATTGATGGAGGAAAAACATCAAAGGTGGATGAGATTCCAACTAAAGAAGAGGAAGCACAAGATCCACCTCTTGAAGCCTTGAAGGACTTGGCTCTTGAGGAAAAGGAGGTGACATACCCAATGGAGTTCAACTATGTCAAAGGTGGTGAAATCTTGGGTGATCCATCCAAGGGGGTCACTACTAGATCCTCTCTCAAACTTATGAATCATGTTGCATTTATCTCATGCATAGAGCCTAAAAATATCAAAGAAGCATTAAAAGATGATTTTTGGATATTGGCTATACAAGAGGAACTTAATCAATTTGAGAGAAGTAAAGTATGAACATTAGTTGATAGGCCTAGTAATCAATCTACTATAGGAACTAAGTGGGTATATAGACACAAACTAGATGAGAGTGGTAACATAGTGAGGGACAAGGGAAAGCTTGATGCTCAAGGTTACACTCAAGAAGAGGGAATTAATTTTGATGAAACATATGCACCCGTAGCTAGAATGGAAGCTGTTAGGATACTTCTTGCAGTTGCATGCTATCATGATTTCAAGCTCTTTCAAATGGATGTGATGTGCTTTTCTAAATGGTTTTATAAATGAAGAAGTGTATGTTGAACAACCACCGGGTTTTGAAGATCCACAATTTCCAAATCATGTTTTCTAACTAACTAAAGCTCTTTATGGTTTAAAACAAGCTCCTAGAGCTTGGTATGAAAGACTTTCAAACTTTTTGATTCAAAAAGGTTTTGAAAATGACAAGGTGGATACTACACTTTTCATTAAAAGATATGGCAATGTCATTTTAGTAGTTCAAATATATGTTGATGATATTATTTTTGGTTCTACTAATGAATTTTATTGCCAAGAATTTTCTAAGTTAATGCAAGGTGAATTTGAGATGAGCATGATGGGAGAGTTCTCATTTTTCTTGGGGCTCCAAATCAAGCATAGGAAAGATGGAACCTTTATTAATCAAGCTAAATACATCAAGGATATGCTCAAGAATTTTGGCTTGGAGAATGTGAAGCCTCAAGCCACTCCTATGAGCTCATCAATTAAGCTTGACAAGGATGAAGGAGGTAAGTGTGTTGATTCTATGCTTTATCATTCCATGTTTGAATCTTTGCTTTACCTTACCGCAAGTAGACCTGATATCATGTTTAATGTTTGTTTGTGTGCTAGGTTTCAAGCTAGTCCTAGAGAATCACACCTAGTTGCCATTAAGAGAATCTTTATAAACCTTAGAGATACACCTTGGTTAGGTCTTTAGTATCATAGAGACTCTTCCTTTGACCTTCATGCTTTCTCCGATGCGGATTATGGGGGATGTAAGATAGATAGGAAAAGTACCTCTGAAACATGTCAATTCTTAGGTAGTATGCTCGTATCTTGGCTCTCTAAGAAACAAATAGCGTATCCTTATCTACCACTGAAGCAGAGTACATATCCTTAGCGAGTTGTTGTGCTCAAGTTTTTTGGATGAAGCAACAACTCTTAGACTATGGTGCTCAAGTAGATACCATACCCCTTAAGTGTGACAACACTAGTGTCATTTGTCTCACTAAGAATCTCATCCAACACTCTAGAACCAAACATATAGAAATTAGACATCATTTCATTAGAGATCATGTCTTGAAAAATGATGTAGTTCTAGAATATGTTGATACCTTGAACCAATTAGTGGGCATATTTACCAAACCTTTAGATAAGGAACGTTTTTGGACCCTTAGGAGAGAGTTAGGTTTAACCATCCTTCCTTGACTCTTTTAGGTCCCAAATGGCCAAAAAATGTGCTTGAAATCATTTGATGCTCATGCTTGTGTTGATTTGCCTCCTTTTGCATCTATGCTTGTTGTTAGGGGGAGTATGCATCAGTTTTAGTCATTAAATTTTGCTCATATATCATTCACATGCATTTAAGGCCATTCAAAGTTGAATTTATGGACTTAAAACTGTCCAAAATTCATTTTCTGGTAATGGTGTATCGATACGGCTATATGTGTATCGATATAGGTTCGTCAATGGGAAGTGATACATTACAAACTGTATCAATACGATCATGCGTATCGATACACTATGTAAGCGTATCGATACGGTACCGACAGAAATTTTAAATCAGGCTTTTAAAAGAATCAACTTTTAATTAAACATAAACCCTTCTTTTTCTCTCAAAACCCTAGCCAAAAACACTAATAAAAACCCCCTCAATCTCTCTAATTCTTCACATCAAACCTAGAATCAATTGAAGGTTTCTCACAAACACATCAAGGCTCATGCTTTGCAAGAAAATTGTGCATCAATCATCAATTGTTCATCCAATTTCCTCATTCAAGGTATAAATCTTTTTTTTATTTTCTTTTTCAAATTTTCTTTTGAATTCCTTGGTTGTTTTAATTGATTTTTGTATAAAACATATACATATAGTATGGATTTTCAAGTGTTTACAAAAAATCTTTAAAATCCAATTTTTTTATTCGAATATAAAATTATACCATATATTTTTCAAATCTGCTTTTCAAAATTCTTTTCACCAAAAATTTCTTCTATATTTGTATATATTTTTAACCTATAAAATATAGTGTTTTTACCAATACCTTGAATTATTGGAATTTATCTTTGCATTGAATATGATGATAATTGTATACATGTTCGAATTGTTTTGATGTTGTTTTCAGGATTATGGCATCTAAAAAGAGAGCGAGAAGATATTTAGTCTCTACCTCTTCCGATCCTATCGAAGATAATGAGGGTAATCTTAAATCAAACCTCTCTTACATAATCCAACATAGTTTTCCTACTCCTATGGATTTGATCCTTTATAAGCTTTTTTTAAGGTTTTACTCTTAGAGAAGAACATGTTGTCTCAATCCCTTTTTTAAATTCTGAACGTTTTAAATTTGAATATCTTGGTTTGTTTCGAAGATGGAAACTTATGAACTTTTTGAACCTATCCCCAATTTTATATCGAAATCTTGTCATAATCTTTTTTTTCAAATGCCAAGTGTATTCATGATGCTAATAGAGAACATGTTGTTGCTATTGAATCTCATCTTATGGGCACAACTTTTCGAATTGATCAAAACGTTCTTTGCCAAGCCTTTGGTTTTGAAAATATTGGGATTGATGATAAAAACTCTTTGGGTCATGGTCCTCTTGGTTCCGTCACTGTTTTAAATGCCCAAGATCGTATACTTCATCTTATTATCTCTTGGTTTATTCGTACCGATACGCCCTTCTCGCGTATTGATATGCTCTATTTTTCAGTCACAACGGCTCTTTCTTCTTTGAGACAGGTACCGATACGGTCACGAAGCGTACTGATACGGTGTGCAGTTGATGAGCATTTATTGCGAGAAAATGCAGCCCAACGGCTAGATTAATGACCTCAACCACCCAAACGGCTAGAATTCAATGCAATGGTATAAAAACAAGTATCCAAAGCTACAACAACAACTATTGAACATTCAAGCAACATCAAAGCATTTATTCTAAACCCTTGAGCCTATTAGAGTCAAATTGTGTACCCAACTTGTAAAATTCTCAATTGTTTATTTTTCTTTCAAGTTTGGGGAGTGTTGGTTTGTAATTGGGCAATATATTAGTCTTGTGAGAGATACATTTCAAATTGCCTCTTATTCTTTGTAATTGAGAGTCTTGTAATTTAATCTTTGGGTAGAAAGATTGAATTTGTAAAGGTTGCCTCCTTAGGCTAGAAAAGAGGAAGAACAAATTAGTGAAGAGTTTGTTGAAAATCCTTAGTGGGGAGCTAAGGTAGTGGATGTAGAGCTTGTTTAGAAGCTTGAACCACTATAAGTGTCGTGTTCTTCATTTTTAATTGTTCCTTTTGCTCCATTCATTTATAAAAGTGCCAATTCACCCCCACTCTTGGCCATATCGGTTAATTCGATCCACTCAACACAAACACAACATCAGCAAGCTCAAGATCACGGGTAGGGTAGTTACGCTCGTGCACCTTCAATTGCCTAGATGCATAAGCCACAATTTTCCACCTTGCATCAACACACAACCCAAAAAAACATACGATACATCACTAAAAACCACAAACTCCGTACCCAACTCGGGTTGATTCAAGATAAGAGCTTGCATCAAAGCTTCCTTCAACATCTCGAAAGCTTGTTGTCTAACATCTGTCCACTCAAAGCGAACATCCTTTTACAACAACTTGGTTAACGGAGCAGAAATCTTTGAAAACCATCCACAAACCTACGGTAATAACCTTCCAATCCAAGGAAACTACGGACTTCCGTCATAGACTTAGGCGTCTTCTAACTCATCACTGCCTCGATCTTATGTGGATCAACTCGGATTCCCTTGGTTGACACCACATGTCCAAGAAAGACAACTTCTTTAAGCCAAAACTCACACTTACTCAACTTGGCATAAAGCTGATTATCCAACAAAACTTGCAACACAATCCGCAAGTGTTTATCTTGATCTTCCTCGGTACGAGAGTACACGAGTATATCATCAATAAACACAACCACAAAGTGATCCAAGAATTCATGAAACACACGATTCATCAAGTCCATGAATGCAGCAGGTGCATTCGTTAAACCGAACGACATCACTAAAAACTCATAATGCTCGTACCTCGTACGAAAGCAGTCTTAAGCACATCCACATCCTTTATCTTCAACTGATAATACCAGATCTCAAATTGATCTTAGAAAACACTGAAGTGCCTCAAAATTGATCAAAAAAATCACCAATTCTTAGAAAAGGATACTTATTCTAAACCGTCAACTTGTTCAATTGTTGATAATCTATATACATTCTGTAACCCCCTTAACCCGGCCTAGACGGTTGACCCGAATTAAGAAAGTCACACGGGGAAAACCAAAGTCAACCCGAAAGTCAACCTTGATTAACAACCCTTTTTTTCTTTTTAATCTTATCTAGATGCACATTAACCCTAATTGTGATCACACAAACAACATACTCAAAGATCACAAACATCAGAGATCAAACAGGGACCCAATTGAACAAATTACAACTTTAGGGACCAAGTTGTAATTTCTGATAAATTAAAGGACTTAACCCAAATTAATCTTACCAACTTGAAATTAGTCAAGTTTCATGCTTCTCTGTGAAATTTCAGCTCAAAAGGACTTCTCAAACTCATACAATTGCACAAACAAGATTCGGGACCAAAATGCAAACATTTCAAAACATATAACTGCCCATGTCAGCCCCCAACGGTCGACCGTTCCGAAACAGGTTGACCCTGTTCCGAAACACGGGCCGTTCCGAAACCAGTTCCGCAACGGGGGTCTGGCAGAGGCCAAACCGTTTCGAAACGGTGCATACCGTTTCGGACCCCTGGGTTCATTCCAGGCACCCGTTCCGAAACGGTGCACACTGTTCCGAAACGCCTGCACAGATTTCAGCAAACAAGCATACCAAAACATGCAATTGATCACTCAAACATGCTCCAAATGTTACCAAACTTTACCAGCATGCAATTCAACATATATAGGACATACTTGCATCATCAATTCATCAAAACAACATCACAAGCAAAAAGCCCCAATTCTAAAGGCATGCTTCCTACACAAGCTAGCTATACAAGCACAAACTTCTAAAACAAGCATATAAGGATCCAATCCAAAAACCAGCATTCAAAACAACATTCAACATACTTAGGGAGTTCCAAACACCTCCCAAAACATACACATTGGTCCCCCATTGCCAAATCATCCAAAAGCTAAAATGTTTAACAAAAACCTTCCATACATTGAGCTCTACTTGTACTTGAACTCTTGCCCTTCTTGCTGCCCTTCAAGATACTCTAGTGCTCTGCATTATTGAATTAAGAAAACGAGAGAGCGTAAGCAAAAGCTTAGTGAGGAGTGCTCTTAAAACCATTCAATAATGCAATTTAAAACATTTACAAAACATGCTTATAATCAACCTTTGCACATGCTCAAAAGCATACTTTTAAACAAGCAATCCCATGCTTCAAAATAACATTTAAACAAGCATCTCATGCTTCACAATATTCTTAACATGTCATATTGGCTCAAGTGATACATTTCATTTATTAAAACAAGTTCAACAACTTTCCCAAGGACTTTTAAACACCTTGGCCCCAAGGACTTTTAAACACCTTGGCCATGGACTTTTAAACACCATGAATGAGGACCACACAAGGACTTTTAACCACCTTTGTGTCCATAGCTTGAATCACCCCAAGGACTTTTAACCACCTTGGTCCCAAGGACTTTTAAACACCTTGGCCCCATGGACTTTTAAACACCATGGAAAGGATCACCTAAGGACTTTTAACCACCTTAGTGTCCGCAACAAGAACCATCCAAGGACTTTTAACCACCTTGATGTTCTTAAGTAACAAGGTTCACTCAAGGACTTTTAACCACCTTAGTGACCTTAACATTTTCAAAACATCACTTGCCAATATACATCTTTTACATCATATAATCCACTGTTTTAAAGCATTTAACCAAGCCATATTCAACATGCATTTCAAAGCATCAAACCACATTATTTCAATGCATAAAATTAAGGAACTCCTACCTAGAGTTACCTTCAACATATGACTTACAACATCAGCAAAAACCATGCTAAAACATGCTTTCAAAACAGTAATTAAAACATGCAAATCATCATTTTGCATCACATCAAATCATGGCCACCACTAGAGAGAAAATCCGAAAACTTACGCTTGAGCTTAGCAAAATTGTTTAGACTTAAACTAAGCTCCCAAAACCTTCAATCCTTGGCTTTAAAATCTGAAAACCCAACTTCACTCACCGATTTCCACTTTGCTTCAAGCCAAAGCACCAAATCAAGCTTCCGGATCAACAACTCTTGGATCCAAAGATGCCTCCCCTGTTTCAACACATCAAAGCAGAGGATTAATGCATCATCATGCATTAATTGCTTCAATGAAAGCACCTAAACTCGCTGCTCTCATCCAACCTCCATTTTCGGCCACCAAACACAACCGAAAACGCATCCAAACCACATCTAAACAAAGCCCAGCCATAAACCAGCAAAACCACACTTCCATTAACATCATAACACATCTAAAAACAACCTATAAACATCCTTATACCTCCAGCAACATCAGATCACCAAGATCACCACAAAAACTACCTTGAAACACAAGCTAAACTTAGGAAACTCAACCTATCCGGGATTGCATCAATCAAGACTCAATTCCTTATCAAATTAGAGATCATTTAACATCAAAAACACCTCTCAAATCACAGATTACTCAGATCTAACGAAAATCATCAAAAATCATCAAAATCTTGCATAATAAGCCATGATCCATTTCAACACTTTAAAACCTTTAATTAAACATCAATTTAGGATTGAAAACTTAGGAATTTCAGTAAAGAACTGGTAGTTTAGAGGAGAAGGACGTTCTTACCTCCAAACTTGAGTTTCTCCTCTTTTTGGAATCAAAATCCTTGTTGAAACAATTAGCAATTGAAGAGGTTTTGAAGATACAATGATTAGGAATCAAATGAGAGTTGAAAGGAGGAATTTAGGTGAGAAAATCAGAAACAAATCTCTGGAAATGGAGTGTTTGGGTTGAGAGAAAATGAGAGAAAGAAAATGAGAAGTTAGTTATGAAAATTAGCCAAATGGCTTTTCCCTCCTTTTGATATACTTTAAAATCAGAATTATAACTCAAAATATCTTAGAAAAATCTGGAGAAACTCCCTTTGGGTAAATAGCTCCTTAAAGATTCAAAGTTTCAACCCTTTATAAAACAGCCACCAAACTTGCGAAAATTACATTTTGGTCACTAGCCAAAATGTCACCCTTCCAAAACTCATTTTCCAAAATTGATTTCACAGTTCACTTAATTATATTAAAAGATGATTTTAGAACATTTTTCCATATTTTTAATGCAACCCGAACTAGGCTTTCCTAATTTAACCTCTTATGATTCGAACAGCACTTTGACCGACCGGTCAACGCCCAAGACTTCTAAGCCCAAAACCGGGGCGTTACAACTCTCCCCCCCTTAAGAAATTTCGTCCTCGAAATTTACCTGAAGGAAAGAGATAAGGAAACTGCTTCAGCATGTCTTCCTTCCGCTCCCACGTGGCTTCCTCAACACCACGATGCTTCCACAGCACCTTCACCAACTCAATGGTCTTGCCACGAAGAACCTTGCTATCCGAATCCAAAACCTTCACCGGTTCCTCATCATAGGTCAAATCCGGATTCAAAACCACTTCCTCCACAGGCATCACATGCGAAGGATCAGATCTATACCTCCGGAGCATAGAAACATGGAACACATCATGAATCTTCTCCAGCTCCTGAGGTAACCTCAACCGATACGCGACAGGACCCACACGCTCAACAACCTCATACGGTCCAATGTATCTAGGGCTCAACTTACCCTTCCGACCAAACCTCATCACCTTCTTCCAAGGCGAAACCTTCAAGAACACACGGTCACCCACCGCATACTCTATCCCCTTACGCTTCAAATCCGCGTAAGATTTCTGCCGGTCAGAAGCAGCCTTCAACCGCTCACAAATGAGCTTCACCTTCTCGGTGGTCCCTTTCAACAAAGCCGGCATCGAAACCAACTTTTGACCAGTTTCAGCCCAACAAAGAGGAGTCCTACACTTCCTCCCATACAGAGCCTCATAAGGTGCCATCTGTATACTCGCCTGATAACTATTGTTATAAGCGAACTCAACCAAAGGCATATGCTTCTCCCAAGAACCTTGGAACTCAATCACGCAGCATCTCAACATATCCTCCAAGATCTGAATAACTCGCTCAGACTGACCATCCGACTGAGGATGATAGGATGTACTGAAATGCAACCTTGTACCCAAAGCTTGATGCAAACACTGCCAAAAACGCGATGTGAACCTCGGATCCCTATCCGACACAATCGACTTAGGCACACCATGCAGCCTCACAATCTCAGCAATGTACAGCTCCGCCAGCTTATCCAAAGAGAACGTAGTATGCACAGGCAAGAAATGCGCACACTTCGTCAGGCGATCCACAATCACCCAAACAGAGTTCTTCTTCGATGGAGACAAAGGTAAACCAGATACAAAATCCATGGTAACCCTCTCCCACTTCCATTCAGGGATTTTCAACGGTTGCAACAAACCAGAAGGAACCTGATGTTCAGCCTTAACCCGCTGACACACCAAACACTTGCTCACGAACTCTGCAACATCCTTTTTCAAACCCACCCAATAGTACTCATCACGAAGATCACGATACATCTTAGTACTACTAGGGTGCATAGCAAAAGGACTACTATGACCTTCAGTCAGAATAGCACGCCTCAACTCAACATCAGCAGGCACTACTATTCGACTCCCAAAACACAACACTCCATCCTCATTAAAGCAGAAATCTGAAGGTCTACCCTCCGCGATATCCTGAACATGAGATACCAAGGAATCATCCAACAACTGCTTATCCTTGATCAACTGTACCAAAGATGGTTTCACTTGCAACTCAGCAACAAGACCACCATCTCGCGATATACTCAAGCTAGCAAACATAGCCCTCAGCTCAACAGCTACCTTCCTACTCAAGGCATCCGCAACCACATTAGCCTTTCCAGGATGATACTCTATCGTCAGATCATAATCCTTGAGCAACTCCAACCAACGCCGCTGCCTAAGATTCAACTCCTTCTGAGACATCAGATACCTCAAACTCTTGTGATCCGTGTACACAGTACACTTCTCACCATACAGATAATGCCTCCAGATCTTCAGAGCAAAAACCACTGCTGCCAGCTCAATATCATGCGTAGGATAATTGCGCTCATGCACCTTCAACTGCCGCGATGCATATGCCACAACCTTACCCTCTTGCATCAGCACACACCCCAAACCAACATAGGATGCATCATTGTAAACCACAAACTCTTTCCCTGATTCAGGCTGAATCAAGATAGGAGCTTGAGTCAAAGCCATCTTCAGCATCTCAAAAGCCTGCTGTCTCGCTTTTGTCCACTCATACTTAACATCTTTCTGCAACAGCTTCGTCAAAGGAGCAGCAATCTTGGAAAAACCATCCACAAACCTTCGGTAGTATCCCGCCAAACCAAGGAAACTACGGACCTCATGAACAGACTTGGGAACTTTCCAGTTCATCACCGCTTCAATCTTCTGAGGATCCACACGAATCCCCTCAGCTGAGACCACATGCCCAAGAAACACCACCTCCCTAAGCCAGAACTCACACTTGCTCAGCTTAGCATAAAGCTGATTCTCCAACAAAGCTTGCAGCACAATCCTCAAATGCTCTTCGTGCTCCTCCTCAGTACGCGAGTACACGAGGATATCATCAATGAACACCACAACAAACTTGTCCAGGTATTCATGAAACACACGATTCATCATGTCCATGAAAGCAGCAGGAGCATTTGTCAAACCAAACGGCATCACAAGGAACTCATAATGCCCATACCTTGTCCTGAAAGCTGTCTTAGGCACATCCACATCCTTCACCTTCAACTGATAATACCCTGACCTCAAGTCAATCTTAGAGAACACAACAGCTCCCCGAAATTGATCAAAGAGATCATCAATCCTCGGCAAAGGATATCGATTCTTGATAGTCAACTTGTTCAGCTGACGGTAATCAATGCACATCCTCATAGTGCCATCTTTCTTCTTCACAAACAAGACCGGTTCTCCCCAAGGTGACACACTCGGCCGGATGAAACCACGATCAAGCAGCTCTTGCAACTGCGTCTTCAGCTCCTTCAGCTCCTTAGGTGCCATTCTATAGGGAGTAATGGACACAGGAGTTGTATTCTCATACAGCTCAATTCCAAACTCCACCTCGCGATTAGGAGGTAAACCAGGCAACTCCTCAGGAAAAACACCAGGAAACTCCTTCACAACCCTGATATCTTGCACCCTCAACTCCTTAGAACAAGGATTCATCACAAAAGCTAGATAAGCTTCACAGCCTTGCCTCAACATCCTACTCGCCTCCAAGGTAGAAACAACATTGGCAAGAAACTTCACATTCTCACCAACCACCACCACTTCATAATCATCCGCAAGCTTAAGCGAAACACGCTTATTCTCACAATCCACAACAGCATGATGCTCAGCAAGCCAATCCATACCAAGGATCACATCAAAACCATAAAAGGGCAACTCCATAAGATCAACATGAAAAACATGCTCTTGAACAACCAAGGGACACCTTCTATAAAGCTTACGAGTCACAACAGTTTCACCAAAAGAACTAGTGACACGAACACCAACATCCAAAGACTCAACAGGCAAACCAAGCAATTCAGCATGCTCACGCAAAATGTATGAATGCGTAGATCCAGAATCAATCAAAGAAAGCAATGACAAGGATTGCAAAGTAAAGGTACCTGTAATCACATCTGCATCATTCCTTCCCTCGCGCTGAGCATACACCCTCGCCTGGCCTCCACCCTCAGGCTGAATAGCCACAACATGGGCTACTCCACGACCACCTTCCTCACGCCTCTGAAAATTACCACGGCCGCGCCCACGACCTCTCTGCGGTGCTGCAACAACAGGAGCACGCTCTTGGCCACCAGCCAACCTCGGACAATCTCGCCTCAAGTGGTCTGTAGAACCACAATTCCAGCATTCAAAACCAGCTGCCGCAACAGGAGCTTGCACCTCCCTCACAGCACGAGGACAGTCACGCTTCAAGTGACCACGAGAACCACAGATCCAACAAGCACTAGGGTCAGCTCTAGCATTGCCACCCCTAGCAGGTGCACCTCCACCTCTCTTAGCTGAGGACAGATACCTCTGATCACGTCCCCTCTTGTTCCGTCCACCTCCGGAACTATATTCAGCAGCTCTCTTCCCAGAACTCGCTCCAGCACCCTTTGCAGACAAACTCAGATTCATCTCTATGTCCTTTGCTCGGCCCACTAACACATCAAAATCATCATACTCAGTGGCCAGCACATACATATTTACCTCCGTTATGAGACCATAACGAAACCTTTCGCACCTTTCCCGCTCATCAGGAATCAGCTCCGGTGCATACTGACTGAGTCGCACAAACTGCACCTCATACTCAGCCACACTCATGCTCCCTTGGGTCAGAGTCATGAATTCACGCTTTTTCTCATCCAGATATCTCACTCCCAGATATCTCCTCTTGAACGCATTCTGAAAGAATGTCCAAGTGACATCAGCTTCAGCCATTCCAGAGATTGTGGTCGTCCACCACGTATAAGCATCGCTCTGCAGCAAGGACACAACACATCCCAACTTTTGCACATCAATGCAGCTCATCTGTCCCAAGATACGCTTGGTACTTTCTAGCCAAGCTTCCGACCTCTCAGCTGACATACCCCTAAACTCAGTCCCACCAAGACTGCGCAGACGCTCTAAGGGTAGTCTAGCACCAGCATCTCCCTGATGCCCAGCTCCTTGAGCTCCAGCTACTGCTGCTCGAAAAGCACCCGCAATAGCTTGTACCAGCATCGTCATATCAGGCATAGCTTGCCCCTGACCAACCTCAGGTCCTGCAGCTCTAGCACCAGCTGCTGCAGCTTCAGCTCTCCCTCCCTCAGCACCACCACCACCAGGTGGAGGAGGAGGTAACACAGCGCTACCCGCATTCTCTTCATTCTCATTCCCATCCGGGGTCGTAGCTCTCACGCTACTCCTTAACTCTCTACGTGGTGCCATACTTTTACCATGCATAACAATACAAATAAAACATAGTCAGGCCCAGCAAGGTAAGCAATCCAAGTATTCAAGCTCAATTTCTTTCAAAAATCAACATCATTTCTTTAGCTTTTGTTTGGCAATGGGTACCCTCAACATGCAACATCACAACATATATCTCAAATGCATCAACATCTCAAGCCACTGAACATGCTTTCATACCACAAGCATACAAGTCAAACATACTTCAATCATGCATACAAACATTCCCAATTACTCGAGAACTCAGCTCTGATACCACCAAATGTAACCCCCTTAACCCGGCCTAGACGGTTGACCCGAATTAAGAAAGTCACACGGGGAAAACCAAAGTCAACCCGAAAGTCAACCTTGATTAACAACCCTTTTTTTCTTTTTAATCTTATCTAGATGCACATTAACCCTAATTGTGATCACACAAACAACATACTCAAAGATCACAAACATCAGAGATCAAATAGGGACCCAATTGAACAAATTACAACTTTAGGGACCAAGTTGTAATTTCTGATAAATTAAAGGACTTAACCCAAATTAATCTTACCAACTTGAAATTAGTCAAGTTTCATGCTTCTCTGTGAAATTTCAGCTCAAAAGGACTTCTCAAACTCATACAATTGCACAAACAAGATTCGGGACCAAAATGCAAACATTTCAAAACATATAACTGCCCATGTCAGCCCCCAACGGTCGACCGTTCCGAAACAGGTTGACCCTGTTCCGAAACACGGGCCGTTCCGAAACCAGTTCCGCAACGGGGGTCTGGCAGAGGCCAAACCGTTTCGAAACGGTGCATACCGTTTCGGACCCCTGGGTTCATTCCAGGCACCCGTTCCGAAACGGTGCACACTGTTCCGAAACGCCTGCACAGATTTCAGCAAACAAGCATACCAAAACATGCAATTGATCACTCAAACATGCTCCAAATGTTACCAAACTTTACCAGCATGCAATTCAACATATATAGGACATACTTGCATCATCAATTCATCAAAACAACATCACAAGCAAAAAGCCCCAATTCTAAAGGCATGCTTCCTACACAAGCTAGCTATACAAGCACAAACTTCTAAAACAAGCATATAAGGATCCAATCCAAAAACCAGCATTCAAAACAACATTCAACATACTTAGGGAGTTCCAAACACCTCCCAAAACATACACATTGGTCCCCCATTGCCAAATCATCCAAAAGCTAAAATGTTTAACAAAAACCTTCCATACATTGAGCTCTACTTGTACTTGAACTCTTGCCCTTCTTGCTGCCCTTCAAGATACTCTAGTGCTCTGCATTATTGAATTAAGAAAACGAGAGAGCGTAAGCAAAAGCTTAGTGAGGAGTGCTCTTAAAACCATTCAATAATGCAATTTAAAACATTTACAAAACATGCTTATAATCAACCTTTGCACATGCTCAAAAGCATACTTTTAAACAAGCAATCCCATGCTTCAAAATAACATTTAAACAAGCATCTCATGCTTCACAATATTCTTAACATGTCATATTGGCTCAAGTGATACATTTCATTTATTAAAACAAGTTCAACAACTTTCCCAAGGACTTTTAAACACCTTGGCCCCAAGGACTTTTAAACACCTTGGCCATGGACTTCTAAACACCATGAATGAGGACCACACAAGGACTTTTAACCACCTTTGTGTCCATAGCTTGAATCACCCCAAGGACTTTTAACCACCTTGGTCCCAAGGACTTTTAAACACCTTGGCCCCATGGACTTTTAAACACCATGGAAAGGATCACCTAAGGACTTTTAACCACCTTAGTGTCCGCAACAAGAACCATCCAAGGACTTTTAACCACCTTGATGTTCTTAAGTAACAAGGTTCACTCAAGGACTTTTAACCACCTTAGTGACCTTAACATTTTCAAAACATCACTTGCCAATATACATCTTTTACATCATATAATCCACTGTTTTAAAGCATTTAACCAAGCCATATTCAACATGCATTTCAAAGCATCAAACCACATTATTTCAATGCATAAAATCAAGGAACTCCTACCTAGAGTTACCTTCAACATATGACTTACAACATCAGCAAAAACCATGCTAAAACATGCTTTCAAAACAGTAATTAAAACATGCAAATCATCATTTTGCATCACATCAAATCATGGCCACCACTAGAGAGAAAATCCGAAAACTTACGCTTGAGCTTAGCAAAATTGTTTAGACTTAAACTAAGCTCCCAAAACCTTCAATCCTTGGTTTTAAAATCTGAAAACCCAACTTCACTCACCGATTTCCACTTTGCTTCAAGCCAAAGCACCAAATCAAGCTTCCGGATCAACAACTCTTGGATCCAAAGATGCCTCCCCTGTTTCAACACATCAAAGCAGAGGATTAATGCATCATCATGCATTAATTGCTTCAATGAAAGAACCTAAACTCGCTGCTCTCATCCAACCTCCATTTTCGGCCACCAAAAGCAACCGAAAATGCATCCAAACCACATCTAAACAAAGCCCAACCATAAACCAGCAAAACCACACTTCCATTAACATCATAACACATCTAAAAACAACCTATAAACATCCTTATACCTCCAGCAACATCAGATCACCAAGATCACCACAAAAACTACCTTGAAACACAAGCTAAACTTAGGAAACTCAACCTATCCGGGATTGCATCAATCAAGACTCAATTCCTTATCAAATTAGAGATCATTTAACATCAAAAACACCTCTCAAATCACAGATTACTCAGATCTAACGAAAATCATCAAAAATCATCAAAATCTTGCATAATAAGCCATGATCCATTTCAACACTTTAAAACCTTTAATTAAACATCAATTTAGGATTGAAAACTTAGGAATTTCAGTAAAGAACTGATAGTTTAGAGGAGAAGGACGTTCTTACCTCCAAACTTGAGTTTCTCCTCTTTTTGGAATCAAAATCCTTGTTGAAACAATTAGCAATTGAAGAGGTTTTGAAGATACAATGATTAGGAATCAAATGAGAGTTGAAAGGAGGAATTCAGGTGAGAAAATCAGAAACAAATCTCTGGAAATGGAGTGTTTGGGTTGAGAGAAAATGAGAGAAAGAAAATGAGAAGTTAGTTATGAAAATTAGCCAAATGGCTTTTCCCTCCTTTTGATATACTTTAAAATCAGAATTATAACTCAAAATATCTTAGAAAAATCTGGAGAAACTCCCTTTGGGTAAATAGCTCCTTAAAGATTCAAAGTTTCAACCCTTTATAAAACAGCCACCAAACTTGCGAAAATTACATTTTGGTCACTAGCCAAAATGTCACCCTTCCAAAACTCATTTTCCAAAATTGATTTCACAGTTCACTTAATTATATTAAAAGATGATTTTAGAACATTTTTCCATATTTTTAATGCAACCCGAACTAGGCTTTCCTAATTTAACCTCTTATGATTCGAACAGCACTTTGACCGACCGGTCAACGCCCAAGACTTCTAAGCCCAAAACCGGGGCGTTACACATTCACATCGTGCCATCTTTCTTCTTCACAAACAAAACTGGTGCACCCCAGGGTGAAACACTAGGCCTAACAAACCCTCGATCAAGCAACTCCTGAACTTGCGTCTTCAACTCCTTCAACTTTTTTAGAGCCATTCTATAGGGAGCAATAGACACTAGAGTCGTATTTTCATACAACTCAATGCCAAACTCAACATTTCTATTCAGCGGCAACCCAGGAAACTCTTTCGGAAATACACCCGGAAACTTACATATCATACGTATGTCCTGCACACGCACTTCCTTCGATCATGGATTTATAGCATAAGGTAAGAAAGCCTCGCAACCCAAATCCATCAAACAACTCGCTTCTAAAGCCGAAACAGTATTAGACAAGAATTTAACATTCTCGCCCACGATTACCACTTCTTAATCATCAGCAAGTTTCAAGGTAACTCGCTTGGTATTAGAATCAACCACGACCTTATGTTCGGTCAACCAATCCATTCCAAGGATTACATCAAAAACATAGAAAGGCAATTCCATTAAATCAACCACAAATACGTGAACTTGAACAAATAAAGGACATCTCCTAAACAACCTTCTTGTAATAACTGTTTCACCAAAAGAACTAGTTACTTGCATTCCCACATCTAACACCTCAACAGGGATATCAAGCAGATGCACATGCTCACTCAAGATATATGAATGCGTAGAACTAGAATAAATCAAAGATAACAATGACAAAGATCGCAAAGTGAAAGTACCTGCAATCACATTGGTATCATTGCATCCCTCGCGATGTGCATACACCCTCGTAGGACCACCACCCTTAGGTTGAACTGACACTACATGTGTTATAGCCCTCTGACCATCCTCCCTATGCTGGAAATTACCACGACCGCGCCCACGACCTCGCTGTGGTGCAACTACAAGTGCTCTAAGCCGACCACCTCCAACCAACAATGGACGTTTCAAATGATCAACCGATCCGAAACTCCAACAAGAGTTAGCCACCACAACCGTATGAGCCTGCGCTTCTCAAGCCAAACGAGGACAATCCCGCCTCATGTGTGCACGTGATCCACACACCCAACATGGATTAAAGTCTGATCTAACAAGTCTCACATTAGAATGATACCTCCTATCACGACGTTTCTTATACTGATCACCATCGAAATCAATGTCTGCAACTCTTTTGCCCGAGTCGGAACCACCTATACGAGAGGGTAAACCCATGCTCTGTTCAATTTCCTTTGCTCGTGTGACCAACACGTCAAATTCAGTGTAGACAAAAGCCATCATGTATGTTCTCACATCCTGCACCAATCCGTAACGAAATCGGTCACAATGATGCCTCTCATCCGTACCAACTCAGGGGCACAATGACTCAGACGAACAAACTGATCCTCATACTCAGCCATAGTCATGCTACCCTGAACCAAAGACAAAAACTCACGTTTTCTGTCACTCAAGTATCTAACTCCCAGATACTTCTATTTAAAGGAATCTTGGAAAAACTCCCAATTTACATCATTGGTTTCCATTCCCACAATTACAGTCATCCACCAACTGTAAGCATCACCTTGCAGCAAAGGTACAACACATTCCAACTTACGGGCGTCATTAGACCCCATTTGTTCCAAATTTCAAATAGTACTAGCCATCCAAGCCTCAGATACCTTAGGCAACAAGCCACGATACTTAACACCACCCAAACTACGCAAGCGTTCTAACGACAACTCCGTTTACCCAGCAACTGGTGCTTGCACATGCACTTCGGCAACAACAGCCTGGAATGCTCCAACCATCATTTGCATAAAAGGTATCGAATCACCCAACACTGACCCAATTTGCCATGTTGTACTTGCTCATCACCTTCAGGTGGAAGAGGTAGATTCCCTCTAGGAGCTACTTCGTTCTCCTGATTTCCCTGCCCTACGGTAGCAGAAATCATACCAGATCGCAAGTATCTCCTTAGTTCCATTGTTCTATTAAACTTAAGACAAGATAATAAACTGTAGAACTAATGTTTTGATATAATAATTGAAAAATGTTTTGGACTGTTTAAAAAGTATTTAAAACATTTCCCAAGTCCAAATATATGTTTAGGGATTTTTTCATAAAGGTTTTTCATGTTTTCTAAAGCCAATCTTAACAAAACTGACCAAGTGTTTCGAAACACCTTAGGGCGTTTCGAAACAGGTGCCTCCAGTGGCCTCCAGTGGCCAAAACGTTTCGATACACGTATCGAAACGGGGCCAGCGTTTCGAAACAGGCTAGGCCGTTTCGATACGCCCACGTGGCACTGACCCCAACGGTCATAAACCCCAACGGCTCTTTCCCAACTAACTTTTAAATGCAGGTCGTTTCGATACGGGCTAAGGGCGTTCCGATACGCGTTCCGAAACGGCGAAGGGGTGTTCCGAAACGGGTACCCTGACAGACTGCAACGGCTCTTTCTATATTGAGGGTGTTCCGAAACGGGTTCAAGCGTTTCGAAACGGGGAGCTGCAGAACTGCATTTATGGAGGGAATTAAAGGCTCCAACGACTATATTTCAATCCCAACGGTCCTAAACGGCTATAAAATCAATTGGGAGTATAAAAGGGACCTCCAAGCATCAAGAGAAGACTAATGCTTCAATTGTCAATCAACAAATGATCAAGAAATGTCTTAGCACTTAAATTGTCAATTCTTGTATAGACAAACACTAGTGAGCCAAAATTGTTAAATTTGCTCAAGTGTTTTAGGTCTTGGGTGAGTGCTTAAAAGTGCAAACAAACACCTATTAGAGGGTTTAAGTTTGTTTTCTTATTTCTCTTTGTAAAGAGGGTTTTGATCAAGGCTTGGGTAGAAGCTTGATCGGTTGTAAGGGTTCCGAAACGGCATCGCGGATTGCTATATCTAGGGCTTTTAATGATACAAATTTACTTTTTTATCAAACTCTAAAACCCTAAACCGCCTCCCTCTCTATAAATACCCTCTCAAACTCCTTGATTTTCACCAAATTGTGAGGGGTTTTAATCTTCAACTCAAGTCTAAGCAAGTTTCATCAATCTTGTGCAAGGATTTCTTCAAAATCATCCAAAATCCCAAACTAAGGTATTTTTTTCAATTTTTCTCTTTTCTTTCAATTCATGTTCGAATCTTAGGTTAGAAAATCTTATTTTTGTATAAATTATACACTTTTGTTGTGGATTGAGTCATCCTTGCTAGGCAAAAAGGTTGTTATAAATGTTAAACTTTTAGAGTCTGCTCTTAAACTTAAAAATGAGGGTCTTGAGGATGAACGCCACTTTGGCACTTTCACCGGGAAAGCTCTTAACCTTGATGTGCATGATCGTGTTCTTCACTTAATGGTCTCTTGGTTTATTCGCCCTTCCGGCGGTAAATATTCCCATATCCGTCAACGAGATTATTTTTGGTTAGAGTGTTTCCGTAGGGGTGAGCGCCCAAATGTCCCTAAGATCATCTTTGCCGAGATTATCAATAATATCAAGCTTATTGACACAAATGAGTTGACATCCTTCACTTATGGCATTGTCTTGAGCGCCCTATTTCACCATCTCGGTATTGATTGTACCTACGACTCTCCGGAACCTCGCAAGACCAAGATAGGTGAATCATCCCTTCGCAAGTCCGGGTTCCATTATGTGAATGGTATTTGGGAAAGAGTTGATAGAGAAGCGGATCCTCCTCTTGTTGCTCCTCCACCGCAAGTTCAAGCCGCGAACAATGATGCCCTCACGGCTTTCCTTACCGAGCGTTTCAATGCCTTGGACTCTCGGTTCGATGCTTTGGACACTCGCATTACTTCGGGCTTTGAAACAATGGGCAATCGTTTGTCGAATGTCGAGGATCGTCCTAGTTCTCTTGAAACTTCTCATTCCAACTTGGATCTCTCCTTCTCCACTCTCTATGGGCAATGGACGAAGTTTCAACGTTCTCAAGCCAAGGACGATGACGATGAGGATGACGAGGATGATGATGACGAGGCTTAGGATCTTCATATCATATCATATTATTTATGATTTTTAGGATTTAGATTGCATCTTATGTTTTATCATGTTTTAGGACCTATGCTTATGGTTATTTTATTTTGGGATTTTGTTGTTCGAATTATATTGAACTTAATGTTTTGAATTATGTTTTGGATATTTTGATTATGAATTTATGGTTGCTTATTCTTGCTTATTGGTACTAATCTTTTATCTTCTCTATGAGCTTATGTTATTCCTTTTGATCTAACAAAAAGGGGGAGAAGAAATTTAAGAGCCACAACACTAAAATTCGTTTTTAATTTTTAAAAGGTTTAAACTTCAAATCAAAATTATTTTAAAAACCTATCTTAAATTAAGGGGGAGTTAGAATATTTTCAAAACTTTCAAAATTCTCAAAAATTCTAACTTTGGTTTTGTTATATCAAAAAGGGGGAGATTGTGAAACAAATATTTTAATTTTGATATAACTAAAAACCTAAGGACTAAATTAAAAGTCAAAACGAATTTTAAGTCCTAAAAATATCCCCATATAACTTTTATATTATGCCTAAGTTAAAAACATACTTTTCCAATTATTTTTCTAAGTGTTTCAAGTCAAAACAGTGGTTTTCACGTACCCGTTCCGAAACGGCCTCAATGCGTTTCGAAACTGTTTCACCACTGTCGACCACCGTTCCGATACGAGTATCGAAACACTTGGAAGCGTTTCGAAACGGCTCGCCTCGTTTCGAAACTGTTCTTCATGTTGGATTTAAAAAGGGGTTAAATTATTTCAAATATTTCAGATTTTTAAATATATAAGGGGTGTTTCGAAACGGCATATGCCCGTTCCGAAATGACCCTTTGACAGTAGCCATTCCGTTTCGAAACGGATCAATACCGTTCCGAAACAGGGGCTAGGTTTCAGTTTGAAAAATATGACCGTTGTATGTCTTAACTGATTTTATCAAAACCGTTAAGGCGTTTCGAAACGGTCTAGGACCGTTCCGAAACGACCCTTTTACAGTGGCAAAACCGTTCCGAAACGGCCCTAAGGCGTTTCGAAACGGGCTCTTAAATGCACCCCAACGGCTCTTTCTATTTTAGTCCGTTCCGAAACAGGTTTCCCGTGTTCCGAAACGGGTTGGTGCAGACAGCATTAATGGTGGCAAGAGAGGGTTCCAACGGCTCCATTTATGTTCCCAACCACCCAAACGGCTAGAAATCAATGAGAAGGTATAAAAGGGACATCCAAAAGCATCAGCAACAACTATTGAACTTCAAGCAAACATCCAAACATCAAATTCAAGCATTAGAGCAAAAATCTCAAATTTGTGTAAAATCCCAATTTGTGTTCTTCATTCATATTTTGTAAAATTGGGTTGAGTGCTTGTATTGGGGCTATCATTTGTATTGAGAGATACCTAATTAGCCTACAAATTCCTTTGTTCTCTTGTGTGAGGGTTGGGTTGATTTTTGGGTAGAAAAATCAACCGATATTGTAAAGGGTTGCCTCATTGTCCTAGAAAAGGGGACGAATCAATTAGTGGATTGATTGTGAAATCCTTAGTGGGAAGCTAAGGTAGTGGATGTAGGTGCTTGTTAGAAGGCCGAACCACTATAAATCATTGTGTCTTTAATCTTTCTAGCTTCCTAAACCCTTCCACCCAAATATCCACCTCTCCACCACTTGGTGAGCATAATTGGTTGATCGAATCGAGCTCCACACAACCCAACAATTGGTATCAGAGCTTGGCTCAATCGAAGAGGATTCACATCCTATTGAGAAGATCCGGCAAGCTCGATCACTTTTTCATCAACCGGCTCAATGGCACAATCAATCGACAAACCGCCTTTCTTTGACGGAGACCACTATGCCCATTGGAAGACAAAGATGAAGTTCTTCATCAAATCAAAAGATTACAAGCTTTGGGATGTAGTTGAAGATGGTTCGTTCGTGCCTAAAAGAAGTAAAGCGGAGTGGAGTGCCGACGATCGCAAGAAGATGGAGCTTAATTGCAAAGCCTTGCACATCTTGTTTTGTGCATTTGGCCCAACCATCTATGAGAAGATGTCTTCTTGTGAGAGTGCCAAGGAGGTATGGGACAAGCTTGAAGTCACATACGAGGGGACAAACGAAGTCAAGGAGACCAAGATTGGGCTCCTAACCTTGGAGTATGAGAACTTCAAAATGGATCCGGAAGAGAACATCGAGAAGATGTTTGATAGGTTCTCCACCATCACAAATGGTCTTAAAGGTTATGGAGAAGCCATCCCGGAGGAGAAGCTTGTTCGAAAGCTCATCTACTCACTTCCCGAGTCTTGGGACTCAAAGAGGACCGCCATCATCGAAGCCAAAAATTTGAAGACCTTGAAGCTTGATGAACTCATGGGGTCACTTCTTACTCATCAAATCATGAAGAAGAACAAAGAGGATGAGAAGAAGAGGGAAGAAATAAGAGCTATGGGAGAAAAGAAAATCAAAGGGCTTGGCATCAATGCTAGTGCCATGGCTCTCAAATCCTCCACTTGCCATCATGTCTACTCAAGTGAAGAGGAGGAGGAAGATGAAGAGATAGTTCATCTCTTCAAGAAGTGTGCCCCTTTCATGAAGAAAGCTTTGAGAGAGCTTGAACGAGAACCTAAAAGAAAGGAGAGGGCAAGCACTTCAAGCCATAAGAAGAAGGCACAATTGGCTACTTGGAGTGATGAAGACTCCACCGATGATGAACAAGCCAACCTTTGCCTTATGGCCATCGAAGAAGATTCAAGGGTAACTTCTAATTCATCTACTTCATGTTCTTACACTTTTGATGAATTACAAGATGCCTATGATGAATTGGTTTTAGATTTTAAAAGCCACATTTTGAAAAACAATAAATTGATTTCAAAGTTAAAAATTCAAAATGATTTGCTTTCTAAAACCAAACTTGAACTTGAAGCAAAACTTGAAGAGTTTGAACTAAAATGTCTTGATTTACAAAAATTGCTTCAAAAAGTTCAAGGAGAAAAAGATTTGATTTCCAAAGAGCTTGAAAAGAAAAACAATTTTGGAAAATCAAATTTTTATGTTAGACAATCTAGTGCCCCTAGATTTATTAAAGGAAAATGTTTTAGAAGTGTTTGGGTCCCAAAAGGACTTAATACTTCAACTAAAAAGGATGAAATTGAAAAATGGATTCCAAAGGGGACTAAAGTTTGTGCAACTAACGTTTATGGATCCAAAGCAATTTGGATACCAAAAGTTACTTGATTGTCTATTGTAGGTGTGATGGAGATGTTCAACAAGTCAAACATTGAGGGGGAGCTCCATACACACAAGGAAGAACACTTGGAGAAGGAAGGCTTCACATCCTCCCTTGAATTCAAGTGTTGGTAAAATTCTAGTTGTTTTTGCTTTTATTTGTTTTTTTTTATTTAAATTCAACTAGATGATCATATATGTTGTGACTAACATTTCAATGATGCTTTGAGTAAGGGGGAGCCATTTTAAAACCAAATTCTCATTTTTGTCAAATTTTTACCTCTATTGTTATTTTTGAACTTAATGTTTTAAATTCTTTTTGATATAACAAAAAGGGGGAGAAATGGTTTGAAAAATTGAATTTTCAAATGAATAAGGGGGAGCTTTATTTGATTTCATATCTTTAGTCTCTTATTCACATTTTTAAAGTTAAAGGGGGAGAATCCCAAACAATTTTTCAAGAGAGTTTTATTATATCAAAAAGGGGGAGATTGTAGAACTAATGTTTTGATATAATAATTGAAAAATGTTTTGGACTGTTTAAAAAGTATTTAAAACATTTCCCAAGTCCAAATATATGTTTAGGGATTTTTTCATAAAGGTTTTTCATGTTTTCTAAAGCCAATCTTAACAAAACTGACCAAGTGTTTCG
The DNA here is from genome assembly GCA_958450335.1 of Hibiscus tridactylites. Lineage (NCBI taxonomy): Eukaryota > Viridiplantae > Streptophyta > Magnoliopsida > Malvales > Malvaceae > Hibiscus > Hibiscus tridactylites. Next base: position 79,174,722 of record OY288273.1, read on the forward strand.
AAACACCTTAGGGCGTTTCGAAACAGGTGCCTCCAGTGGCCTCCAGTGGCCAAAACGTTTCAATACACGTATCGAAACGGGGCCAGCGTTTCGAAACAGGCTAAGCCGTTTCGATACGCCCACGTGGCACTGACCCCAACGGTCATAAACCCCAACGGCTCTTTCCCAACTAACTTTTAAATGCAGGTCGTTTCGATACGGGCTAAGGGCGTTCCGATACGCGTTCCGAAACGGCGAAGGGGTGTTCCGAAACGGGTACCCTGACAGACTGCAACGGCTCTTTCTATATTGAGGGTGTTCCGAAACGGGTTCAAGCGTTTCGAAACGGGGAGCTGCAGAACTGCATTTATGGAGGGAATTAAAGGCTCCAACGACTCTATTTCAATCCCAACGGTCCTAAACGGCTATAAACTCAATTGGGAGTATAAAAGGGACCTCCAAGCATCAAGAGAAGACTAATGCTTCAATTGTCAATCAACAAATGATCAAGAAATGTCTTAGCACTTAAATTGTCAATTCTTGTATAGACAAACACTAGTGAGCCAAAATTGTTAAATTTGCTCAAGTGTTTTAGGTCTTGGGTGAGTGCTTAAAAGTGCAAACAAACACCTATTAGAGGGTTTAAGTTTGCTTTCTTATTTCTCTTTGTAAAGAGGGTTTTGATCAAGGCTTGGGTAGAAGCTTGATCGGTTGTAAGGGTTTCCTCCTAATCCTAGAAAAGGGGACGAATCAATTAGTGGATTGATTGTGAAATCCTTAGTGGGAAGCTAAGGTAGTGGATGTAGGTGCTTGTTAGAAGGCCGAACCACTATAAATCATTGTGTCTTTAATCTTTCTAGCTTCCTAAACCCTTCCACCCAAATATCCACCTCTCCACCACTTGGTGAGCATAATTGGTTGATCGAATCGAGCTCCACACAACCCAACATAAACCAAAACTGTAACCCCCTCGACCTGGCCTAGCCGATAGACCGAACCGAACGGGTCACACGGAGAAAATTGAAGTAAACCGGAAAGGTTTACCTCAATAAACAACCCTATATTTTTCCTTTTATCTTATCTAGATGCAAATTAGGTTCCTATGTGTCAACATTGCAGCGGATCATTCGTAACACAGTCAACCATCAATTTCATTCAATTACGCCTTTTAGGGACCATTTTGTAAATTTTCCACTTTATAGGGACTAAAGCCATTTTGTGTTACAGTTCTTTGATTGATCACATTACATGCATCTCGGTCAAAACTCAGCTCAAAACAATCATTCAAGCTCACATAATTGCATCCACAACATTTAGGGACTAAAACGCAAAGAATCAAAACATCAAATTATTCCATCAACTAACATTACTGCCAACCGTTTCGGTACATGCTAGCCCTGTATCGAAACACGGGCCCGTATCAAAACGCCCTTGAGGTGTTTTAAAACTTTGATTTCCAGTAGCAAAACGTATCGGAATTGACCTTATTCGTTTCGAAACACTAAGGCCATTTCAGGCTCACCGTTTCAGTACAGGCTCGAGTGTTCTGAAACACCTGAGCCTGTAATGACATATTTTGCTGGTTTTTCACCCTTTAAACCATCCTAAACAAACCTAACATGTTTCCAACATGCATACATCATATTTAATCATTAATCCTCAAACATTTGCAGCATACTTAGCATCAAAGCATGGCTAATTGCATCAATGGAAAACTAAAGGCATGCAACCTAACAAATAAGCCACCCAAGAGGAAAAACTCAAACCAATACTCCAAACACCAAATATAGGCCTTTTACAAGTATAAAATCATAAAGCAAACATGCTCAAAGGGTGTTCATACACGTCACCCAAACGAACCATGAAATCCCTCATTGCCCTTACTACTCTAGTCCATAACCGAAACATACTTTCAAAGTGAAGTCTCTTAAGATTCCCTTGCAAGTTGCTGCTTCCAAACACTTAGTTATCTGCATTGATGAACAAAGGAGAGCTTAAGCATACAAGCTTAGTGAGGAGTGCTCAAAACCCAAAAACACCATCAATGCCTAAAACCATTTTACACTTTTTGAAAACCATCATGCTTTCTTGAAATCCATGCACTTCATTAACAAAAATCAGCATGTTATACCACATGCAACAAGTATTAAATAATTCAACAGAAAAATCCATTTGCTAACACATAACTTAAGCCTTTTCATGCATAGCTACAAATATGCAAAGCTTAAGAGTAAAACATGCATTTTCATGTTTTGCATCCATATACATTTCATAGCAATTTATCAATTATGTTGGCTTACAAGTAATCAACAACATTCTCGTTTCTCAAAACATACCGGATACACAGATTCCTAAGTGTTTTCCCAACACTTCATACATTCTCACCGGCATCTCAAGGTTCACACACGGGAGCTACCCTCCACCGTTGTGACACCCATTGTGGAGTATTCGGTACCTTTCAACCCATCAACACCACTCATCGGTAGATGTATAACTCCACTAATGAGAGATGGGACACAACTGAATTTCCTCAATCATTAGGGTACTTGGATGGAGTCTTTGGTACATTCACAACCCCTCAACATCCAAGGCGACTTGTTTATAGTGCACTCAATCCTATAGCCGACTAACTATATCCGATTTCATTTGTAAACCATTTTACACAACATCACTTGCCAATATAATCCTCATTTAGTACAAACCTCATTGTTTTCAAAGCATTCACAATAGGCCATATTTCCAAGCATCAAACCATGCTTCATAAAACATGTATAAACACATACATACAAGGATCACTTACCTAGTGCATCCTTTAACAATATGTCATCATCAACAGCAAATCACTTACTCAAATCATGCTTTAGAACAGTAGGTAAACACATATAAATTCAAGTGCATCCACAAGCTTATAATAGCACAATCCGAGGGAGAAAATCACTTTACTTACTTCCGAACTTAGTAAAGCATTTCAAGCTTACACTAAGTTCCCAAAACCACTTTTAAGATGTTTCAAACCTGGAAATCACATTTCCAACCACTGACTCGCGAAACCTCAATTGCTGACGCAAAAATCAAGCGTCTAATGTCCCTGAAACTTCGCCAAATGCTTCCAAAGAATTCTCCCCTATTTATAGCACACAAGAACAGAGGATTAATGCATCTCAATGCATTAAAACCACCAGCAATCACTAAAAACCCACAGCTCTGCCCAAAGGCACCAAAATACCCATCCGAAACAACTGAAATCACCTTCGATTGCTCAATAAACTCAACCCAACCATCAACAAACAATTCCATCACATTTTATCCATAAATCAACATCAAAAAACATCCAAATATCATCCTCATACCTCCAGCAACTCAGATTTCACATTTCCAAGCCAAAATCCCATAACTAACAACCTAAACTTTAAGAGACCCAACCTAATCCGAGATTATTATCATTAAACCTTTACTATTACATCATTTAACATCCAAAACAACTCTAAAATCATTCTCAAATCAATCAAAACAGTGCCCAAATGAAAATCTTGAAAAATTATCAACTAAGCCATTTTAACCATTTTTTCATTAATCAATTCATAAAACTCGGTTAAAAACAATATTTAAGAAGCACAAGACTTGGGAATTTCATTAAACAACCTTGATTAGAGGGTTGATCAGCTCTTACCTCCAATCTTAGCTTTTTCCCTCAATTGACAAAGATTTTGCAAGCAAACTTCAAAGCTCCATTGATTAAATTGATAGATCACTTTTAGGAAATCAAAAAGAAAGAGAAAAAGATGATAGAATATGAGATCTTTGAGAGAAAAGAAAGTGTTTGGTTGTTAAGAAAGTGAGGAAATGGAAGTTACGTAAAATCCTTTTGATTTCATTAAAAATCCATTTTAATTAAAAGCTTTTTTATTCTTTTTTAAAAATAATATTTTAAAATTGGTCAAATTAAGGGAAAAGGCTTTTAAACACATGTAAGCTCCCTAAAGATTCTAAGTCTTGTCCCCTTTTTAATTTAGTCCTTAAAAACCAAATTTTGCACTTTTTACAAAATGGCCACTTTCCAAAATATTGACTTTCCAAGACCCATTTCTAAAATCGATTTCACCATCCTTCAATATATATTTTTAAAATATTTTAACAATTTTCTCATAATTTTACCACATCTCAGGCTACGTTTTCCCTGAACCGCTTCTAAAGGCTCGAATCTTTAATTCTAGGTTCGACTAACCTAAACCGATGACTAAAACATCTAGGCCCAAAATCGGGGCATTACAAAAACAAAATAAAACATTCATGCCAGCTTCAAGCAAGGATCCAAGATTTCTAATTCAAATCAAAACATTTCAAACTATAATAATATCGCAAATATCATGCACAAAAATCAACAAAATACGACTCACATCAACAATATATAACAGCTAACACATATATCACAACCATCGTGCATGGCATCAACAATATTCATTCTTCATCAAAATGAATATAAACAATCACCGTGCAAAGCAAATATCAACGTACAATTTGAAATTTAGTCACATCAACTTACCAATATCCCACTCTTTCGAAACCTGGCTTTGATACCACCAAATGTAACCCCCTCGACCCGACCTAGATGCCCGACCGAACCGAACGGGTCACACGAGGAATATTGAAGTAAACCGGAAAGTTTACATCAATAGATGACCTTATTTTTTCTTTTTATCTTATCTAGATGCACATTGTTACCCTAAGTGTATAGACTCACGGCGGAAGATACGTCAACTCAAACAGACATCGATTAGGCATTCAATTAATTACAAACATGCATTACAGACCAATATGTAATTTTATAAAATTAAAAGGGATTCTTCAAATTTAAGTTACCATCCTTTAATTAGTCACATTACATGCCACTATATCAAATCTCAGCTCAAACTGATCATTCAAACACATTTAATTGCAATCATAACATTTAAGGACTGAAACGTAAATCAACAGAACTTCAAGAGAATCTGATAAACTAACTTAACAGCTTCGTGTATCGATACATTTAGCCCTCTATCGATACACCCTATTTCGGAATAGGTCTGGGTATTTCGGAACACGAGCTCGTTTCGATAAGGTCTCCAAGACGTTTCGATACACAAAATTCCAGTAGCCAACTTAACCGAGCTTGTTTCGATACACCCTTCCATGTTTCGAAACCCCATGCCCATTTCAAGCTCACCATTTCGATACATCCTTAGGCGTATCGAAACACATGGGACTGTAATGTCACATTTTGATGGTTTTTCACACTTTAATGCACCCATAACCACCCAAGTATGCTTCCAACATATATATAACACATCCAAACATCAACCCTCAATCATTCATGGCATATTCAACATCGTATTGTTGAGTGGATCGATCGAATGGAAAATGCCAAGAGGGGGTGAATTGGAATTTTAAGAGTTGTGGGATGAAATTGGAAAATTTAAAAATCAAGACAAGAGGATTTATAGTGGTTCAAGCTTAGAACAAGCTCTACATCCACTACCTTAGTCACCACTAAGGATTTTCAACCAATTTCACTATGAAATCTTCCCCTTTTCTAGGCTTAAGAGGAAACCTTTTACAAAGATCAATCTTTCTACCCAATGATTGATCTTGAGACCCTCACAAGAACAAAGATTTACAAAGGCAATAAAATGAATCTCTCAATAGACAAATATGGCCAAAATACACTCAACCACGCACCCAATTTGAGAATAAAAGGTTTACAATAAAAGGATTACAAATTGGGGTACAAGATATGAAATTTGAGCACAAGGGTTTGGATTAATTTCTTGGATGTTGCTTTGATGATCAATAGTTGTTGTTGGTACTTAAAATGCTCCCTTTTTATACCTTCTCATTGATTTCTAGCCGTTTGGGTGGTTGACATCATAAAAATAGCTGTTGAGACTTCATCTTCCCACCATAAATGCAGTTCTGCAACTACCCGTATCGAAACGGTACCTACCTGTTTCGAAACACGACTAATAAAGAAAGAGTCGTTATGTGCATTAAGGAGGCGTATGAAAACGTTTGAATGCATTTCGAAACAATAGGGGGCCGGTTCGAGACTAGTATCAAAACGATTGATCTTATAAAATTCTAGTAGCAAAATGTTTCGAGACCGAGCTAGGTTGTATCGAAACGAGTACTTTACTTTGAAAATTTTGGTTCTGACAAGCAACGATCGAAAACATTAAATGCCCAATTTGAAAAATTTTAACCCCCGTATCGAAACGGTTAACTGTCATTTCCAAACAAAGTCAAAGTTTGACTTGCTCAGATGAAGGTCGTATCGAAACGGGCTGAGGTCGTTTTGAGACCTATTCGTTATGAAAAATTCTAGTAGCAAAACGTTTCGAAACAAGCCTAAGCCGTATCGAAACGCTGGGCAAAATCTACAGATTTAGCTTGAAAACACTTAGAATGATTTATGGGGATTATTTTTAAACCTTAAAACATTTTGGGTTGAATTTTTACTTTTCAATTTTTGAGCTTTTTGAGAACTTAAAAAATTATTTACTTTGCAAAATAGTCCTTAAAGTCATCGACTTCTCTAATGTGCGAAAACTTCCCACTGGATAGACGGAACCACCATGAGATCATAAGATGAAGAAACCGATCATGGACATCCAAGGTATTAACTTTACCGGTATGGAGATCAATGGAGTTCTCATCTTCAATACCCTCATCTTTGAGACCAAGGAGATTGACTAAGGTAGACGGCTCAATACGAATTTTCTTCCCCAGAAGATAACTCAATAACAACAACTTAGGAACAGTCGGGACTAAGGATACATTTGACATTGGAGTAAAACAACAAAACAAGGTTGCGGTGCATGATTCTGGGAATGCCTAAAAAGGTCATGAAATTACAACGGGTTAAAAGACCATGGTATCTAAACTGAAATCGGTCAGAATCAAGGAAATCAATGTCAACTACATGCCTGGTCAAATTTTGATGTTTTTGTAATATGTAAAAGCTTGGTGAGCAGTAGGGGTTAGGAAACTCTTTTTGAAGAGATAGGCGAGATTTGGTCGATGGAGGTTTTTCTCAGACGGTTCAGACCCTTGACCCTCTTCCGAAACTCTAGCTCTCTTCTTGGAAGCCATCCTAAAAATATTAAGCAAGCAAAAAAATATGTATGCATAAAAAATACACATTCAATCCAATAGTAATCATATAATCAATGTTTGAGAATATACAATATAGGTTTAAAGAATATACAAAAAGGTTCAAAAACAAGTTTTTACAAGAGAATCACTGAAAAAAATAGTTTTTAAAAAATACAGTTAAAGAGATTTATATTCGAATAAAAATTTTCGGATTTTTAGAAATTTTTTGCAAAAACATCAAATCCCATAGTATATACAAGTAATATATGCAAAAACAATAATTTTAAACTATAGAAATCAAACGAAAATTGAAAAGAAAAAGAAAATAGGAAAATACCTTGAATTTGGGATTTAGGAAGAATTGAAGAATGATAGTGCACAAAGTTGTTGAAGCATGCTTAGGATTATTGATTAGAGAAAAAACCCTCAAATTTGTGTGTAAAAATGTTTAGGTTTAGTGGGTATTTATAGGAAAAATTAGGTTAGGGTTTGAGAGGAGTTTGGGTTTAGATAAAGTCCTTTTTTAAATATGGAAAGGCATTAAATAGCCTTTACAGAGAGTAACCGTATCGAAACGGTTACGAGCGTTTTGAAACCAAAAGACGATCATTTCGATGCTCGGGCCATATCGAAACACCACTTACCCATTTCGAACTCAATGATTCCAGAGACGTCCTTTTCAAGAGCTCTTTTTGAAACATTTCTTACCGTTTTGAAACTCTTAAGGGAAAATTCCCTTCAAAAGGTAGCCCATATCGAAACAGGGGAACCCTTTTCGATACACATGTGCCAGAATGAGCAGATTTGGCACACAATGACAAAAATGTTGATTTTCAATCAACTCTAAATGCATGAACATGATATATGAGCAAGTTCTATAGGCAAAAACATGTGCATACTTGATGTGAGCACGTTTATGCCTACCAACGATGCAACTTCAAACTTTCAGGGAAGTTTGCTTTTTCATTTGTTACATACTGATGTGTAACATTTCTTATACTTATATTATTTATATCAGTGTGTTTACTATGTATATAGTATGTTTGGTGTGTTTTGAATAAGTATAACTTATGGTGTGTTTATATTTGTTTGTGTGTTAATAAATAATTGTGCACTTGTTTACGATTTGTATTATTGTTTCCATTAAGTTTACAATGCTTTGATGGAAGTCTGTTGCCTTTTGACATAGGTACGTAGGAGGACACTAGCTCAAGTGAGTATATGCAGCTCCACTTCAGCTCAAGTGAGCCTATGCAGCTCAAATCCAGCTCAAGAGAGTGCAACCAGCTCATTTTCAGCTCATCACACTTTCAGCTAGTTCGTTTCAGCTCAGCTCATTTCCAGTCAGCTCAACTTTAGCTCAACTAGCTCAACTTCAGCTGACAAGTCCAGAAGTAGCTGAAAAGTGTCTTGCATATCGGGGAGTGTGTTAGTGCACATGTGGCAGCCTAGGTGGCATCCGGTCATCTCCAGCACCCACGTGGCAGCTTGACACATGTGTGTGAATGTGCAGCCGAATCAGCCCGTTTTCTCCTTCATTATATGCCATTTGCAAGAAAGGATAAGCCCGAGTGGTTATGTTTGAATTTCAAACATAAAAATCACATGTTAAATGTGATTTTCATGTGTTTTGGGCGCCTAAACTTGTGGCTGCCAATTGAGTCCGCCCAAAAGGAGTTATTTTCACTCAAATTCAATTTTTAAACTCCTTTTAATATCAGCCACACAACTTAAACGAATTTGGCAGCCCTTGTACCTATATATATGTTTTTAAACAATGTAATTTGGTAAGATATTTTGGAAATAAAATTTTTGAGAGATTTTCTCTTGTTCGGTTCTTTTGAGAACTATCTTTTGCCATTTCAAACTGAGTTTTGTTGTGTCAAATTTTACTTGATACTTTGGGTTCCTAGATCGCTATCTAGTGGGTCTAAGTCCTCCGACGAGAAGCATATTCGATTCGGGTTTGCTCAGTAGATTGTGCAAGTTCTTTCGAGCTTTCCGTCTTTGACGTTAGACAGATTTGATTCGGGTTCGTTCAGCAGATTGTTCGAGTTCTTTCGAGTTTAACGTTGCCAAACTTTCGCTGTTTTTTCAGCAACGCTTCTGCCATATTTTGGTCTCCGTGACAGCCATGAAATCCCGTTGAAGCCTTCATCTTGTTCGAGTCCAAATCTGTCCAGAAATTCCTACACCTTTATTCTGTCCTTTTTTGTTTGTTTGTTTGTTTTTCTTTTTTTATTTTAACTATCTAAAAACGTACATTCTTGTGTTTTATTGCAGAGAAATGTTTGCTACGATCCTAGATCCGTTTACGAACAAGGAGCGTTGTTTCTGAAGCAACGTACCCTTGTATCAATACTCCCCCTAACTATAAGCATAGAAGCAATTAACATCAAAAACACATAAGCATTCAAATGAAAATGGATTCAAGCAAGTTTGCATAAAAGTGCCCCTAAAAGGTCAAGAAAGGCTGGTTAAACCTAACTCTCTCCTAAGGGTCCAAAAACGCTATTTGTCTAGAGGTTTGGTAAAGATGTCCGCTATTTGGTTCAAGGTGTCTACATATTCTAGAACAACATCATTATTTAAGACATGATCTCGAATGAAATAGTGTTTTATCTCTATGTGTTTTGTTCTAAAGTGTTGAATGGGATTTTTAGAGAGACATATGGCACTAGTATTGTCACACTTAAGGGGTATGGTACGTACCTCAATTCCATAATCTAAACGTTGTTGCTTCATCCAAAGGACATGAGCACAACAACTTTCGGCCGATATGTATTCCGCTTCGGTGGTAGATAAGGCTACACTATTTTGTTTCTTAGAGAATCAAGATATGAGCATACTACCTAGGAATTGACATGTTCCGGAGGTACTCCTTCTATCTATCTTACAACGCCCATAATCTGCAACCGAATAAGCATGAAGGTTAAACGTGGAATCTCTAGGGTACCAAAGGCCTAAACAATGGGTATCTCTAAGGTACCTAAAAATTCTCTTAACGGCTATAAGGTGCGATTCTCTAGGACTAGCTTGAAACCTAGCACACAAGCAAACACTAAACATAATATTCGGTCTACTTGCGGTAAGGTAAAGCAATGATCCAATCATAAAACGATAAAGCTTGGAATCGAATCACTTACCTCTTTCATCTTTGTCAAGCATTAAGGATAAGCTCATTGGTGTAGCTTGAGGCTTTACATGCTCCAAGCCAAACTTCTTAAGTGTGTCCTTTATGTACTTAGCTTGATTGATGAATATGCCATCCTTCATTTGTTTGATTTGGAGTCCCAAGAAGAATGAGAGCTCCCCCATCATGCTCATTTCAAATTCACCTTGCATTAACTTAGAAAATTCTTGACAAAGAAGTTCATTAGTAGATCCAAAAATAATATCATCAACATATATTTGCACTACTAATATATCTTTGTCATTGCTTTTAATGAATAATGTTGTGTCCACCTTTACTTTTTCAAACCCCTTTTTAATAAAAAAAATTTGAAAGCCTTTCATACCAAGCTCTTGGAGCTTGTTTTAAACTATATAAAGCTTTTGTTAATTTAAAAACATGGTTTGGAAATTTTGGATCTTCAAAACCCGGTGGTTGTTCCACATACACTTCTTCATTTATTAACTCATTTAAAAATGCACTTTTGACATCCATTTGAAAAATCTTGAAATCATTCTAACATACAAATGCATGTAGCATCCTAAGTGCTTCTATTCTAGCTACGAGTGCATAGGTTTCATCAAAATCAATTCCCTCTTCTTGAGTGTAACCTTGAGCAACAAGCCTAGTCTTGTTTTTCACTATGTTACCACTCTCATCTAGTTTGTTTCTAAAAACCCATTTTGTCCCTATAATAGATTTATTTCTAGGCCTATCAACTAATGTCCATACTTTACTTCTCTCAAATTGATTTAATTCTTCTTGCAAGGTCAATATCCAAAAATCATCATTTAATGCTTCTTTGATATTCTTAGGCTCAACCCATGCAATAAATGCAACTTTATTAAAGAGTTTAGGAGAGGATTGAGTGGTTACCCGCTTGGATGGATCACACAAGATTTCACCACCTTTGACATAGTTGTACTCCCTTGGGTAGCTCACTTCCTTTTCCTCAAGAGCCATGTCTTGCAAAGCTTCTAGAGGTGGTTCTTGTGCTTCTTCCTCTTTAGTTAGAACCTCATTCACCTTTAATGATTGGCCACCATCATTGGCTTCAATGATTCATGCATCATCATCATCATCACAAGAATCCTTCCTCGGAAGGAGGTTATCATCGAAAACCACATGTATTGACTCTTCTACAACTAAGGTTCTCTTGTTAAAAACTTGATAGGCTTTAGAGTTTAAAGAATAACCTAGAAAAATAGCTTCATCACTTTTTCAATCAAATTTACCTAAATTATCTTTTCCATTGTTTAAAACAAAACACTTGCAACCAAAAGGGTGAAATAACTAATGTTAGGCTTTTAGATTTTAAAATCTCATAAGGTGTTTTCTTTAAAATTAGCCTAATCATTACTCAATTTATGATGTAGCAAGCGGTATTTGTGGCTTCCGCCCAAAAATATTTAGGTAAATTATTTTCACAAAGTATGGTCCTAGCCATTTCTTCTAAAATTCGGTTTTTCCTCTCAACTACCCCATTTTGTTGAAGAGTGTGAGGTGTAGAAAAATTATGGCTAATCCCATTAGAGTTACAAAAATTATGGAAAATTATAAGCATTATCTTATTTGTTTTAATGTCCACTATTTTACAATCATTAACATCAAAAAGGACATTAAACCCTTTATCACATAATTGACTAATGCTCAATAAACTATGCTTAAGTCCGTTGACATATAACACATTTTCAATAAGAATAGAAGAGTGATTACCAATGGAGTCAATTCTTTCAATGTGGCCTTTAGAGTTGTCACTGAAAGTTACTACTCCACCACTCTTTGGCTTGAGTTCCATGAATCTACTCTTGTCATCAGTCATGTGTCTTGAGCATCCACTATCAAGGTACCATGAGTTTTGACTTGAAGCTTTGGCCTTGTAGCAATGCTCCCCCAACAAACAAAGAATTAAACTTTGATTTTCGGTACCCAAATCATTTTGGGTCCATGTGTGTTAGCTCTCAAAACCTTAGTTCCTTTAGGAATCCAAGGAGACATAGCAACATAATTTTTAGAAGTTACAAGTTCCTTAGGAACCCATACACTCCTAACCTTTTTAGCTCTAGGATGCCTTTGAGAGCTACTTTGCTTGTAGTAAAATGACTTTCTCTTTACATATTGGGTTTTTGAAGAACATCATTTCTCAAAACTATTTTTCCCAATAGTAAGAGAAGTTTTAAGACTATCCACTTCCTTTGTGTGATAATCTTGAAAATTGGAAAGAAGTTTTTCAACATCAAGATTTTTCATTTTAAGATCATTTGAAAGATTGATCAAATACAAAACCTTCTTTTCCAATTCGGAGTTGGTTTTTGAAAGAGAGTCGTTTTAAGTTTATAAATCAGAAATTATTTTCTTGTTTTTCAAAACCGAATCCTTGAATTTTTCTACCAACTCATCGTAAACTTCTTGCAACTCATCATAAGCATCATAGAGTTCATCATAAGTGAAATCAAAATTAGATGAGTTAGAGTTTACCTTAGGATCATCCTCAATAGCCATGAGGCAAAGATTGGCCACTTCATGTTCCTCGTCGGGTGATGACTCCTCATCACTCCAAGTGGCAATGTTGGCCCTCTTGATCTTTTTCTTGTCGAATCCCCTCTTCTTGAGTTGAGGACAATCCGATCTTATATGTCCGGGCTTCTTGCACTCATAGCATATTATTTGATCCTTTTCTTCTTCCTTACTCTTGTTCTTGAAATCCTTCTTTCTTTGAAACTTTCTCCCTCAGTTGGATTTCATGAACCTTGAGAATATCTTGGCTATCATAGCCAATTCCTCAAATTCATCATCTTCACTTGAATTGCTCTTCTCTTAAGGTAGAGATGCCTTGAAAGCAATTCCTTGCCTTTTCTTTTCCACTTCATGTTTTTCCATTTTCTTTTCTTCTCTTCTCTTCTTCTCTCCCTTGCTTCATAATCTCATGTGTGAGGAGAGAGCCAACTAGTTCATCAAGCTTCAACGTCTTCAAGTTTTTTAGCTTCGATGATGGCCTTTCTCTTCCCATCCCATGATTCAGGAAGAGAGTACAACAGCTTCCGGACAAGCTTGTCTTTGGGAATCTCCTCTCTTAATCCTTTGAGACCATTTACAATCACCGAGAATCGATCGAACATTTTGGAGACAGTCTCATCCGGCTCCATCTTGAAATTCTTGTAGCTAAGATTGAGGGGTCCAATCTTGGTCTCTTTGACTTCATTAGTCCATTCGTGTGTGGTCTCTAGCTTGTCCCACACCTCCTTTGCGCTCGTACATGAAGACATATTTGAGTAGATGTCCGGACCAAGTGCACAAAAGATTATATGAAGAGCCTTGTCATTGATTTGAAGCTTTCTTCTTTCTTCATCCGTCATCTCATACATGGTTTTTGGCACAAGCCTTCCTTCATCGGTCCTCTTCAATGAGATTGTTGGGCCATATTCCACAACATCCCACACCATGTAGTCATTGGACTTGATGAATAGCTTCATCCTATTCTTCCAATAGGGATAGTTATCCCCATTGAAATAAAGTGGCTTGGTGGTGGATTGAGCTTCATAGAGGTTGGGGCCGGAAGTAGAAGCCATGGCAATGGTTGAAGTAGATTATCACACTCTTCTAAGATCTTCTCTTGAGGATTTAAAGCCTTCCAAGAGTCTAGCTCTGATACCATTTCAAGCTCACCATTTCGATACATCCTTAGGCGTATCGAAACACATGGGACTGTAATGTCACATTTTGATGGTTTTTCACACTTTAATGCACCCATAACCACCCAAGTATGCTTCCAACATATATATAACACATCCAAACATCAACCCTCAATCATTCATGGCATATTCAACATCGTATTGTTGAGTGGATCGATCGAATGGAAAATGCCAAGAGGGGGTGAATTGGAATTTTAAGAGTTGTGGGATGAAATTGGAAAATTTAAAAATCAAGACAAGAGGATTTATAGTGGTTCAAGCTTAGAACAAGCTCTACATCCACTACCTTAGTCACCACTAAGGATTTTCAACCAATTTCACTATGAAATCTTCCCCTTTTCTAGGCTTAGGAGGAAACCTTTTACAAAGATCAATCTTTCTACCCAAAGATTGATCTTGAGACCCTCACAAGAACAAAGATTTACAAAGGCAATAAAATGTATCTCTCAATTGACAAATATGTCCAAAATACACTCAATCACACACCCAATTTGAGAATAAAAGGTTTACAATAAAACAAATACAAATTGGGGTACAAGATATGAAATTTGAGCGCAAGGGTTTGGATTAATTGCTTGGATGTTTCTTTGATGATCAATAGTTGTTGGTGGTGCTTAAAATGCTCCCTTTTACACTTTCTCATTGATTTTTAGCCGTTTGGGTGGTTGACATCATAAATATAGTCGTTGAGACTTCATCTTCCCTCCATAAATGCAGTTTTGCAATTACTCGTATCGAAACGGTACCTACTTGTTTTGAAACACTACTAAAAAAGAAAGAGTCGTTATGTGCATTAAAGAGGCTTATCGAAACGTTCGAAAGCGTTTCGAAACAATAGGGGTCGTTTCGAGACCTGTATTGAAACGGTTGAGCTCATAAAATTCCAGTAGCAAAACATTTCGAGACCAAGCTAGGCTGTATTGAAACGAGTACTTTACTTTGAAAATTTTGGTTCTGACAAGCAACAGTCAAAAACATTAAATACCCAATTTGAAAAATTTTAACCCCGTATCAAAATGAATAACTGTTGTTTTGAAACAAAGTCAAAGTTTGACTTGCCCAGATGAAGGTCGTATTGAAACGGGCTGAGGTCGTTTCGAGACCTATTCGTTATGAAAAATTCCAGTAGCAAAATGTTTCGAAACAAGCCTAAGCCGTATCAAAACGTCTGGCCAAAATCTACAGATTTAGCTTGAAAACACTTAGAAGAATTTATAGGGATTAATTTTAAACCTTAAAACATTTTGGGTTAAATTTTTACTTGTCAAATTTTGAACTTTTTGAGAACTTAAAAATTTATTTACTTTACAAAATATTCCTTAAAGTATTTGTTATATCAAAATCAAGTTAATTCAAATTAAGAGTTTTACACATATCACGACAATTTGCATCAAAGGTAAATTATAGGCATGAAACCTAGTAAACAAGCCACACAAGATACCAAAATGCAAAGCAAAACACAAACCAATAACCAAAGGCCATTTACAAGTCTAAAACAACAATGAACACTTGCTTAAATAGGGAGTTTGCACAAATCTCCCCAAAACACAATGGATCCGCCATTTCCCTTATTACTTATAGTCTAAACCGGAACATACATTCTCAAATGAAGTCTCTTGTGATCCCTTGCTCCACGCTGCCTCCAAAACCTCAATTCTCTGTATTGATGGACAAATTAGAGCATAAGCACACAAGGCTTAGTGAGGAGTGCTAAAAACGAAACACCTTCAATGCTTTAAAACCATTTTCCAAGTCCATATTGAAATCTCATTTCATTTAACTTAAATCATCATTTGAAAACCATCATGCCTTTAAAACCATGCATTTTTCTTAATAAAAAATTAGTATAATAAACCTTATGCAACATGTATCATGAACCAACAGCAAGTCCCATTGCTAACACTCAATTTAAGTCTTCCCATGCATAACTGCCATATGCAAAGCTTAAAGAGTAAAACATGTGTAAATCACAATATACATCATAAACCATTTCATTATACATCATCAAATATATTGGCTTACAAGTGATCATTAAACAAGTTCATTTCCCAAAACATCATATTGGATACACAGATTCAACAAGTGTTCTCACAACACTTCAAGCCATCTCAACTAAAATTTAGTACAATTACAACTAAGTGGTACAATAACCACCAACGGGGACACCAACCCCTCGAGGACACCAACCCCATTAGTCAGTTAGATGCTTAACCCACTAACGAGAGACAGGACACCAACCTCCTCGATCGTTAGGGTACTTGGACAGAGACACGGGACATCAACCCCTCGACATCCAAGACGACTTTTTATAGTGTACTCAATCTTATAGCCGGCTAACTATATCTGATATCATTTATAAACCATTTTCACAACATCACTTGCCAATATAATTCATATTTAACCACATACCTCATTGTTTTTAAAGCATCATCAATAAATCGTTTTCCAAAGCATTAAACCATACTTTAAATCACAAGTATAAAACATATAATTACAAGGATCACTTACCATGTGCGTCCTTCATCATCTCAACATTAAAAACAGCAAACCACATGCTATAAACATGCTTTAATAGTAGGTAAACATGCATTCAAAACCAAGTGCATAAAAACCATTTCATAATAGCACATCTGAGAGAGAAATTCCTTATACATACTTGTGAACTTAGACAAGCGTTTCAAGTTTACATCTAAGTTCCCAAAACCACCTTTAAAACATTTCAAAGCTAAAATCCACGTTCTCACTCACCGACTCGTGAAACCTTGATTTGCCGACGCGAAACTAAGCGTCTAAAGCTCTCAAAACCTCACTGGTTGCTTCCAAAACATTATCCTATGTTTTAACCACATAAGAACAGAGGATTAATGCATACCAATGCATTAAAAACTCCAGCAAGAAAACCTACCACGTTGCCTTGCCCAAAACCACCAAAACGCCCATCCGAAACAACTAAAAACATCATCGATTACTCTAAAAACTCAACCCAGCCAAAACCTAACACTTCCAACCACTTATAATCATTGATTAACATCCAAAATTATCCTATTATCAACCTTATACCTCCAGTATTCACAAAATCACATTAACACCACAAAAACCCAATTCTAACAACCTAATCAACTAGATATCCAAATAGTTTCGGGATTACCATGCTTAAGCCTCAATCTCAACATTAATAAACCTCCAAAACATGATTAAAATCAATCATAAATCAGCCAAAACAGATTCATTATGAAAATTACACAAAATCATCATTTAAAGCTTGATTTAGCCATTTTCTTCAAATCAATCATAAAACCTTGTTAAGAAACATAATTAAAGAGCCAAATACGTGAGAATTTTATTAAAGAACCTTGATTAGAGGAGAAGCACGAAAATTACCTCTAATCCCTTGTTATTCCTTCAATTGACAAGATTTGATTGAAAATCTTCAAGAATCCGTTGAAACAAGTTGAGGAAACTCCATGGAAATCATTTGGAAATCAAAGTAAAATCAAAATGAAAAGATCTCTGAAAGTTTTGAAAGAAAATAGGTGGTTGGCTGGTGAGAAAAGAGAGAAATGGAAGTTACGTCAAAATAAGTTTGTAAAGCTTAATTACCTTTTTAATCAAAACCCCTTTTCAATCTTCTTAATTAAACACATTTAAAACGTGTCAAATTAAAGGAATAGTTTATTACAATTACTTTAGCTCCCTAAAGATTCTAATTTTTGGCTCTTTTACAAAATAGCCATTAAAACAGTTTTTCCCATTTTTACGATTTAGTCACCAAACCAAAATGTCCACCTTTTGAATGTCATTTTCCAAAATTGACTTCACCAAACCCTTATATACATTTAAAAAGGATTTTAGAAATTTTTCTCATATTTTTATCACTTTCCGAACTAGGTTTCCTTGAACCAATCCCGAACTAACCCAGATCTCTAGTCTCGGTTCAACGGACCCTAAACCCAACCTACAAACTCATAGGCCCAAAACCGGGGTGTTACGCAATAACTTGTAAGGTCCTATGAATCCATAAGCTCAAAACTAAATACTAAGCATTGTACTTTAAATCAAAGCGGTGCTGGGAAATCCTCGTTGATGTGCTCCTCCAAAGGGTGACTTGTCAACCTACGACGGAAAAACAACACATCCGCACGCTGAGCTAACAAAGCTCAGTGGTACATTTCTACTCTACCATAGTTCGTGATTATCATAAAATAAGCATGCAAGATAATATAGTTTAGAGAGCATAGATAATGATTCACTATCTATGAGTTATCATCTAGCCTACACTAGCTAGAGTTCTTAGATCATCTATCTCGAGGTCACACGGCCCCTCGAGAATAAAACATCTATAAGCTATCCTACATGGCACACAAGGCCCAACCATACCCAAGATCTCATCCGATCATCAACGCTAAAGAACATAAAGTTGAACCACAAGAAGAGGTAATCAAACCTATTCATCTCGGGATCACCTTGAAATTAGGCTAGTCACGCGTGTACTCAGGATCACCTAGACATCGAGTACCTACCCTCACTTCACACCCGGAATCACCTAGCTATCAGGTATGAATGAGGTCATCTACTTGGAATCACCTAGAAATCATGTAGGGAAAATTGCATACTTGGAAACACCTAGCCATCGAGTAGCGAGTGCCACTCGAGATCACCTAGACATCAAGTACTTACCCTCACTTCATACCCGAAATCACCTAGCCATCAGGTATGAACGGGGTCATCTACCTGGAATCACCTAGACATCAGGTAGGGAAAATCGTATACTCGGAAACACCTAGCCATCGAGTTGCGAGTGCCACTCGGGATCACCTAGACATCAAGTACTTACCCTCACTTCATACCCAGAATCACCTAGCCATCAGGTATGAACGGGGTCATCTACCTGGAATCACCTAGACATCAAGTAGGGAAAATCGCATACTCAGAATCACCTATCCATCGAGTAGCGAGTGCCACTCGAAATCACCTAGACATCGAGTGCATGTACTGCATTACAATTTATTGGGTATTCGGATCCCATAGCCACATATAGGTTTCTAACCGCGCCCAGATCACTCAGCCCGTGGGTACGTCAGATGTACTCGAATACACAGCCCTGAGTACGCATCCTCTCATATAAGTACCGTAGTACTGACTCTTAGGACATCTAGATTCGTTTATACAACATTCATAAGATAAGTCTTCTCAAGCATTGATACATCCCATCATGGGATAAAGGCCCCACTATCAAGCCTTTAGTACGTTATGGAAGATATCTAGTCATTTCTACGATTCAAGTCTCATTATCGAATTATCATCGACTTATTAATCAACACAATCACTTTTAGTGAATACACATTTTATTCAAGGGTTTAATCATGTCATTAGCCATTAATCGATAAAATATCGCTTTTATGTCCAATCGAAACATTTCTCAACATTTAGGACAATGCTCAACATCGTCCTTCATAAGGTATGGAAACCTTCATAAAGGTATATAAACCTTTTCCCAAAGGTATGGAAACCTTTGCCTAGAGGTTTCGAAACCTTTCCAAAGGTTTTGAAACCTTTGCTCCAGAATCTATTTTTTTCGCAGAAATTCATAAGGTACCGAAACTTGTTCATATGGTTTCGAACCCTTAAGCCCATAACCACTTCCTAAGGCTCGGCAATCATTCCTAACTTGTCCCTATCACATCCAAACCACCCCAATGTGTTACTAAATTTTATCAAGTTATTTATGAGTATATTATAGTCAACTAACATTATTCACATCATCAAATTCATTACTTTAATTACTTAAAGCAAGCCCCATCCATACAATACCCATAAACCATAAAATCAGCAAAGCAATTACTTTATAATCCTCAAGAATAATAGGAATCAAAGATGTACTGACCTTTTAACAAAAATCTTGAATTTGCTTCACCCACTTACTTTCTTCAACTTCTTATTTTTTGCTCAAACTTGAATAAACCCCAAATCACCTTCTTACCACATAATTGTACTTTTCATGAAGTCTTGAAAAGGTGATTAACATACTTGAATCTTGAACCATGGTTAGAAGAAATGAGTATCAAAGTTGGCTCTTTTAATTCAAAAAGGCCATTGATGCTCTTAAAGAGAAGATGAAGAAGAGAGATGAAGAAAAGTGTGGGAAATGGTGACCTCACAAAAGCTCCCTTATCCCCTCCCCTTTAATCCCACATGAAAACAAGCCAAAACAAATGAGAGACCAGCCCATTTTCTTCAAAGGGTAAAATTCATCCACCAATTCTGCAAGTTTCTCCCTTATTTCAAAATAGCCACAACTCAATCCTATATAGCATAATACTCATCCAATAAGGCCCAAACTTGGTTCAACGGGTCCCAATATTCAATCCAACACGAAAGTTCATAACCCGGGTCAACGCCCCAACGTTGACTCGAAAATTCGAGTCGTTACAGACACTCTAACCCTAATTTTAAAACCTTAAACCCTAATCGAAATTTTTATCAATCTAAAGTGCTTATGAAACATAAAAGTGTTCTTAAACCCTAAATGGTAATACAATTCGACTACTTCAGGGGCCAAATTGATACAAAAATATCATAAGGACGAAATCGATAAATTGGGACTACTACAAGGGCAAAAATAGCCCTTGGGCAAAAAAAACAAAGTTAAGAAAATTATAAGCTTTATTGTGTAGTAATTAGTAATTAGTATTAATTAAAAATTGCGTGATTAAATTTTTTTATTATGAGTGGTGTAATTATCGTCCATTGGTAAGTTAATTAATTACTATAGGAGGTATAACAAGTACTATAAATTTTTAAATGATTATCGGTGAAGTGATAAAATATTTGTATATGATTCTTTACTGAGCATAAATTTAAATTTAATCCTCAAATATTGGTTTTTGTATTTTATTTAAAAATATAAAAGTATAAAAATAAATAGCAATATTTATTATCATTTTAAAAAGACACCCATTCCATCAGAAATAAAATTAAAGAAAATTAAAGAAGAGCAAATACATTTGGCCGGTTGGCCAAGCTGCTCATCTTTGTTCTCTTATCTCTTCAATTATAGGGTAGTCCCTTCCCTTCTCCTAATCTCTTTTCTCCTCCGCTCTAAATAGAATTAGATTTAAAATTTGTCAGAAAAAAATAAACTGCAAGCTAGTACGAAACAAAACTTCTCTATCCCTGTTTGATGCCCTTAAAAATTAAGCTTTGAGGTTTATAGTTAAAGTTTAAGGATATAATTTAGGGTTTGAGTTTAGAGTAGCAAGTGTAAGATATATTTTTAGGGTTAAGGTTTAGGATTTAAAGTTTAAGGTTAAAGTTTAAATTTATTTATTTTAGTGTTGAAACATAAAAAATGGGAGACTCTGCAAAACAACGCTTAAATGATAGCAAAATGACGGCAAACCGGTTAACTTGGTCATTTCTTGAACATAATTTCTTATAAAGCTTGTACCTAATTTGTTACAAACAATGTAAGAATAACGGTATATACACAATTCCTTATAAAGTAACAAATTGAGTACAAAACTGAATTCTTTACAAAAACTGTAAGAAATTAGGTATATACTCAATTTCTTACGAATTTTTTAGTTGGGGTAAAGTTGCTCAAACCTTTGTAAGAAATTGTGTTTGTACTTAATTTCTTACAAGAATGCATAATTTGGTACAAAAGATGTAAGGAATTGTGTTTGTACACAATATCTTACCAAATATACCTAATTTGTTACTAAAATTGTAAGAAATTAGGTATATACCCAATTCCTTACGAATTTTTTAGTTGGGTAAAGTTGCTCTAACCTTTGTAAGAAATTGTGTTTGTACTCAATTTCTTACAAGAATGCACAATTTGGTACAAAATAGGTAAGGAATTGTGTTTCTACACAATTTCTTACCAAATATACCTAATTTGTTACTGAAATTGTAAGAAATTAGGTATATACCCAATTCGTTACGAATTTTTTAGTTGGGGTAAAGTTGCTCTAACCTTTGTAAGAAATTGTGTTTGTACTCAATTTCTTACAAGAATGCACAATTTGGTACAAAATAGGTAAGGAATTGTGTTTCTACACAATTTCTTACCAAATATACCTAATTTGTTACTGAAATTGTAAGAAATTAGGTATATACCCAAATCCTTACAATTTTTTTAGTTGGGGCAAAGTTGCTATAACCTTTGTAAGAAATTGTGTTTATACTCAATTTCTTACAAGAATGCACAATTTGGTACAAAATAGGTAAGGAATTGTGTTTCTACACAATTTCTTACCAAATATACCTAATTTGTTACTGAAATTGTAAGAAATTAGGTATATACCCAATTCCTTACGATTTTTTAGTTGCGGTAAAGTTGCTCTAACCTTTGTAAGAAATGGTGTTTCTACTCAATTTCTTACAAGAATGCACAATTTGGTACAAAATAGGTAAGGAATTGTATTTCTGCACAATTTCTTACCAAATATACCTAATTTCTTACTGAAATTGTAAAAAATTAGGTATATATCCAATTCCTTACAATTTTTTTAGTTGGGGTAAAGTTGCTCTAACCTTTGTAAGAAATGATGTTTGTACTCAATTTCTTACAAGAATGCACAATTTGGTACAAAATAGGTGTAACCCCCTCGTCCCGGTCTGGACAACTAACCGGTCCGAGTAGGTTACACGGGGAAAACCGAAGTGAAACCCGTTAAGGCTCCCCTTCGATTAGCAACCCTAGAAATTTCTTTTAAACATTATCTTGTCTAAATGCTTAAATTCATCCTATGTGTCGGGTACCGAGTAGGTTACACGCAGCGTGAGGGACACACGAGTACCGAGCATACGAATCATGCAATTTAACAGCTCATTTTTACTTTTATAACAGGCTGTATCGATACGCTAGATGACTGTATCGATACGCCTGGACCTGGTCAACACCCTATAGTCAACTTAGGAAGACCGTATCGGTACACAGCAAGATCGTATTGATACGCCCTCAACGGTCAACTTCTCATGGTCAAACTACAATGACCGCATCGATACCCTTAGGACTCGTACCGATATGCCAAAATCTCGTCAATTTCTCAGATTTCCAGAGAGGTTTTGGCGTATCGATACACCCTCGTGTATCGGTACGCTCTGCCCAAAAAGAGCCCCAAGGCAAGGACCGTATCGGTACAGCCCTTGAGCGTAGCGATACGCCCTGCACTGTGTCTCATTTTGGCAGCAAAACACACAAAGGCTTAAATCTAGACGCATTTAACGACTCGACTAGCAACATACCAACTCTCATACAACACTAAGCAACCATGAATAAGCATACAGAACGATTTAGACATATAACAAGGCATCAATCACCAAAATAAGCATGCATAGAAGTAACTTGCATTCAAGCATACATAAAGGGGTCTATTTAGCCAAAAGATACCTACTTCCACAAAGTATTGCATAAAAAGGGTCACATGCTATCAAGGCAACACATAAGCACTCGTGCAACATGGTTTACAAGCCCACAACATAGAAAACATAATCATACTCAACATAGTATCATCATCCAAACATGCTAGAACATCAATAAGCCAAACTAAGGAGTTTGAACATCAACTCCATACAAGTCTAATACCCCCATTGTCTAGGTATTATTACAAAAACTTAAACCATACTTGAGCTACCCGAGAACTCCGAAAAGCTCCTCCCTTGCCCACTTGCCTTTCAGAACCTTAACGATCTACATGTTGGAAAATGAGAGCGTAAGCTTGAAAGCTTAGTGAGCGAAGCTCTAAAATTCATCAACAATGCAGTTTTCAAAACACATTTCTTAATTCAAAAGTAAACCATTTAAATATATGAAAGGAGACACAATCAACACAATTACATGGTATGCACATGCATAACCAAAACACGGTTCGACTAGTAGTTTTCTTATGGGACTGCACATCAACGTACTCTTCTACTAATCACTACCAGTGGGACTATACATCACCATAGTTACGACAACCATCACGTGAGGCTCGACACCAACAACGACTACACAACAACATCAAACGAAAGTAAAGGTAATCCACAATTCACACAATATCACAACGATTGTTCATACACCAACACTTAACAATCAAGGAAAAATTAGAAAACTTACACTTGGGTTTAGGTTAGCCCTCAAGGCTCCACCCAAACCCCCAAGAACCCATTTCGAAATAAAATCAAGTTTCAAAACATTTCCACTCACCGATGAAACCCAAACAGAAGCCGAAACACCGATCTCAAGCCTCCAAACTTTCCGAAACCGAGCCCGAAGCTTCTCCAAAGGTTTCCCTTTATTCTAATCAATCAAAAACAATACATTACTCAACCAAATCATCACAAAACACTGTCACTACTCAGATTTCAACCACAACCCATTTCTCAACAATTTCAAGCCAAAGCTACCAACAAAAATTCCCATTTTCGTACTCCCCAACAACCCAGCAGAAAACCAATGATTCCAACACTCAAAACACCATTAAACACCTTCAAAACAACTCTCTAACATTTCTATAACATCAGCCCCACTCTCCAACACTAAACTAGCTCAAAAACTCATATTTTCACCCTTTTAAAATACCCATGAAAACCCATTTCGAGATTTTTGATAAAACCCCATCATTTTCAGTTATATTAAATCTAAAGGCAAGAGTTCAACATAGATAAACTTTATAAAATAAAAAACCAACAAAAACCCACTAAAGCCTCTTCTTTTTCTCCAAAGTTTGAAAACATGAAAATCTCAACAATGGTGTTTACCAAAAACTAAAACCATGAATGTGTTAGGAATGAAGAGGAGAAGTCGAAAATGGTCTTACCTTGATGAAAACACTTGAATTTGATGGAGAAATGAATGGAATAGTGATTGGGGTTTTAGAGAGAGGTTTTAACGTGAAAGAGGGACCAAGGAGGAAGATGAGCACTTTGAAATAGAACCCCATTTTCATCATCTTTTACTTTTAATTTGAAAAGTGCCTTTTTGCCCTTATTTTAAAAATCACACTTTTGCCATTAGTGAAAATCTAGCCCATTTGAATTTTTAAAGCAAAGCCCATTTAATTAAAACGAGCTCAACGACTCGAACCCGATTTACCCGCGTAACATCCGACCCTAAACCTGGGGCGTTACAATATGTAAGGAATTGTGTTTCTATACAATTTCTTACCAAATATACCTAATTTCTTACTGAAATTGTAAGAAATTAGGTATATACTCAATTCCTTACAAATTTTTTAGTTCGGGTAAAGTTGCTCTAACCTTTTGTAAGAAATGATGCTTGTACTCAATTTCTTACAAGAATGCACAATTTGGTACAAAATAGGTAAGGAATTATGTTTCTACATAATTTCTTACCAAATATACTTAATTTCTTACTGAAATTGTAAGAAATTAGGTGTATACCCAATTCTTTAAAAAAATTAGTTGGGGTAAAGTTGCTCAAACCTTTGTAAGAAATTGTGTTTGTACTTAATTTCTTACAATAATGCATAATTTGGTACAAAATAGGTAAGGAGTTGTGTTTCTACACAATTTCTTACCAAATATATCTAATTTCTTACTAAAATTGTACGAAATTAGGTATATACCTAATTCCTTACGAATTTTTTAGTTGGGGTAAAGTTGCTCAAACCTTTATAAGAAATTGTGTTTGTACTTAATTTCTTACAAGAATGCACAGTTTGGTGCAAAATAGGTAAGGAGTTGTGTTTGTACACAATTTCTTACACGATATACCTAATTTCTTACTGAAATTGTAAGAAATTAGGTATATACCCAATTCGTTACGAATTTTTTGGTTGGGGCAAAGTTGCTCTAACCTTTGTAAGAAATTGTGTTTATACATATTTTCTTACAAGAATGCACAATTTGGTACAAAATAGGTAAGGAGTTGTGTGTGTACACAATTTCTTACCAGATATACCTAATTTCTTACTGAAATTGTAAGAAATTAGGGATATACCCAATTCCTTACGAACTTTTTAGTTGGGGTGTAGTTGCTCAGACTTTTGTAAGAAATTGTGTACAAACAGAATTCCTTACTACAATGCAAAAAAAATTTCATTCCAGTAGGTGGCATCGAAACCACCTATATGGGGTTTCGGTGCTGATTTGACAGTATGGGCAAAATTTTCATTCCACTAGGTAGCATCGAAACCACCTATATGGGGTTTCGGTGTTGGTCTAAAGGTTTGGGCAATTTTTTTCATTCTGGTACCGAAACCAAAATATAAACATCAACTTGCCTTTTTTAACTAAATTAGGTATATACCCAATGCTGCAAGAGTGGATATAGTCCAATTTGTGTACATTTGTTACTACTAAGTTTATACAGTATCAAAACCCCTAAAGATGGTTTCGATACCATTAAAAGGAATCTATCTTTTCAGTGTTATGCCTTTTCATTGTAATCACATGAACCGTTTACTGTTCATCCTGTATAAAGCTGGATTCGATACCCCCCAGAATGAATCAGCCTTTTCAGTTTCGTATCTTTTCACTTGTATCACATGCACCATTTCATGTTCAAGTACCTTCGATGAACAAGCATTGTGCCTTCTCACTTTCCCTCCTTAGTTTTCACTTTCCCTCCCAACTAAAATTCCCTATAAATTAACAACTATTCTCTTTACAACATCTTCAACTTAATATACTCAACCCTTCATTTATTTCTATAATCAGTTCTCCTTCACAATATTCTATTCAATATATTCAGATACAATGAGTTCGAGCAGAGCTTCTAGTCACAATCCTTAGCCATTGGCAAAGAGGAAACTTGATTTCAACTCAGAATCAAACAGCGATGATGATGTCTATTTTGATTATGATGAAGAGGAGGAACAAAGCCATGAGACACTGAAAACAGGCAGATGGTTCAAGAATTTTTTCGAGACCTTCGATAGAATGAACACAATCAATGACTCTTCTACTCAATGGCAGTGTCCAGCATGTCAAGGAGGTCCTGGTGCCACTCACAGGTTTCTTAGCCTTCAGTCCCTAGTGACACATGCCAAAACCAAAGGCGGATCAAAGCTCAAACTCCATCGCCAACTTGCTCAACTATTGGACGATGAATTGCGTAGAAGGGGTACTTCGGCTGTTCCTCAAGGTCAAGCTTATGGGGAATGGAGTGGTTTGAGAGATTATCAGAATGATGCTGCTATTTTCTGCCCCTCGCCTTCAAACAATGAGGAATAGGATCACTAAATACTCTGGCCACCAATGGTGATGATAATGAACACAAGGCTTCATCAAGATGCAAATGAGAAGGTAGTTATATAACTTTTGAATTATGTTTTCATGAATATTACAATTCCTTAACTTGTAATGTCTTGAATTTTCTGCTTCAGTGGCTTGGTATGGGAAACCAATAGCTTCCTGCCTATTTCAGGTCCTATGATACTATTGTTAAGGCTCGCCATTCTTACGGTCCTCAAGGCCATCGTGGGATGAGCCTTCTAATTTTTGAGAGCACAGCAAGAGGTTATTTCGATGCTCAGCGTCTACATACCCAGTTTGCTGCCCAAGGTTTCGATAGAGAGGCTTGGGAATGTTGTCACGGCTTCTTGTATGGTCCAGCCAGACAGCGTCAACTTTATGGTTATATGGCTTCCAAAGAACACATCGACAACTTCAATCGCCAATCTCAAGGTTTTCTCTATCATTTTCTTCTTTTAAACAAGATGCACTTCTGCTCATACTTATGCATACATGTTTTGTTCATTAGGCAACTATAGGGTCAAATTTGAGATGTGATCATATGCAGAGGTGGTTGGTCAGCACAGTTCACAACGAGAGGCTGGTCCAAGTGCCATGGGTGGCAGAGGGCATGGAGGTCATTTCTCTGGCCAGGGATGAGGATTGAGGAGGCTCCATTCTTTTAGTTTCATTTTTTTTAATATGAAATTGAAGCACTTGGGACTTCAATTTTTTGTTTCATAAATATACTTTATCCTTAATTTTAATATGATCCTTCTATCTTACTCCAAAGGTTAATTTTCAACTAATAAGGGGTTTCTTGAAGTCCAAATATTTTGTATCTGCCAAACCAGCACCGAAACCATAATATGGTCGTTTCGATGCCGCCTTCAATGTGATCAATATTTTCCCATTTTGTATTTGTGTATATACATAAATCCTTCTAATACCTATACCAAAGTATATTTTGTAAGTAAATTGTGTATGCACACAATTCCTTACAACAAGATCCATTATCATCCTAACAAAAGTAAACATACGCCCCATTTTTGCTCAACCAGCGCCGAAACCCAATATAGGTGGTTTCGATGCCACATAAATGACTTTAACTTTTGCCCATTCTACTAAACCAGCATCGAAACCACATATAGGTGGTTTCGATGCCCCTTACAAAACTTGTACCAAAGTATGTTTTTGGTAACAAAATGTGTATGTACACATTTCCTTACAAGTACATGAGCCATTTTGAACCTTGGAGAAATTGTGTAATAAAATAAGGTATATACCATTTTCTATGGCTGAAAGTTGTACCATGATCTTATAATATTTGTATATACACAAATCATTATAAAACTTTTACCAAAGTATGCTTTTGGGTAAGAAATTGTGTATGTACACAATTCCTTACAACTACATGAGCCATTTTGAACCTTCGTGAAACAATGTAATAAAAAAGGTATATACCGTTTTCTCTTAAAAAAATTCATTCCAGTAGGTGGCATCAAAACCACCTATATGGGGTTTCGGTGCTGGTTTAGCAGAATGGGCAAAATTTTGTAATTCCAGTATGTGGCATCGAAACCACCTATATGAGGTTTTGGTGCTGGTTTCATAGTTTCGGAAAACTTTTTTCCATTCCAGTAAGTGGCATCGAAACCACCTATATGGGGTTTTGGTGTTGGTTTGACAGTATGGGAAAAATTTTCATTCTAGTCGGTAGCATCGAAACCATATTTATGGGGTTTCGGTGCTAGTTTGAAAGTATGGCAAAATTTTCATTCCAGTAGGTGGCATCGGAACCACCTGTAAGGGGTTTCGGTGCTGGTTTAGGGTTCTTTATAAAATTTGGCAAGGTTTGTTGTTTGTGTACAAGATTATAAAATAATCACAAATGTGCGCCCCACGCTATAACACGCATTCATTGCAAGGCAAAAATTATTGTTCAATGTCGTGATTCGGATCATTGGCGGATATCATTTTTTCATAATGCACATAATCATAAGCTGCGCCCACCTATTATGCGATCGTTTCTTCGGTCCAGTCGAGAAGTTACAGACGGTGATCTAAATGAGGCACGTGCATTGAAAATGTGGGGTGAAAACATCACAAATTATGAATTTTTTCACGCAACAATCAGGTGGTTTCCACAATGTTGGTTTCATAAGGAAAGACTTGCACAACTCACTGCATCAGTTAAACACGACAGAAATTCATGACGGTGATGTAAATACCCTCCTAACTTACTTTGACTTGAAGAAAGAGCAGGATATCGGGTTCTACATGCAATTCGATCTTGATGACTCATGGGTGTTGCATAATCTTTTTTGGTGTGATTCAACATCGAGGTCCAACTACGCATGCTTCGGTGATGTCATTGCATTTGACACGACGTATAAATGTAATATCTATGGCCGGCCTCTAATGCTTATTCTGGGTGTCAATCACCATCACCAAACAATTGTCTTCAGTGTTGCAATTCTAGCTGACGAGACTGTCGATTCTTTTGAATGGGTACTGAGACAATTTGCAGATGCAATGTGTAACAAGGCTCCAGTTTCAGTTGTCACAGATGGTGATAGGGACATGCACAGAGCAATAAAAACGGCGTTCTTGCTTGCTTGCCATCGCATATGCTCGTGGAATCTGTCATGAAATGCTCAGGCAAATGTTGGTGACACAAAATTTACTTCTGCATTTAAGAGATGCATGTCATCTTGGTGGACAATTGAGGAATTTGACCGGGAGTGGAGGTTAGTTGTTAAACAGTTTAACGTCGAACATCATCCTTGGGTTGTAGATAAGGATCAGACAATGGCTATGTGGGCACAAGCATATCTTACAAGACATTTCTTCGCCAATCTTCGATCAACCCAAAGGTGTGAAGCTATGAATGCAACGCTAAACATTGTGCTCACTTCTAAGAAGACATATATAGATGTTGTCTGTGCCATTGACAATGGGATCAATGAGATGCGAATTCAAGAGTTAAGGGAAGATTTCTTCAGTTCAAATGCGACACCTTTTCCTATGACCAAATTGAATGAACTTGAAAGGAATGCAGCGGACGTATATACACGAGCATCATTCCAAATTGTTCAATCCGAACTTAAACATGAAACAGTGTATTGGCTTATACATCCAATTGTCGAAGGTGGAGGCTTCCGGACATATCGGTTAACAAAGTATAAGGATCCTTCGAATTGTATGAGGTGGTTCTTGAGGTCACAACGCATAACATAACATGTTCCTGCAGGAAATATGAGACAGTCGGGCTTCCATGTTGCCATCAGCTGCACGTTATAAAGTTGGAAGACTTCTCGGAGATCCCAAAATGTTTAATACAACCACGGTGAACGAAAGATGCAAAGATTGCGGCGCCATCATTTGTTGACTTCAACGTTCCTCCGAAAATGAAACAAATGGATAGATTCGCTTCTCTATGAGCATTTTCCACGCAGTTGTGCTACTTTGCATCTCAGACTGACGAAACGTTTCGGAGCACGAAAGATGAGATACTTAGATTAACTGCTGAATTTGATCACTCCACAACCTTGAAGGAGTCTTCATCAAAGAAAGAAGGCAAACGACCGGTTAAGGACCCGCACTGAAAAGAATCAAAACGAAAAACCAATGTCAAAAATCAACGTGCAAAGTCACGGATCTTTCATTGTTCCTTTTGCAAAATGGAGGGACACAATAGAAACACATGCCCTCGTCTTAAGCTTCAACTTCCAACCCCAGCATTTATGGAAACAACAGGCCTTTCCGAAGAGGAAATTGATATCTCAAATGTCGTCGACATGTTCGAAGCTTAACCGAATCTCGGTCAATTTTCGATTGAGGATGAAGGAAATTTTTTTAATATCCCTCAACCTGGAACATCCATGGTACAATTTTATGCAACTTCATCTTACTTTGCACGATTCTTGTTACTATCAACATACGTTATTAACGTTTATATGATGATTAACGCTTGTTTGCATCCACATTTCTGTTAGGACCAACATCTTTCAAACGAGGACAACATTAATTTTTTTAGTATCCCTCCAACTACAACATCCATGGTACACTTTTATTGAACTTCCTAAATCTTTACACGGTTCTTGTTACAATCAACATACGTTAATTAACTTTATATGATGCAGGACTTCTCGTTTTGGACTTAGACCATCTTCAGACAGTAGTGAGTATGAAATGGACAATACGTAAATGTAAGTAAAACCATAGAAAATGTCTATCCTTTAAAGCCATATATATATATATATATATATATATATGTTTTCTCAACACATAATGCATCTTTGCAATACCCTAAACTCTTTACAAGCTTAACCTATTTCGGATTCTTAAACCTTGTAGTCCATATGTTGTACATGTACAAATATAGGAAATTATCCTATACAACTATATCATGCCCGACTTCTTTGTGTCCAATTCAATAATTATCTACAAACCTCTGTTAACCTAATCAAAAAAGGGTCCTCTCTCATGTCATGTGCTTTTCATACATACAAAACATATTCCCTTCCAAATAAATGCAACTCTGCTCCAACTTC
This sequence comes from Hibiscus tridactylites, assembly GCA_958450335.1. NCBI lineage: Eukaryota > Viridiplantae > Streptophyta > Magnoliopsida > Malvales > Malvaceae > Hibiscus > Hibiscus tridactylites. The sequence continues at coordinate 79,206,434 of OY288273.1, forward strand.
AATCTGTTCATAACCACAACATATATCGCAAAGATACGAACGTTAGCTCAAATGTTTAAAGGACAGTTAACGGTTAAGGAACAACACACATAGCAGTAACTCCCTCACCATTGATGCCGACAAATGCTAACACGGCTGACATATTGTCGTGACTGAAGCTGAGCAACATGTGCTTTCGTTTCAACTACAATTTCCCGCCTCCTTTTATTCTTATCATGATTCACAAGATCATACAAAATATGCATTCTGTCTCATACTCCGACCGTCTAGCAACACAAGTGTTAATAGATGCATTAGTTAGGATTATATAATTCTTTCAATGGAACAGTTATTAACATGTATGCAGACAACGACAGAACGTACCACTTATTCAGCACGTTTCGTGTGCCATAATAGCATCCACTGAATGCAATAAACCGCACAATCATATAGATTCAAGGAAATACTACTTTAAACATAAAATTATTAAGAAACGTATCAAATTCTAGAAAAAAAAAACATTTTAACTTTTTCAACTACAATATACTCATTGCCTTGACTTCTGCATTTAGCCACCATCACTGGGGGGATCAGAAATTGTATTTGATGGTGAGCCAAAAACATATACAAACTTCTCATCGAACAAACACTCACCTAGCTTCTTAAGCTAGATGAACAGACACACATATTTTTTTAAATACTGACTAACATAAGTAAAGATTGGTAAATTGTTATAAGTTTACGATTATTACCAACTTCTGTGTTACACCCACTCTTGAAGCATTTCCTCGCGTTGTGGGCAAGCTGTCCAGTATCTTCGCCTCCCCCGATCAATATCCAGAACGCACATGTACCAATGAGTATTATTTTCATTTACAGGGATAAAGAGCTGCCATCAATTATTTCAGTAATTAAACTCCACATAAGCATACCCCATATAATATATCTACGTAATACATTGCAAAGTTTTTAAATGTTTCCTCGTTCTTCATACCAAATTGCAGTCGCTAAGTCTACCATACAGTCCATAACTCTTACGCCAATACGAAGCAAGCTGTGAACCATCCAATTTCCCTCGTTGAAGTTGATCATACAAGACAAGCATTATTATTCTCAATGTTTCACAAACGCACAAGTCATTTGTTATTCAACACTAACATGAAAACAAATTTTACGTACACTCAATGAGTAAGGTCTGTACCCTCTCCTTGCTTTACATTTTATCCTACTATCTTCATCAACAATCGACCAACCAACAACATCAATGACCTAAATGTTTTCAATAACATAAATCAATTGTCATTATACATTGCCTTAAAAATGACTTGATTTATTAGTACAAAATGGGTTCTTTACTGACCCTTGAACCAACCCAGCAATTTGGTCGTAACGTATCAGCGTTAAATACAGTCAAATAAAGGTAACAAAAATCTACCAGGATTTTCCTGTACATACACATAAAAATTGCAAGTTAAATTGAAACGAACTACATTCTATCAACCATATGGATTGCTTACCCTTCTGTCAATGATGTATTCCAGATACAGTCACATGTTGCTTTCGCTGACGGCCCAACTCCATCATCTATTTCAACATCTGCAACACTTCAACATTTGTTCCTCGCTATTGAATAACATTAAAGCATGCAATATTTAATAAGTTCTAATGTACTACAACTTCTACCCAATTCATATATAATCTTAAACGTACGTTATTTAACAAGCGTTTATTAAAATATAGTACAAATGATTAACGTTCTAAACGAACGTAACCCAAATCATCCATCCATTTAAAAACCAAACTAAAGCATTCAATTCATATTACAAATAACTGAAGTTCAAGTTATTTTCATGTGCCTACTAAAACCAATCGAGGCTCGAAATCGCCCTTGTGTGCAAACGCGCACTTATTTCATATTTCTCATTTTCACCCCTACTCGACTCGCTTTCCCACTAACCTTTGACTTTGCTTTGACAATTGGGTTTCCCTACAAGTTGACCGCAAATATATCAACAACAACTACCTCGTACACTCAATTAATGCAACGTTAATCACAACTCTTAAATTTATACTCATCGTACCTTTTTCTTTCTCTGCGCCAAAGTTGCGATGTCTTCTTTAACCAACATCAGATCCTCTATCATCAACGAGTTAAGGTCACTACTACGACCATCATTCTCCTGAGCCTCTTGTACTTCATATTTGTCCGGTATTGCTTCGTCTGCGTCAAGACATATTCTAAATTTTGCATCAGCTTTGCGCAAAGCCTTCCTCATATACATCATATCCACACACAAACCATCAACCTTCTCCACAACATTCTTAGAGTCTTCCTTCAAAGTCTTCAAAGTTTCTTCTATTTTATTTTCCTTCTCAACGCAAGCTTGGAGACTCTCTTTTATTTCCCCAAACTCTGAAATTACCTTCTACAACATCTCCATTATAACATCATTACTACCATTGTTGTTTCCACCGTCTTCTCCTTCCGCGCACCATTCATCATTAGAAGTAAATACCTACAAACATTACTAATTAATTTATTTCATGTCATTACAACCCTAAACCCAATACAATACAAACTTGTTTTTCACACTTACTTTCAATTTTTTGTCAGGTCGCTCTTCCTTTAGGCGGCCAACAATCATGCTGACATCCTTTTGCCCCCACGCATGTATGCGATCGCGCCCATCAGCAGACGCTGACGCTCTACTTGCCACTCCATTTCAGTAATCGAATAGCCTCACCTACATTTAACAATAATAAAAACATACGATTACTATAAAGGTAAATCTTTCCTCAATCAACTATTACGTTCAAACAATACTCAATCTTAATAATACATTACCTCTAGGATAGGAATGCAACCCGTCATATACGCCAACCCATCTCGAGCTTTAACTTTGGCATCAAGTAACTTATCGTACGCATATTTACACCAATTTAACTTCCCTCTCAAACTGGATTTGCACAACAACTTGAAATGTTTCATGGAAGGCACAAGGTTGACATTCGGACTTAGGAACAAACCAACAACATACAACAGTACACGCGCTTTCAACTCATCAACCTCAAAAGCTCCACTTAGTATCTCCTCTAAAAGTTCTTTATATGCAATCTTCGTGCTGACTTTGTACTTCTTTGCTAGTTTCTTTCCACTTACATTTCGCGTTGCCACTATCTAAACCTTCGTTCTTTAAACCCAAAATTGCTTCAACATCTTTTACCAAAACATATATCTTGTGCCCACTAAATTTCATCATGGACGTTTCAAGATCAAACTTCTCCGCTAACTCCCGACAAAGGTCCCGCTTAATTTCTCGCGAAATCATTTCCCTTAAAGCTCCTAACCCGATGTCGTTAAGAACATCATCAATTTTCATCTTCTCCATCTCTTTAAACAAACTTGATACCTTTTTCATATTGCACCTCGATAAAAACTCCTACAACATTTAATACAACAAATTTTCTCGTTATGTTACGCTTAAATATATCCAGCACATGATTTAACTATAACCACTTTTAGTAAAAATAAATATAAACATCCACTTGCCTTTTTAACTTCTCTCTTTTCCACTAATTTCTTCGACTTCCCTTTCCTATTTCTTTCCATTTCAGATTCTTTCAGCTCCTTGTACCTATCCACGTAAGGCTTTTTTTCTTCATCAGTCATCTCCGACCATCTCTTCCCTAGTGTTTTCTTCGCATGTACAATTCACACACTTATTAAATTTGAATAACATGAACACATTACAAACTAATACCAAAAAATAATAACAATTTTGTCATCTTACTTACAGTATTGTTCATTTTCTTTTTACCACCCTTAAGTCTTCTACATTCACTGAAACTGTACAAAATTCATTTCGTTGTTAGAGTACAAATTAAATTATACTTATTAACTTAGAATTTGAACAATGTCACCATCATTCAACTATAACTTATTAGAACAACATATATGCTGACAATTTTCTTCTTGTAGCTCGTCCACCATTTACCTCAACTTCACAAACTTTCTCCATTGCTACCAACTTCAATCTGTAAATTTATATTAAGGTTATGTACGTAACGACCAAACTTATACCATTAACAAGGGAGGCAAACTTGTGGCTACGAAATGAGATAGGTGAAAGCCAACTCCAAAGACAAATAAAGAATACAAACCTCAACCAACTCAAAGCCACCCACTTACATACTTCTAGCAATTTGAAATTGATAAAGCTAACCACACAATAACCAACTCAACTACACTGAAACTCAAAATAATTGATACTAAAAGTCCAAGAAACATATCTAATAAACAAAAAACAATATATTTTTCCCTGTTTTATATGTGTGTCGAGAAGTACTTCAAATCCCAACCGAAAAATTCCATAAAATTCTATAAATACAGAATGAAAAACCCAAATCGTTCATGATGCCACAAAACCTTAAAAACACAGAATACTCGGAAAATTCCTTACTTACATGATAAATGGAAACATTTTTCTCCGAATACAGTATTTGTGTAAGAACACACAATTTTCTCACCTCTAGCAAGCTTTGTGCGTTTAGGATGCCGTTTAGGAAGGAAAGCTTCGCGTTTTGGATGACAAATGAATTTTTTTCCTATTTTCCCGCTTTAATATGTGTTTTATTCAATCCAAATTTTGTGTAACCGGTTAACCAAGTCACCCGCCCTTTTTTTCTTTAATTACAACGGTTATTATTATTTCAACTCCAATCGACTCCATCCAACGGTTTATATTAGTCCGCCGTTTTTTAATTGTTTATTAAGTCGTTGGTAATTAAAATTTTTCCCGTAAAAAAGGCAATAAAAAGGGACAAGATTTTTGTTTGCATGTGTCAATAAAAAGTGGATAGTTATTTGAAAGTTAAAGTTAGATAAATAGATCTTATTTGATGGGCCATGAATGACGTGGTGAGCCAGATTCATCTAATAATTTCTCGAACTCTACACACATGTATATAATAAGCACACAAATATCACCTGCGAAACCAACCAAATAAAGCAATAAATATTCACACTAAACTCATTTCCACTAATAAAATGGATCGAGTCCAAGAAGAAAAATATAAACAAGGATACAAGAAAGATATATAAACTGAAACAAGTTCGTCACAACAAGTGTAGGAAGTGAATTGCTTTGTACAATTTGAACCACTCTCTCTCTCTAACACACACAGATCAAACAAATTTGTTAAGGGTTTCCAACAACACACATTTTACCCTCAATTAGTGTTGTCCACCGAAATCTGAACTCGATAAGATGTCAGTTTTCACTGCCAATTTTAAAAGCTGGTGAGATGCTATCCCGAGCTTCTACTGTTGATGCTGGTTCTTTCTTGTCCGAACCAAAAAATGAGCAATTTTGGAAAGCATCCAGACTACTGGCTATTAGACGGTTCAAACCCCCAAGGCTATCACCCAAAATTAAATCTTCATTGTGGTACTTACAAGATGGTATATCGAGATCTAGTGGTCCTAGAGAGTCAGGCTGTGATGCCGTGAACAAGAAAGATGGTCAGTTGTATAAAGAACTTACGACTTTGCAAACACTTGTTTTGCAGGTTAATGCAAATGAAATGCTCAGAAGAGGTAACATACCCAATAAATGTCAGTCAGCCCGTTGAAATTGTTTTCGGTAGTATCCATGATGTGTGGATCAGATGGACACTCATCTGGGAGGTCTTCACAAGCAGAATTTTCCATTGGCTCCTCTGGATCAGGTGACACCTGTGAGAGCAGTAAGATATGGTTTCAGATGACTGTTCTGACACTTAGACAACCAAACTGCCAGAACAGGAAGTAAGACACACCTTGGTATGGGTGCCCGATTCCGCTAAGTTTGGTCTTGCAATCTCTTTGCAGACTGCTCGCGAAGTAGCGTCGGAGAATCTAGGAACATCTGCAATAGGAATAGGATTCTTTTGAAACGAGAAGGCATCACATGTTTCTTCAGCATCCCAGATAGAGGATGTAAGGGATGCTAATGATGGAACTTCCATCTTGTTCTGATGCATAGATATATGAGCAGCAATAGCTGCGTCAAATGAATCACAGCTGAACGGAATCTGCTGAAGACAATGCAAGCTTTCCGTAACATCATGATCAACACCATTACCATCCAAGTCATCAGGCACTTCTGCAAGAAGATCTCCAACGCTTATGTTTGTAAGGCTGTCAGCCCACTCTCCAGCAGATAACGCAGCAGTACTATTTTTCAATCTCTGATCCTCCTAAGAAAAGAAAAGAACTGAAATTTCAGGAATATAGGGGGAATCAACATGAAAACTATCCATATTAATAATAGATCTTGGATGTAAAAAGTAGTCACGGCCTATTCTTTAAAGCAAATCTGGAATGTTGCTTGAATGGGGAAGTCCGAGCAACATATTACGTCACCTATCTAGGCCATAGGGAAAGAGATTTACATGGACTCTGTCCTCCTAATAGCAGAATTCAGAAGAGATGATCTAGCAGATAACTAGTCAGTCATTTGCAGCAGATTACTTTTTGAAGCTCAAGATAATGAATAAAATTGATTGATAGGTCTAAATTAAGGCTATCAGAGTTAGATAAACACAAACAGCATGGCTTTGGGAAAGAACAAGTTGGACAGTTTTAAATCATAATTGCCAGCTAACTCTCAAACAGATTCGAAATCTTTGAGAGAGGGATGGACACTTACTCCATCTTCCAACCATCGCATAATGGCAATATTGCAAGCCTCACTTCTATTTGATGAAGAATTTCTAGCAGGAATAGAGGAACCCCCAAGATTATCTTTAAGACCGGTGGTACGGTATTTGCCCATCACGTTGGGAAAATCAGTTAGAGGAGGTTCAAGAGCATTATTTTCTTTCTGTAACGTCGGGTGAGTCTTGCATGGATCATCAAGTTTCTTAGATAGATCACTGTTAGTTGAGACAGATACTTGTGCTTCTTCCACAACACGGCGGTTCATACTTTCAACATTCACATTATGCACACTGGGAAGGTAGGTTGAGGAAACAGGTGCTTGCCACGTCAAAGGTTCAACTTCAGCATCAGAAACCCAACCATACCTTCAAATAAAGCTTATTTCAGTAATCATTCAAATCTAACACGGAAGATGGCTATGAGGCCAAAATAATTTAGGAACTACCTTAGGCGAAATACTTGGGGGCTCCCAATCATTGCATATACATCTGCAGCACTGACAATGGCTGCTTGAGTCCATCTCTGGTACGCCTTAAGGTTTTCTCTTTGAACACCATAAGGGAAAAGCATAAGCTCTCCTGAGGCTACACTTGAGTTTCCCCATTTTCGATTCAGATGCTCCAATACGGATGATATCTTCTTTCGAATACTAAGAGTGAGTTCCAAGTAGGGATTGTGTTTATCCTGACAAGAGATGAAGACAAATTATTTCCTTAATACTTCGCAACTGATAATACTTGGTGGTACATCAAAATCATCAAAATAATTTCCTTTAGGCGCTCACCATTTCCAAGGCTTTTCTAGTATTGTCATCAATTGGAAAGAGTTGGAGCTTCAGTTTCAGAGCAGCATGTGTGTTGCTCTCAGAAAAAGGATTTTGAGAGAGAGCAGGCAAAGGAAGTTGATTATTTCCAACTGAGTCAGGAATCTTATGCCCTGGAGCTGGAGCTGGCGCTGGAGTGACAAAAAAAAAGCGTTGAAAAATTTTCTCGTGTTCATGGTAATTTCAATTCAAGGAAATAATTGACAAATTGATCAAGTTCAATGTTACCTGGTGTTTCTTGTTCATGCTCAACTTCTTTATCATTAATAGTTTTCTCCAAATGCTCAGCAGCATCGGCAACCAAAGAAACACCAGCAATTGCAGCCTTTTCCCATTTTTTATATGCAGCTGATGAAGCAACTGCCAAGCATTGTATAGTCATACTGTTTGCCATAATTTTAATGGAAACCAAGAAAATTGAACTGAGGGAATTCCCGTACTAAACCTTAAAACTTTAGGTGCTAATAATACTAAGCAAGAACAATAAGAAACTGTAAAATGAAGCTAGACATGGCATCAGCAACAATGTTTAGTAATATGAAAGTAGAAAGATGAAAAGTAAATAACGAATGTCTATAACATCACATGAGCAATACATAAAAGTAAATAAAAAGTGGAAAACTTATGGTGCCGCAATAATCGGGAGATAGCTGTTAGAGAATTTATTTGGATGGTAGTACCTGATTTCGATCGATGCCTTGCAGGCTTCATGGTATTTGACTCCCCTTTGCTATTGCTACGATTAGCACCTACATTGCTATTACGCTTAAAGGAAACTTTTGCAGGTCCTAATTTTTGAATGTTTTGACTCTCTACAAGAACCAGCTTGACAGTACGAGCATCATGTCCAGAAGCCCTACTCTGATTTGTAAAAGTGTTGGGAGATGTAGGTGAAATATTCTCTCCATGAGATGGTCGTTTTCTTACATTCTTCTTCCGGTCTTTCAAGAGTTGATGCTCCTTCATTGAGGCAAACCACCAGTCAGTCCAACACAAGCATAAAGTATCATGTTAAGGGGGGAAGCAAACAAGCAGTATACAAGATTCATTTGACTAACCAAAGCTTCAATAAAAACTTTAAATCTTCGAGGTTTCAAACGAAGTTTTGAGGCTTTGCAGCTATACTTTTCTAATAGAGACCACCTGTAAAAGAATACACCCAAATTTGAATGAAACAAAAAATATAATGGGTCAAGTCTCTGTTAATGTATCATTGTCGCTGCATGATACCTTACAAAATTTAAAATTCTAACTGTCATGGTTAAAAATGGGAACATAAAGGAAAAGCTTTTGTCATTTGAAGAGACACCTCAGCTCAATAAATTTGCTATAAACCGATATACCGATGCCTTGTGATTGACTTAAAACTTATACTATTTACCAATGCTCTAAGAATGCATCCTTCAAATTATATAATATATTTATTTAAATACGTTTTAAGAAAAAGAAGTTCCCAGCTTTACCAGCGTAGCATTGCTGCATTAGTATCTTTAGAGTTTTTGGCATCCAAACATAGTCCAGGACCCAGAAGCTTGTTCATACGCCTAACAAGACGATAGTAATAATGTCGGACCTACAATTTTCAAAATGAAGAAGAAAATCAAACATTGATAAGGGGATGTAATTTGACTTATATTGATAATGAAACAATCACAATAAAATGTAGTAGCAACCTGATCCTTGTTTTTACTTTGCACGCGACATGTAATCTTCTCAAAGTTCTGAAGGTAATGCAAATGTCAGGAAATATTATAAACAAAAATAAATAAAAGCCAAATGACAAGTAAGATTGGCTTGCCTTCCCAACTTGTCGTAATGCAGTGAAGAAACTCTCTTCCTCTTCACGTGTCCAAGCAGCCCACTGCCTAGTTGGCTTTCTAGCTAGCATTAGGCATTCAATTCATACATTCGAACAAAAATTAAACGCAAAATCAGTATTTTCGTAGATAGAAATGGTGCGTGGACTGAGTTGCGGAAAATCATTATACGGAATACAAGTGCATCAACTTACTAGGTTTCTCTAGCACAGAATTATTCGAGGTGGACAATGCTACATTGGGATCTCCAATCTGAATACGAATATTTTCTTGATTATTTTGTGCCCCAGAGGCTAAAGATACCTGTGACTCTGTCTGCATGTTGATAGCATCACAAGAAAACTAATGGCTCATCCCCTTCGAATTTGTATACAATCAATCAAGAAGACCTATTTATCAGAAGGAAAATAAGTTTAAAATCAAATAGAAAACTGGGAAAGGCAACTACTAAAGGAGCACGAACGAAAATATACTCATAACAAACAAACAGAAAGCAAACATGAAAGTTTATGCACACCCCTTCCTCATGAAAATAGTGAAAATGATTCATTCCCCTCTTTGGCTCTCAAGTCTCAACAAATAGAATAGATTTTTATTGGAAGAAACAATCATGAATTTTGTGGCCAAACTGCATTTCAATTATAGCATAGTTCATGGTTTGCTGAAAATCACATCAAACAGAACATTAAACAATGTCTTCGTATTGATGAATGGTAAAAATTTCACATGCTACTAGCAAAGGCACAATCCATTAATCATATTTGAAGACCTAAACATGTCTCCTCTTAGGATCAGAAACCAGTACAGTGGTTAGAAAAGAACTCCAAACATGTAACCAAGTGAACGCTATGCACCCTTGGTATCCCTCAATGTAACTATCAGAATTGATGGGTTTAATATATAAAGAAAATGATATTCATCTTTTCTTTTTTTCAGTTCCACTTCAATAAACACAAATCTAAAACGATTTGCATCCAACAAACAACGAAATCAAACAATGCATTTGAATTCATCAAATAATCAATCTTCATATTAAAGAAATTAAGACCATCAAATAACCGCACATTATACATCCTGATAACGTTTGAATTTCCTTGTACAAATAACCGTAAGACCATCAAATGCCATCTCAGAATTTCTCTTCTGATATCCAAATTCACGAAAAAAAAATCAAGCAATACAGCTTTACAAAAGATACAGATTTCAAAAATAAATAAATAAATAAAACCCTATCTAGTTGCTAGGGAATGGGAGAAAGCTAAAAGCATCAAAATCTCGAGCTTAATTTGTTTCAAGTGCATGAGATCCCATAGAACACAAAAGAAATGGACTAAAAGCCAACTGTAGGACAATTTGATCAAATTGAATTCCATTTTCATATCAAAACAAAACGAGCAGAAAAGGGAAAAAACACACTTCAGAGCATTGAATAATTTAAATTCTCTCGCAACCAAACAAAATCTAGGTTTCGAACTACAGTAAGATGATCGGCAAAAGCTTAATAAGACGCCAAAAGAAATTAAAAACAAAGAAAATTAAGAATAATTTGAAGTTAGTTTTAAAAATACCTGAGATAAGGAGAACAGATTTGAAGGAATCAAAGGAGCTGAGATTTGAGCAAAGAAGAAAAGCTATGGAAACCGGAAGAATCTTCCGACAGACGGCTACGGTTAGGGAGATAGGGAATTTTTTTTCTTTAATTTTTATTTTTACTTTGAAGGGAGCAAAAAATAAATTTTTTTGTTTATTTTGGTAATTTGAATGATTAAAGAGTAAAGTAATTTAATAATTTTTTGTATTGGATTTATCATATAATAAGATAACTTTAAACAGATAGTAATATATAATTATTTTTTCTGAAAAGATAATATATAACTATCGAATAATGCAAAAAATAACAATTAAAATAAAAAAGATAAATAACATTAATGAAATATAAAATTGGATAACATAGATAACAATCAATAAAGAATTGAAAAATAAAAGAGAATTTTTATTTTCTTGAAAATCTTAATCACCATATATATTGCCTAAGGTAGGGGCATATGATATGACGTGTTAAAATAAAAGGAAGGTGGAATATTTATTTTATTATTTAATTTTAAATATGTTATTATAATTATAAGATAATATCTATTCAAATTTTTAGCTCTTTAATAATGTACGCGTACCGTATACATATGATGTTCGAACCTGAATATCTTGAATAAAATTCATCATTTTTTACTACTAGAACTACTTCACGGATTTTTATTTTTTTTAAATAGAAAGAAAATAGTTTATTTTTATTTAATTAAAGCAAACATGTGTTCTTCACATCTAAGGGGGTGAAAGGGCATAAATATAATATGCTAAGTGGGTTTCAAAATAAAATGGACCGACTTTATTACATATGTTTTTATAAATATTTGATAATTAGTAAGTTGGGATTATTGTGTGCATTGTATTGTGAGTTTTCTTTTTATTATTAGTTTATTTATGTGCAAAAGTTATTTAACCCAAATTGGCCCTTCTAGTCAAAATAACCAAAGTTTGTTGTTCCGACGCCGTTCGATCAATCCATTTATAACTTTTGAAAACTCCAAATCAAACTCTTTGTTTTTCTTCTTTGACTTAAAAACTAGAATTCAAAGGGATGGGCTGGACCTTGCCCACTTGCATAAAACAATTTAATTACGTTTTCAACACTTTTAAAAATAAGTTTTTTCATACTTCCGCCCCTATGACCAAAGCAATGCAATGCGAGGCTTATTAAAAATAAGTTATCTTTATTGTCAAAAAAATCCACGGCAAAAGAGTTTGGATCTTTCAAGTCTATATGATTCTGCATCCGTGGTTGCTGTCAATCCGGCCCTTTAATCTCATTTCGATGCCTCGGTATTCGTTGTTAAGTTTGCCGTACCTCCGGCACTCTTCTTCTGCCCAAAGTGCTTCGTGCAGCATGTTATCTTTCTCAAAGCCCTCATTGGTTTACAAATTACGATTAATGAAGCTCTTCATTTCTGATAAAAACAAAGGCAAAAGAGTTTGATTAAATCCACGTGTTGGAATAGATTAGGCCTATTCGTGAATGAGTTCGGTCTCTTTATTTACTAGTATATATATAATTATTTGCTATATATATAATTATTTTTTTAATTGACAAAATAATAATTAAACTTAGTCGGGCTGGTCCAATGTCAAAATATTCTTGTTTATGTGTACGTCAAGCGTATGAAGCCGAGTAAGATGCGCGGTGCTTAGATCCATATATTTTTTTAATTTATTAGTGTGATTACAGTATATGTTTATGTTTTTTTTAATTCTTTAACAAAATATGTACCTTGTAAACACAAATATTTGAATCTTGTTCTTCTAGGATAAACATTAATTTTTTTTTACTTAAGCGGCTCTTGAATTCTGGTAATGTGTTTTTACATAACCATGCATGTGGGAAAAGGAAATACTATGAACATTGATGAAGTTGGCATTGGAGTCTAAAAGCAATCACAAAGCCACCATTTTCTGGTTTCTGCATTCTGTAGTGTCGTTAAATTCAGTGTGATTTCGTATCTTGTATGATCTCCAGTAGCTGTTCAGGTTGACAAGGGACGGTTAGAACTCCCATTTGTTGGAATCCATATTCTTCTCTAGCTTCCTCTAATAACCTCAAAAAGGCTGGATTCTTTAGATAGCTTAGCTCCAAGATGAATCGCTTTGGATTTCCACAACCGACTGCCATCACTGCGAAATGGCCTTCCTTCACATCGTCCGGTACTTCATCGACATCGAACTTGGCCGTGTCCGGATCGTAGCCTCTCGATGGTGATTCCGAGAGAACTCTCTTTTGCTTTGTCGTCACGAAACGCCTAAGCATTACAAGCCATGTATGACGTTGTTCCCAGTTATGCATTTTTCTCACAAGACTTGGGGAATGAATTACTGATTTGTGGATCCTGTCATGGATTTATTTATAGTGGGGTGGAAGGTAAGTTGCAGTTTCTGAGAGACATTATGGGCCACTTATCATTTATTGCAAGCTTTGATATTCCATTATATCCATACTTTCCTAGTAAACGGAAACGCGGTATACAAGTATTCTCGTGTTTATTTTGTAAGCCGACCCTGTATAAATAAACTCATTATATAGATGCCAGGTTTTGGAGATGATATCTATGACTGCCGGTGCAATTATGTCGGTACCAAAACACTCGAATCTGCACTATTACCAAAAGTAAATATCTACTGTAGCTTTTCCGGAGGTAGAAATTTAAGTTCATGAATCTGACACATACTCAGTAAGAAATAAGCAGTTATGGAGATGGTGATTCCCATTTCCCAGCTACCAATGCTCTCATCATTTGTAAAAACCCAAGTGGAACAGTGCTGTTATTATGGAATTTTACTGCACTTCCAGAAAGTAAAAGTTAAAAGAAAAAAACCCAGATGGCATTATGTGCAATGTTCAAGTAACTGCTGCTTCATCCTGTCTTCTTCGATATCCCTATAATTGCATTACATGATAATACGTAGAAGAGAAACTTTTCACCGTACTATACGACTGTGTACGGTTCAATATACGTGTTGGGACACAAGTAGATGAGTTTTGCCGAGTATATGTATATGGGAGTGGGTGAGACCTTACGTAAAAACGGTGTCGTTCTGGTTAGCATTAGCAGCCGCCATAAAACCATATGGGTTTCGATATTTTACTAGTACGTTAAAAGCTTTCTGCGCGTCACAGTTGTTTTCAGCCTTATCTTTAGCTAAAAAAAAAACTGCTAAATTTAGTTGCTCTATCTCTTTCGGCCTCCTCCTCCTGAAATCTGCCCGAGTCAGAACTTGATTTGACCTGAGTTTTTTTGACCCGAACCCGATCTGCAACCGACTGTTGTTGATCCGAACCCGAATTTGACCTGTTACTGTAGCAACCGAACCCGATCTGCGTCCGACTGAAAACGACCCGAACCCGAATTGGACCTGTTAATTTGGACTTGAAACCCGACCTGCGTCCGACTGAAAAGAACCCGACCTGCGTCCGACTGAAAAGAACCCGAACCCGAAGCCGACCTGGCAAATAACCGAAATTACCCGACTGAATTGACCCGATATCCGATTTTACCCGACCTGAAATGGACCCGACCTGAAAATGGACCCGACCTGAAATGAACCCGACCTGAAATGGACCCGACCTGAAATGGACCCGACCTGTTTTGAACCCGACTGAAATGGACCCGACCTGCTTTTAAACCCGACATGTTAAGTGACCCGACCTGTTCTTGACCTGAACTGATAAAATACAAGAAATTTGTTTGTAATAATATTAGCTCTCAGATCTTATAGCAAAGACATAATTTATCTCACATAAAATACTTTATTTCAATACAAAAGAGAAATCAATATTGAACATCTGATGGAATTAAAATATTGAATTTCAAAATTACAAGGACTTAATAAGTATTCAAACTCAAAATTTAGGGACAATACATAGTTTATCTAATAATTATACTTATATAGACCTAAATTGTTATTAGACCAAAAAATTGAGGACACATGTGAGTTGTGACATGTTCATCCTTCTTTTAGTTCAACCATGTTTAATTAAATCTAAAGAAACTATACCAAAAGTTAGCACTAAAAAAACAAACTAAAACTTAAATAATCTAAACCATAAACATCTAATTAAGGAAGGGCCTAAAGGGTAATTAACCCATAAATAACAAATTCAACTCAAAACCCCGTCAATTTTCAATCAATTTGGCGCCCCCCTCCCCCCGCCCCCGCCAATTCTTTTATCGAAACCCCCCCCCCCCCAATTTGGCTACAAACTTTCCCCAAAAAATTAAAATATTTTTAATTTTTAACTTTCCCCCTAAACTAAAAACTAAAGTATTTTTAATTTTTAACTTCTCCCCTAATTAAAATTTTAATTTAATGATCATAATTAATAAAATGATTTAAATTTTAAATAATTTATTTTTAATTCATCCATCACAAGTTATTAATTTAATAAAATTTAAGTTATTAACTCCAGAAATAATTCACATTAAATGAGTTAGTACTAAGCATATTGAATTATTTAACAAAATTTAAAATTTAGAAGCATGAAATGAATATTTAAATACAATTTTTTATACATATATATTAAATTGATTATATATGTATATTTAACAGAAATATTATTTAACACTTTAAATTGATTTAAAAAATTAATAGTTAATATTTTACATTTATCAACACTTTAAATTCATCAAATCATAGACCCTAAACCCTAAACTCTAAACTATAATGTATATAAGTATGTATATATCTATCAATGTATGAACTCTAAACCCTTGATGAGTTTTACCTTAAACCTTAAACTCTAAACACTAAACCATAAATCCCAAACCATAATGTATGTAAGTATGTATGTATATACCTATCAATATCTAACGCCTAAACCCTTAATGAAGTTTTCCATAAACCCTACACCCTTAAATCCACAACCTAAACCCCTAAACCATAAACTCTAAACCATAAACCCTAATGCATGTAAGTATCACATAAATTAATAAGATAATGACACATGTCAAGCCCTAAAAGTATCACATCATAAAACTGTAAAAAAAATATATTTAAAAAATATTTAAAATGTTATAAATGTTTATTTATATGGATGTCTATTGGGATCAGAACTCTATTTTTATCTATTAAACGGGAGTTTGATGTATTTAGAGTTCTATATAATAATTACTCATAACAGGAGTTTGATGTATTTAGAGTTTCATATAATAATTACTCATTATGCCTATAAATATAGAGCTCAAAGAAGCATTGCGTACATTTCATATTGAAAATAAATACAAGTATCTCTTATCTATTTTGTTTTTCTTAAGTGGAGTGATTTGCATTTACACAATATGTAAAATGATCTCCCTTTCATTCTTTTTTTCATACCAAGCACACTCAAGATTTGTTTTTTTTTTTTCTTCACTTTTCTTCTCTCTCCTTCATCCTTCCATTTTCCATTCAACCAATCTAAGTATAAATCTTACATTCTAAACCCCAAATTAAACTTATAATTAATTTAACAAGTATGTGTAAAGTTTACATAAACTTGTATTGAAAAAATAGGGTAAAGTTTATAAATGGTTACTAAAATTTGTTCAATTATTTAATTTGATAACCAAACTTTCAATTGCTTCAATGTTATTATTAAACTTTTAGTTTTACTTCAATTTGGCCACTGACTCGTTAACATCCGTTAAAAGAGTGACGTGTCAGTTTAAATATTTTGTATGATCATACATTTAGACCTTCATGTTTTCACATTCAAACAATTTAGTCCTAATTCGAAAAAAATTAAATTCAACCCTCATTAATTTTCTTTTCATAGTAAATTATTGCAAAAAAGACATCCGAAAACAACTAAGAGTTGCAACGCAGCACCAAGCCTTTTTTTTGTTTCAAAAACAGTCATTGTATACTCAGAACCTCAAAGTTCAAACAAACTCAAACTGCCTTCACACAAGTTTCTTCCTCAACTCTGCATCTGAAACACTTTCTTTTCTTTATTATTAAAGTATTGCTTTTTCTACTTGTAAATGTATGTTGATGTTAGCAGAAACGTGTCGGCCTCAAAGAAGAAGCACCTAAGCTTTGGGAAAAAACCTAGCTTTGCTCTTGCCCGCGACCCCCAAAACCAAATATGCCCCCATCTTTGTCGCTCAACTTAGACCAAATTTGAGACTCCAGCGGCGGTCAGCTGCTGGTCTTAAGCAGCTGGCCTCCCCCCCATTTTATCATATCTTTTTTTAGCCTTTTGTCGACCCATTTTTTTTCTTTTTTTTTCTATTGGTTTGTTCCTTTGCTTCCCTTTGGCGTTTTTTTATGGGTTCTATTTGTCCCCAGTTGCCTCGGTTCAAACTTGGGCCTTGCTTTTGCAAGAGGGATGATCGATCTGCTCTGTCGACTCGAAACGAGGAAGAGTGGGTGGAGATATCTAGTGTTTGCCGGTCCTCTTCATCTATGTCTTTATTTTTGTTGGCTTTGTCCTCTATTTTTTGATTTTGCAAGGTTAAGGGATGTTGGTGGCGGTGGTGGCTCTAGCTACTCTTCCTTCTAATATTCTCTTTGCAAGTGGCCTTTGGATCCCGTTGTTGTGTTGGGTTTTCCTTTAAAGAGGTATTTCCATTCGAATGGTGTCTCATCTGCCGTCATGGTCAGCCTGACCCTTGAATTTCTCGACGGTGTCACTAGTACCCGTCGCCAAGCTGCTACCTTTTTGTGGGTGCCGAAGCTCATTTTTTTCACTCTCTTGTTGGCCACTGCAACATGTTTCTCATCTCTCCGCTGGATCGTGTGGCGGCTCTTATCTTTTTTTTCTATGTTCCAAGCTTACCTGGTGCCCTGGTTTGTTATGTTTTTAGATGTTTATTCTTGGCTTTCTATGCCATGGTTGTATGAATCTTTTCTATCAATTAAAAAATTTCATATTTGATCAAAAATATGTATATTGATGTTTTCTTTCTTTCATTACTATGAAAAATGTATTTAATAATGTAAATAAGAGATCTTTTCTTTATCAGGTGAAGCTTTACAGCTCTATGTGTGTGTTTTCCCCATAATTCTTTTATTTGCAGCTTGGAAACTTGAATCATGTATTTTAGAACTTCCTTCTCTTGATTTCTTTATCTTGGCAGTTTTGTTTAGTGGAGTTGGCTACTTGGTAGTTTAAAAAGAAGCCACTTTAGAGACCCTTTGCATCTGGGCATTTTGGAACTAGACTTTTCTTTTACACTTGTATTGCTTGCAAATGGGTTTTTTTATGCTCAGAATGTGAAAGGGTGTTTTTAGATATTTTAGTTTCTTAGCTTCTCTTCATAAATGTTTCTTCTTTTTCTTTTGTGCAAGGTGTATATGAAAATACTTACCTTGATGAGCAAAATTAGATGAGGAACGAGTTTTAAAACCACTTTGAAAGTCTGGTCTGGACCTAATAATTCCTGTTGATACTAAGATTTCGCTTGACATAATGTCTACATCATGTTCACTGAGGGTTAATGCACTTAATTAATGTACCAGAAAAAATGAGGTCGATATTTGTTTCGGATTTATGATTTTGAGATTAGGGGTTAAGGTTTAAAATTTTAAGAGTTCAGAAATTAAGGTTTAAAATTTTAAGAGTTCAGAGATTAAGGTTTAAGGTTTTAGTTTCATGGTTAAATTATTTTTAATTAAAATATGATCAAATTGAAATAATGTGTAAATAATGAGGGTTAAATTTATCATTTTTTCGAATTAGGACTAAATTGTTTGAATGTGCAAACATGGAGAACTAAATGTATTATTATACACATATTTTAACTGTCACGTCACCCTTTTAACGGGTGTTAACGTGTCAGTAGCCAAATTGAGGTAAAACTAAAAGTTTAATGGTAACATTAAAGCAATTAGAAGTTTAGTTACCAAATAGAATAATTGATCAAACTTTAGTGATCATGTGTGAACTTTATCAAAAAAAAATTATTTAAAAAAACTAAAAATGTAACCCATCTCAACTTTTTATCACCTTATATGAATTCGCATCAATCCTTAGGCCCAAAATTTGGTTCATTTGACCAATTCATTTTATCCCACACTATAAGAATATCGACTTTTAGTGACAAATTGGCAGTGACTAGCAGTAATTTTGTCACAAATATTAAACTTTTGTGACAAATTTTTTGTGCGACACTATTAGCATAAGTAATTGTGATGTATTTTTATTTGGTCACCTATTATATTAATAATTGTGACGATTGCATTTTTCAGAATTAAATTCTCACTATAAGTCTATAACTGTGACAAATTTCATTACCACCAAAATTTTGACACATGATAGTGACGATATATAAAGTGGTCACTATAATTTGATATTTGTTGTGACAATGCAATTGTTTGTCACTTAAAATTTTACTTTTGTTGTGATAAATTTTGTCACCAATAAAAAAATAAACTTAATGACAAGTTATATATTGTCACAATAATAAATTTATTTTTATAATTATAGTAATAATAACCATTATAAAAAAATTAAAGTTACCGTAAAGGCATAAACTAGTTTATCAAAAGGTAAAATAATTCTATTAGCCTCTACACTATGTGTAAATTGTTGTTTTAGTCATTCTATTTTGATCAATTTTAGTCCCTATATTTTTGAAATTTTAAAACTTCAATCCTAATCCAAACAGGACAACGACAATATGATTAAATTACAATGACTAAAAATGATTGAACAAAAGAATAAAAATACAAAGTTTTACTTAACATATTTAAATGGGTAATCTTCACTAGTGGTCCCTTTCATTTATGGTGTGTTTTATTTTGGTCACCAGAATTCAAAAAAGATTATTCTGGTCACTTACGTTTAAAATCGTTTCTATTTTGGTCCCTTAGCCGTTAGTCTCCGTTACTTTAAAAAATTAGTTTCTAATTTACCCCCCAAACTTTCAAAATTTTATTTTTCATCATCTTCCCCAAAAATTATAAAACTAAAACCCCATAAAATTAAATTAATGGCTATAACCCACCACTACAACCCATACCCCCAAGATTAAAAGCATCAACTTTTATTACAAATGGCTCCAACACTGCATATTTATATCAAGGGGAATGTGATTGAATCATAAAATTATTACTCTTATCGTTAAATTTGGAAAGCTCCAGTTTTGCCTTTGTGGGCTGTGAGTACCATCTAAAACTTATTTCTTCTTCTATTC
Source organism: Hibiscus tridactylites (assembly GCA_958450335.1). NCBI lineage: Eukaryota > Viridiplantae > Streptophyta > Magnoliopsida > Malvales > Malvaceae > Hibiscus > Hibiscus tridactylites. Next base: position 79,226,474 of record OY288273.1, read on the forward strand.
ATAGCTTGCCCTAACCCTTGGTTTAATTCTTTCAATCTGCAGATGTGCGCCTTGATATTTGTGGGAGCCAATGGCCAGACCTACTTCAACACGGTTGTACTAGTTTCTTGTGTGCAAAACCTCCTCAAGAGCAGGGGTCATGTGGTTGGAATTCTCAAGGGATTTATTGCTTTGAGCGGTGCAGTTTTGACTCAGATATACACATCAATTGCATGGGAATTATTAGCATGCATGGAACCATATAAAAATTCCCTAACAAGCAGTAAATCCCTCCTTGTTATTCGAGAAATCGCTCAATACATTTTCTTTCATTAAATTCTCATCTGGTTCCAAAGTTGCACCATTAACCACCCTTCCACCAACCCAAGAGCAAACATGACCTTCTACATTCCCAACCTGCTCTGGCTTACTGATTACCAGAGAAGATCTGAAGCTTCTGACAGAAGAAAAACTCTCTGAACCAACATTCTTATCGAGACTATCAATAGGAGTAACATTCTTAACGTCGCAATCATCCATCTCATGAGGAGACCATACATCTCCGCTAAATTCTCTTAACTTAACTGTAAAACATGTACTATTACATGACAGTGAAACACTTTCCTCAATGAAGTTAATGGAGTCTGTTAGGATTTTTGCCCTTTTAACTGAAAAATCCATTACAAATGGCTATTTTTCAGCATCTTATTTGACGCTTTTAATTTTGGGGAATGGGTTGTATTGGTGGGTTATAGCCATTGATTTAATTTTATGGGGTTTTAGTTTTATAATTTTTGGGGATGATGGTGAAAAATAAAATTTTGAAAGTTTGGGGGTTAAATTAGAAACTAATTTTTTAAAGTAACAGAGACTAACGGCTAAGGGACCAAAATAGAAACGATTCTAAACGTAAGTGACCAGAATAATCTTTTTTGAATTATGTTGACCAAAATAGAACACACCATAAACGAAAGGGACCACTGGTGAAGATTACCCTATTTAAATACTATCATTCATGTCAAAATCGAAATTTCAAAATTTAAAAAGTACATATTTTTTTGAATAGAAAATACATAAACTTAAAGTGAACAAATTAAAGTAAAACGACTAATATGTAATCTTGACATAATATGTGATAGCAAAATTTTACCTTGTGAAAAATTTTACACTTGATATTTTTTTAACTTTTCTTATGGAGGTAAACTTTGTATTGTCAGTATAGTAAATAATTATCACATAAAGGATAATTATATCAATAATTTGAATTTAATTAAATTAATTTATGTAATTAATTTAAGGGTAAACTACTGCGGTGGTCACTTATGTTTTCTCCCAGTACAGAGTTGGTCACCGATTTTGAAAAACGACCAGTAAGGTCACTTACGTTTTCGGGACGCAAACTTTTGGTCACCCAACCATTTGATGCCGTTAAATTTTTACGAATTTCTGATCTGACAGTTAAAAAAAGCCCTAAATTTTCAAAATTCACAAAATAACCCCCATATTCAAAACCCCCAACTCACCAAAACTTAAATCGTGATTTAAGTCGATTCCGTCGCCTATTGTAACGTTGCCGCCCACCACATCCGTTGCCGGACCATCATGATCGTTTACCCTACCACGCCGCTGCCAAAAATTGATCGGAGTCGTGCAAAATGTCGAACGAAGGTTGAAATATTTGAAAATTTCAATCGATCGATTTGCAACAAGCGACGATTGAACGACGAAGATTGGTGCATGGGTGTTTGGGAGAAGGGAGGACGCCTCATTCCGTCGCCGAAATCGTGGCCAACGATGGCAAGAGTGACCAGATTGAGGGATTTAGGAATTTATGAATTTGGGGGTTTTCTAAAATTTTGGGAATTTTGGAGCCATTGCAGTAGATTACCCTTATTTTTTCAATTGCCAAATCAGAGAAAACCGTTAAAGTTTAACGGCATTTAACGGTTGGTGACCAAAAGTTTACGCCCCGAAAACGTAAGTGACCTTACTGGTCATTTTTCAAAATCGGTGACCAACTCTGTACTAAAGGGAAACATAAGTGACCACCGCAGTAGTTTACCCTTAATTTAAATATAATATTTAATATTTTAGGTGTAAATCTTAATATTTATATGTTTATATTTTAAAACCAACTCAATTATTTTTATATATTTTCTTCAACAAACGCATTTCGTATAGGAAACCATATAAAAATTAATTAAATTATTATTATATTAATTATTGTTATAATTAATACATACTTTTAAAATAAATAAAATTAATTTCAATTAGAATTTAACCTAAATAATATTTTACTTTCAAAATAATATTAAATTTCTTGCATAGCCTAGTTGATAGACATTGGACTCTCCCCCTAAAGGTTCCAGGTCCGATCCCCCACGAAACCATGCACATTGTATTTATTTATTAAAAATTGATATATGAATATGCCGCATCATCTATAATTAACCCCTTCGCCATGAGCTAGCAGCCGAGCTACCTTGGTGTAGGTGACCTTCTCCTAGGCTCATGTGAGCCCTAGGTGTACGGGCCATTGGGGCCAAGTGGATGACCTTTTAGGGACCAGTTTGAGGGCAAAGGGCCTCATATCACGCTCGTTCGCTATGCCCCCACGGGAGAGAGATATTCAGTGTGCGTATCTTGACGAATCATGAGACGACGCTATCGAGATAAGTCCTTGGATAATGGACACGCGATGAAGGCTGACTTGTCTGGGATGTGTCCGAGCGTGAATAAGATGATTGCAACTAAAAAATATAATTATTTTATTATTATTGAAAGTGACAATGTATTTTAGACACTATTTCAATATGTATTTGTGATAAAATGTTTGTCACTAATAAGAATAACATTAATGTCTAAATTTTAGTCATTGTTATTAATCTTTTGTGTCAAAAAATATAGTCATAAAAAATATAACTTATTGTGAGAAAATGCATAAAAGTTGTCACTAATATAATAATGACGGAGTTATTAATGACGACATGTGACGACTTAGAAAAATAATCACTGTAAATTTCAGTGACTAAATTTAATACTTTTAGTGACTATATTTGATGTCATTAAAAATCTATTTTCTTGTAGCGTCACTTTTTATTTTTCAACAAAAATTGAACTCTCACAAATAAAATTTCTCTCTTCTCCATTACCTGCATTCATTGCTCTCGAAAGTGGGAACCCCTTTTAGCTTCTTCCATAATAAGAATCCTTTTACCCTCACTTTTATAGTTATTTTTAGTTCTTTATGTCTTCTGTCAGGAATATAATCAAACAAATAGAGATGATAATTTTTAGTGCCAAGCTTGTACTAATTATGCCCACTAACTTCTCTTCATATCCAGTACTCACTTTTATTAACATCTCAATTGTCCCAAACCTCAATTCATTTTTAACCCGTAATATATATACACACACTTACAAAACAATTTCAATTTCAACATAGCATATCATAATCACATATTGGAAAGCAAACAACATCACAAGCAAACAACATACCAACTGACTATACTTGTCTAATATGATTTACCGTACGATTTGGGTAATAATTCCCCAGTTCATTAGCCTTTTTTTGATCCTGTAATTTCTCTAATCATTTGTGTATAATCCAAATTATTGCACGATCCAAATACTAATTCTCTAGTTTATTAGCCTTTCCTTTTCGACATCGTAATTATTTTAATTTGTTTTTGTCTAGAAATGAACGCATACATCTATTACAATTACAATCTATAACTATAATTAATCTCATATAATTCAAATTTCACGTGTAACCCTAATTACCACATTTAGGACTTTTCAATACTAACTAATTTAACATTGAAATTAAGCATAATAAATCATGAAATTTCATAACTCCCTAAATTCAATCTTAAACCTTAAAGAATGGAATTTAGGATCTTAGAGTACTATTCTGATAGAAGATCTATTTATGGTTAGAATTAAATTTTGATGGCTAAATTAGACTTTTAAAGAGAAGTTAGAGCTTCCTTCAAGCATTTAACCATGGTGGATAAAAAAATTAAAGAAGACGAATTCTCTCTCTTCCCTTCTTGCCGTGGAGTTTACCTCAGTTTTCTTTTACTTACCAATGATTTATTTTGAGCTAAATTATGAAATGTTGGCATTTATTAGGCTTACTCATCGAAATCCACTAATTTAATTAGTGGTCTAATTAAGACTTTAATCCTTCCTCTTTTCTACTCTTTTTATTCATCATTCAAGTCTTAATTCAACCATTAGTCCTTTAAGTTTATATTTATTTCTCTCATGATAACATATGTTTCACTTTTAGCACCCAAACTTTCATTCTTTACAATTAAGTGAATATACACTTCTAATACTCTTACAATTTAGCCCTCTTTTAACTCATCACCATTTAATACTAAGACTTAGAATTTCTCATACAATATTTCAATCATTATAAGTCTAAAAAACTCTAGATCAATTTTCGAGGTGTTATAGGCTAGGTTCGACTCGACTTGAAATATGGATGTTAAATTGTATTTAAGTCCATCAATATTCATAATGCTAAACCTAACTCATTTTTAATATATATATATATAGTATTTGGTAATTTAATATAATATTTATTGAAATTTTAAACACCAAACACTTGGAAGAGTTGATTACATTCGAAATTGACTATACTTGTCAATTTCGAATAAGGTATTCGAATCTAACTCTGGATTACAAAATAATGAATTTGCTTGTTTTTAAAGATATTTAAATTTTGAATTCAATCAAATATTTGACGAATAATAATATTTAATTTAAGTTCTGATGGTAGTACTTGAGTAATTTACAAATAAAAAACTTATAAGTTTTTGACAAATTTATGAGTTCAAATAATTTAAAATTATAGATATTTAATTCATTGACATACTTATTTAAAACGCATGAACTAACACAAAATTGTTGCAACAAGAGTTGTTACTCAATAGAAGAAGTCCTAACAAACTTAATGTTTTTTAGGTGAAATACAATCATTAGTCGTCAGTTACATATTTAGTACAAATTTTTTTAACTTGGTCAATTTTAATTGTACTTTTTAATTTAAATTTTCAATTTTGACCTAAATGGTACATGGCTAATATAACTAAATTATAAAGACTTTAAATGATCAAATTAGATAATAGAAACCAAATTTGTGAAGTAAGCAAACTATATGGAGTAATAATAGGACTTAATAGATTTAACAATTATCATTTAATCAAGAAATTTCAAAATCTATAAAGTAAAATTACTATAAAAAATCAATTAAGCTATAATGACTACATCCATTAATTTTTTAATCATCAATGATGGTTTTATTAAGAAGAAAATCATACAGATATTATCGTGAGTCTCATTAAAAGCCTACATAACCCTAAATGGAGGAAAATAGTACTTTGCGATAATTGTAGAACCCAAACGTGCAGGACCAAACACAAGAAAGCATTGTTTCCCACGCACTATAGTTCACGTCTAACAACCAGGCTCCAAAAGCCCTTCAAATCAAAGGAACAAGTATTGCACGACCCCCTGCACCAACTGGATTTGTTCCGAACTAACATCAACACATCGACCAATCCCTCGCCATCAATGAAACTAACGAACGTCTACATACCTCTAGCATTACCTGAGCAGCCACACCTTTCTTCAACCACTTTGACCACATTAAAATTGCCCCTACCATGCGAAAAAGTGTCTTCTTCCAAACAACTAACATACCCCCGATCGGCCAACAATTGCCACAAACACAAACTCAAATTGATATGTATACCAACCCCGTCTAACCAACGTCTTTGAAAACTCTTATATTTTTGTTTATTGTATTATCATCGTCTCACACTTGTATTACCACAATAGCTTCTGTACAACCTTCTTCTTTGCCAACGAACCAAAACTTCGCACATTACATGACAACATATTCATAACTCCAATTAATCTTTACGACCCCCCCTAATCGAGAAATCTCATAATATCTTTCACAATTACCTTCTCATTTCCTATCGTCGATGCACCTAAGAGCTTACTCAATCCACAGTTGAATGAGCCTCCTTCAATAGCGCATATTGCCTCAACACATAATTTGAATTCACTTTGGCAGCCTTTTGCGTTGATCTCTTATGTCGCCCACCACCCTTCTTACGCAAATGGTGTCGTTATCTCTTGTTCAATAGGCAATACTGAATTTCAGAAGATTTCTGACACAACTTTACCCTTAACAATGTCCTCAACAACGTGGTCTTCTATAGGTTCCACAAGTACTTCGTATCGAAAATCAACGAGCTCAATTTTACTAGCCTCTAAATTTATCGTTGAAAACTTCACAAGACACTCTATCAGTGCCAAGTCATTCAAATCAACCAATCTATCCAACCTGTTTACATTCGACACCGAACGTGGAACCATTCCCACTTCCTCGTCTATAATATGATCACTCAAAATTAGCGCTTTCTCAACCTCACACTCATCCCCCTTGAAACTAATTGAACCTCAGCTGTTGTCCCTGCATTATTGGCGACTCCTGATTATCTGATTGTTATTGTTGTAATAACATATCCTCGAGAATTTGTTGCTCGTCTGTGAACCTACCTTCACCACCATCCACACGCTCGCTCTCCCCATGATTCACATGTTTGTGTACTTTCCGCGTTGGGTAATCAAATTTACTCTCGTTCGATTGCGATATTTCCTCATCATTGCCCCTTCGGATCCGCACGTCCTCTCGCATTTCGAACGCAACTGATGTTCAATCAATGGTTCTACCTAAACCACATGTATTCTAAACGACAATCCATTGACATGTACCTAAACTATCTCATTTATATGTTCTAGTTGTGGCATTTCAATCAATATTTGTCCCATTTCAATCAACATTTCTCGCTAAAGCTACAATTCCAAAAGTGAGTCAACACCATGCTATATAGAGTGGTTCGAGCTTCTCAACTAAGCTCTACATCCACTACCTTAGCTTCCCACTAAGAATTTTCCCAAATTCAATATTGAATTTCCTCCCCTTTTCTAGGCTAAGGAGGCAACCCTTATACACCCAAAGCTTTCTATCCCAAAGCTTAAGCAAACCCTCTTTTACAAAGAGAAAAACAAAGAAAACTAGGAAAACCTCACAAGTTATGATGTTTGCACAATTAAGCTCACTAACCCAATCCTAAAACACTTGAGCAAATATTACAATGAAAGCTCACAAGTGTTGTTTATAAAAAAATGTGGAAATTTGAGCACTAAGACATTTTACAATCAATAGAATGTTGGCTTGTTGATCATTAGTTTTTTCTAGGTTCTTGAAGTCCTTTCTATACTCTCAAATAAGATTCTAGCCGTTGGTGACTGTTGGGGATGAATTGGAGCCGTTGGGAATGATTTCCATGCTGAATTTCCCAATCTGGTGTTGTCGGTACTAGTACGCGGGTACCCGTGTCGGTACGACCCTGTTTCGGGAAATAACTGTTAGAGACTGAAACCCATGGGGGTTTCAAAACCACCATGCTTTTACCGGTACATCAGATGTTGTATCGATACGCGGTTTGGTTTCTGAAAAATGGTTTGCATATTTGTATCGGTACGAATCAAAAGTGTACCGGTACGGGCCTTACAAAATTGACATTTCGGCCATTTAAAAGCTTTTTAAAACATGTTAAAAACTTATGAAACCATTTCAGACATATTTTCAAGTTATTTGGACTATAGTTGATTTTTGCAATATTTTCAAATAAGTCTAATTTTTTTAATTTATTATATCAAAACAAAAATCCTAACAATCTTCCCCTTTTTGATATAATAAAACCAACTTGAAAATTATTTTTTATTCCCCCCTTTTGATAGATTCAAAACAGTTAAAAGCTCACTTTTATTCATTTAAAAATTCAATTATTCAAAATATTCTCCCTTTTTTGTTATATCAAAAAGAATTTTGTAACTTGAAGTTAAAAAATAATGAAGGTAAAAAAATTACAATTAATACTTTTGTTTAAAAGTGGCTCCCCTTACTCAAGCACCAAAAAAAATTTAGTCCAACAATTCATGATTAACTAGTTGAATACAAAAGAAATAAATCAAGATAAACAAAAAAAATCAACTAATTTTACCACTTGAATCAAAGGTAGGATGTTAAGCCTCCTTCTTCAAGTGCTTTTCCTTGTGTGTATAGAGCTTTCTTGGTTCATCAATTGTTGATCAATGCTCCATCACACCTATAAAGGGACAATCAAGTAATTTTTGGTATCCAAATTGCTTTGGATCCAATGGCATTAGTTGCACAAATTTTAGTCCCCTTAAGAATTCATTTTACAATTTCATCCTTTTTATTTGAAGTAATTAGTTCTTTTATAAATCAAATACTTCTAAAACATTTTCCGTTTAAAAATCTAGAGGCACTAGATTATCTTTGATAAAAAAAATTGATTCTCCAAAATTATATTTTCCTTTCAAGCTTCATGGAAATTAAATCTTTTTCTTTCCAAAGATCATCCAACTCATTTTGATGATCCATCTTTTAAAGCAAATTTTGTAAGTTTAAAACATATTGCTCAAAATCTGTTAAGTGTTCAAAAGTACTATTTTATTACCTTTTTACTCATATTATTGTTAGACTTAAGCTCATTTTAGTTGCATTATTAGGCATTCATGCATATTTTCATAATTTCCTTCACAGTTATGCTTGAGTTCATGTTTTGATTAGTTTTGGTGGAAAAGATACTGCTGGAGGCTATTTTGTGTGTGCGAGATTAATGCCCGAGAAAAGCTGGAAGTTGCCGTGGCTACCTAGGAAGGACCTGCCAAACAAGTTGTCGTGCAACCCAATAAGTACATGCCGAACCAGTTGTCGTGGCAACCGTCAACAAGAGATGACGAGGCAAAGTGGTAGCCGAATTGATGAACGGACAAATCTGACTTAATCTGGATAGGTGGCGTGGAGAAAAAAGAGTTGGAAGTCCATGAAGAGGTCAAAAGAAGATTAAATTCCAAGAAAATATGAGGAGTTTTAGTTGGAATAAAATTAAAAGAGATTTAATATTTCTTTTATTTCAATTTAATTCCAACTTAACTTCCCCCTCAAGAAAGACTTTGACCTATCCTTCTCCTATAAATAAGAAGCCAAGCTGCCAACTATAGGGGGAGATCGATTGGAGAGAGTTCGACTAGGGGGTTGTGCGATATCATCTTCTTCTTTATTCTATTCGATTCATGTTTGGGGATTATTCCTTGTATATCTTTTGAGACCCAGCCATGAATTGATGTGAATTGACTTGGGTTATTTTGGGTTTGTGGTTTTGATAAATGATTAGAATTGTTTAGGTTTTGAAGTTGCAATTTTAATTCAAGGTTTATTTATTCTTGGTTTTTAATCTTGTTTGTGAGTGAATTGGGAGAGGATCTTGTGAAACTATCTATTTATCTAATATCGAGAGAGTTAGATTCACAAAACGAATGAGCATGGTCTTTATTCAATCAAATCAATGGTGAAGACTAATCCGGCTTAAGAATAAGTTGCGAATTTCAACGGCTAAAAGGAGTGCAAGATTAGTTGTTGTCCACCCTTAGTTCACGCTAGGAGGTATTATCAAGGCTTGTACAATCAACTAGTATTTCGACTTATGGATAAGAAGAAATCATTGAAGAACGCTTCACCGAACCTTGAAGGTTGTTGTTCGTTGCCAAGACAATTGCACTGTTTCCACATTGCTCTGGCATCCGCTTCGCGTATTGCCAAGGTGATCACCAAGTTTCTTCATTGCTCGGGCATCGGTTTCACTCATTGCCGCGGCATAGGTTTCTTTTCTTCATTGCCCTAGCATCGCCTGAACTCAATGGCTTGGCAATACGATTGTTGCCACTGCCCAAGCAATTGGGTCGTTCTTGCACTCAATTACCAAGACGATCCATTCAATTATCACTCCTCAAATTCACGATAACTCGACCTCTTCTCTCTTATTTGATTTCCTTTATCTTTTATTTTTATTGTTCTTTAGTTTACTTGTTAGTTAAAACTCTTCCTCTCACCTATTTGTGTTTTTATTTTTTACAGTGCAGTAACGTAAGCAACATGGCCCAAACCAATCCCCGTGGAGACGATACTTGATACCCATATTACTTTATTACTTGCGACGTGTATACTTTGCAAAATTGCGTAGCACTTATTACGCACAACAAGTTTTTGGCATCGTTGCTGGAGATTGGCAATTGGTGTTAGTTGTTTTTGGTATTGCATTTTTTATTAATTTTACTAACTTTTCTTTTTCTTATTTTTATAAAAAAAAAAGTGCGCTACAAGTTAAGGGACATCAACATGGCAGGAAATAAAAGTTGATCTATTTTAGAGTTGATGTGGGAAGATAGGAATCAATCCACTCAAGAATTTCTTACACCCTTCGATGATTACCTATACCAACCGAGAAAAGCCCAAAGAGCCTATATTGTGGAAAACTCTTGTGCTATGTGTGGGGAACATCATGTGTTTGAAAATTGCCCTCACCTTTTCGGTGCATATGACTACATAAAGGACCATAGATGGAACCAATAGCAAAATCCTTCATGGTATGATCAAAAAGCTCAATTTTTTTTACCATAACAATTTTGCCGCAGCAACATACATGCTTTGGCAATGTAGTCCTTATCAGCAGCCAAGTACCACGACAACAGATATGTCATGGCAATGCAATCTTCATTAAGAGCTATTAAATTCCATGGATGCGAGTATACCCATGATGAATGTACTCTTGAGAGAAGCGGAAGATCGATCGAGGAGATTGACATATGTCATGGATAACATGCACCAACAATTCATTCCTATGGATATTGAAGTCCCTAGGAAAGAGGACAAGAAGCAATGCGAAGAGAGCTTTTTGATGTTTTAGGACCAACTAAAACCTCCAAGTCGAGAGCCTGCCAATAAGAGAGACTACCCAACACATGATGAGCCTATGCAACGAATTTCCCCGACAAAGATTGAGGAGCCTGAACATAGCAATGCCACAACAACATCTATTGTGGCTGAAGACAGCAATGCTACAACAAATTTTGAGGAATCTGATGCCCGGAATGTTACAACATTGATGCTAATGCAAGAATATGAAGATTGCTCTTATCCACATTTTCCACGACAATTGCACAACAACATACAAGATCAACGAGATGACAATACTTTGCCAATGAAATATGAGCAGGTAATGGTTGAACCTTTTGAATTCTTTAAAAACTCACCTCGTCCATTACAGGTATGTCCTGAGGAACCGATGTTGATAGATTTGAAGCCATCGAAATCCCTACTGATGGAGATGTTTGAGAGGCCAAAAGAAAAAGGTGTTTGGATTCGTAAAGCTTTTCAAAAAATTGGGTTTTCCTTTGACTTACAGCGAATTTTGGCAACTAATTTGCCACGATAATTGGCTTGAGCAGCAATTGCAACGAAAATGAAGGCTACATCCAACCATGATGGAGGTCGATGAGATTGAGGTAATTAAATAGTTAGGTGTTGATATAACTTTTTCTACTAATATATATGCCTTCAGGAATAGTAGCAAGGTGGAGAGTATACATGGACTACAAGAGAACAAGGAAGAAAGACACCTCCACCATGGTAACACAAAAGGGAGTAGCTGCGAGCAAATTGTCCCAACTCTTTTTGGGCAATATTGTCACTCGATAGAGAGTGCAGATGGACTATAAGAAATATCAGAAACGACCCTTCTCAAGATTTCTTTTTATCTATATTTTTATTTTCATTTTTTCTCTTATTCTGATAATTATATTTTTTATGATTACTTTTTTAGGATAAGAGTTTCAAGGGATAAGGATTTTCCTAGCCTTGAACTCTTAAGTTTTTCTTTTTTGTTTTTCTTTGTTTTTCCACATTAAGAATCAAAACCACCATGGCCAAGAACCTCAAAATTATGGCAAAACCAAGATCTTCCAAGGAAGTTCAAGCTCACCTAAAGGAGCAAACATCTGTTCAGAAAAATGAGTCCAAAAATGCTGCCAAAACGGACGAGACGGAGGATGCCTCAGTAAGACCAGATACTTCGACAACCCCTAAAGTGTATATCCCAATAACTCCAAACGTGCATGCCTCAGCAATACCCGATGCCTTGGCAACCACTGAAGCGCATGCCTCGGCAAGTCCTAATGCCCCGATAATGCCTACAGCTCATACCCATGGAACAGTGCATACCAATGCTCAGGCAACCAGAACTGGCGATGCCGCGACAACTACCACACACAACAAAGTTGCACCAATAAAGTTGCCTACAATCACCTCCTAAAAGGTGAAACACAAAACATCTAGCGCTAACGAGATTGAGGACGTAGATGATGATGGCGATAAGGTTGCCAACATACGAGAATCAATTGTGCCACCAACCACCACGCGCTAGCAAGCGAATCAAGAAAAGCGCACGAAGGAAACTCATCATAAACGATGACAAACTCTCAGAGTAATTCATCTTTCATCATATTTCTTTTTACATGCATTGATGACAATGTTTTTCTCGAGTTTGGAGGGTATTTGTCTTTAATTAGTTTCATGTCTAATTGCATTCATCTTTAAGAATTGCATTTAGGATTCATATATTACTTGCCTTGCTTTTAGTTGGATTGAATTTGCCTAGACTTGATGAATATTCGATGATGACATTGCCATTACACTTAATTGATAGAACTTTAAATTCTAGGATAACCATGGAAAACACTTAAAATCCTACTATGATTCTAAATTTAGTTGCACATTGTTGTGGTTATATTGATTAAAAGAATTCTAGTGAACTTAGGTAATTGTTTAAAATTTGGGTAAATAAATAAAAAAATTGCTAGAGATGCCTAAAATCGGCTCTAGTATTGTGCTTAAAGGAACCACTAGAGGAGTTCGAAATTGAATCTAGTCGATTAATCATAAAAATTGGATAATTAATTAATAAACTAGAGGTGCCCGAAATTGGCTCTAGTTAAATGAAATAAAAACCCCAAGGACTTAATTGAATAACCTAATGTGCATATAGAATCCGGAAAATCATATTGTACACAACTTCGCACACACTCACGAGCGGTATAGTTTGATTCCGGGTAACTTCTATACCATCTGAACAATTGAATGTCAATCATACTTTGTGTCACGGTTCTGAGAAATGAAGTCAAGTGCAAACCAAATTCTCTGATGATTAAATCTCGGCAGGTAATTGTTGGTTTGCAGTGCTTGAGGAAAAGCAATAGTTCGAGTTTGGGGGGGTGTTAAGTGTTCAAAAGTACTATTTTTATTACCTTTTTTACTCATATTATTGTTAGACTTAAGCTCATTTCAGTTGCATTATTAGTCATTCATGCATATTTTCATAATTTCCTTCACTATTATGCTTGAGTTCATGTTTTGATTAGTTTTGGTGGAAAAGATACTGCTGAAGGCTATTTTGTGTGTGCAAGATTAATGTCCGAGAAAAGCTAGAAGTTGTCATGGCAACCTAGGAAGGACTTGCCGAACAAGTTACCGTGGTAACCCAAGAAGTACATGCCGAACCAGTTGCCGCGGCAACCGTCGACAAGAGATGACGAGGCAAAGTGGTAGCCGAATTGATGAGCGGACAAATCTGACTTAATATGGATAGGTGGTGTGGATAAAAGAGTTAGAAGTCCATGAATAGGTCAAAAGAAGATTAAATTCGAAGAAAATAGGAGTTTTAGTTAGAATAAAATTAAAGAGATTTAATATTTCTTTTATTCAATTTAATTCCAACTTAACTTCCTCCTCAAGAAAGACTTTGACCTAGCCTTCTCCTATAAATAAGAAGCCAAGCCGCCAACTACAAGGGGGAGATCGATTGGAGAGAGTTCGACTAGGGGGTTGTGCGATATCATCTTCTTCTTCTTTATTTTATTCGATTCATGTTTGATGATTATTCCTTGTATATCTTTTGAAACCCATCCATGAATTGATATGAATTGACTTGGGTTATTTTGGGTTTGTGGTTTTGATAAACGATTAGATTTGTTTAGGTTTTGAAGTTACAATTTTAATTCAAGGTTTGTTTATTCTTGGTTTTTAATCTTGTTTGCGAGTGAATTGGGAGAGGATCTCGTGAAACTATCTATTTATCTAATATTGTGAGAGTTAGATTCACGAAACGAATGAGCATGATCTTTATTCAATCAAATCGATGGTGAAGACTAATCCAGATTAGTAATAAGTTGCGGATTTCAACGGCTAAAAGAAGCGCAAGATCAGTTGTTGCCCACCCTTGGTTCACACTGGGAGGTATTATCAAGGCTTGCAAAATCAACTAGTATTTCGACTTAGGGATAACAAGAAATCATTAAAGAACGCTTCGCCGAACCTTGAAGGTTGTTGTTCATTTCCAAGGAAATTGCATCATTTCCACATTGCCCCGGCATCTGCTTCACGTATTACCAAGGCAATCACCAAGTTTCTTCATTTCCTGGGCATCAGCTTCACTCATTGTCGCGACATAGGTTTCTTTTCTTCATTGCCATAGCATCATCTTAACTCAATGCCCTAGCAATACGATTGTTGACATTGCCCAAGCAATTGAGTCGTTCTTGCACTTAATTACCAAGATGGTCCATTCAATTATCACTCCTCAAATTCACGATAACCCGACCTCTTCTCTTTTATTTGATTTCCTCCATCTTTTACTTTTATTGTTCTTTAGTTTACTTGTTAGTTAGAACTCTTTCTCTCACCTATTTGTGTTTTTATTTTTTATAGTGTAGTAACTTAAGTAAAGTGGCCCAAACCAGTCCCTGTGGAGACGATACTCGATACTCATATCACTTTATTACTTGCGACGTGTATACTTGCACAATTGAGTAGCACTTATTACGCGCAACAAAATCTTTAATTTTTGTTTCAAACTCTAAATTGGTTTTCAAAAGCAAATCATTTTTCGATTTTTAATTTTGAAATCATCTTTTTATTTTTCGAAAATGATTCCTTGAACTCAAAAACCAATTCATCATAAGCTTCTTGTAACTCATCAAATGTATAGGAATTGGAAATAGATGAGTTAGAAGTTACCTCACCCTCTTGGAGGGCCATAAGACATAAGTGGGCTACTTCATTTTCGGTGGAGTCTTCTTCGTCACTCCAAGTTGTCACATATGTCTTTTTCTTTTATAATGATACATTCTTGTCGAAACGAGGGCAATCATGTTTGGTGTGCCCTTGCTTCTTGCATTCAAAACCTTTGATGGGATCCTTCATTTTCTTTTCCGATTCATGTCTTGATGATTGTTTCATTTTATTCTTCATGAATCGAAAAAACTTCTTGAAGAGATAGATCATCCATTCTTCTTCACTTTCCTCCTCACTTGAATCTTCTAGATGGCTTGCGGATTATTTAAGAGAAACAACGTTTAGATCTTTTGTTCCTTGCTCTTTGATCTTCTTCTCATTCTCCTTTCTTATCCTTCAGGACATCAACTCATGAATGAGCAAAGATCCCATAAGCTCATCAAGCTTGAGCTCCTTCAAATTCTTTGCTTCTATAATTGCGGTCTTCTTTGAATCCCATGAATCAGGAAGTGAATAAATCAACTTCCTCACAAGCTTGTCCTCCGAAATCACTTCTCCAAAACCTTTAAGTGCATTCGCAATGGTAGAGAACCGATCGAACATAGCTTTGATGTCTTCATCCGGGTCCATCTTGAAGTTCTCGTACTCAAGGTTGAGATCTTGGTCCCCTTTACTTCATTTGTTCCTTCATGAGTGACTTCAAGCTTGTCCAAAATCTCCTTGTCACTATCACAAGAAGAGACTTTAGCATATTCTTCTATGCCAAGTGCACAAAATAGAATGTGCAAAGCCTTTGCATTAAGCTCCAACTTCTTGCGATCTTTCGCACTCCATTCCGCCATGCTTCTTTGTGAAACGAACGAGCCATCGAGCACAGTGTCCCAAAGATGATAGTCTTTGGCTCTCAAAAAGAACATCATCCTATTGTTCCAATAGGAGTAGTTGACAACGTTGAATTAATGTGGCTTGTCAATGGATTGCGCCATGAATACCGGTTGATGTGTAGGATCGATCGAGCTTCCCGAATCGTCTCAATAGGTGGTGAAACCTCTCGATTGAGCCTCACTCTGATACCAATTGTTGAGCTCGAATTCCTCAACCGATTTGCTTGCCAAGTTGATGGAGAAGTCCAATTTTGGGTGGTGGTGGTGGAAGCAATAGAAAGAAATGAACACAATGATTTAGAGTGGTTCGAGCTTCTCAACCAAGCTCTACATTCACTACCTTATCTTCTCACTAAGGATTTTCCCTGATTCACTATTGAATTTCTTCCCCTTTTCTAGGCTAAGGAGGCAACCCTTACACACTCAAAGCTTTCTATCCCAAAGCTTGAGCAAACTCTCTTTTACAAAGAGAAAAATAAAGCAAACTAAGAAAACCTCACAAGGTATGATGTTTGCACAATTAAGCTCACTCACACAATCCTAAAACACTTGAGCAAATATTACAATGAAAGATCACAAGTGTTGTTTATAAAAAAATGTGGAAATTTGAGCACTAAGACATTTTACAATCAATAGAATGTTGGCTTGTTGATCATTAGTTGTTCTAGGTGCTTGAAGGTCCTTTCTATACTTCCAAATAAGATTCTAGCCGTTGGGGATGATTTCCATACTAAATTTCCTAATCTGGTGTTGTTGGTACTGGTACGCGGGTACCCGTATCAGTACGACCCTGTTTTGGGAAATAGCCGTTAGAGACTAGAACTCAGGGGGTTTCGAAACTACCATACATCTACCAATACGGAAAATATTGTATCGATACGAGATTTGGTTTCTGAAAAATGATTTGCATATTCGTATCGGTACGATCCTTAAAATTTTGACATTTTGGCCATTTAAAAGCTTTTTAAATCATGTTAAAAACTTATGAAACCGTTTCAAACATATTTTCAAATTATTTGAACTTTAGTTGATTTTTACAATATTTTTAAATAAGTCCAAAATTATTTTTCAATTTATTATATAAAACAAAAATCCTAACAATCCACAGCAGTCATACACCTGCCACACCCCCTTCTAATAGATTTAATTTGATAGGTTACCCACAAAAATAGTCCAACTCTGCCGACGACTGTTGTTACTCTCCATCCCAACTTTAGGTTCTTGATTGATTTTACCACAAAGATCGATGATGATTCAAGGTACCCAATTAATGCAGATATAAATATAACGACTTTCTTATATACAAAAGAGTTTGGAATGAATACTTTACCAGAAGAGATTGATCTGCGGTCGACAGAGTTGACAAATCTTGAAAAATTAGGGTTTTTTCGATTCTCAAAGAGTATAGATACCGGAGGTAAAATCAAACCTAATCATAATTAGGGGCGTGATCCATGACTACATCCATTACTTATAAATAGTGCAAGGACTAATAGGAGAATTTGACCTAATTTTTAATTTTTGTATTGTAGTATTGTAAATTTAGTTTGACCATGATATGAAAAATATATAAATACAAAAAATCATATTATAAAATTACAGAAGTATGTCGAGTCAAGTTTGAACTTCAAATATTAAATTATAAATTTGACTATTCTAGATAAATCTAATTTTTGAATTAAACCCTTTTTTTCTTCAAATCTAGACAAAATTTAAACAATATAAATGACATGAACACACAAATATATACGACAAAAAATACCATACTAAAAGGTAACACAAATAAACGTATAAATTATGCATAACCTGAATCACAAATGTGTCATCATGAGACAATTATAATACTAGAAAAACTTTAATGCACAATATGTCATGTAAGTTAAAGTTTAGGGTTTAATAGTTTAGTTTATGGTTTAGAGTTTAGTGGCTTATGTTTATAGGGTTTAAAATTTAAGGTATAGAGTTTAGACTTTAAGAGTTAGAATTAAAGTTTTAAATTTAAAATTTTAAAAAAATTTACATAATATGTGTATCAAAACTTTACCCTTGTTGTTCCCTAATGATGTGGATGCATAATATTTCCATCAAACAATTCTTCTAAGCATGGGCTTAAAGACGAGGTCTCAGGCCCAAAAATAAGAGACACTCCGTTAAACGACATCGTTGGTTTACGAACCAAGTAAAATAAAATTCGAAGATAAGCACATGGATTATTCTCTTCGACTAGGGTTTTCCAAAGGAGTCTACTGCAAAACCCTAATTCCCCTAATCGCAGCCAAAAGCTATTCAAAGTAATTCCAGTAGGAAGAGTAAACTATGGGAGGAAAATGCCCAAGCAGGAAAGTAAAGAAGCGAAGGTTTTCTCACAAAACAGCTCGCCGCGACAAATTCCTCCTCAAAGATATCCTTTTTCTTCAGTTTGATTGAATGCAAATTCCCCTTTTTATGATAAAAGTTTATTCTTTTACACTTAATCTGTTTTCTTTTCCTTAACGGTGAATTTTTTGGATTCACGTGACGATGCCGTTTATGACGAGCTGCAAAAGGGTGATTCCGAGACGAAACCGTTGCCTCGCGATGAAGATTTGCCTGGGATGGGTCAATATTACTGCTTACACTGCGAGTAAGTACAATTTGTTTATGAATTACTTTTATAATTTGCTTAAGGTATAATAAAATTGAAAATTGAATTCTAGTATAGCATAATCTATTTGTTACTTTAAACATGTTTCATTGGTTTTTACTTATTCAGCCGATATTTTGCGAATTCTACTGTGAGGGATGAACATTTCAAGACGAAACGACACAAGAAACGGTGAGCAATTGTTTTCATGTTCTTATTTTTGGCACTATATCTCCTTTTGATTCTAACTTGTAGAGGTTTATGCTTAGAATCATCATTTGTGTTATAAGTTTTGTTGTTACAATGTTTAGCATAAATGTTTGCAAAATCTCAAAGAGCTAACATATCACAAGTTCTAAACATTATGTTTCATGGTCTTCGTAGACTCTAAGCACATACTATGTTGGAGTATTTCCAAATGTACTTTGATTTTCTTGTAAACTTAAGCTAGTGCTTCCATATTTGTTTCTTTAATCTTTAATGAAGTTGATAGCTTTTCCTTCTTCCATATTTGTATGTTGCAGATATGAATCTGAAATAGATTGTTGCAACTTAGATATGCTAATGGGTTCAAACAAAAAAAAAACTGCTTGCATTTAGCATATCTTGAAAGATGAAAGGATGTTTTTGTTTGATGTATGCTTTATTTGGTGCAGTTTGAAGCAGATGTCGGGGCCTGCGCCACATACTCAACTTGATGCTGATTTGGCTGCTGGGATGGGTATGCCTGACAATGGACCAACATTAATGTCAACCTGAGCAGTGCATGTTTTGCTCCACCAATGATGTTCATTGTTCTGGCAATCAATGGATAAAACCCATTTTGCTTATGTATTCTAATGCTTGTCCGCATAAGTGGTTTCGTTCTTTTTTTGTTCGAGTATACTTATAATTTTCTAAGCAATACAATCTGGATGAAAATAGCTAGGAGTAAAGAAGTGTTGACCATATGATGATGAATGACTTATTGGCTTCCAATTGTCTCATGAACTAGTGTTTGTTTGTTTGTTTCTGATCAGGTTGATGATGCCAGTTTATAGAATATTCAATGAAAAGTGCTTGTCATTGCCAGTGTTTCCTACTTTCTATGTGGTTATTGGTTGAGGAATATTTATGAACCTTAACTAGCGGTGCTGGATACAAGGACACAGGAAAGTGTAGCTTGTGGATTAAGCAACTTAAGAAGTTCCTATGATGTTCATCTGATTGAATTGTAATTTAACCTTAACTAGTGAATTATAAACTTGCTCGTGATATAGAGGCGTGTAACGGTGTGTGCCGTTCGTCCAATGACAAAAGCAAAAACATAAATCAGTAAACCATTGCAATAATAAAACGAGATATGTCTAATAATCAAATTCAAACTCTATATCCTTTGTTGTTCCTTCTTCCTCTAGCCCTCTTAAATTCCCTTCCCTTTGATCAAACATATATGGTTTAGTGTGGCTGTGAATCACACCAAGAGTTGGACCAAAGTGTTAAACTACATCGCGGGATTTCTTCGAACCTGCACAATTCCACCCTAACTTTTAAGAAATCCATACTCCTTTTTCTTATTGAAAGTTGAAGAAGAAAACATTTGACACTGCATAACATATTTCATTTCCACTCAAAAGGTTCTTGACAAATCACTGCTTTCATGTTTTCGACAGTGTACGAAAAGTAATATCAGTATTTCAACAAATGAAATTTTTCATGATCGAGTCAGTAACAAATCAACATTCATTCGAACTATCTATCTAAATAAACATACAAAATCAACTAATGTCGGATGGCAATTCGAAACAAAATACAAGAAAAAGAATCTCATACTGTGTTCTGACCCGAAGGGGCCCTCAAAGCAAGCTGATCAAAAGTCAAGCATTCTCTCCACCAGCCTTCTATCATCTGTCACAGCCCCCGCTACAAGTATACAACAACAATCCTATCCTCCTACAATGAATTTATGCATATTGAGGAATTAAAACCTAAAACCAGCAACAATATAAAGATCCTAAAAACCCCAAAAATATAAATTAAAAACAAAATAGATACCTTTCCCTTCATGAATTGAATAAGCCTGGGGAGAAGAGATAGTGGAGCTTGTTAACTTTGCTCATAAACAAGCACAACATTGGATTTGCTCATGATTCTTATATGGAACAATAAACATAGATTCAATGTTAAAACCAATCAACACCATCTCAATACTTAGTGGTCACCACTCCTAAACGATCTGAATCCAGAAGGAACATGTTCTGCAATTTCTCCTCCTCCCCTGCTCACAACCGAAAAGGACCCCAGACGATGGTACAATAGCTCCATTAACACTAATGAATCAACCATCTCAATGCAAATTGCCAATAAAGATAACAAGTAATAAGCTTGAATTATCAATAACTCAATTTGATAGAGTTCATACAAATCATGTTGTCAGTTGTCACAAGCCAAGATTGTCACCATTATATCTTTGCAATATAATCCGAAATGATCCTAGCCAACAAGGATAATCATTAATGAAAAAATTGTCCAAAACCCAATTATCTTATCTACAATCTCCCCTTGGCTTTTTGGCAAGAATTTTGCAGCCATGTGTCATTAATTCAAGCAAGTAAACACTCCCCTAAATTGATGTTTTGATCAGCCAAGAGAAGAAAATCTTTGTGTTGTTAATAATCTAAATTGCAGCATCAATCATATGAAGGAACACACTAAGCAATGAAGAAACATTTGTTCCAATAATATCAAAACATCCACAAAAAAAAAACTAAGCTCGAAAACCACAACTACTTTTACACAATGGCAAATTAACATTGACTAGCACTGAATCATACATAACTGTTACACTCATCAGACAAGGGAAAAATCACAACAGACTTTCAAGGAAGAAGGATGAATCAATGTTTGGTCTGCTTTAGTTTTACACAACGTGTCATTTCCCTAAATTATTTTTCAGGCATTGGCTTGAGTCTTGACTTCTAAAACTGAATCCATTTCAATCAATCTCAAGGAACTATATTTGTCATTATCATTTCTTTAAAAAGATCCGTGAAGACAAAATATAAGGTTAAAACAGAGAAGACAATGAACATATATTATACTATATCCAAGCATTAAGACCAGAGTAAAAAAAAAGCTTAAAGGGTATATGGGATATATACCCCCTTTTTCTACTATTTTCTTGAAGTTAACTCACTATCCTTCTCTTTCATTGACATCGTTTGCTTTTACCGAAGAACTCGAGCCTGAAGTTATGCCAACCACTTGGCTATTTGTAAACCTTTGTAATTGTATCATCCGAGCATAACACCCATCAGGATAGTTTTTTAGTAAATGTGAATGGGATCCTTGCTCTGCAACTTTTCCATCATCAATCACTGCAATGACGTGAGCAT
The DNA here is from genome assembly GCA_958450335.1 of Hibiscus tridactylites. NCBI lineage: Eukaryota > Viridiplantae > Streptophyta > Magnoliopsida > Malvales > Malvaceae > Hibiscus > Hibiscus tridactylites. The sequence goes on from OY288273.1 coordinate 79,248,353, forward strand.
TCCTAATTGTGGATAACCGATGAGCAACCACGATCGTAGTTTTACCCGAGCAAGCACGCTGTAGAGCCTCTTGGACCGACCTCTCAGACTCGGCATCAAGGGCACTGGTTGCTTCATCAAGTAGCATAAGCTCAGCTTTCCTCACAAGTGCCCTTGCAATGGAAATTCTCTGTTTTTGCCCCCCTGAAAGTTGAACCCCTCTCTCCCCAACAAAAGTTTTGTAACCATCGGGTAACGAGGATACAAACTTGTGGGCATTGGCTAGTGTAGCTGCCTCGATGATCTCGGCCTCGGTTGCAGATTCATGTCCATAGGCAATGTTTTCATAGATAGTGGAAGCAAAGAGGCAAGGCTCTTGTGGAACAATTGCAATGTGTTTTCTCAGGGATTTGAGGTTGTACTTCCTAATGTCTTTTCCGTCTATCATAACACGTCCAGATGAGGGGTCATAAAATCTTTGTACAAGTGCAATCACTGAGCTTTTACCACAGCCACTCGAACCAACAAGGGCAAGAGTTTTTCCAGCTCGGGCGCGGAGATTAAGGTCACAGAAAATCATGACATCAGGACGTGAAGGGTAAGAAAAGTCTACATGCTTTAGTTCAACTTCTCCACGAAGACGGTCTGGAACTTGTGTGGCATCAGGGTCATCAGGCTCGATCTCGGTTTTACGGTCAAGTAGATCAAAGACTGATTGCATGGCTTGACCTCCCTTGATGAAGTCAGGAGCCAGGGTCAATGTTTCAGCTGCGCCATTGGCGGAGACCATGAGAACCATAAAGACTCGGATTGTTTTTGAAAAATCAGAGATCCCGTGCTTCACAAGCCATGAAGCATACCAAAGACCAAGTGCATAAGAAGCATATAGTGCAAACTGAGCGACCCCGAATCCGCATCCTGCAATTTGTCCTTTCCAGAAGCAGCGTTTCAGAGGAGTTTGAAGGCTCAAGGAGAAAAGGCCAATTATTTTGTTCTCTGAATTGAAGGCAGCTACTGTTCTTACATTAGCAATGGCCTCTCCAGCTAGTTGAGTGGCCTTGGCATGTGCAGCTTCTAAGTCTCCTGAGAAACCTTTCATAAACATTTTCTGTTGAAAATCCAACAAATACAGTTGATTGTGAGGTAATTGGTCAGTTTTTAGTCAAGATTTAATGCTTGACGATGTCATTCATGAGTGCAAAGGATCAGTTTTAGAAACGAACCTGCAAAACAGTTGCTGCTACAACCACAGGGAAGACTGCAACAAGGATGAGGGCAAGGCGCCACTGCAAAACGAAACCAGCAGTGCAAGCAACAAGCATGAGTGCTGTGTTCTGCACAATAACTGAAATCCGGTCTCCAATGGCTGATCGGACATTGTTGGCATCAAGAGCTAACCTTGCAGCTATCCTAGCACTTTCATTTTCTTCCAGATCAAACCATGCCATTTCATTTTTCAGTACTGCTGCCAGCATCTTTTCGCGGACTCGTTTTGTGAGGTTTTCTCCCACAATATCCCAAAAGGAATGTTGTAGTGTGTTGAAGAGAAGGGCAGCTGATGATAGCCCGATTAACAAATAGCAATATTTCCCGATTTCTCTGATCATGTAAGCATGGTCTGGGTTGTAGTAGACACTGAGAACGGCGCTTAGAACATATGCAAAGAAAGCACTAAGAGATCCACAGATAACGGAGCCTATAGAACCAACTAAAGCATAAACCCATTCTGGTGAATTCATTTTCACAAGGCGCCAGAAGGAACTCGCTTGCTCCTTGAAGGCGAGCTTTTCCATCCGGTAATTAGGGTGGAATCCCTCAAGGGAAAGGCTAAAATCAGAAGTAGAAAAGTCAGAAAGCCTGCGTGAATATGGCGATCGACCATATGATGAATTCCGGGCAATAATCGGTGAGCTTACTGAGTTCCTAGCACTAGAAGGCCTGCAGAAGAACCATGATAATAGATAACATTCTAAAAGATGCAAGACTTCTCAAGATAATAACAAACATAATGAAAACTTATGGAAGCTACCTTGCACTACTTTTTCTAGCATTGTTAATGGCGGTTTCATGTGCTGCCTCTTGCATTCGAATGAGTTTGGCATAGGCACCGTTTTCTCCTTTGGCAATGAGCTCATCATGAGTTCCAATTTCCGAAACACTCCCCTCCTGAAGTACAGCTACAAGATCCGCCTTCCGAATGGTAGAAAGGCGATGAGCAATTACAAGAGTTGTCCTTCCAATCATAAATCGATCAAGGGCCTCTTGGACTAGCTTTTCGGACTCGGAGTCCAGTGCACTAGTTGCTTCATCCAAGAGCAAGATTGCTGGATTCTTCAACATTGCCCTCGCTATGGCAATTCTCTGCTTCTGCCCACCTGAGAGTTGAAGTCCTCTCTCCCCAACCTGCCATTTTCATATATTAACCTATTCGGTGAAATGAAAAGCAATTATTAAATTGCTGCCAAATGAACCATCTTTGAATAGCTAAACCTGAGTTTCGAAACCATCCGGAAGCTTCACAATGAATGAATGGGCATTAGCCACTCTTGCAGCTTCTTCAATCTCGATTTCATTGGCATCAGGCCTCCCCAAAAGAATGTTTTCTTTAATGGTGGTTGCAAAAAGTGCAGGCTCTTGGCTCACAAGGCCTATTTGTTGTCTCAACCATCTCAGCTTTAATGTCTTTATGTCATGCCCATCTAGCATCACTTCTCCTACACAAAGCACATTAATCAATGTAAGACTTTCTGAGCCTACAAGCTATGTTACCCAATTTCTTAGAAAAACACCGAATACATACATGAGTTTAACATAGTTTACCTGAGGTGGGATCGTAGAATCTCTCAATGAGGGAGACCACGGTGCTTTTGCCCGAACCGCTGCTTCCCACCAAAGCTATGGTTTTTCCAGAAGGAACACATAGGGAGACATTGTTAAGGATCTTTACATCAGGCCTCGAAGGGTATGCAAAATCCACATTTTTTAGTTCAACAAGACCAGTAACTGATTCCAACTCCAAACCCGACTCGTTGTTCCTATGGATATTGGGTTTATGATCAATAACACTGAAGATTTTCGCTGCTGCCACTTTGGCCTTTGCAAATGCAGACAAGCTTGGTGCAGACTGCCCCAAACCCCTATCAATGTAAAGAGTTGTCTTTGAGCAAAACATGAAGAATAAAAAAACAGAGCGAAAAAACATAGAAACAGATTACTCACAATCCACCAATCATAACTGCAAACATGGTGGCAATGGCAAGCCCTCCATTTGTGTAATGATGCCTAACCAGATAACCCCCGTACCAGAGAAGGAGAGCATAACAGCAAAAAACAACAAAGTAAGTTGCCCCTAATCCCATTCCCTTGGCAAATCCAGATTTGTAACCAATCTTTTGTGCAACTTTCAGTGCTGAAGTGTAGGCTTGTAATGCCCTTGATTCACCAACAAAAGCCAAAACCACCCGGATTTGAACCACTGTCTGAAATTTAACTTGCAATTAGCAAATATCCAGACATTGAAACAGAGGAAAAAGTTGGTAAAAGATATATATTTTTTCTTTTTACCTGTTCCACAATGTTTCCTCCTTGTGATAAAGCTTCTTGGCTTTTTGCAGAGAGCTTGGCTAATGTGATGGTATGAATTGCTCCAATTATAGCAATGAGAGGAACCACAGCAAGTGTTACCAAAGCTAATTGCCATACTGCTGTGAAACCCACCACAAAACCAGACACAAATGTTGCCATGTAATGAAGGAAATTGCCCAACTGCAACAAAACATGCCAAAAAGAGTTCATTTTGATACCATAGAGACCAGGAAAAAATGAAAACTTTCTGAAGAATATGTATTTATGTTTTTTTACCTTCTCACTAATGGCATCCTGGACCATAACTGCATCAGTGTTAATGGCAAAAACAACATCGGATGTTCTAACTTGGGTGTCAAAGTATTGAATGTCTTGGTTCAAAGCTGCTTCTAAGTACTTGATTCTCATCTTTGTTGTTTGCCTCTCCCCAGTCCACATCCAACATGAGATTTCTGCAACAAATTTCAAAGTTTTTCATTCAATAATCAAACGGAAAAACTTGAATTAAATGTGTCTTTGCTTTATATTATAATGAACCAACCTGCCCATGAAGATGCCCAAATTGCAGCACCCACCACAAGGAAGTAAAATGCATACTATAAATCAAAACGAACAAAAAAATAGAATTTTTAATGAGAATTCTTTAGCTTAACAAAGAAAACTGAAAAAAATGAAAACTTGGGTTAAATGTATAACCTTTACAACTTCTTGCATCATCTTGTCCACGTTGTTAGCATTTGAACCAAAGGAATTAACAAGATCAGCAAAGAAACGAAGGAAGATAGGCAAAGAGCAGCCATGAACAAGAGCCCCAAGTGACCCAATTCCCATTAACACATAGTCCAAGCCATCAGCAAATCTAAATAGTTCACTGAACCCAACGGAAGGAACATCCCTTGGCTTCTCTCCATTTCCACCACCGCCATTGTTACTCTCATCTTTCTTTGTCTCAGAAGAAGAAGAAGAAGTTTCCATTTCTCTTGTTTCTCCTACACTTTGTTCGTGGATTGATGGGTTGGTTTTAAAAGGGTCAGAAGAAGGGTCGGAGACAAGTTCAAGGCCTTGCATTTCAGACCATTTCCATTGCTCAGTCGTCTTTATCTCAGAACCTTTTAACATTTTGGAAGAAAAAAGGAAGAGATTAGGGATATGGGGGTCATTGGCAGATAGGCGTGCGAGAAAAGGAAGTCAAGAAATCCTTTGCTATGCTTTTTTATCTTCAGTGTAAAAACACATGGACAGTGACAGATGAGGGGTTTTTGCACTCGACAATACCATGTGGTGGTGTGAATAATGAGAGATGGGATTTTTGACTAAAACAGCTTCCAACTGTTGAAGAAATGAAAACACCCAGTTTTACACATTTCTCTTCTTTTTTCTATTTTATTACTGCAGCAACCACTACCAGTTTGATTAATGTATGAACAGTTTGATTTCCCATTCCTGTTTATGTTTCAAATGAATGATTAATGTATGAACAGTTTGATTTCCCATTCCTGTTTGTTTGGCTTATTCGTCAAGTTTTGGTAAACTACTCAAAGCCTTATCCATCAATCTTTTATGCTTTCAACCCTTCTCCTTGTATTGTACTGCGCTTGTCTGTTACTCCCCCTTGTTTCCGCCATGCCTTTCCAAATCCTATTACCTTGAAAAGCATTCCTCATGTTATCATTTTTGTATTTGTAAGAATATAAACACGAATAATACTTTGATACACAAGTTTCCTTTTTAATTTTAGGGTTTAGAGATTTAGATTGTAGTTTCAAATTTAGGTTGTAGGGCGTAGAATTTAAGGTTTATGGTTAAAATTTAGAGTTTAGAATTTAAACTTTAGGTTTTATGGTGTTAGAGCTAGGGATCCAGGTTGTAAATTTTATAGCATGAAGAGTTGTATAAATTTTTTACACAATTTGTATATCAAAATATAACTATATATAAAGTGGAAATATCTTTATATTTTTTAATTTAGGATAAATAATTTTTTTATCAATGGATAAATCAAGTTTTTAGTCTATAAATTTACTACTTTTTAAATTTGGTTCTTTGATTTTCTTTCTATGTTAATTCCTAAATTTAAATATCTCTCGAGATTCTTTTAGTTTTATAATATTTATTACAGTGAGTACAATAATAAAGTATTTAGTTTAGGATTTATAGTCACGGTGGAAATAAAAAGTTTCCACAAACGCCTTGGTTTTAAGGTTTAGAGTTAGATTTTAAGATTTAAGTGTTAGGGGTTTAGGTTTAGTGGTTTAAAATTTAGGGTTTAAAGTTAGAATTTAGAGTTTAAAAGTTAGTGTTTAGTGTTTACTGTAATATGTTTAGACATTTAAATTTTAACCTATAATCCTAAATTCTAACTACGATTCATCGACTCTAATTCACAACTTGCGTCTTGAATAATTACTCTTAGTTTATAGGGAGTAATTCAAGTAAGTGTTGACTACCATTTTTTATTTAAAAAAAGAGAGAGAGAAATTATTAAATATCGTATTATCAATAAAAAGGAAAAACTGTTAAATTCATACCCACGATTTTCTAACTCAACTTTATGACTTAAACTTTTCGTAAATAAAAAAAATCACATTGGTAAATTTTTGTCCCTTAATGATTAACATACCAAACATAAATATGTTTTTTTAGGGAAAACATGTACTTTTTAATTGAAATAGGATTTGTATACATTTTGATCTTATACATATACCAATGTTATTGGGTGTAAAAAGGTTAAGTTATCTCGTGGGATGCAATGTTAAGTCTTTTAAATAAGGTTAGAGATTTAAATCATAACATTATGAATAGAGAAAATTGAGTTGGAATGGTCGTCTCATAATGAATCTCTTCAGAACTCAATTCAAATTAGTTGGCCAATAAATTAGACAACAATAATCATACCATATAAGGTTACTTGAGAAATTTATTTAATTCTAACTATATTTCTTAATATTCATGTTGTGGGTAGAAAAAATATTTTTAGAATTTAATCAACAATGATAATCGATTGAGTGGTAAATACTTTGTTTATAAATTATATTAGGAAAATATTTTGATACATAAGTTTGTATAAACTTTAACTTACAAAAGTCTTTTAATTTTAGGGTTTTGATGTTTAAGTTGTAGTTTAAGATTTAGGAGTTTAGGTTGTAGGGTGTAGAATTTAAGGTTTATAGTTAGAATTTAGAGTTTAGGCTTTAGGTTTTAAGATTTAAGTTTTAGGATGCTAGGACTAGAGATTTAAGTTTTACGTTTTAAATTTTATAGCTAAAATATAAATGATTGTATAAAAAAATTTACACGGCTTGTGTATCAAAATATAACCATTATATTAAATGTATGTTTGATCTTTAGGTGAGTAGTTCCTAATTATCTCTTTATTTAAAGATGTTCAATATTCTTGTTGGTGTAAAAAATTTACATAAGTTGACAAGCATACTTATTTTCAAGTTAAAATTTTAATTTAAAATTTAAATTATTAATCTTAAAATTTTAATACTCTAACCCTTAATATTAAATTCTAACATTGAACTATGAATTCTAAACCATACAACCTAAACCTATATCCCATAAATCATAAAATAAAACCCTAAACTCCTAAATAACCACACTGATGGAAACTTTTTTCCACAGCTAGTGTACATGGTAATAATCCTTTAAAGGTTGGGAAAATATTTTATACACCGGAGGTGAAAAATTTGTTTTCCACAAGCGTCTAATTTTAGGGTTTGAGGTGAATATTTAGGCTTTATAGTTAGAGTTTTGGTGTTTGTAGTTAGGTTTTAAGGTTTAAGAATATAATTTGTTGTTTAAAATTTAAGGGTCTGGGCCCCTAATAATGATAACGTGGCAGCGTTAGAATTCCGTTTGTGGGGGAAAAATTCTACCAGCGATGCATCAAATAAGTGCTCTTAAAATCTAACCACAAGCACTAAAAACTTAACCCTAACCTCTAAACTTTAAAAACTAACATATTGTGGAATCTTTTTTTTAATGCCGAGCAGATATTTTTCCATAAGCAAATAATAATAATAATAATTCAAAGAAAATATATAATAATACTCATTATTCAAAGAAAATATATTTTTGTTATTTTCTAATTTAATTGGTTCTTAAGATTCTGATACCAACCCTGTTGAAAATTTAATCATATATATCACTAGAATCGAATAAATAGTCTCAATGGAAGAGAGGATAATTTTTATTCTATGAGATTCGAGTTTAAATCGATATGTCTACAATATGTGTATTGTTAAAGAATTAAAAATATGTATGAACATAAACTATTTTGCGATCACATTTAGACTATTAAAAATAATATATATCACCAATAATCAAGTGCAATGATACAATTTTTCCACTAAGGATTTCATTGACTAATGGAGTAATCTTGAAGCTTAATTAATGTGTGTAAGCTTATTTATGGGTTTATAACTCTTTTATTTAACAAGAAAACAAAAAGAGGATTTTGAAGGGATACTTCAATCCTTTTAACTATATAATTGGATCTCAAATCTGTTTTTTACCCTAATTTTTATTTACCTTTATGTATAAAACATGAAACCTGGTACGGTTCCTTAGCTAATATATTAATGGCAAAAGCTGTCGATTAAAATTGTATACCTAAGTTTGTCTGTAATAGGAAACTTCCTCCAACATTTTAGTTAAACAAATAACATCCAACACTTCAACTTGTCCAAAAATAATTTATGACAATGTTAGTTAATCTTGGTTATCAGTTATTTTAGGTTAATTTTAGATCAATTTTCGATTTATCAGTTTAATACGTTTAATTTTACCCTTTAAGTTTTTTTAGTATAATTGTATTTGAGATCCCTTTTAATTTAAACTCCATTACACTAAAAATTTTAGTCCAATATTTTAGAAATGAAAACTAGATATCTTTGTTGATACAGTTACTTTCAGCTGTCAACATCAACTGTATTTATACCTTCACATTATATGTTACAGAACTTTAATCAAATCACGCCTTTGGGATTTTATTTCTTCGATGCCGTACAATACCAGAAACCTGGAACTGAAAATACTTTTCTGATAGAGTGTTAATGTGTGGTTTATTATATCAATTGGTTGGTTCAAGTAATAAATAATTTGATATTGTTTAAGTAGTTTTCGAGTTTAAAGCTTTATGTACGTAAAAAATTTATGTTGAGAATCTTACCCGTCAAAATTAAGTATGCGACGCAAGTTGATCTAGATTAATCATAACAAAACTATAAAGAATTCGTAGGGAAACAAAAAAATGTGTGATTCATTGTTAGTCTATAAATTTATACACTATGATAAAAGAAAGGGTTAGCGCTACTTGTTACCCTATAGTAATCTTATTTTATCGATTTTGTCTTTATGATATTTTTGCATCAATTTAGCCCCTTGAACTAGTCAAATTGTATTACCGTTTGTTCATTGACTGACGAAAGTCAATGTTGACAGTTACAGTGATGATATGGCGGTCAACGGTGTTGACATGGCAGTCTGTTGAGTTGATCACACAATTGCAAATGGCCAAGAGGGGGTGAATTGGCAATTAAAATTTTGGTAGGAGGTAAGAGTGAAAAATAAAAAGTGACACAAGTGGTTAGAGTGGTTCAAGTTCTCCAAATGAACTCTACATCCACTACCTTAGTTCCCACTAAGGATTTTCAACCAATTCACTACTTGAATTCTTCCCATTTTCTTGGATGAGGAGGTAACCTTACAAATTGATTAAGCTTTCTACCCAAAGCTTAATCCACTCACTTTTACAAAGAGATGAAATTGGTAAACTCTAAAAATTCCTCTCAAAGGATAAATGTTTACCCAAATACAATTTCAAACTCCCCAAACTCACAATACAAGATTACAATAAGATCTCAAGAGTTGGGTACAAGAATTTGACTATGAAAGACACTAGGGTTTGGATTTTATGCTTTGATGTTGCTTGTAGGTTCAATAGTTGTTGCTTGGTCAGTTGAAACTTGTTTTTATACCCTTGTATTGAATTCTAGCCGTTTGGGTAGTTGGGACCATCAAAAGAGCTGTTGAGAGCATTTTTCCCGCAATAAATGCAGCTCTGCAGCCTACCGTATCGGTACTCGTAGAGGGCGTATCGATACCTGCATCAAAGAGGAAAGAGTCGTTGTGACTAAAAACAGAGCATATCGATACGCATAGAAGGCGTACCGGTACGTTTTTAAGGGGCGTATCGGTACGAAAGGTCGTACCGATACAGTGTTTGCTCACTGGAATCCCAAGTTTGGTTTTCTTAAAGATCGTATCGATACGCATACAAGCGTATCAGTACGGTATAACGGTCTTTTAAAAATTGGGAAACCAACCAACTGACAAGTAACGGTCGAAAATTAAATGCAAAGATTTTGCAAAGATAAGCTTATCGTATTAATACGGTTGCAAAGTGTATCGGTACGGTTTCATTGAAAGAGTTGCCCAGATGAATATCGTATCGATACAGGGTAATACCGTATCGATACGCTAAGTCCATTAAAATTCCAGTGGCAAAAGCCCGTATCGATACGCCTGAGGGTATCGATACGCCTGAGCGTTTTTGTATAGTTTGGCTTGAAAACTTAAAGGAAAAAGACTTAGAAAAGTTTATTATTTTCAGAACTTGTCTTTTGTTTAAAATAGTTGTCAATAGTGAGACTTTTAAAGAGTACTTAAAAATTCATTGTTTTGCAAATTGGTCCTTAAGTTTAGATGTTATATCAAAATCAATTTCGGTTTCACAATCTCCCCCTTTTTGATATAACAAAACCACAAATAAATTTTTAAGTTTTTGAAACTTTTGAAAAGCTTTCTCCCCCTTAATTTAAGATAGATTTTCAAAAATAAAAAAAAATTGACTCTATAATCCTTCTCCCCCTTTTTGTTAGATCAAATATAAACACAAGGATAATAGCAACAATTAATTCATTAAACTCAAAGCAAACATAATAGTTCAAATGCATAAACTTCAAAGCAAACATAATAATCCAAACTTAAATCCTAAGACATAGATAATAGGCATAAACTTACATCCTAAAAACAAAAGTGCAATAACAGAATATAAAAGACTAAATGTCATGAGATGGTATGCATAAACTACTCGTCCGCCTCATCATCATCATCTTCCTCGTCCTCTTCATCTTCATCATCTTGAGTGGGTTGATCTCTCCGATTTTGGTTAAGCCAAGCACCATGGAAGGCGGTGAGAGAGATATCCATGGAGTTTTGGAGAGAAGTCATGATTTCCATTTTAGTCTCCATTCCTTTGACTCGATCTTCCAAGGAGGTGAATCTAGTGTCCATAGCGGCAAATCCGGCTTCCATGGAAGTGAACTTCTTATTGAGGAATGTCATTAGAGTGTCCATGGAAGAGGATTCAATCAGAGCACGGTGAGAGCTCGAAGAAGCACGAGAAGTATCGACCGGAGCATCTTATGGAGGAGCTTGAGGGTTACGAACCCATTCATTGTCAACATAAGAGAAACCGGCACGAGCTAGAGAACGCTCATCTATGGGTAGGCCAAGGGGTTCAGGATAGTCATGGGAACAATCAATTTCAAGGGAATGGAAAAGATAACTCAAAGCCGTAGAGTAGTAAAAAGATGTGACTTGTTTGGTGTGACGGTGTTGGACTAGATAGACAAGGTCGACAAACATAATTTGACAAAGGTTTGGACGTTGACCTTCCCTAAAGCACCTAAGCCAAAAATCATCGACTTGACGAATAGTAGAAAATTTCCCTCCCGATGGACGAAAAAATCAAGAGACAAGAAGATGAAGGATTCAGTCATGAGCATTTAAAACTTTGATTGAGCCTAAAGGACCCGTACCTAAGGACCTCTCATCATCAATACCAATGTTTTCAAAACCAAAGACATTACATAAAACTTTTTGATCAATTGTAAAGGTTTTTCCCATAACAGAGGATTCAATAGCAATGACATTCTCTCTAGCTTCATCATGAACACATAAAGCATTGGAAAAGAATACGATGACTAAATTCCTATATAGAATAGGAGGAATGCTCAAAAAGTTAAGAATTTCCATTGCTTAATTAAATGGAGGTATTGGAATTTAAATCGGGCAGAACTTAAAAACTGGACAGACACAACATGTTCTTCCCTAAGGGTCATGCTTTGAAATAGTTTGTATCGAGCTATATCAGCATCACTGGGAAAACTACGTTGGATAATATAAGGGAGATTATGTTTAGGGTTACCCTCGGCATCCTCACTAGGATCGGAAGTAGCAAGAAAATGTTTAGCTCTCTTTTTGGACGGTGCCATAACCCTGAAAACACATCAAAACGATTCGAATATGTATGCAATTAACATCTCATTCAAACCAATAAATTCTAATAATTCAAGGTAATTGTAAAAATAAATTAATCTGAAAAAGATATATACAAATTTATTTTTTTAAAACAGATTTAAAAAAATACGAATAGAAAATATATTCGAACGAAATTTTTTTGATTTTTGTAAAAATTTGATGAAAAAGTTGAAACCCATAATATAAAACTATGTTTTGTACAAAAATTAAGTTGAAAAAGTTATAAAAATCAAACAAAAATAAAAGAAAATAAAAGAGAAGAGTTTTATACCTTGAACTTTAGATTGGATGAATGTGTTGATGTGAATGCACAAGATTTGTTGACAAAGCTTAGCTTTGATGTGGAGATTAAAAACCCTCAAAGAATTTTTAAGTTTGATGGTAAAAATTGAAGGATTGAGGGGGTTTTTATAGGGTATTGCGACTAGGGTTTTGGAGAGAAAAGAGGGGTTTTTGATTTTAAAGTCTTTTGAAAGATGCAGCCCTAAATAACCTCTCCGTCGAGGTCGTATCGATACACTATACACGCGTATCGATACCCTTTAACCCTAATTTTTTATTCATCGTTACTATCGTATCGATATGTGGGACCGTATCGGTACGACTTGGCTTTGACTATTTCCCTTGACTTAACCGTATCGATACGCGGGGTAGTATCGATACTCGTTCAACTTCAAAGTTTTCCCAGTTATGAACCCGTATCGATACGCCTTTACCAGATAAGGCATTTTTGACAGATTTAAATGCAAAAGTCCAACTTTAAACGCCCCTAAATGCATGTAAATGTCCTATGAACAAGTTTTAATGGCTAAACCTAATGCATGCTCCCCCTAGCAACATGCATAGAAGCAAAAGGAGTTAAATTAACACAAGCATGAATCACAAATAATTTCAAGCAAATTTTTGACATTTTGGGACCTAGAAGGGGTCAAGAAAGGCTAGTTAAACCTAACTCTCTCCTAAGGGTCCAAAAGCGCTCTTCATCTAAAGGCTTTGTGAATATATCCGCTAATTGGTTCAAGGTGTCAACATACTCTAAAACAAAATCATTTTTCAACACATGATCTCTAATGAAATGATGTCTAATTTCTATGTGTTTGGTTCTAGAGTGTTGGATGTGATTCTTAGTGAGACAAATGGCACTAGTGTTGTCACACCTAAGGGGTATGGTTTCTACTTCAACACCATAATCTAAGAGTTGTTGCTTCATCCAAAGGACTTGAGCACAACAACTCCCTAAGGATATGTACTCCGCCTCGGTGGTAGATAAGGCTACACTATTTTGTTTCTTAGAGAACCAAGATACGAGCATACTACCTAAGAATTGGCATGTCCCGGAAGTACTTTTCCTATCTATCTTACACCCCCCATAATCTGCATCCGAATAAGCATGAAGGCTAAAGGAAGAATCTTTAGGATACCAAAGGCCTAAGTTAGGTGTATCTCTAAGGTATCTAAAGATTTTCTTAATGGCAACTAAGTGTGATTCTCTAGGACTAGCTTGAAACCTAGCACACAAGCAAACACTAAACATGATATCCGGTCTACTTGTGGTAAGGTAAAGCAAAGAACCTATCATGGATCTATAAAGCTTAGAATCAATACACTTACCTCCTTCATCTTTGTCAAGCTTTATGGGAGAGCTCATAGGTGTGGCTTGAGGTTTTGCATTCTCCAAGCCGAACTTTTTGAGCATATCATTCACGTACTTAGCTTGATTTATGAAGGTGTCATCTTTCCTTTGTTTGATTTGGAGTCCCAAAAAGAATGAGAGCTCCCCCATCATGCTCATCTCGAACTCACCTTGCATTAACTTAGAAAATTCTTTGCAATAACATTCATTAGTAGAACCAAGAATGATATCATCAACATAGATTTGTACTACTAAGTTGTCATTGTTATATCTTTTTATGAAGAGTGTAGTGTCCACCTTACCTTTTTCAAACCCCTTTTCAATTAAAAAATTTGAAAGTCTCTCATACCAAGCTCTAGGAGCTTGTTTTAAACCATGGAGAGCTTTAGTTAGTTTGAACACATGGTTTGGAAATTTTGAATCCTCAAAACCCGGTGGTTTTTCAACATACACTTCTTCATTTATAAAACCGTTTAAAAAGGCACTTTTCACATCCATTTGAAAAAGCTTGAAATCATTATAACATGCAAATGCTAAAAGCATCCTAATGGCTTCCATCCTAGCTACGAGTGCATATGTCTCATCAAAATCAATTCTCTCTTCTTGGGTATAGCCTTGAGCAACAAGCCTAGCCTTGTTTCTCACTATATTACCACTTTCATCTAATTTATTCCTAAACACCCATTTAGTTCCTATAGTAGATTGATTACTAGGTCTTTCAACTAATGTCCAAACTTTACTTCTCTCAAATTGATTTAATTCTTCTTGCATGACCAAAACCCAAAAATCATCTTTTAAAGCTTCTTTAATATTTTTAGGCTCAATGCATGAAAGAAATGCAACATGGTTCATTAATTTGAGAGAGGATCTAGTAGTTACCCCCTTGGATGGATCATCCAAGATTTCACCACCTTTGACATAGTTGAACTCCCTTGGGTAAGATACATCCTTTTCCTCAAGAGCCAAGTCCTTCAAGGCTTCAAGAGGTGGATCTTGTGCATCCTCATCTTTAGTTGGAATCTCATCCACCTTTGACGTTTGCCCTCCATCAATGGCATCAAGAATTCCTACATCATCATCATCACAAGATTCCTTACTCGGAAAGAGGTTATCATCGAAAACAACATGTATAGACTCTTCAACTACTAGAGTTCTTTTATTAAATACACGATAGGCTTTAGAGTTTAAAGAGTACCCTAAGAAAATAGCTTCATCACTTTTAGCATCAAATTTACCTAAGTTTTCTTTACCATTATTCAAGACAAAACACTTGCAACCAAAAGGGTGAAAATAGCTAATGTTAGGCTTCTTAGATTTTAAAATCTCATAAGGTGTTTTCTTCAAAATTGGCCTAATCATTACTCGATTTATATAATAGCAAGCGGTATTTGTGACTTCTGCCCAAAAATATTCAGGTAAATTATTTTCGCAAAGCATAGTTCTAGCCATTTCTTCTAAAGTTCGATTTTTCCTCTCAACTACCCCATTTTGTTGAGGAGTGTGAGGTGCGGAAAAATTATGGCTAATCCCATTTTCATTTAAAAACTCATCAAAACCTAGATTTTGAAATTCGGTTCCATGATCACTTCTAATGTGAGAAATTCTAAGTTCAAGATCATTTTGAGTTATTTTAGAAAATGTGATGAATTTTTCTAAAGCCTCGTCTTTTGTACTTAAGAATAGAACCCAAGTAAACCTAGAATAGTCATCTACAAGTACAAAGTCATATGATTTACCACACAAGCTCATTGTTCTAATAGGCCCCAAAAGATCCATATGAATCAATTGTAAACATCTACTAGTAGAGACATCATTAATGGATTTAAATGAAGTTCTATGTTGTTTACCCTTTGAACATGCATCACAAATTTTATCATTAGAAAACTTAAGTTTGGGTAAACCTCTAACTAGATTAAGGGAAATTAATTTCTCTAAGACACTCATGCTAGCATGTCCTAATTTTCTATGCCAAAGTCATGAGTCATGTTCATCATGTGCAACTAAGCATGTATGAGATGATTGGATGCCATCTAAATGCACCATGTAGATATTGCTTATTCTATGTCCTATGAGCATTAGTTGATTTGTTTTAACGTTCACAATTTTACAACTACTTTTATCAAATAATACATTAAAACCCTTATCATATAATTGACTAATGCTCAATAAATTATGTTTAAGACCGTTGACATACAAAACATTTTCAATGAAAATAGAAGAGTGATTACCAATGGAGCCTATTCCTTCAATGTGGCCTTTGGAGTTGTCACCGAAAGTTACCACTCCACCACTCTTTGGCTTTAGTTCCACGAATCGGCTCTTGTCATCGGTCATATGTCTTGAGCATCCACTATCAAGGTACCATGAATTTTGGCTTGAAGCTTTGGCCTTGTAGCAATGCTCCCCCTACAAACAAAGAAATTAGGCCTTGATTTTTGGTACCCAAATCATTTTGGGTCCATGTGTGTTAGCCTTCAAATTTTGGTTCCCTTAGGAATCCAAGAAGCAATAGAATTCATATTATTAGAAATAATGAGTTCCTTAGGAACCCAAACACTTCTAACATTTTGACCTCTAGATTGCTTATGAAAATTTCTTTGTTTAGGAATAAAAGGTTTTCTTTTTACATATTAGGATTTAGAAGAATTTCCTTTTTCAAAATGGTTTTTCCCAATAGAAATTGATGTTTTAAGATTATCCACTTCCTCTGTGTGATAATCTTGAAAATCGGAAAGAAGTTTTTTAAGTTCAAGATTTTTCGTTTTAAGATCATTTGAAAGATTTACTAAAAACAAAACCTTCTTTTCCAATTCAGAGTTAGTTCTTGAAAATGCTTCATTTTGATTTTTCAAATCGGAAATGTTTTTCTTGTTTCTCAAAATGGATTCTTTATATTTTCCAACTAACTCATCGTAAACCTCTTGCAATTCATCGTAAGCATCTTGAAGCTCATCAAAGGTAAAATTAAAATTAGATGAGTTAGGATTTACCTTTGGTTCATCATCAATGGCCACGAGACAAAGATTGGCCACTTCCTCCTCATCGGATGACTCATCGTCACTCCAAGTTGCTACTTGAGCTTTGAGCTTGTTCTTCTTCCCAAAGCTCTTCCTCTTCAATTGAGGACATTCGGAACGGATATGGCCGAGCTTTTTGCATTCATAGCAAGTGATTTGGTCCTTCTCCTCTTCCTTACTCTTGCTCTTGAAGTCTCCTTTTCTAATGAACTTTCTCCCACGATTGGACTTCATAAAGCGAGTGAACCGTTTGGCCAACATGGCCATCTCCTCATCTTCATCTTCGCTTGAATCGCTTTCATGGTATGAAGCTTTAAGAGCGATTCCAACCTTCTTCTTCTCAACATCCTTCTTCTCAACCTTCTTCTCTTCCATTTTCTTTTCTTCTTCTCTTCCCTTTCTCATGATCTCATGGGTGAGTAGAGATCCAACAAGAGCATCAAGCTTGAGAGTCTTCAAATCTCGAGCTTCAATAATAGTCGTTCTCTTGCTATCCCATGATTCCGGAAGAGAGTACAACAATTTTCTCACTAGCTTGTCTTCGGGGATGATCTCACCGAAACCCTTCAATCCGTTGACAATGACCGAGAATCGATCAAACATCTTGGAAACACTCTCATCGGGATCCATCTTGAAATTTTCGTAGCTTAGATTGAGTAGCCCAATTTTTGTTTCCTTCATATCACTAGTTCCCTCATATGTTGTCTCGAGGGTGTCCCAAACCTCCTTGGCATTCTCGACCGAAGACACCTTGGAGTAGATATCCGGACCAAGTGCACAAAAGATGACATGAAGAGCTTTATCCTTCACTTGCATCCTTCTTCGTTCATCTTCCGTCATTTCGGCTTTAACCTTTGGGACAAGTCTTGCTTCACTATCTCTTTTCATGGGAATGTATGGACCTTCTTCAACCACATCCCACACCATATAGTCGGTAGACTTGATGAAGAGCCTCATCCTATTCTTCCAATATGGGTAGTTATCCCCATTGAAGAATGGTGGCTTGGTAGTAGATTGGGATTCGTAGAGGTTGGAGTTAGAGGTGGATGCCATTGCTTGACTAGTTGTTGATCAAACTCTCCTAGAATCGACTCAAGAGGGTTGTAATCCTTCCAATGAGTGTAGCTCTGATACCAATTGTTGAGTTGACCACACAATTGCAAATGGCCAAGAGGGGGTGAATTGGAAATTAAAATTTTGGTAGGAGGTAAGAGTGAAAAATAAAAAGTGACACAAGTGGTTAGAATGGTTCAAGTTCTCCAAATGAACTCTACATCCACTACCTTAGTTCCCACTAAGGATTTTCAACCAATTCACTACTTGAATTCTTCCCCTTTTCTTGGATGAGGAGGTAACCTTACAAATTGATTAAGCCTTCTACCCAAAGCTTAATCCACTCACTTTTACAAAGAGATGAATTTGGTAAACTCTAAAAATTCCTCTCAAAGGATAAATGTTTGCCCAAATACAATTTCAAACTCCCCAAACTCACAATACAAGATTACAATAAGATCTCAAGAGTTGGGTACAAGAATTTGACTATGAAAGGCACTAGGTTTGGATTTTATGCTTTGATGTTGCTTGTAGGTTCAATAGTTGTTGCTTGGTCAATTGAAGCTTGTTTTTATACCCTTGTATTGAATTCTAGCCATTTGGGTAGTTGAGATCATCAATAGAGCCGTTGAGAGCATTTTTCCCGCAATAAATGCAGCTCTGTAGCCTACCGTATCGGTACTCGTAGAGGGCGTATCGATACCTGCATCAAAGAGGAAAGAGCCGTTGTGACTAAAAACAGAGCGTATCGATACGCATAGAAGGCGTACCGGTACGTTTTTAAGGGGCGTATCGGTACGGAAGGCCGTATCGATACGGTGTTTGCTCACTGGAATCCCAAGTTTGGTTTTTTTAAAGATCGTATCGATACGCATACCAAGCGTATTAGTACGGTATAACTGTCTTTTAAAAATTGGGAAACCAACCAACTGACAAGTAGCGGTCGAAAATTAAATGTAAAGATTTTGCAGAGATAAGCTTATCGTATCGATACGGTTGCAAAGCGTATCGGTACGGTTTCATTGAAAGA
Organism: Hibiscus tridactylites; assembly: GCA_958450335.1. Lineage (NCBI taxonomy): Eukaryota > Viridiplantae > Streptophyta > Magnoliopsida > Malvales > Malvaceae > Hibiscus > Hibiscus tridactylites. The sequence continues at coordinate 79,266,981 of OY288273.1, forward strand.
GTTGCCCAGATGAATATCGTATCGATACGGGGTAATACCGTATCGGTACGCTAAGTCCATTAAAATTCCAGTGGTAAAAGCCCGTATCGATACGCCTGAGGGTATCGATACGCCTGTGCGTTTTTGTATAGTTTGGCTTGAAAACTTAAAGGAAAAAGACTTAGAAAAGTTTATTATTTTCAGAACTTGTTTTTTGTTTAAAATACTTGTCAATAGTGAGACTTTTAAAGAGTACTTAAAAATTTATTGTTTTGCAAATTGGTCCTTAAGTTTAGATGTTATATCAAAATCAATTTCGGTTTCACACAATCCAAGTGTGAAGATGACATGCCAGAGGGGCAAAATTGATTTTTCAACCGAGTTTGAGGGTAAAATTAATTTTATGGTTAAGTACGAGGATAAAATTAATTTTTTAGGCGAGAAATAAGAATTTAAGAACATATTGAAATATTCATATGAGATAAAAATTAATAGAACATTTAAATTTTTTATTAATATATAACTAAAACTAAAATTTTTAAAAATATCTAAAAATAATTAAAATAATATAATATAAATATAATTTAAATTATTTAAAAATTAAAATTCAAAAATATTTATAAGGCTAAAGGGTATTTTTGCCCCTGAGTTCGACCCAAAAAATCAATTCCGCCCCTCACCGAAAAACGCACTCAATGTGGCTCCACAGTCCGCGAAAATCGATCAAATTGACCCTTTGACCGACGTTGATTGTTATGGTGTTGACGTGGCAGTTAACGATAATGAAGTAGCGGTCCACGATGCTGACATGGTGGTCCACGGTGCTGACATGGTAGTACACGTGGAATGATGACGTGGCAGAAGGGGCTGAATTGATTATTTTAACTGAATTCAAGGGCATAATTGATTTTTTACAGATTTCAGAGGCATAACTTATTTTAATTGATAGTTTGATAACTTATTTAATTGTTAAGCGAAAAATATTAATATTTAAATATTCATAAAATATAAATAATAAAAACATCATAATGAATTAAAAAATAAGTAAAAATATTAAAGTTGTAAATATAAAAAGTTATCAATATTAAAAAAACAAAATTAAAAAATATTTATAAACCATTGGAAAATCCTTAAATTGTTTCTTGCAATGCTAAGCATACTAATGTTCCTTGAACATATTTTCAATTGAAACACCATTGTTATATTAGAGTAGTAATAAAATCAAAATTTTCTTTTATTTTTGTACATCGAATATTAATAAGCATCAATTTGATGTAGAAAAGTGAAAGAAAATTTGAGTTTTATTGTTATTCTAATACAACCCGAACCCAATTTTTTTTTAAAAAAAACATGACCCTATAGAATCGGGTCAGGTCAGAACACATTGGGTATAGAACAAATGTCCATCCTTATTCATAATCACTTTAGATTGATAAAATTTTCAATTGTGATTTAGGGTTTATGATTGATATTTAGAAATTATGGTTAAAGTGTAGAGTTTAGTTTTTTAGTATTGAGGCGTAGATATGAGCACAAAAAAAGGGCATGAGATTTTTATTCGAGAGAATTATATTAACCCTATTTTAGGATTCTTTCCCCTTACATTCTTTTGAGAGGGAGAACCAAAATAGTCCAAACTTTTTCGATGGAGATTTTAAAATTTTTTAATACTTTATAAATATTTTTAAATTTTAATTTGAATAATTTTTATTTTTATTTTTTAGATATTTTAATATTTTTTATTTTAATTATATATTAATAAAAAAATTATTAATTTTTATGTTATTTTAATATTTTCTTAAATTCATATTTTTTGTTTGAAAATTCAAATTTACCCTCGTTCTCAACTAGAAAATGAATTTTGCCTTTAAACTCGGTTGAAAAATCATTTTTGCCCCTTTGACACGCCATCTTCACATGTGGACTATCACATCAGCACCGTAGACTGCCATATCAATATCGTAACGGTCAATGTTAGCTACCGTCAGTCAAAGAGCAAACAATGATGCAATTTAGCTAATTCAAATAACAAATTGATGCAAAATAACATAAAAACGAAATCAATAAATTGAAACTACTCAATTACCTTAAGCCTAAAAGAAAACAATATGATAAAAAACAATATATCAAAATACAATTTTCTTTTATTTCTTTTATATCCAATAATATTTAAGTGACCATTAAGAAACCGGCAGATGATAGGACAGTGTACCTGAAAAAAGCAGAGAAATAAGTCAAAGTTATGGGAATAGTCAAATGGTACTCGTAATTGTATTCAAACCAGTCTCTAATTTCCTCAGTACTTGTGAGCTCATTCAATTTGCTTGGGGCCGGCCATTAATTCCATCACTTCATTTTAATTTCAACCCTTCTTAATTTACGTGCATGTGTAGGGGGTGGTATGAAAATTTCCTTTCAGTTGTGGAGTCGTTAGAACCCTTCGGTATGATTTCCTCTTCTTGTTTTATGAGATCAGTCATGATGTTCGTTATGAAGAGGGTATTGGATTTTATGATCCGTTATATACACTTTGTTTTGATTAATTCTTTTGTATTTTAATTATATTATAAATTTAATTGTAAAACAAAAAAGTTTGTTTTGATTTAAAAAGGTGAAATATGGATGCAATGTGAACATCAGCTCAAAATTTTTTTTACGGTTTTTCCTAACTTCGCATCATTATATCATTAGATTTAATATAGAATGCTATTGTGCCCATATGTTTAAAGGTAAATTTTGATTTGCAATCAATTATAAACTGGGACCTATACTTGTTGCGGCTTTTCCGATTAAGTGACTAAATATTTAGAAATTAGAAAACGATCTTTAAGCCTATGATCAAAATTATAGTTGGATAAAAAACACACCTTTAAATCAGAAGTTTGATAATATTAGATCTTTGTTAATTTAATATTATATTTTCAGTTATTTTCCGTTCATCTTTAGTTTTAATTAGATAAAGTAACCCAATTTTACTTTTATTATTTAAAATTTTAAGATTTTAATTAATTTAATTCTCACTCTTACTACAAAATAATAATAATAATAATAATAATAATAAATTAGTTTTATTTTCCATGACTTCAACAACCTTGTCACTCGACACCACTGTTAGAGTTGGTATGGTGCATCAAAACTGGTTTGATATATATATATATATATATATATATATATATATATATATATATATATATATATATATATATATTATCAAGTAGAATTGAGTTTGACTTAATTCGAACTTAAATATCGATCAATTAATTATTAAAAATTTTGAGTTATTCAAAATTTTATTTTATAACTTAAATTTCATTTGAATTTTTTATTCGAGTCGAGTTTTTTTTTTTTGCGTCAAGTTGAAATTTTCAATTTTTTCAAGTCGAAACGAATTTTGCTCACTCCTACTTAACGGTAGCCAACAAGGAGAAATTAAACTATATTTTTTTTATCAATTCTTATATAGGGGAGGGGAGAAAAAATCTGCTCATAATGTGTATTAAACTCGCAGCCTAAGAAAGAAAGGATGATTTCAACTAAGTACTTTTTAGCCATGTAATGTGAAGATTGTTGACGAAAATTATACTAACTGTGTAATTAAAAAAATGAATAGTATATAATTTTTTTGACACAACATAGTATATAATTTTAAGTGGTTTCCATTGAGAAAAAAATTTAAGTGGTTTCCGTAACATCTTGTAGCATGCTTCTAGCAACTTGGCCAATATTTTCCGATCTAAAGGAAAATTTCCACATCACATGCTTTAATCAATCTTTTCTACATTTTAATTATTGGTTATATTTTTTATTCAAAAATTATTGGTTATATTTTGTAATTTATTATATCTTCTCAAATTTTTAGAGTCAGTACAACAATTACAATATTTAAATTAATCTTAATCTCTCAACTCTTAAATCGAAGACAATTACATTTAAGCACACTCAAATTCACGAGACATGACCTCTTGGATATTATAATAACCGTGACATGAATACTTTTCCTTTGAACCCCTTTCATATTTAAACCAAAAAATTAATGTAGAGTAAAACCTCTACAAATTAATAATGTCGAGACCACATAATTTCATTAATTTAAAGATTTATTAGTTAATTAATAAAATTAATTTAAAGAGATTTTTTTCCTATTCAACGAACCTACACTATCCTTCATGAATAAAACATTTAACATTGTATTGACCAATTGAATGATGTTAATGTATAATGTGACTAATTAAATATAATACATACCCATAAAAAATAAAGTTCATTGTTGTACGTAGTACTAGTTAAAACTTAATGCAAGTTCATGTATGGTAAGTAAATCAATCACTATATAAACAACACCAAACATTCCTAATTAGAGATGAAATACATCGAGATTTAAATTTTAAGAAGAAACAACAATAATATCATATTTTACTAAGTTTTCCTAGTTATATCTGTAATTTTATAGAAATATCAATTTATAATATTGAAGGTATTGAAAGTGGTCTAGTGAACGGAGTTTCAACGGAAATAAGAGGGACGGTTACGACAAGAGGAAAGACGAAGGCGACAAAAGAGAAGGAAGATACTTCTGAAAAAGATGAGAGAAAATGATTTATCAAATGTAGGCCGAAAATCTAATGGGCCAGTACCATTATTATGGTTTTTATATCCCAAAGTTGATGACCGACTAATATTATTGGGACCAGTCTGTTAGATCACATGGGTCAATAGGAACGGCCTAACGGCCTAACATATAACACAATGGCTCAACAATATATCTATTTCACAAACTATCCATTTGCCTCAATATTCACCCCACTTCATTAGCTTCTTGAATTGATTTGTCGAACCAAACACTCAACTGAGCTCTCAACTCTTGAAACCATGTTACTGGCAGTGGTTTCGTAAGAACATATGCAGTCTGATGTTGCGCTGGAATGTAATTGACTTCGAGTAGCTTTGACATAACTTTTTCGCGCGCAAAGTGCAAATCTAAGTCTGCATGCTTGGTTTTAGCATGCAAGACTGGGTTGGCAACCATAGCCACCGTACTTGTATTACCGCACCATATTTTATGACACACGTCAGTTAAAACACCACGTCTTTAAGTACTGCCTTAATTCACAACACCTCACAAGCTGCATCTGCAAGGCTATGGTATTCAGCCTCGATGGTGGAACGAAAAACTGAACGTTGTTTTTTTGAACTCCAAGATAAAATATGTGAGCCAAGATATACGCAATAACCGGAGATAGATCATCGATCATCCATATCACTTCCCCAATTCACATTGGAGAAGGATTTCAAAATAACTTGTGGCCCTTGGCGACCAAACCACAACTCATACTCAGTTGTGCCTTTGAGATATCTTAAAATACGTTTCACGACTGCCCAACGAATATCTTTGAGTGTTTGCATAAACTGCGATACTTTGTTAACAACGAAGGCAATGTCAGGCCTTGTGTTGGCATATGTACAACAGCGCGCCTACCAGAGTTCGATACTGTGATGCATCCATATCTTGATTGCCACCATATTTGCTTATTTTCTGTGCAACAACCATAAGAGAATTTACAGCCCGTGTTCCAGACATGTTATGCTTGATAAGAAACTCATTGATATATTTCTTTTGAGTGAGAAATAAACCACCATGAGTACGAACATCTTCGATGCATAGAAAATATTGCACCAAGCCTAGATCCTTAAAAGAGAATTAATCATGTAAAGCTTGCAACACTTGTGTAATGTGGGATTCTGATGTTCCAGTGGCAAGAATATCATCCACGTAGATGACTAAATAAGTCACCTCACCTGATTCTCGACAAACAAATAAAGAGGGGTCGACTCGAGAAGCTACGAATCCAAGATTAATGAGAAATTCAAGAAGCTTATTAAACCAATTACGCGGAGCTTGGTGTAATCGATAAAGATCCTTTTTGAGCTTGCATACAAGATTGCTCCCATCATATAAACGTCCTCTTCAAGACCCCCTTTAAGAAACACATTATTGACGTCCACTTGGTGAATTTTCCAGTCATACGTAACAGCCATGTACAATAGTACATTAACTGTAAAAACCGAGCAACGGGGCTGAATATTTTGGCAAAATCATACTCTGGTACTTGAGAATATCCTTTTGCAACCAAGTGTGCCATATTTTTATTAACCGACCCATTGGAGTTGTGTTTCACCTTGAATAACCATTTCGGACCAATATCCTTGCGACCAGAAGGCAACGATACCAGCTCTCAGGTATTGTTTTTTAAAGTGCCTCATATTCAGACAACACTGCAGCATGCCATTGTGGTTGTTGAAGTGCTTCGTGGACACTGGATGAAGGAACATCACTTTGCACAAGGTAGAGCTTAGGCTTGTAGATGCCTACTTTACTGCGAGTAGTCGTAGAGTGAGTATTGGAATGAACAGGATGTGACTGCATGACCAAAGCTTCAAGAACATAAACCCCATGTTTTTCACAAGTATGTGACAACAAATTCCTCGAACAGTGTGTAGAAATTTTAGATTTACTAACCACATCTCCTGCACATATTGATTGATCTCTTGCTCAAGAATCTGGGAAAGGTAAATGAATATATGTTGGAACGTGCAAATCTGTAGGAGCTGATGAAGGAACAAAACCAATGATATTCTCAAGTGTAGTTGGAGATTCTTCAGTGTCAATAATTTCAATTGGAGCTAGAGATTCTGTTGTGTCATTGTTCTCAACATGGGCTGGAGATTCTTCAGTGACATTGTTTTCAACTAGGGCTGGAGGTTCTTTAGTATCTTTATTCTCAACTGGGACTAGAGGTTCTTCAGTATCATTATTCTCAACTGGCTACTACTAGTGCCATTCATCAACTATAAAATATTGTCGAGTGGGATCCTATTGACCGGGTTCTGTGACAATTTGGCTACGTCCAAGGGGTTCTAGAGCCACCACCCAATTTTTACAAATTACATCGGCTGACGGGACAAGGGAAGACATAAGTCTATTGGGCCCATCATCACGCTAACTGGGTCGAGCAATAGATGACAAGGTATGGCAGGTGACCGCCCATCTGTAAACGCATTGTGAACCAGAACGTCACATTCGACTATATGCAGTGGTACCACCAAAACGAAAAGCCACATACAATGACTCAGGAGGAGCGCGAGCGAGAAATTGAGGTGCCTCCCCCAAACTGATCGCCCGCACAACATCAAGTCACCCAGCGCCAGCCAACACAGAGTGGTACCAGAAGGGGCCTAAAAGCCAGAGACGACGAATGTAACACTCGAGTTTAGGGTCGGATGTTAAGTGTGTGAATGGGGTTCGAGTCAAGGGCTTGTTTTAAATTAAAGTGGGCTTGGTTTTATTTAAAAAGGGTTTGAGACTTCATTAAGGGTAAAATGGTAAATTTCTAAATAAAGGAAACAAAACAAGTAAAAAGGGACTTTTTACTAGTCACCATCTTCTTCTTCCTTCAACCATTTTCATGACACAAAACCTCCCCAAACCCCAAAACACTGTTTCATCCATTTCCCCACCGATTTCAAGAGCTTTCATTAAGGTAAATACGTTTTTGACTTCTCATCTTTTTTAACATTTCTATAGCTTTAGATCTTCACAAACTCCATTTTTCTGACATTTCAAGTTTTCAAGTTTTAAGAAAAAGGAGGAAGGTTTAATGAATTTTCGTTTGGTTTTTGATTTGTAAAGTTAATTTATGTAATACTCTTGCTCTTAGGTGTATCATATTTCAAAATGGTAGTGTTTTGTTGAAAATCCCGAAATGAGTTTTTGAAGGTGTGTTAAAGGATAGAAAACTTGGGGTTTTGAGGTAGTTTGGTGTGGGAAGGTTGAGCTGATGATATGGTTATGCTTGGGGGTTGATTTGAGTGTGTTTAGTGATGATTTGGGTGTTGAAATTGATGGGTTTCTGCTGGGTTAAGTTCAAGTCCGAAAATGAGGATTTTGGGTTATTTCATGGCTTGGAAATGTAGAGAAATAGTCTTTTGGTTGTAACTTGATTTGTGACAGTGGTTTGTGGATGATTTGTTTAGTAATATGTTGTTTTTGGTTGATTAGAAACAAGGGGAATCATTGGAGAAGCTTCGGGCTCGATTCCGAGAAATTTGGAGGCTTGATCAACTTTCTTGATTTACCTTAAGGGTGTTCGGTGAGCGGATTGTTTAAAATGGTTTTAAATTGGTTCAAGTGTGTGGTTGAAGTGTTAGATTGCGCTTGGTAGGCCAATCTAATGTGGAGATTAAGTTGGTAGCTTAATCTCTTGTTTGACTTTATGAAATTCTTGTTAAATGTGCAAATGTGGTTTGTGTGATACATGTTCGTTTATGCATGTTGCTATATATTGATGTTGTATAATGGTGATGATATGTTGTGTTGCATGATTGTGAAATCATGGTGAGACTTGTTTAGTATGTTGGCACTAGTTATAATTACCAGGTATAAATGATCGATCATTAGGATGAGTGTGCACACGGTAAGAGTCAAATTCGTGCATGGCCTTGGTGATGTGTAGTCACCAAGGAGGAGTACGGTGATGTAACATTCCACCGGAAAACACATGTGTGTGATGATGAGTGAAATCCCATGCGTAAATGAAAACAGTGATGTGTGTAATCCTACCGGAAGGTAATATGGTTGTTTGAGTATGTTGGGGCGAAAATCCCAATGGAAGTTATCCTCATATCCGAGTAAGCTATATAGTTGCCAATATACTTGTCTATGTGTGGTGGTTGTGATAAGATGTTCTATTGCATTCGTGCTAAGCATAACATGAGGTAAGATGCCATGTTCATGCATTCTTGTAGTAGTTGGCTATGTCGATGTGTTGGTGTAATTGTATGCCTTGTGGATGTCTTATGGATACCATTATTTGAACCCTGCATTGTCGATGTTTGTTTTTGAGCTCCCTCACTAAGCTTCTAGCTTACGCTTTTGTTTCGGTAATGCAGATCATTAGTGTGTAGTTAGAAAAGAGCAAGGAAGGGGCACCCAAGCGTGTGTGTGGTTGCTCAAGTGTGGTTTTATTGAATAATGTAATAGTTAGCAATGGGGATGCTACGTGTTGTAGGAGCATGTGTTAAACTCCTATGTGTTTGGCTTTCATGTTGTTAAATACCCATGCTTTTGTGTTGAAGATTGTAATCCATGATTTATGAGATGTTTATGTGTTTGTGTGAAAAAGTATGTAAACCTTGTTTTATGTTATGTTTATGTAGATGTATATTTCCTATGAATGAAATGGTCTTGTCATGTATGTTTATATGTTTGATCATGCTTGTGGTAGGATGAAATGCCTTTAGATTATGTGTATGATTGTTGTTTCATGATTCTTGTTGATTTGGGGCATGTTTGGGAATGTTTTAAGATGCAGAAAACTGTTTTCAGGGTCACACTGTGTGCAGGTGTTTCGAAACGCCAGTGGTTGTTTCGGAATGGTAGTAGCTCCAGGGATACTCGTATCAGAACGTGGGTGTTGCCATTTCGGTACGATTTGAGGCTGTGAGCTCCCGTTTCGGTACGCATTTCGATACGGTTTGCCACTGTGTGTGCATGTTTCACAACCAGTTCTAAAATGTTCGACACTATAGACCCTCGTACCAGAACGAAGTGGACCATATCGATACAGCCTGGTTTGGCTTTTAAACTGGAGCCCGCGTATCGAAACGGGCAAGCCTATTTCGAAATGCATGCTTGTAATTTGGCTTTTTGGCATCTTCTAAGGTTCTCGGACGTTGTGTTTTAGTCATGTTTGCTTTTTTGTTTCCTTGTTGAGCTGTATGTACCTTTTACGTATGGTTTTGCTTCGTAAGTATGAAATTGGACCAACATGTCACTTGGTAAATTTAAATTACCTTATGTCCGATTTGGTGTTTTCTATATCGTTTTTCGCTGACGTTTTCTCACATAGGACTAAATGTAATAATTTAGACAATATAATTAAATGAAAAAAATAGGGTTGTTAATCGAAGTGGAGCCTTAACGGGTTTCGCTTCAGTTTTCCCTGTGTAACCTGTTCGGACCGGCCTATCGTTTAGACCGGGACGAGGGGGTTACATTTGTTGGTATTAGAGCTTGAGGTTTCCGCTACCTCGGGAAGGTAAGTAAGGTAGGTTTGAAGTGTTATGTTGCTATCTCGGTGTATATTGTACGGTGAATGTTTTGCTATGCATGCTTGTTGTTCGTTTGCTTGCATGGTTGTTGTGTTGAGGCGTAGTGTCGAGTTCCCAATTCTACTATTACTTATTTGAAAAGATTTTGAGTAAAGGAATACTTGAGCATGTTGGACCCTTGCCTTTGCTAACTTAATCCTTGTGTGTTTGTTTTGTTGTAGTTAATATCTTGCTAGCCGTAAGATGAGACCTAGAGGCAGGCCTAGGATGGTTCATTCGGAACCACAGGCAGCAGCTCCGGAAGTTGAGCTGGTTGTAGAGGTAGAGGCTCTTCCACCTCCTTCTTCTCCTCCTCGTCAAGAGGGAGGTGAGGCGAGAGCTGAGGGAATAGGACCTTAGGTTGGCCAAGGTCCGGCCAGTATAGATTTGGCTCCGTTAGTTCAGGCTATAGCTGGGGATTTTCAAGCAGCTGTGGCCGGGAGACAGGCTGTGGCACAATCTCAGGGTAAGGGCACCAGTTTGCCACTTGAGAGGCTCCGTAGTTTGGGAGGTGAAGAGTTTCAAGGGTTGGCACCTGAGAGATTAGAGGCTTGGTTTGACAAGATTGTTCATATCTTGTCTCAAATGGGTTGTACCGGAGCACGCAGACTGGGATGTGTTGTTTCTCTGCTTCAGGGTGATGCCAACACTTGGTGGATCACCATTACTACAGGCATGCCAGATGCCGAGATCACTTGGGAGTTCTTTGAGTCTACCTTTCGCAAGAAGTATCTGGGTCCCCGCTATCTTGATGATAAGAAGAGAGAGTTCATGGCTTTGCTTCAGGGTAACATGACAGTGACCGAGTATGAGATACGGTTTGTCAGATTGAGTCAGTATGCGTCCGAGCTAGTTCCTAATAAGAGGGAACGATGCGACCGTTTCCGTTACGAGTTGAGTGAAGAAGTAAAGAGGTATACTTTGGCTACGGATTACACGTACTTTAATGTCTTGGTCGCTAGGGCCAAGGACATAGAGCACAGTTTGGGTTTGACCAAACGTTCAGGTGGTTCTAGTTCAGGGAAGAGGTCTGCTGACTTTAACAGAGGTGATGCCAAGAGGCATAGGGACAATAGGCATCATTTTGATCACAGACGTGGGGGCGGTATCCACGGGAGAGGCCATCAGGGCCAGAGAGCTGATGGGCGTTTGCTCGAGTGTGCTAGATGCGGGAGGCATAGTGTTGGGGAAACTTTTATTCGCGTTGGAACTGTGGAGCTAGAGATCACCTTAGGCGTGATTGTCCACATCAGGCTGGGTTTGCACCAGTTCAGGTTCAGGCTCCTGCTGGAGCTATTGAGTATTCGAGAGGCCATGAGCGCGGTCGATGTAACTTCCAGCCGAGGAACGATGGCTAGAGGAAAATAGCACATGTAGTTGCGGTTCAGCCAGAGGGCGGAGGTCAGGCTAGAGTTTATGCTCAGCGAGAGGGACAGAACGAAACGTATGTGATTGCAGGTAATTTCTCGATACAATCTATGAGTTTTCTTTCCTTGATTGACTTTGGGTGTACACATTCATACATTTTGAGTGAGCATGAAAAGATGTTGAATATACCTTGTGAGGTAGTAGAGGTAGGTGTTAGTGTTACTAGTTCCTTCGGGGATATAGTAATAGTTAGGAAGATGTACAGAAGGTGTCTGTTAATGGTTCAGGGGTATATATTTCCAGTGGACATAATGGAGTTACCGTTCTATGGCTTCGATGTGATTTTGGGTATGGACTGGCTTACAGAGCATAGAGCTAGGATATATTTCGAAATGAAGAGAGTCTTCTTGAAGCTTGCGGATGACTACGCGATTGTGGTAGTAGGTGAGAATGTAAAATTCTTGTCGAATGTTGTCTCAGCCTTAGAGGCTCAAAGATTAGTTGGGTTGGGTTGTGAGGCGTATTTGGCCTACGTGGTGAATCCAAACATGAATGAAGTTAGACTACGGGACATCAGAACAATGTGTGATTTTCCGAGTGTGTTTCTGGAAGAATTGCCCGGTTTACCGCCTGATAGAGAGGTAGAGTTTGCTATAGAGACATACTCAGATTCTGCTCCCGTTTCTATTGCTCTGTACCGTATGGCATCGAAAGAACTGAAAGAGTTGAAGACTCAGTTACAGGAGTTGTCAGATAGAGGTTTTATCCGTCCGAGTTCTTTGCCTTGAGGCGCTCCGATATTGTTTGTGAAGAAGAAAGACGGTAGTATGAGAATGTGCATTGATTATAGACAGTTGAATCAGTTGACAGTGAAAAACAAGTATCCTTTGTCGCGTATCAATGATTTGTTTGATCAGTTGAGAGGGGCGTCAGTCTTTTCGAAGATTGACTTGAGATCTGGGTATTACCAGCTGAAGGTAAACGAGGTTGACGTACCGGAGACATCTTTCAGGATTAGGTATGGTCACTACGAGTTCTTAGTTATGCCGTTTGGGTTGACAAATGCACTGGCTGCTTTCATGGACATGATGAACAGAATCTTCCATTAGTACTTAGATCAGTTTGTGGTTGTTTTCATAGATGATATTTTGGTGTATTCGCGTACCGAGGAAAATCATGACCGACATTTGAGGTTAGTTTTACAGACCTTGCTAGACAACCAGTTGTACGCTAAGTTGAGTAAGCGTGAGTTCTGGATTCGAGAAGTAGTCTTTCTAAGACATGTAGTGTCAGCCGAGGGTATTAAAGTTGATCCAAAGAAGATAGAAGCCATTGTTGAGTGGAAGCAACCAAAGTCTGTGACAGAGATTCATAGTTTCCTAGGCTTAGCAGGTTATTATAGGAGGTTTGTGAATAGGTTCTCGAAGATAGCCGCTCCTTTGATAAAATTGCTTCAAAAGAATGTTCAATTTGAGTGGTCAGATGCGAGACAACAAGCTTTTGAGAAACTGAAAGAAGCTTTGACAAATGCACCGATTTTGATTCAGCTAGAGGCAGGGAAATATTATGTGATTTATAGTGATGCTTTATATGTAGGTTTAGGTTGTGTGCTCATGCAAGACGTAAGAGTTGTAGCTTATGCCTCGAGACAGTTGAAAACTCACGAGCGTAATTATCCGACACACGACATAGAGCTATCCGCAGTTGTGTTTGTCTTGAAGATCTGGAGACATTATTTATATGGTGAGAAATGCATAGTGTATACGGATCACAAGGGTTTGAAGTATATAATGACACAACGAGAGTTGAACCTTAGATAACATAGGTGGCTAGAGTTGCTTAAGGACTATGATCTCACGATTGAGTACCATCCGGGTAAAGCCAATGTAGCGGCATATGCTTTGAGTAGGAAGGTAGCTATTGAGTTGAGAGTCATGTTTGCTAGTTTGAGTTTGTCCGGTAACGGTGGTCTAGTGGCCGAACTTCAGGTTAGACCTACCTTAGGCCAGTTGATTAGAGAAAAATAATTGTTAGATAGATCTTTGGCACCTCATGTGCAAGATATAGCCGATGGTAGACCATCGAACTACATTTTCAATGTTAATGGGGTCTTGTGTTTCAGAGATAGAATAATTGTGTCGGATGACAGTGATTTGAGACGTACTATCTTGACCGAAGCACACAGTTGTCCGTTTGCTATGCATCCTGGTAGTACAAAGATGTATAGTGATTTGAAGAATGAATACTACTAGGTTGGTTTGAAGAAAGACGTAGCCGATTTCGTGAGTAAGTGTATGGTATGCCAGAGAGTTAAGGTAGAACATCAGGTTCCATCAGGTTTGTTGCAACCATTGAGGATTCCGGAATGGAAGTGGGAGAATATCACCATGGATTTCGTTTCAGGTTTGCCTTGGACTCATTCGAAGATGAACTCAATGTGGGTTATAGTTGACCGTTTCACAAAGTGTGCTCACTTTATAGCTGTTAATACGACTTACTCCTTAGATAAGTTGGCCGATTTGTACATCAGTGAGATTGTGAGACTGCATGATGTACCAAAATCGATTGTGTCTGACAGAGATTCCAGATTTATAGCAAGATTTTGGGAGTGTTTGCATACTGCTTTGGGTACCCGATTGAATTTTAGTACGTCGTACCATCCTTAGTCAGATGGTCAGTCAGATAGGGTTATACAGATTTTTGAGGACATGTTGCGTTGTTGTATTATTGACTTTTAGGGTGCTTGGGAGAAACACTTACCGTTGGTCGAGTTCGTATACAATAACAGTTATCAGTCGAGCATTCAGATGGCTCCGTATGAGGTACTATATGGTAGAAAATGTAAACTCCGATTTGTTGGGCCGAAGCAGGTCAGAAGTTGTTACTGATGCCAGATTTGCTAAAAGGGACTACTGATAAGGTGAAGTTGTTGGGTTGTGTGGAGCTCGATTCGATCAACCAATTATGCTCACCAAGTTGTGGAGAGGTGAATATTTGGGTGGAAGGGTTTAGGAAGCTAGAAAGATTAAAGACACAATGATTTATAGTGGTTCGGCCTTCTAACAAGCACCTACATCCACTACCTTAGCTTCCCACTAAGGATTTCACAATCAATCCACTAATTGATTCGTCCCCTTTTCTAGGATTAAGAGGAAACCCTTACAACCGATCAAGCTTCTACCCAAGCCTTGATCAAAACCCTCTTTTACAAAGAGACAAATGAAAGCAAACTTAAACCCTCTAATAGGTGTTTGTTTGCACAATTAAGCGCTCACCCAAAACCTAAAACACTTGAGCAAATTTGACAATTTTGGCTCACTAGTGTTTGTCTATTCAAGAAATGACACTTTAAGCACTAAGACAATTTCTTGATCATTTGTTGATTGACAATTGAAGCATTAGTCTTCTCTTGATGCTTGTAGGTCCCTTTTATACTCCCAATTGAGTTTATAGCCGTTTAGGACCGTTGGGGTTGAAATAGAGTCGTTGGAGCCTTTAATTCCCTCCATAAATGCAGTTCTGCAGCTCCCCGTTTCGAAACGCTCGAAGCCGTTTCGGAACACCCTCAATATAGAAAGAGTCGTTGCAGTCTGTCAGGGTACCCGTTTCGGAACACCCCCTTGTCGTTTCGGAACGCGTATCGGAACGCCCTTAGCCCGTATCGAAACGACCTGCATTTAAAAGTTAGTTGGGAAAGAGCCGTTGGGGTTTATGACCGTTGTGGTCAGTGCCACGTGGGCGTATCGAAACGGCCTAGCCTGTTTCGAAACGCTGGCCCCGTTTCGATACGTGTATCGAAACGTTTTGGCCACTGGAGGCACCTGTTTCGAAACGCCCTAGGGTGTTTCGAAACACTTGGTCAGATTTGTGAAAATAGGCCTTTGAAAACATGAAAAACCCTTTTGAAAAATTCCTTAGACATTATTTCAAGTTGTTTGGACTTTGTGAATGTTTTAAATACTTTTTAAATCAGTCCAAAACATTTTTCAATTATTATATCAAAACATTAGTTCTACAATCTCCCCCTTTTTGATATAATAAAACCACTTGAAAAATTGTTTGGAATTCTCCCCATTTAACTTTAAAAAGTGAATAAGAGATTAAAATTTTAATTCACATAAGGCTCCCCCTTATTCATTTGAAAATTCAATTTTTCAAACCATTTCTCCCCCTTTTTGTTATATCAAAAAGATTTAAAACATTAAGTTCAAAAATAACAATAGAGGTAAAAATTTGACAAAAGTAAGAATTTGGTTTTAAAAATGGCTCCCCCTTACTCAAGGCATCATCAAAATGTTAGTCCAACATATATGATCATCTAGTTGAATTTAAATTAAAATAAACAAATAAAAGCAAAAACAACTAGAAATTTTACCAACACTTGAATCCAAGGGAGGATGTGAAGCCTTCCTTCTTCAAGTGTTCTTTCTTGTGTGTATGGAGCTCCCCCTCAATGTTTGACTTGTTGAACATCTCCATCACACCTACAATAGACAATCAAGTAATTTTTGGTATCCAAATTGCTTTGGATCCATAAACGTTAGTTGCACAAAATTTAGTCCCCTTAGGAATCCATTTTTCAATTTCAATTCTTTTTAGTTGAAGTGGTTAGTCCTTTTGGGACCCAAACACTTCTAAAACATTTTCCTTTCACAAATCTAGGGGCACTAGATTGTCTAACATAAAAGTTTGATTTTCCAAAATTGTTTTTCTTTTCAAGCTCTTTGGAAATCAAATCTTTTTCTCCTTGAACTTTTTGAAGCAATTTTTGTAAATCAAGACATTTTAACTCAAACTCTTCAAGTTTTGCTTCAAGTTCAAGTTTGGTTTTAGAAAGCAAATCATTTTGAATTTTTAACTTTGAAATCAATTTATTGTTTTTCAAAATGTGGCTTTTAAAATCTAAAACCAAATCGTCATAGGCATCTTGTAATTCATCAAAAGAGTAAGAACATGAAGGAGATGAATTAGAAGTTACCCTTGAATCTTCTTCGATGGCCATAAGGCAAAGGTTGGCTTGTTCATCGTCGGTGGAGTCCTCATCACTCCAAGTAGCCAATTGTGCCTTCTTCTTATGGCTTGAAGTGCTTGCCCTCTCCTTTCTTTTAGGTTCTCGTTCAAGCTCTCTCAAGGCTTTCTTCATGAAAGGGGCACACTTCTTGAAGAGATGAACTATCTCTTCATCTTCATCCTCCTCTTCACTTGTGTAGACATGATGGCAAGTGGAGGATTTGAGAGCCATGGCACTAGCATTGATGCCAAGCCCTTTGATTTTCTTCTCTCCCATAGCTCTAATTTCTTCCCTCTTCTTCTCATCCTCTTTATTCTTCTTCATGATTTGATGAGTAAGGAGTGACCCCATGAGTTCATCAAGCTTCAAAGTCTTCAAATTTTTGGCTTCGATGATGGCGGTCCTCTTTGAGTCCCAAGACTCGGGAAGTGAGTAGATGAGCTTTCGAACAAGCTTCTCCTCCGGGATGGCTTCTCCATAACCTTTAAGACCATTGGTGATGGTGGAGAACCTATCAAACATCTTCTCGATGTTCTCTTCCGGATCCATTTTGAAGTTCTCATACTCCAAGGTTAGGAGCCCAATCTTGGTCTCCTTGACTTCGTTAGTCCCCTCGTATGTGACTTCAAGCTTGTCCCATACCTCCTTGGCACTCTCACAAGAAGACATCTTCTCATAGATGGTTGGGCCAAATGCACAAAACAAGATGTGCAAGGCTTTGCAATTAAGCTCCATCTTCTTACGATCGTCGGCACTCCACTCCGCTTTACTTCTTTTAGGCACGAACGGACCATCTTCAACTATATCCCATAGCTTGTAATCTTTTGATTTGATGAAGAACTTCATCTTTGTCTTCCAATGGGCATAGTGGGTTCCGTCGAAGAAGGGCGGTTTGTCTATGGATTGCGCCATTTGAGCCGGTTGATGAAATAGTGATCGAGCTTGCCGGATCTTCTCAATAGGATGTGAATCCACTTCGATTGAGCCAAGCTCTGATACCAATTGTTGGGTTGTGTGGAGCTCGATTCGATCAACCAATTATGCTCACCAAGTTGTAGAGAGGTGGATATTTGGGTGGAAGGGTTTAGGAAGCTAGAAAGATTAAAGACACAATGATTTATAGTGGTTCGGCCTTCTAACAAGCACCTACATCCACTACCTTAGCTTCCCACTAAGGATTTCACAATCAATCCACTAATTGATTCGTCCCCTTTTCTAGGATTAGGAGGAAACCCTTACAACCGATCAAGCTTCTACCCAAGCCTTGATCAAAACCCTCTTTTACAAAGAGACAAATGAAAGCAAACTTAAACCCTCTAATAGGTGTTTGTTTGCACAATTAAGCGCTCACCCAAAACCTAAAACACTTGAGCAAATTTGACAATTTTGGCTCACTAGTGTTTGTCTATTCAAGAAATGACACTTTAAGCACTAAGACAATTTCTTGATCATTTGTTGATTGACAATTGAAGCATTAGTCTTCTCTTGATTCTTGGAGGTCCCTTTTATACTTCCAATTGAGTTTATAGCCGTTTAGGACCGTTGGGGTTGAAATAGAGTCGTTGGAGCCTTTAATTCCCTCCATAAATGCAGTTCTGCAGCTCCCCGTTTCGAAACGCTCGAAGCCATTTCGGAACACCCTCAATATAGAAAGAGCCGTTGCAGTCTGTCAGGGTACCCGTCTCGGAACACCCCCTTGCCGTTTCGGAACGCGTATCGGAACGCCCTTAGCCCGTATCGAAACGACCTGCATTTAAAAGTTAGTTGGGAAAGAGCCGTTGGGGTTTATGACCGTTGTGGTCAGTGCCACGTGGGCGTATCGAAACGGCCTAGCCTGTTTCGAAACGCTGGCCCCGTTTCGATACGTGTATCGAAACGTTTTGGCCACTGGAGGCACCTGTTTCGAAACGCCCTAGGGTGTTTCGAAACACTTGGTCAGATTTGTGAAAATAGGCCTTTGAAAACATGAAAAACCCTTTTGAAAAATTCCTTAGACATTATTTCAAGTTGTTTGGACTTTGTGAATGTTTTAAATACTTTTTAAATCAGTCCAAAACATTTTTCAATTATTATATCAAAACATTAGTTCTACAGAAGTTAATTTGTGATCGTTTGAAGGCAGCTTCGGATAGACTGAAATCCTATGCCGATTTGAAGAGGAAGGAAGTTGATTATGTCGTGGGAGATAGAGTGTTCTTGAAAGTCTCTCCGTGGAAGAAGGTTATGAGGTTTGGCAGAAAAGGGAAATTGAGTTCGAGATACATTAGGCCGTCTGAGATTGTGAATAGGATCGGTCTGGTTGCTTATTAGTTACGTTTGCCATCCGAGTTAGAGAAGATTCACAATGTGTTTCATATTTCGATGCTTCGAAAGTATAGGTCAGATACGCCGCACGTTATACATGTAGAAGAGATTGAGTTGAACCCAGACTTGACATACGATGAAGAACCAGTTGAGATCTTAGCATCAGACAACAGAGTGTTACGTGGTAGACGAATTGAGTTGGTCAAAGTGAAGTGGCAACGCCAAGGCGTGGAAGAGGCCACTTGGGAAAGAAATGAGGATATAGAGAGGCAGTTTCCGTATCTCTTTCAGTCAAGTAATTTCAAGGACGAAATTCTTTAAGTGGGGGAGAGTTATAACACCCGGATTTAGGGGTCGAATGTTAAGTGTGTGAATTGGGTTCGAATCGTGGGCTTATTTTAAATTAAAGTAGGCTTGGTTTTATTTTAAAAGGGCTTGAGACTTCATTAAAGGTAAAATGGTAAATTTATAAATAAAGGAAACAAAACAAGTAGAAAGAGACTTTTTACTAGTCATCATATTCTTCTTCCTTCAACCATTTTCACGATACAAAACCTCCCCAAACCCCAAAACACTATTTCATCCATTTCCCCACCGATTTCAAGAGCTTTCATTAAGGTAAATCGTTTTTGACTTCTCCTCATCTTTCTTAACATTTCTATAGCTTTAGATCTTCATAAACTCCATTTCTGTGACATTTCAAGTTTTCAAGTTTTAAGAAAAAGAATGAAGCTTTAATGGATTTTTGTTTGGTTTTTGATTTGTAAAGTTAATTTATGTAATACTCTTTCCCTTAGGTGTATCATATTTCAAAATGATAGTGTTTTGTTGAAAATCCCGAAATGGGTTTTTGAGGGTGTGTTAAAGGGTAGAAAACTTGGGTTTTTGAGGTAGTTTGGTGTGGGAAGGTTGGGCTGATGATATGGTTATGCTTGGGGGTTGCTTTGAGTGTGTTTAGTGATGATTTGGGTGTTGAAATTGATGGGTTTCTGCTGGGTTAAGTTCAAGTCCGAAAATGAGGATTTTGGGTTATTTCATGGCTTGGAAATGTAGAGAAATAGTCTTGTGGTTGTAACCTGATTTGTGACAGTGGTTTTGCGGATGATTTGTTGAGTAATATGTTGTTTTTGGTTGATTAGAAACAAGGGGAATCGTTGGAGAAGCTTCGGGCTCGATTCCGGGAAATTTGGAGGCTTGATCGACTTTCTTGATTTGCCTTAAGGGTGTTCGGTGAGGGATTGTTTAAAATGGTTTTAAATTGGTTCAAGTGTGTGGTTGAGGTGTTAGATTGTGCTTGGTAGGCCAATCTAATGTGGAGATTAATTTGGTAGCTTAATCTCTTGTTTGACTTTATGAAATTCTTGTTAAATGTGCAAATGTGGTTTGTGTGATACATGTTCGTTTATGCATGTTGCTATATATTGGTGTTGTATAACGGTGATGATATGTTGTGTTGCATGATTGTGAAATCATGGTGAGACTAGTTATAATTATCGGGTATAAATGATCGATCATTAGGATGAGTGTGCACACGGTAAGAGTCAAATTCACGCATGGCCTTGGTGATGTGTAGTCACCAAGGAGAAGTACGGTGAGGTAACATTCCACCGGAAAACATATGTGTGTGATGATGAGTGAAATCTCATCCGTAAATGAAAACGGTGATGTGTGTAATCCCACTGGAAGGTAATATGGTTGTTTGAGTACGTTGGGGTGAAAATCCCAACGGAAGTTATCCGCATATCCGAGTAAGCTATATAGTTGCCAATATACTTGTCTATGTGTGGTGGTTGTGATAAGATGTTTTATTGCATTCGTACTCAGCATAACATGAGGTAAGATGCCATGTTCATGCATTCTTGTAGTAGTTGGCTATGTCGATATGTTGGTGTAATTGCATGCCTTGTGGATGTCTTATGGATACCATTCTTTGAACCCTGCATTGTCGATGTTTGTTTTTGATCTCCCTCACTAAGCTTCTAGCTTACGCTCTCATTTCGGCGATGCAGATCATTAGTGTGGAGTTAGCAAGGAGAAAGGAAGGGGCACCCAAGCGCGTGTGTGGTTGCTCAAGTATGGTTTTATTGAATAATGTAATAGTTAGCAATGTGGATGCTACGTGTTGTCGGAGCATGTGCTAAACTCCTACGTGTTTGGCTTTCATGTTGTTAAATACCTATGTTTTTGTGTTGAAGATTGTAATCCATGATTTATGAAATGTTTATGTGTTTGTGTGAAAAAACATGTAAACCTTGTTTTATGTTATGTTTATGTGGATGTATGTTTCCTATGAATGAATTGGTCTTGTCATGTATGTTTATATGTTTGATTATGCTTGCGGTAGGATGAAATGCCTTTAGATTATGTGTATGATTGTTGTTTCATGATTCTTGTTGATTTGGGGCGTGTTTGGAAATGTTTGAAGATGCAAAAAATTGTTTTTAGGGTCACTCTATGTGCAGGTGTTTCGAAACGCCCGTAGTTGTTTCGAAATGGTAGTAGTTCTAGGGATACTCGTATCGGAACGGGGGTGGTGCCGTTTCGGTACGATTTGAGACTGTGAGCTTTCGTTTCAGTACTCATTTCGATACAGTTTGCCACTGTGTGTGAATGTTTCGGAACCAGTTCCGAAATGTTTCGACATTGGAGACCCCCGTACTGGAAAGAAGTGGACTGTATCGGTACGGCCTGGTCTGGCTTTTAAACTGGAGCCTGCGTATCGAAACGGGCAAGCCTGTTTCGAAACGCATGCTTGTAATTTGTCTTTTTGGCATCTTCTAAGGTTTTCAGACGTTGTGTTTTAGTCCCGTTTGCTTGTTTGTTTCCTTGTTGAGTTGTATGTACCTTTTACGCATGCTTGAAATTGGACTAACATGTCACTGGGTAAATGTAAATTGGAAAGAAGTGGACTGTATCGGTACAACGAACTCACACTGCAGGGGCTTCGTCGTTTATAACAACACAAGCAGCGGATCAGTCTGCGACACAACGTTCGACACCGGCACCAGGACCGACATTCATGCATTTCGCCTCGTCATCTTTTCTGCAGATGGGTAGTCCTGAGACATTTCAGCAGATGGGGCCTCCACCTGAGATTTCAATCATGGACGCCTTTCGTTCCTTTATGCTGATGCATCCAACATATTACCCGACATCGCCTTTTATATATGTTCCTCCAGTGTTTGATGTTACATTGTTGGCAGCACAATTCGACTACAACATTGTTGAGTAGACGCTGCCACAGAGCTTTTTCTACACCGGCCCTGGTGCCCGCGGTGGTTTGCGTTTTGGGGACGAGCATAGTCCCGATGATGATGACGCTGATGATGAGGATGGCGATAGAGCACATGTCGTTCGAAGGAATCTGCCACGGGATCATCATGCACCCAGCTACGGAACGGGTGGACATAGGCATCATTAGGACGAGGGAGCTGTCTAAAAAAATTCAATTACATTTATGCAAGACTTATTTCTTATTTTATAATTACCAATATTTTATTCTACCTTATTTTTTTACATAGTTTTTAGATTTTATATTTATTTTCATTCTTTTTTGGATAAACAATAACCTACATTATTCGATTAATAAACCGAATATGCCTATCACGTCTTTTTATATTTTCATTCATTCACAAAACAAGCTATGGAACCATTTTCAACGCGAATTTTAGTCAGTTTACAATGCACCGAACTTGCCCATATTGGAGTCGAATGAAAGACAAGTTCCAGTACTATGTACCTAAACTGAACATTTACTATAATTATACGATTAATAACCCCGAAATATTGCTCGAACATGTCTATGGACGCTTGGTGTTGAGTTGTGTGGGGCTCGATTTGTTCAACCAATGTGGCTCACCAAGTGGTGGAGAGGTGGAATTTTGGGTGGAAGGGTTGTGGAAGCTAAAATGGAAATGACACAATGATTTTAGAGTGGTTCAACCTTCTAACCAAGGTCTACGTCCACTACCTTAGCTCCCCACTAAGGATTTCCAAACAATTCCACTAATTGTTCTTCCCCTTTTCTAGGCTTAGGAGGAAACCCTTACAACCGATCAAGCTTTCTACCCAAAGCCTTGATCGAAACCCTCTTTACAAAGAGAAACAATAAGCAAACTTAAAACCCTCTAATAGGTGTTTGTTTGCACAATTAAGCACTCACTCAAAACCTAAAACACTTGAGCAAATTTGACAATTTTGGCTCACTAGTGTTTGTCTATACAATAAATGACAATTTAAGCTCTAAGATAATTCCTGATCATTTGATGTTTGACAATATGAGCATTAGCCTTTACTTGATGCTTGGAGGTCTCTTTTATACTCCCAATTGAGTTTGTAGCCGTTACTAGCCGCTGGGATCAAATTGGAGCCGTTGAGGACTTTAATTCCCACCATAAATGCAGTTCTGCAGCTCCCGGTTTTGAAACGCTCGAACCCGTTTCGAAACGCTCTTTAAGTAGAAAGAGTCGTTGTAGTCTGTTAGGGCACCTGTTTTGGAACGCCTCTGGCCGTTTCGGAACACCCGTATCGAAACGTTAAAACCCGTATCGAAACGCCTGCATTTAAAAGTTAGTTGGGAAAATAGTCGTTGGGGTTTATGACCGTTGTGGTCAATGCCACGTAGGCATATCGAAACGGCATAGCCTGTTTCAAAACGTTGGGCAAAATCCTCATCCAGGGAAAGCCCGTTTCGATACTCGTATCGAAACGTTTTTGCTACTGAAATCCCCTGTTTCGAAACACCTTAGGGCGTTTCGAAACGCCTGGACGGTTTTATGAAGTTTGGCTTTGAAAAACATGTAAAACCCTTTTAAAAGCTTCCCTAAACATAATTTCAAGTTGTTTGGACTTTGGAAATGTTTTAAATACTTTTTAAATCAGTCCAAAACATTTTTCAATTATTATATCAAAACATTAGTTCTACACTTGGTCTGCTAGCCCGATTTACAAAGAACTCACTTTCTGCAGAAAGCGAGTTCCATTAAGCTGTCCGCGATAAATTAAGACGGCTCTTCAAATTCTCGGGGAACTCACGTTCTGTAGAAAGCGGGTTCCTGTTAAGTTCGTTATTCTGAAAAGTGTTGTCACGTATGAAGAACTCGCTCTTTGCAGAAAGCGAGGTTGGGACTCGTTATTCCCAGAAAGCAAGTTCTTCATACGTGGCAGATTTGGTGGTGTCATTTTTCTAAATTTAAGTCTGTGGGGGTCATTTTTTTAAAATAATAATTAAAAGAGGTTATTGATTTAAAATTGCCATTTGTTTGTGTCGTAAATGATGAATGATTATGATTTTTTTACTATTATTGATATCTAATCTTATTGATTTACTAATTTGGATTGAGTATTGCAGAAATTAATTATGAGGCAATTCTCTTAATTTATTTGAAGCATTTACAATGCCAAAAAGTATTGACCGGATTTAAGAAATCTGATGTTTCATTCTGCTAGATCAATTGTTATTGGCAAAATAAAAGATTATATGTTGCTTCATAAATCTTGTTTGAAATAAAATTTTCGCAACTACTCTTTTGGTTCAAACTTTTTATTTTAATTTAAAAATAATATATTATATATTTAATTTTATGGAGCGAATTTTTTAATAAATAATTTTATAAAAAAATAACATTGATAGTTTTCAAATTGAGTTTTTCCATAGAAGTCGTTTGTTTTTTTAAATAAAGAGAACATCCAAAATTATAATGAGAGTTTACAATCATAAAAGTAAACTAAATACATAATCCAACATTAACCTATAACCATTGAAACAAGAAACTGGTCATTTGAGATTATGAAAGGACTGTATAAGAAAATAATCAAAAAGTTAACTAAAAGACTCGAACAAAAAATAAATACGAACAACACCATACATTGATGATGAAGGTTAAAAAAACTATCAACATTAACATAAAAATGCATATAAAAATGAAGGTATATTGACAAAATGGTCATTAGCACAACTCAATCGTGAACAAGAAACAATGATTGTGAGAGCGTATGCAAGTCCAACACGAGAGTCCAAAGCATGAAAGATCATCGTGATAATCAATTAAACTCCATCTTATCAGTCGAGGTGATGTCAAATCCAACAATGATAAAAAAATAAAATAAAAAGAAAGACTAAACGACCATTAATAAAAACAGAAAAATGTCAAAAGACAGAGAAAAACATGTCATAAGTCAAAAGAGAACTATCACAAAGACGTAATTATTCTTATTAAAAAATTAAAAAAACCTATATGAGATGTACTAAATTACAAAAAAAAGGGATTACCGACAGTCGACGATCGTTATTAAAATTAGTATCGTCGTTATTAAAATTACTGTCGATGATTAGGTCAAAGGAAAAAAAACCCTAAAACCTCTCTAACTAATAAATTGAGTTTTTTTTGAACAACTCTTACTTGTTTTTACTAGGCCTAAAACTTACAACCTAAAAAAGAGAGGAAGTGTCCAATGTAAACTTTTAACTACTTGCTTTAAATATTGTTCACAATAAATTGAGTTTTAAAATTGTAGTAAACTACATAAAAAATTATCCGACGGATATTGTTTTCCTTTTTTTCATCGTCCAAATATAAAAACATTATAAAATAATCATTCAACTGGTCGATTTTGTTTCTCCTGATCCATCTCCATTAAGCTAATAACGGGAAATCTTCTTGTTCTCTTCCAAAAAAGAGGATGAGTTTGAACGCGCTTCTACGCGCCGCTTCCCCAAAACCCAAACGCGCAGTGGCTAAACTTGGTGGTAGAGTTTGGAGGGGCCAACTTTAAACTTTAAAAAATTTAGAGGTTTATTTAAAATTTTTGATAATTTTGAAGGGTTAAATTTAAATTTTCTTTCAAAAAAATTTAGGGTCTAACTAAAATTTTTGAAAATTTGAGAGGCTTAATGAGAACTTTTAAAAATTATAGGAGGATTTTAATTAAAAACAACCACAATTTTTAATGTTTAATATAGATTTCTAAAAATTTGTAGGGGCCAAATTAAATTTTTTAAAAACTATAAAGGTCTAAACTATAATTTTTTCAATTTTAGGAGAGGTCGTGGCCTCCACCGGTCCTCATTGTGTTACGCCCCTGCAAACGCGATCGGCATCGGCTAAAGCAGGGTGCTGGTTCGGTCTCCTCTCCGTCAGTCGTTCGCAGCAAGCTGGCGGTCGTTTGTTCGCCACCGGTTTTAGCTCGTCGGTGCCGGCTCGAGAAAGACGCTCTCCGACTTGGTGACTTCCCTCGTGCTTTTGCGTTTGCGGCTTTTAGGGGAGCCGACGGTTTCCTTTGTCATCTTCATCCGGTCCATGTGTCTCGCTCGTCGGCGTCGTTCTACAGATCTAGCAAAAGGAGGGTGAAAGCGGGAACAAAGAAACAGTCTGTCTGTCGGTCTAACTCTGTAGATCTGGGAAAGGAAGATGGTCGTGCTGTCAAAACCTTGTGGACTGCGGCGGCCAAAAGCTCTCTGGAAAAAGGCCACTGTCTCGACAATTTCGTGTGAAAAGTTGGTTGGTCTGTCAAAGTTTGGTCCACAACTATCGATAGGTCCCCCCTGCTTGGCTTGCTCATCGGACCCAGGCCTGGCTACCGCGCCGATGACCATCCAGCATCAACTTCCTCGCCAAGTCATGGATCGTGGATGGCAAAGGATAATCCGTTAGGGGTATTCTGGTATTTTCCCGTAGGGACAAACCCATTTCCTTTTTTAGTAAGCTTTGACTTTCCTCTTTGGAAATGGCCTGTTTTTATATTGATGCAGCAGATTTGCCCCGAATTTTATGAGATTTTTTATTCCCTCTTTTCGTTCATACCTCGGACCTCAAAGATATCCGTCCACCAATCTTTTATGTTCGGTCAATTTTATATCAAGATTGATTTTTGGAAATCTGAAGCAACTGTCGCTTAGAAGGTGGACTTATGATTATTATGGATATAACCCCGTTTGCACTCGGATTAATATTTTTGATTACAGTGGTGCCGTCTATAAGATCGCGGATAACTCCGGTGGGAGTTTCCGCATCAAGAATGATTCCACCCTCTCCCGCTACCGACTTGTGGAAGGTGTGGTTGGTGGCGGTGTATCTGAACTCTTTCCCGAGAAACCTTGGCCTCGACTGCACTAGGTTCTTTCGTAGGTTTTTAAGCTTCAATGGTCTCTCTTGCTTTTGCTGGAATGTTGCTGTTTTTCATTGTTCTTGTTTATGTTCTTCTGAGTTTTGGTCCTGGAAGGGTGATCTTCCCGGTATCGTATTCTTAAGCTATCTCTCAAAGCTCATTTCTACTAACGTCAACCTATAGTGTGAAAGTCTGCCTCTGGCTAGAGCTCTCCGGCGGAGTTAGTTATGTTCGTGGTGGCCAAAGAATACGAGAGCTGGTTTCGGATCTTCTGTCCTTTCTGATGGACTTTGCTGATGTTTTGATGCTACCCAGGGCTCTGCCACTGGAAGCATGGTATCGTTGCGTTCTACGCGCTGCATATGTTTTGCTTTGTCTAGGTTTGCTTTTTCTTTTAAGGTCGAGGGCCTCGTTTAATGATATGTATCTCTTGTTTGGATGTTTGCATGGGTATCTATGCCTTTTCTCGTGTATTTCCTTTCCCTTTTATTAATGCATGCCAGTTCTTCTTTGATAAAAAAAAAGCTAATAATGGGAAACGACGTGGTCGTTTCTTAAATTAGTAAAACAACAAATTTAGTCCTTAAAATTTACACATTGTATTAATTTAGACTTGATTTTAATTTTTTGGCATAATGCCGAAAAATGCCCCTAATGTTTCAATAAATAGTTATTTTGACCCATATTCTTTTTTTGAACCAATTTAACCCCTAACATTTCATTTTGGGTCAAAATGACCCCTCTATAGATGAAAACTGTCATTCAACTGACGATAAATAGCTTGAAATAACGTGACAAACCTACATGATAGTGCACTTCGCGATATCATTGTCATATGGATAAATATGACGACTTTACATAATGACACATTAGTCAAAAATTATTTTTATAACATTGTACGAAATATAAAATATTTTTTCTTCTGATGTGTCATTCTGTCAAATCATTTTAAGTTGTTTATCGTCGGTTGACTAACAGTTTTCATTCGCAGAGGGGCCATTTTGACCTAAAATAAAACGTTGGGTTAAATTGGTTCAAAAAATAGGGACTAAAATGACTATTCAGTCAAACGTTAGGGGCATTTTCTAGCTTTATGCCTAATTTTTTAGCCGTTAACATTTATGCATTGGGTCAATTTTGATTTTGAATAACCACGTTTCATTCCCTGTCTTTATAATTTTTAATTTCATTTTTTATCATCTTGAACAAAGAAGAAGCTAGCAATCTGTAACTGATTAGACTCGGAGACTAAAAAACAATGTTATAGCAACTTTGAGGCTTCAATTATTTGATTTCGAATGCTTCCCAAGCCAATGTGGGTAGAGTTCCGGCATGAAATATAGGATCAAACTTCTCTATAATGTAAGACAATAATTAAAGGATTTATATTCAATATATTGGAGATAGAAAAAGAGTTTTCACAAGCTTTTAGTTTTAGGGTTTATAAGTTTAGGATTTAGGGTTTAGATATTAGTGTAATATGGTTAAAGATTTAAGTTTTAACCTGCAAACCGTAAATTCTAATAACAACCCTTAAATTATAAATCTTAAACTAAATCATTAAACCCTAAAATTAAAACATTTGTAGAAATTTTTTACCGAGAATATATAGAATAATTACTCGTCAAGGGAAAGCATGAATATGGTTTCTCAGCTCTTTTATCCCTTAATCTCGACTTGCATTTGCTATTTCAAGTCCTCTTTAGTCAAGGGCAAGGCTTTTGGTTTGTCAATCTTGTTTCCAAGAATTAGCATGGGGATACCGTTAGCGAGGGCTTACTTAATGAGTCATACTAAACTTTCTCTTATTGAAATAGATAGGTTATCTTATCGATATCATCCACAATATAACTGTAATTTACCTTTAAAATATCAAGATTCAAATTCACACATAATAAAATAATATAAATTCTTTTAACGACTTAACTAATTAATCAATCTCAAATTTTATGTTTAAAATTTGATAGACTTGAATAAATGATTCTTTTATTTATTTTTTGATAATAGCATAAATGATTCTTTTATTACTTGTATATGACTCGACATGACTTAATCGATAAACGACAATAATTATATCGTAGCACGTTTGTTGTATCTCCTTTTTGTCATAATTATTTTCCTTGTCTCTTTCAATTATTTCTCTTTTTTCTTTACATTTTCTTCTTTAATTTATTTCCCTTTTAATCACTTGACCTTCCCAACAAGTTTTGATTGTACGGACATGAGATGGCCTTTGCTTTAGTTTGACGTGATTCATGGGGGGTCTGATTGTTGATGCTAGCTGTATGTCACCAATGGAATAAACAAACATCCCCACCCTGCTTACGACAACTATTCTTTTATTTTGAAAATAAAAATATTATAAATATTAAAATTTGAATCTCAAATTTATAACGTCAATCCTTAAAAAATATTATACAAATTAACTGTTATTTGAAACATGAGCATCTCATTTTAAAAACAATCTCAATGGTATCTAAAAAAACAATCTGAATGATAAATAGTGACGTGTTTTATCATAATAATTTGGATTTAAAATCGAACATAAATATTATTTTGTTCTCGAATAATGATTAAGAAAACAATCCTAAAAGTTTATTACCTTAAAAAGACCAATAGTTGACCATTTTCATATAGTGAGCATTCGATCGGATTGAGTAATTTTTTTCCGAGTTAGTCGAGTTTATGAAATTTGAGTCGAGTCAAGACGAGTTGTTCGAGTTTTTGTTCAAATTTAATTGTAAAGTTGAGAGACTTGACTCGAGCTTGAAAATCGATCTACTAATTACTAAAAAAAATTAGTATTTCGAATTCTCATTTTCTAAACTTTATTTAAAATTTTTTCGAATTGAATTAATTTAAAAAATTATAATTCTAATTAAATCGAGTTGAATTTTTTTACTTCAAGTCAAATCGAAAAATTCAAATTTTTCGAGTAGTTTTGTTATGCTCAACATGTGTGCTATTACCCTACCACGAGATTTGGTAAAGGATTATGGATGGAGATATTGAGAATAAAAAGAAAGAAAGAAAGAAATGGATGATTGGGTCATTTTCATCAATGGAATTAAAGCTTCCTTAAAACAAAATTAATGTTTAATATTTATACCTATAATTAGAAGAGGTGATATAAATCTCTATAATAGTTCTCGAGTTCGATGCCATGAGAAATTAGGATGACAACAATAAAAATCGATATTTTTTAATTTTGGGATCACTTATTTACCTTATAAAAGATGATCAAACTCTAAGATATACTATTTAACTGAGTGGTCAATAATACTTATGTTATTTCATTTATATGAGTTTGAATTTCAATATTTATTTTAAAAATATAAATATATCTACCTAATAAAAAATGATCAAACTATAAATGTGTAAAGAAATAAAAATCAATAGATTTTTTTTTTTACAATTTCACCGTTTTAATGGTTAAGTGATATTAATATTTTTTAATGGTTTGGACCATACTCTTTTACTTGGCGATTCTCCTCCTATCTTGAAATACTAAGAAACAACATATTGTGTCTCGCCATTCCGTAGAAGCATAATATTGATCCATAGTCTCTACTACTTGTGAGTTGAAATGACGAAAGACCTTGCTCTTGTTTTTTGGTATTGTTCATCCTCGACCAATAAGGCTTTACTGTGATAGTCAAGTTGGTTTGCATATTGTAGCTAACATGATTTTTATGAGCACACAAAACATATTGAGATTGATTGTCATTTTCGACATGGTACAACTGTCCAATGACTTATACGCATGTTAATGCAACTAACATTTTCAATAAATCATTGGGAAAGAAAATTTTTGATTTTTTCCTTCGCAAGTTGAACAATTACAATCCTCTTGCTCCAACTTGAAGGGGTATTAGTGTATATGTACTATTAATCTAGTGTCATATATCTTATACTACTTATATCATATATTATTTTTGGTATTAAACAATAATTTAGGATTAACATTTCTTTGGTAGGTACTCTTTAGGAAATAGATGTTGAGACCGATTCTTGATTACTTACGTATCTTGTATATATAAGTGGCTTTTTAGTTGAATAAGAATAAAGGTTTTTTCATATCTTTGAATATCTTCATTTAAAATTTGTGATTAAAATGTTTGTAACTATACAAATAAACCACAAAATATTATCTAAGTCAAGCCATGCTTCTTTCTTTCTTTTTTATCTTCAACCAATAGAACTATGTCAGACCGCATTCTAATTATTAATTAGAATTTGAATTAATATCTAACATTATCATTTAATAACAACTTTTTAAATTTTTAAAAAAATTGTCACATTTTAATTATTTATTTTGATCTAGAGCAAGAAATTGGATTTCATTAAAAGTAAAGAAAAAATACAAAAAATACAACACACTCATTATAAAGAGAACATCGAGGACTATGCCCACAAATAAAACCCATGAAGAAAAAAAATAAAGTATGAAAATTCAAAAGGCGTGAAGAAGAAAAAAAAATAAACTTTCCTTTGAATACATCATTTATATCTATAAAAATCTAACAACTATCACTGAAATTTTCATGTATATATTCAACTCGACTCTATATTGTTGTAGGAGTGGAGATCGAGAAAACCAATCTTGCATATTGTTTCACTAACGGTTCTGATTGCATCGACAAACTATAAAAAAAATTAACATACTAGACCGTCGACCTTCTCTGATAAGAGAATGTGTCGTGATGTTCGCTACATGAATGCCAAACTATCATAAAGATTAAAAAAAATCGTGTATAAAACAGACGAAAACCGTGTATAAAACAAGATATGTAAAAATGAGGAATCCAAAATAAAGATATTCATAATTGAACTAAAAATAAAAGAAAACAAACAAACAAAATTCAAATGACGACACTAAACCAGATACGACTCTCTTGAAAAAATTACTAGAGAAATACTTTTTTAGAAAACTATGATAAAAATAGTTTACTTATTTATTTTTTTGGTGAAAATGGGATTACTACCACGTGTCTTGTTAAAAATCTTCCTAAACTTAACATGGAAAAAGAGTGCACATGATAGTAAATTACAACGCATAGACAAAATCAACCAACAGAAACCAAATTATCCTCTAGTAAGAGGCGAATAATAGATACCGGAGGAACATCAGAAGCAACCAAAACAAAACTCGCAGTATCTGCCAATTTAGTCAAAGCATCAACAACTTTATTACTATTTCTAGAGACATGTCGAAACGACACCCTCCATGCTCGATCCCTCAATCTTCGAATACATTGAACCAAAGCAAGCAAAACATCACTGAAACTATCATGATGAATCAATTTGAGAGCCTCTGAACTATCCGTTTCAAGTGCATATCCATTTATGTTAAAAAAACTTGATTGTAATAATTATAAAAAAAGTAATTTTTAATTTCATTAACACGTTTAAGATATTTTGCAAACAATTTTTTGTCTTTCTATATTACCCCCAATATTTCATTCTTTAATACTATTCGAATTCAACACTTTATTCAAATAATTCATAGGTTGAAGAGTAGTTTTCCATTTTTCCCATTGATTAAGACAATAAAAACATAACTTTAGTAGATGAGTGAGAGTCTAATATGAGACGTCCGAATCAAGCAGAAGCATGTGAAAACTAGGGTTTGAGGCAACCAAAGTCTAAAAGCAAAGGCCCTATCTCATACAATAATGTTTGATTTAATCCGAAATGGGACCAAAACCGAAAACCTCAAAACAAAAAAGCTGAAAAGATTTGTGGGTAACGTCTTCAATGACTCAGTACTGAGTTTGTGGTGCATGTGCCTATTGAATTATTGAATTTATAGCTTAGCATCTTATGTCAAAATCATTCTACGGGGGACATATAGGAGAAATATCCACTCAAGAATTCATCTTTAAAACTTTAAAACTTAGGGTTTGTTTTTAATATATTTGATGCTGAAATAGTTGATGGACTTGCCATCTTCGTTTGAGTTTACTAAAACTCATCCGAGGGGAAAAGAGAAGACATTTTTAAATACGAAAATTCCCACATATTTGTTAACACAAAGAAAAGGAGGATTCATATTTGAATCACTTTGTTGTACATTATTTGTAATTATATTTCTTAACGAATGACAACATGTACTTCATTGTTTGTGCATAGATTTATATTGTAACTGTTAACAGATTATGACCTAGGTCATGTGTAATTTATTAAAATAAGGTCTTCAATTTTTTTAAAAAAATTAAATAACGTTAACTTGTGTATGAGATAGACTAAATTTTGAAAGAAAAAAAAGTCTATCATGACTTAAAATTCTGGAAGTATTTAACTCACTTGGCCCGTATGCTATCCTCATGTGCTTTATCACTAGTTTAGAACTAATCTTTTACTTTTAACTTGTAAGTATTTAACTTAATTTACTTTGGATCCTCTTTTCCTTGGAGTCCCTATATTATCGCTCTTATTGTACATATCCAAAATTACGCATGATCTATGTAGTGGTGAGAAAAATTCAACTCGAAAAAACCGAATTATTCGACTCGATGCGAGAAATCCCCGACTTGTTTAGACTCGAATCGACTCAAAAAAATTCAAATACATTTTGAGTTAAAATGAAAATTTGAATAACTCGAAATTTAGTAATTAGTTTATCAATTTTCAAGTTCGAGCCGAGTCTGTCAATTTTGCATTATATGTTATGTATATCACATGTGAAAATATGAAGAAATATATATGTATTTCGTATGTGGATATAGAAAGCCGTTAAAATTGACAGAAATGACAGAATTGGAAGAAATAATTACAATTAAATTTATACATAAACTCGAAAACTCGACTCAATTCAACTCGGCTCAAATTTCATAAACTTGACTCAATTCAAATTTTTTATAAATAAAGTTTAAATCGTAAAATAGAACTTGTAAACTCGAATAACTCGACTCGACCCAATCGAACACCCGGCCTTAGATCTATGCACCGGTGATGTATCTAAACATAAATTCAGAGAAGGATAAAAATCTTCTACACCTTTTCGGTGCTTCTTTCTATGCCCCAATACTAAAAAACTAAATTCCAAGCCATAACCTTAAATTCTAAATCCTAAACCTTACACCCTATTCTAAATTCTATAAATCCTAACCTTAATCTTTAAACTTAATTTTTAGTATGGGGCATACATAGAGACACTGAAAAAGGGAGATGATTTCTATTCCGAAAGGGTATATATTGATGTAATGCAAACGCAAAAAGAATTAAGGAAAAGAAAAAGAAAAAAGAAAAGCAAAAGTGTGGGATGGAGAAAGTGAGTCAGTCCAAAGAAGCATTTGGATTTTGGAGCAAAAAGAAAAGAGGCATGAACATGAAGGCATGCACTTTCCTTGTTTGTTTAATTATTTTGTTGGTGCAATGCACTTTGACAACAATATTCCCACTGCAATTTCTTCTGCTGTTGCTGACAGATATATGCTGATTTGCTCTCACAAATACCATCTTAAATTTATAATATTGCAAAACATTTCTGGGTTTGGTTCTCCAACATCTACCAGCTTTTAACAGAGTGATGGTTATATATCCCTTGGAGTGTTTTATAGATGTTCGTCTCAAAACAAAGGACAATTTCCCTATGTATGCCTTTGACCTTAGGTAAAGTATGATATACCCTTAATTTTAATCCAACAAATATATACGGACAAAAAGCATACACCAAATTTTCACAACAATCAAAATATGATTCCTCACTTACTAACGGTTGGTCTAGTGGAATGAGATACTAGATCCCTTCAGCAATATCAGAGATTTAAATTCTGTCATTGTGAATGAAACAAATTAAGTTGAGAAAGTCACTCCTATAATAACCTCTGAAGTACTCGATCCAGATTAATCAGTCAATGAGTTGAACACATGTGGTTAAACAAAAAAAATCATCCTCACTGCTTCTATTTGCTCTATATATCCCATTATCATCATTTAATCATGTAATGATATCACTCTACTTTTTAACCAAAGAAAATGTGGAAAAGTTGAGTTTTGAAGTCGAGAGAAGGGAGAGTAGCCATGTTTGAGGGTCCTTAGGGCCTTTGGCACAAATAAAATTGGGCTGAAAAGCTTTTTCCGTGGATTGGGATTTCTCCCTTTCCCTTTTGCTTTTTTAGGATCGATTTTTCTAAATTTTATTCTTGATTATTTTTGTGGTATAATTACCATATTCAACTCATTAAATGATTAATCTAAATCAAATATTGTAGAAACCTATTATGAAGGTGACTTTTCAACTTAATTTATTCCATTCACAATACCAATACAATTCTTCATCAACTTCCACAGATATTTCATCTCGACTCACAAAAATCACGCCTAAACCCTACTTCTACTACCATTCCACAAAAAAACACCTTGTGACACAAAATTAGGGTCCATTGCCCACACTACAACATCTCCACCCACATAATCCATGTTAGGATTTTTCAACAAATATATCATCAAAATCTATGCGCAAAGGAAGTTTCATGTAGGCCATTCGCAACAACATTCGAACAAATAACATTTGAACAAACTTTTCATTAAACCAATTTATAACCTCATAAAAAAAACCAAAGATATGTAACATACAATCAAACGGGTTTTTAAAGATATACATGTTAGAAAATAAAAATATTTAGTTATTAATTTCTTAGAATTTTGGAATCAGTTGGGCCAGCTGTTTCAGCTCATTAGTTTTGTTAAGTTTGTTAGTAGTTTGTTATAATTTTGGGTTATATAAGTCCACCTTTTGTTATGAGAAAAACACACCGATTAATTCAATTTTTAATATATCACTTTCCCTTTAATTTTCTCTCTTGAATTCTTTGTCGTTCACTATCTCCATCAACACTCCACCGTCGGTTATCATCTCCAACCACCATGGCCCCTTTCTCACAATACAAACTTATCTCCTTTTTCACCCATAGTACAAACAAGATAGCCTAAAAAAAATGAAGAATGAACAAAACTAAGTTTTTTTTTAACAATGACATCTAAATTTTATTGAACATTATGAAAGATATTATAAATACAATAATTCAAAAGAAAAAAAACTAGTGCACTCCATCAATGGATTAAAGTTATTTAATACGATCTTTATAAAAAATAATATAAATTGGAATTCTTATAAGAAAAAGTCAAATATATTGTTTTATTTTAATGTATCGATGGTCAAAACAAAGTTTTTTCAAATAATCAAAATTATGTTTTTTTTCCAAACAAATTAAAACTATATTTTCCCGATGCTCAAATGGTTAAGGGAACGGTTGCTGTTCCTAGAGGTCACGGGTTCGAGCACTAGCAGTAAGGTGATTGAGCGTTCATTGTTAAATGGTTGAGAGTATATTTAAAACAGATACTACTTGTAATCACTTTAGTTTTCATTAAAAAAAAAACATATAGATGGCCAAATATAGTACACTAAGATTCTTCAAACGCATGTCCTCAATTGGCTTTGATTATTTGAATGAAAGAAATAAACTTTTAACAAAAATATAAAAGAAGTTTCGAATCCAAAAATAAGCAAAAAAGAGAATGTAAACAGTTAACCACTTCGTAACAAAAAAAAAATGGAATGATTTTTTTCTGACTTCTTAGTATTAGCTTTCAATTCACCATAAATGTGTCGTGTTTTTAATAAAAAAAATAATTTACTTTTCAATTTTTTAAACCCTTAAATATTTTTTTTACAATGGTGCTCTTCAAGCTGACTTATTTGACTTTTTTCTGATCCATGAGCCATGTGGCATGTTGTTAGTAGTCCACGTGTCCTTTTGTGTCACCAACTAGGGATGTAAAAAGTTGACCCGACCTGTAAAATTGACTGAAACTGACTTGAGTCAGAATTACTTGTGACTCGAGGTGGTGGTGATACGAAATCGATTCGAGTCTGAACTGGTGTTGACCTGAACCTGAGTTGAACTTGAAACTTTTGGATCTGAACCCGACCTGCACCCGACTTGAGAACGACCTGAACCCGAATTCAACCTGATAATGTGATAACCGAACCCGACCTGCATCTGACCTGATATGAACCTGAACCGAGATTAACCTGGTAAATAACTGATATACCCGACTTGTTATCAACATGGCATGTTATGAACATGGTCTGTAATTGACTCAATCTGTAAATGACCTGACTTGTTATTGAACTAATCTGATATTTACCTGACTTGATATTTATCTGACTTGTAATAATTAATAAGTTACAATTGTGAATTTGTGAGATTATGAATTTATTATACTATAGTGTGACAAAATGCATCTTCACAATTTAAGGTACATGATTAACTATGATCATTAAATTAATAGGTTTATTTTTTTATATTTATAAATTATAGTATATAAAAATATTTAACAAATTTATGGTTTAGTTTAGTGTTATTGGTTTGTGAGATTAATTCCGATTCTTAAGATTTATGATTTAGTTTATTGTTTAGTTTAGGGTTATTAGTTTTATGTGATTAATTTGGATTCCTTAAAGTTTAGGGTTTAGTATCAATGGTTTATGATTTAACTTATGATTATTGGTTTATGAGTTTAATTTTGATTCCTTAAGGTTTATGGTTTTGGGTTTAGTATTAATGGCTTATGGTTTAGTATAGGATTATTGATTTGCGAGATTAATGCCGATTCAACTTGCTAATTTATGCATTTGAATTTGACTAAATATTTAAATCAAAACTTCATGTGTACAATTGAACTAAATTAAAGTTTCAACTTTCATGTGTACAATTACATATTTACATCCAAATCAAAAATTTGTGTATAATTATATTAAATCAAAATTTATATGGTATAATAATAATGTTTGAATTGAATTAACTTATTAAACTTAGGATCTAATTGAGCTAAATTAAAACTTAGAAGCATAAATCAAAGACATAATTAAAAGAATTCTAAAACTAAATGTGGAGTTTCAATTAAATTAATTTAAATTAGGACTCAATTGAATTAAATTAAAACTTAAAAGTGAAAATTTAAGACTTAAATGAAAAACATTTAAAGTTAGAAGGGCTAAAAAATAATTTATCTTAACCTAAAAACCCACGCGGATGGGAAACTTTCCCTCCCACCGTTTCACTTTAATTAAAATCATGAAAAAAAAATAATTGGTATGGGAGAAGGACAAAAATTTGGAGGGAATTAAGCCCCTAATTTTTAAATTCTTTCCCTCCGAAATCCAAATGAAATCTTTTTAAATTTGA
Source organism: Hibiscus tridactylites (assembly GCA_958450335.1). Taxonomy (NCBI): domain Eukaryota; kingdom Viridiplantae; phylum Streptophyta; class Magnoliopsida; order Malvales; family Malvaceae; genus Hibiscus; species Hibiscus tridactylites. The sequence goes on from OY288273.1 coordinate 79,305,093, forward strand.
TTCAATAATTAATTGCCCATTTGACATTTGCCTTCTAATTTTTTTTCTTAGTGATTAATTACTTTTAGGTCCCTACTTGTTTAAAATTTTCATTTTAGTCCTAACATTCACTTTTAAATTTTACTTTAATTCAATTTAGTCATAATTATATATATATATATATATATATATATATATATATATATATATATTTGGCTAAAGGGGTTATTTTTCCCCTGAATTCAACCCAAATTAGCAATGTTGCCCCTTGCGCAAAAACACGTTCAATTAGGTCTTCCAGTTCGCACATTGTAGCAAATTAGCCCCTTGACCAACGTTGACTGTTACGGTGTTGACGTGACAGTTAACGGTGCTGACGTGGTAGTCAACAATGCTGACATGGCAGTCAACTATGCTGATGTAGCAATGCATGTGTGATGATGTGGCAGAGGGGCTGAATTGATTTTTTAAACTAAATCCGAGGGCATAGTTAAATTTTTTGCCGAGTTCAGGGGCATAATTCATTTTAATTGAAAGTTGGACAACTTATTTAATATTTAAGCTAAAAAATAATAATTTAAGAAATTATTAAAATTTTAAAAATGGATAAATAATTTGTTTAAATTTTAAATTAATTTAATCGATTTATTTAGTTTTGAATAAAATTAGATAAATAATTTAGTTTTTCAAGTTAAACTTTTACAAATGAAATATACAAAAAGTCGATTAACAAATTGATGTAAATATCCTTTGGGTTCCTGATAATTTTAAAATAAGCAAAGTGAAAACTCTCACATAAAATCAAAATACTCTTCAATTTAAAAAAATCCATAAACTTAATAAAAATAAATAAAAAAATATTGAAAATAAAAATTAATATAAAAATTAAAATGTATTTGAGATTAAAAATGATAATATATAAATATAAAAATTAAAAAATGTTTATAAACTATTAAAAATCAAACACTTTCATCGAAAAAGTCTTTGACTTCGTCAGTTTGAGTATTATCATTCGTTAAACAAATTTTAAGTGGAATCAACATTATATTAAAGTAATAACAAAACTCAATTTTTTCTCACGTTTTTACATCAAATTAATGCTTATTAATATTTGATGTAGAAAACCGAAGGACATTTTTGTTTTTCCTACTTTAACACAAGGATGATTCTATTGAAAATATACTCAAGGAATATTAGTAGGCTTAGCATAGCTAGAAACAATTGAAGACTTTTAAAATGGTTTATAAATATTTTAAAATTTTAAGTAAGTTATCGAACTTTCAATTAAAATGAATTATGCCCCTAAACTCGGCAAAAAAATTAATTATGCCCTCGAATTCGGTTTAAAAAATCAATTCAGCCCCTCTACCACGTCATCATCACACATGCACTGCCACGTCAGCATAGTTGATTGCCACGTTAGCACAGTTGACTGTCATGTTAGCACTGTTAACAGCCACGTCAGCACCGTAATGGTCAACGTTGGTCAATGGGCTAATTTGCCGCAATGTGCGAACTGGAGGACCTAATTGAACGCGTTTTTGTGCGAGGGGCAACATTGCTAATTTGGGTCGAACTCGGGGGCAAAATGTGAAACCAAAATTGATTTTGATATAACAATTTAACTTATGGACTAAATTGTAAAATAATAAATTTTTAAGTATTTTTAAAGACTCACATTTTGACAAGCCATTTTGAACCAAACACTATTTCAAGTCAAAACATATTTAAAATTTCGATTTTCACTAAGTCTTTTCATGAGTTTTCAAGCGAAACTTCAGCAAAATGCCCAGGCGTATCGATACCCTTAAGCGTATCGATACGATTTTTCAACACTGGAATTTTAATCGTTCATAGCGTACTGATACGGTCTAATCCCGTATCGATACGATATTCGTCTAGGCAAGACTTTAAGCCATAGCGTATCGATATGCATCATAACCATATCGATACAATTTTCTTATTAAAATAGTATTTTACTATAGCGTACCGATATGACATGTCACCGTATCGATACGATATGCTGACCTTTGCAAAATCCTTGCATTTACTTTTCGAACGTTGGCTTGTTAGTTAGTTGGAATCCAAAATTTTAAATGACCGTTGAACGATATCGATACGTTAAGGCAGCGTACCGATATGCTTTTTATCAAAACCCAACTCAAGATTCCAGTGAGAAAAATCCGTATCGATACGGCTAACCGTATTGATACACCCCTTAATATCGTACCGATACGCCCTTCAAGCGTATCGATACGCCCTGTTTTTCAGTCACAACGGCTCTTTCTTATTTGAGACAGGTACCGATACGCCCATGAGCCGTATCGATACGGTAGATTGTTGAGCAGCATTTATTGTGGGAAATTACAGCCCAACGGCTCTATTGATGATCTCAACTATCCAAACGGCTAGAAAACAATGCAAAGGTATAAAAACAAGTCTCAAATGCTACAACAACAACTATTGAGCCTTCAAGCAACATTAAAACACTCAAATCTAAACCTTGTTCATTTTAGAGTCAAATTTTGGTACCCAACTCCATTGTGATTTTCATTGTAACTTTTATTGTGAGTTTGGGGAGTGTTTGATTGTAATTGGGTAAACATTATCCTTAGAGAGGCATTTGTAAAGTTTACCAAAAACCCTTCTTTGTAAAAGTGAGTGGAGTAAGCTTTGGGTAGAAAGCTTAATCAAAATTGTAAGGTTTCCTCCTCATCCAAGAAAATGGGAAGAATCAATTAGTGGATTGGCTTAAAATCCTTAGTGGGAGCTAAGTTAGTGGATGTAGAGTTCATTGGAGAACTTGAACCACTCTAATTGCCTTGTGTTCAATTTTTTATTCTTCCAATTTCCACCCTCAAATTTTTTATCGCTAATTCACCCCCTCTTGGCCACTTGCAATTGTTTGATCAACTCAACACAAAATAACCCCTTTAGCCTATATTTTTTAAATTGTAAAATATTCCGGCATCCTAAGGGATTTTTGGTTCATATAAATCCCTAAAATTTTATTTTTATCTAAAATTTACCCACAATTACCATACCGAAGTCTACTTGTACACGGTAAGACCCAACTTGAACTTGAATCGAAATCGATATTCTCTGACCTGGATTTTATCCGTTAACGACGTGACCCGACCTGAACGTGGCTCGACCTAAAGTCCATCCGAACCTGAATTAACCCATTAATTAACTGATACGGACCCGAACCATTTTGGCCTAAATTGAAACTTACCTGACCCGAAGTGTAACCCCCTCGTCCCGGTCTGGCCGGATGACCGGTCCGAGTGGGCCACACGGGGAAAACCGAAGCGAAACCCGTTAAGGTTCCCCCTCGGTTAACGACCCTAAAAATTTCTTTTTATTTATCTTGTCTAAATGCATTACCATTACCTATGTGAAACACGTCAGCGGAAACAAAAGCAATACAAAGACCAACTATTCAAGACATCATTCTTAAAACAGTCCATTTTCTGTAATTAAGCAGGCCGTATCGATACACTTGTCAAAGGTATCGATATGCCTTGACCAAAGTCAACACTCAAGGGTCAACACAGGAAGACCGTATCGATACACCTGTTAAGGGTATCGATACACCCTTCCCAGTCAACATCTCGTGGTCAACGAGATAAACCCGTACCGATACACTAACCCACCGTATCGATACGGTAACATCTCACCAAAATCTCAGAATTCCAGTGAGGAAAAACCGTATCGATACCCCCTGTGTATCGATACGCCCTGCCAAACTTGAGCCCTGGAGGAAAGGCCGTATCGATACGGCCCTCAGGCGTACCGATACGCCCTGCACTGCAAAACTCCCAAACTTAGCAAAAACGAACAAGACTCGAATCTAGATGCAATTTAGGACTTCCCTAGACCCAAACGAGCATTCATACAACATTTACAGATCACTATTTAGCCATACAAGCATCCAACTTGTACATACATCAAGGAAATCATGCAATTGATCAAAGATGGCATTCAAGCATTCAAAGTCTCATACTACAACACTCAAACACAAAGGTAACCTCAAAAGGCACATAGCCAACATTCATGGTAAGCAATTTAGGCATGGATTACAATTCGAACATGGCATCAACAAGCCATACAAAAACAACATAAACATGGAGTCTAAGCAAGCTCCTAAACAACCAACAACATCCATCAAAATAACTCATGTCTCATTGCTTAAACTATTACATACTCAACATTTAAAAGTTCATACTTGATGTACTCAAGCCAACAACCACACTTGGAGGCCCTCCACTTGCTCTAGCAACCCACGAACTAAAGATCTGCAATGTTGAACAAAGAGAGCGTAAGCAATGATGCTTAGTGAGGGTAAGCTCTTAAAAATAAACCTCAACATTGCAGGGTCCGAGCACGATCTTAGCCAAGGCAAAACACATATTTACCAAGGATCCACAAGAGCCGCAAGATAAAGATGCATGAACAATATTCAATTAAATGTCATGCTCCACAAGCTCTATTTTACAACATATGTAAACACATATAAACATCCAAGTAAGGATCATATATCACAACACATTGATACACATATCAATCAACATTGGCACCTAGATATGACCCGAATACGTGGATAACACGTTGGAACTCACATCCAACAACCACTTTACCTCACGGTGGGATTACACTCATCACCGGTCTCGCGGAGGGGATTCCACTCATCCTCACGCCCCGTCGATGGGATTCCACTCATCATCGATTATATATAAATACAATTTCTGGGCGAACCCGTACTCCTCCTTGGTGACTTAACGCCACCAAGGCCACGCGCGACTTTTGACTCATGTGTACACACTAACATCCTAATGATCGATCATTTGTACTCAAGCATACTAGTGCCAACATTTAACTCATTTCATAATATTCATTTCAATCAATTTCGTGCTTAGCACGTACTCACCATGAACACAATCATGAACCATTACCATGCATGCCTTAAGCACCATAAATCATGCCTCATCTCACATGTATACACAATATACATAAATCAATCATATCACAAGTCATACGAAGCATACACATCAATATATATAAGTTCATCCAAAGGCTCTAGATCAAGTTTAGGATTAGGTTACCACCCTAATCCTAACTCTAGGTGGGTCTACCAAGCCCAACCTAGTCCACATACTCGAACCAACCATTTAAAAACTATGTAAAACGTTTAACCACTCACCTAAGCTTCCAAGCTCCAAGCCAAGCAAGCAACCACTCTCACAATCCCAGATTTCTTCCCGAAGCTTCTCCAACATCAATTTCCGCTTCTAAACAACCTCAAACACATTTCAAACAATTCCAAATCAGCCCAACATCAAAAGACCAACCCGGAATACAATTCAATCACAATTTACCATGTTGCAAGCTATGAACAATTCCCATTTTTAACCAACTCGGACAGCCCCAAAACCATTTCCAAAAACTATGTTTCCAACCTCCATTACACCCACAAATGATCCCAATTCAACCCATATCCATAGTACTATCAATAGCCTATCAAAACCCACCTAAAACAACCCCCAAAACTCACCCAAAACCCTCCAAAAACCCATATTTACCCAAACCCGAAAATTGCTCAAAATCATTCAAAATTCACATATGTGGTACCATTTAACTTCTATACATCATAACTAACCATATTAAATCAAAAAATTTAACTTAACAACATAAAGTTTCCATTTTTAATCAAAATCTTTCAAAAATCTATTTTCCAAAACTTCTATGAAAATGAAAATAAATGGTACTTTTAAAGAGAGGGAGTTGAGGGGAAGTCAAAAACGTTATTACCTTTCAAAATGGAGTTGAAATGGAGGAGCTTTTTGAATGGAATAGTGTTTGGTAGAGAGCTCTTCCTTTTCCCGTTGAAGAAGAAGAGGATGAATAGTAAAATGGGTGTTTTATTTGTATAAAGGGTATTTAAATTGAAAGATGGGTAAATTACCAAAAGGCCATTAATGAATGGCTATTCCCTTGTTCTTTAAAAAGCTCTTCAACTTGCAATTAAATCAATTTGGTCCCATTTCAAATATTTATTTTGAAATCCGAAATTTTAAAGGATCATTTTAATTATAAACCCGAGCCCAAATAATATTAAAATATTATTTTCACCTAAACCCTAAACCCGGGTGTTACAACTCTCCCCCACTTAAGGAATTTCGTCCCTGAAATTACCTGGCGGAAACAAATACGGAAACTGCTCAACCATATCCGCTTTCCTCTCCCACGTGGCCTCTTCCACGCCTCTATGTCTCCACAACACCTTGGCCAACTCTATGGTCTTGCCACGCAACACCTTTCTATCAGAAGCAAGTATCTCAACAGGCTCTTCATTATAAGACAAATCCGGATTCAACTCTATCTCCTCAACGGGCATAACATGAGAAGGAACCGATCTATATCTCGTAAGCATAGACACATGAAAGACATCATGGATCTTCTCTAACTCAGAAGGTAACCTCAAACGATAAGCTACAGGCCCAATCCGCTCAACTATCTCATACGGACCAATGAACCTCGGACTCAACTTGCCCTTTCGGCCAAATCTCATTACCTTCTTCCACGAAGATACTTTCAGAAACACTTTCTCACCCACGGAGTACTCAATCTCTTTCCTCTTCAAATCCACATAAGACTTCTGACGATCGGAAGCCGCTTTCAAACGGTCACAAATCAACTTCACCTTGTCGGTAGTCCCCTTAAGCAAGTCTGGCATAGGTAACAATCTCTGACCTGTTTCAGCCCAACAAATCGGAGTCCTACATCGTCTGCCATACAAAGCCTCATAAGGAGCCATCTGAATACTAGACTGATAATTGTTGTTGTAACCAAACTACACTAACGGTAAGTGCTTCTCCCAAGAACCCTGGAAGTCAATCACACAACAACGAAGTATATCCTCAAGAATCTGTATCACTCGCTCTGACTGCCCATCGGACTGCGGATGATAAGACGTGCTGAAATGCAAACAGCTACCTAGAGCACTATGCAAGCAACCCCAGAATCTCGAAGTAAATCTAGGATCCCTATCTGAAACAATAGACTTCGGAACTCCATGAAGTCTCACAATCTCACGGATGTACAAGTTTGCCAACTTGTCTAAGGAATCCGCAGTGTTCACTGCTAAGAAGTGAGCACACTTAGTGAACCTATCAACAATCACCCAAACTGAATTCTTCTTCGAAGGAGACAAAGGCAACCCCGACACAAAATCCATGGTGATCCTCTCCCATTTCCATTTTGGAATCTTCAAAGGCTGTAACAAACCCGAAGGAACCTGATGTTCTGCCTTCACTCTCTGACAAACCATACAACGGCTCACATACTCGGCCACATCTCTCTTCAAACCAACCCAGAAGTAATCATTCTTCAAATCTCGGTACATTTTGGTACTACCCGGATGCATAGAAAAGGGACTCGAATGTGCTTCACTCAGAATCTGACGTCTCAACTCAACATCTTCTGGTACGACAATTCTATCTCTGAAACACAACAAGTTCTCACCACAGAAACTGTACTCGGTCGGTCTTCCTTCGGCTATGTCTTGAACATGAGGAACTAAACTCACATCTTGCAACTGCTTCTCTCTAATCAACTAAATCAAAGAAGGCTTCACTTGCAACTTGGTGATCAAACCACCATCATCGGACACACTCAATCTAGCAAACATAGCTCTCAACTCAACGGCCACTTTTCTACTCAAAGCATCGGCTACTACATTCGCTTTACCCGGATGGTACTCAATGGTCAAATCATAATCTTTTAGCAACTCTAGCCATCTTCTTTGTCTCAAGTTCAACTCTTTCTGTGTCATCAAATAATTCAAGCTCTTGTGATCGGTGTAAACTATACACTTCTCACCATACAAATAATGACGCCAAATCTTCAATGCAAAAACAACTACGGCTAACTCTATATCGTGAGTAGGATAGTTCTTCTCATGAACCTTCAATTGTCTAGAAGCATAAACAACAACTCTTCTTTCTTGCATCAAAACACATCCTAGACCTACGTAGGAAGCATCACTGTAAATCACAAACTCCTTACCTGAAACAGGTTGCACTAACACTGGAGCATTTGTCAAAGCTTCTTTCAATTTCTCAAAGGCCTTCTGTCTTGCATCTGACCATTCAAACTTAACTTCTTTTTGCAACAATTTAGTCAAAGGAGCAGCTACTCTAGAGAAATCATCTACAAATCTCCTATAGTAACCGGCTAATCCTAGGAAACTCCTAATCTCGGTCACAGACTTAGGTTGTTTCCACTCAACAATCGCCTCAATCTTCGACGGATCAACACGGATACCTTCGGCCGAAACAACATGGCCAAGAAACACAACCTCTCGAATCCAGAACTCACATTTACTAAGCTTCGCATACAATTGATTGCTCAACAATCTCTGTAAAACAAATCTCAAGTGCTCATCATGCTCTTTTTCTGTCTTCGAGCACACAAGTATGTCATCAATGAAAACAACTACAAAACGGTATAGATAGTCTCTAAAAATTCTGTTCATCATGTCCATGAATGCTGCAGGTGCATTTGTGAGCCCAAATGGCATCACAAGAAACTCATAATGACCATATCTAGTCCTAAAAGCTGTCTTCGGAACATCACACTCTTTCACCTTCAACTGGTAGTACCCGGATCTCAAATCTATCTTCGAGAACACTGAAGCACCTCTCAACTGATCAAACAAATCATCTATACGAGGCAACGAATACTTGTTCTTCACAGTCAACTGATTCAACTGTCTATAGTCAATACACATGCGCATACTACCATCTTTCTTTTTCACAAACAACACGGGAGCACCCCAAGGAGAACTACTAGGCCTAATGAAACCACGGTCTAATAATTCTTGCAACTGACTCTTCAATTCTTTCAAGTCTTTCGGAGTCATACGATACAGAGCTATCGAAACTGGATTAGACCCTGAAACAGTCTAAATCACAAACTCAACATCTCTGTTAGGAGGTAAACCCGACAACTCTTCAGGAAACACATCCGGAAAGTCACACACTGTTCTGATATCTTTCGGTCTAGCCTCACTCATATTGGGATTCATAACATAAGCTAAGTAGGCTCCACATCCGGAGTCCATCAACCTATGAGCCTCTAAAGCTGACACCACATTAGACAAGAACTTAATGTTCTCGCCTACTACTACTACGTCGTAGTCATCAGAAAGTTTCAAGGAAATTCTCTTTGTCTCAAAATCCACACTAGCCCGATGCTCAACCAACCAGTCCATACCCAAGATAATATCAAAGCCATAGAAAGGAAGTTCCATCATATCAACTGAGAACACATGACCCTGAATCTTCAGTGGACATCTCCTATACATACGTCTAACCACAACTGTCTCACCAAAAGAACTAGTAACATGCATACCTACATCTAAGATCTCAACAGGGATATCTAACTTATGTGCATGCTTACTCAAAATGTAGGAATGTGTAGAACCCGAATCAACCAAAGAAATCAAAGACATAGACTGTAACTCGAAATTACCTGCTATCACATTAGTGTCGTTCCCGGCCTCTCTCTGAGCATAAACTCTCGTTGGTCCTCCCGCCTCTGGCTGTACTGCCACAACATGAGCAAGGTTCCTCTGAGCATCTACCCTAGGTGCATCAGCTCTAGGCTGGAAGTAGCCACGACCGCGCCTACGGCCTCTCTGAAAATCATTCGCCCTCGCATGAGCCTGAGCAATGTTCGGTGTATGTGCCGCCTGATGCGGACAATCCCTCCTAAAGTGGTCCCTCGAACCACAGTTCCAGCAAGCATGGAAATTACCCCAACACTCACCAGCGTGCTGTCTCCCACAACGGGTACACTCGGGCAAACGCCCGCCTCCTCTATGGCCCTAATGGCCCCTACCATGATGGCCACCGCCACGTCTATGGTCAAACTGATGTCTGCCACCTCTGTGCCTCTTGGCATCTCTACCATCAAAGTGGTTATGCCTCTTACCAGAACTAGAACCACCAGATCGTTTGGCCGAACCCAAACTGTGCTCTAAGTCTTTGGCCCTCGCGACCAATACATCAAAGTCTGAGTAGTCAGAAGCTAGCGTGTACCTCTTAATCTCCTCACTCAACCCATAGCGGAAACGGTTACAGCGTTCCACTTCAGTAGGAACCAACTCTGGAGCATACTGACTAAAGCGAACAAAACGGATCTCATAGTCAGTCACAGAAGCCTCTCCCTGAGTAAGGGCCATAAACTCTCGCTTCTTCTCATCCAGGTACCTCGGTCCCAAGTACCTCTTTCTGAAAGCGGACTCAAAGAAATCCCAATCAATCTCTGCCCCTGGAACCCCAGTAGTAATGGTGACCCACCAGGTGTAGGCATCATCCTGAAGCAACGAGATCACACAACCCAATCTACGTGCACCCGCACAACCCATCTAAGCCAAGATACGAACTGTCTTCTCCAACCATAACTCCGACCTCTCTGGAGTAGATCCCCTAAACTCCTCGGCCCCCAAGCTACGGAGCCTCTCCAAAGGTAGACTAGCATCGTCACACCTAGGCTGAGCTGCAGCCTGAGCTCCCGCAACTGCGGCCTGAAATGCTCCCGCTATAGCTTGCACTAGCGGAGTCATATCGATTCCAGCTGGACCTTGGCCACCTTGAGGTCCCTCTCCTCTGGCTCCATCCTTGCCCCCAACTCCAGGCGGAGGAGGTGGTGGTGGTGGAGGAGCGCCAACTCCCGCGGCCACCGGCCCTTCTATGTGAGCCTCCACACCAACTGCCGGCTCAACATGAGCCGCAACCCATGGTTCCTGACGAACCACTCTCGGCCTACCCCTCGGCCTAGACATCGCTCTTACAGATATTAACTACAACCACAACAACAAAACATACAAAGTTGGGTTAGCAAGGCAAGGCTTCCAAGTGTTCAAGTACGTTCCCTCACTTAAAAATCCTTTTTCCAATGTAATAGTAGCAATGAAACTCTTACACAACATGCTTTGAAATAAAACAATCAACATACTTGTCACACAAGCAATCATACTTACAAAGCAAGCAAACACCGTGCATATCAATACGAAACTTGAACTTACCTCACTTACCTACCCAAGGTCTCGGTAACCTTAGGCTCTGATACCAACAAGTGTAACCCCTCGTCCCGGTCTGGCCGGATGACCGGTCCGAGTGGGACACACGGGGAAAACCGAAGCGAAACCCGTTAAGGTTCCCCCTCGGTTAACGACCCTAAAAATTTCTTTTTATTTATCTTGTCTAAATGCATTACCATTACCTATGTGAAACACATCAGAGGAAACAAAAGCAATACAAAGACCAACTATTCAAGACATCATTCTTAAAATAGTCCATTTTCTGTAATTAAGCAGGCCATATCGATACACTTGTCAAAGGTATCGATACGCCTTGACCAAAGTCAACACTCAAGGGTCAACACAGAAAGACCGTATCGATACACCTGTTAAAGGTATCGATACACCCTTCCCAGTCAACATCTCATGGTCAACGAGATAAACTCGTACCGATACACTAACCCACCGTATCGATACGGTAACATCTCACCAAAATCTCAGAATTCCAGTGAGCAAAAACTGTATTGATACCCCCGTGTATCGATACGCCCCGCCAAACTTGAGCCCTAGAGGTAAGGCCGTATCGATACGACCCTAGAGGTAAGACCGTATCGATACGGCCCTCAAGCGTACCGATACGCCCTGCACTGCAAAACTCCCAAACTCAGCAAAAACGAACAAGACTCGAATCTAGATGCAATTTAGGACTTCCCTAGACCCAAACGAGCATTCATACAACATTTACAGATCACTATTTAGCCATACAAGCATCCAACATGTACATACATCAAGGAAATCATGCAATTGATCAAAGATGACATTCAAGCATTCAAAGTCTCATACTACAACACTCAAACACAAAGGCAACCTCAAAAGGCACATAGCCAACATTCATGGTAAGCAATTTAGGCATAGATTACAATTCGAACATGGTATCAACAAGCCATACAAAAACAACATAAACATGGAGTCTAAGCAAGCTCCTAAACAACCAACAACATCCATCAAAATAACTCATGTCCCATTGCTTAAACTATTACATACTCAACATTTAAAAGTTCATACTTGATGTACTCAAGCCAACAACCACACTTGGAGGCCCTCCACTTGCTCTAGCAACCCACGAACTAAGGATCTGCAATGTTGAACAAAGAGAGCGTAAGCAATAATGCTTAGTGAGGGTAAGCTCTTAAAAACAAACATCAACATTGCAGGGTCCGAGCACGATCTTAGCCAAGGCAAAACACATATTTACCAAGGATCCACAAGAGCCACAAGATAAAGATGCATGAACAATATTCAATTAAATGTCATGCTCCACAAGCTCTATTTTACAACATATGTAAACACATATAAACATCCAAGTAAGGATCATATATCACAACACATTGATACACATATCAATCAACATTGGCACCTAGCTATGACCCGAATACGCGGATAACACGTTGGAACTCACATCCAACAACCATTTTACCTCACGGTGGGATTACACTCATCACCGGTCTCGCGGAGGGGATTCCACTCATCCTCACGCCCCGTCGATGGGATTCTACTCATCATCGACTATATATAAATACAATTTCTGGGCGAACCCGTACTCCTCCTAGGTGACTTAACGCCACCAAGGCCACGCGCGACTTTTGACTCATGTGTACACACTAACATCCTAATGATCGATCATTTGTACTCAAGCATACTAGTGCCAACATTTAACTCATTCCACAATATTCATTTTAATCAATTCTGTGCTTAGCACGTACTCACCATGAACACAATCATGAACCATTACCATGCATGCCTTAAGCACCATAAATCATGCCTCATCTCACATGTATACACAATATATATAAATCAATCATATCACAAGTCATACGAGGCATACACATCCATATATATAAGTTCATCCAAAGGCTCTAGATCAAGTTTAGGATTAGGTTACCACCCTAATCCTAACTCTAGGTGGGTCTACCAAGCCCAACCTAGTCCACATACTCGAACTAACCATTTAAAAACTATGTAAAACGTTTAACCACTCACCTAAGCTTCCAAGCTCCAAGCCAAGCAAGCAACCACTCTCACAATCTCGGATTTCTTCCCGAAGCTTCTCCAACACCAATTTCCGCTTCTAAACAACCTCAAACACATTTCAAACAATTCCAAATCAGCCCAACATCAAAAGACCAACCCGGAATACAATTCAATCACAATTTACCATGTTGCAAGCTATGAACAATTCCCATTTTTAACCAACTCGGACAGCCCCAAAACCATGTCCAAAAACCATGTTTCCAACCTCCATTACACCCACAAATGATCCCAATTCAACCCCTATCCATAGTACTATCAATAGCCTATCAAAACCCACCTAAAACAACCCCCAAAACTCACCCAAAACCCTCTAAAAACCCCATGTTTACCCAAATCCGAAAATTGCTCAAAATCATTCAAAATTCACATATGTGGTACCATTTAACTTCTATACATCATAACTAACCATATTAAATCAAAACATTTAACTTAACAACATAATATTTCCATTTTTAATCAAAATCTTTCAAAACTCTATTTTCCAAAACTTCCATGAAAATGAAAATAAATGGTACTTTTAAAGAGAGGGAGTTGAGGGGAAGTCAAAAACGTTATTACCTTTCAAAATAGAGTTGAAATGGGGGAGCTTTTTGAATGGAATAATGTTTGGTAGAGAGCTCTTCCTTTTCCCGTTGAAGAAGAAGAGGATGAATAGTAAAATGGATGTTTTATTTGTATAAAGGAGATTTAAATTGAAAGATAGGTAAATTACCAAAAGGCCATTAATGAATGGATATTCCCTTGTTCTTTAAAAAGCTCTTCAACTTGCAATTAAATCAATTTGGTCCCATTTCAAATATTTATTTTAAAACCCGAAATTTTAAAGGATCATTTTAATTATAAACTCGAGCCCAAATAATATTAAAATATTATTTTCACCTAACCCCTAAACCCGGGTGTTACACGAACCCGAACTCAATCTGATTTGAAATCAACCTGATAATGACCTGAATCTGATTTGACACGAACCCGACCTGATCTGAGTCGAACCATTAAATTGACCTGATATAATTTGTATCTGATTTGATTTGACTTTACATGACCTGACCTGAAACTTGAATATCACCAACTAACAATGTTAGTGTCAGCGCCATTTTGAACGAGGAAAACAAAATATAAACAGCATATTAGACGTTTACAAAATGCATATACCACATTAGAAGATTTGAAAAAGTAAGGGTGAATTTGTGCTTTATTTTCTTTTTAACTAGACTTTGTGCCTTTCCATGCCAAACTTGAATAATTCAACGTCTCATTCTGCTGATTGTCAAAATGGTTCCTAAGATTTTAGTGGCCTAAAGGTGAACCTAAAAATTAGGCTCCTAATAATAAATATTGAAAAATTGATTTAAAAGTAGGCCCCTAATAATAAGTATTAAAAATTGGGTCTCTAATAACAAGTGTTGAAAAAAATAAATTTTAAGAGTATGTCTCTACTCCCTAATAACAAATGTGGGGAAAAATTAGACCTCCTAATAGTAGGTCCCTAATTACAAATATTAGAGAAAAATTGGGCCCCTAATTTAAAGTATTAAAAAAATTGGCATTCTAATAACAAGAATTGGGAAAAAAATTAGACTCCTATAACAAATATCAGGGAAAAATTTAAATTTTAAGAGTATGCCATAATAACAAACATTGAGAAAGAAATGTGCCCCCGAATAAAAAGTGTTAACAAATGTTACAAAGACTAATTATTGGAACGACCGCCCCAACTCAATTTGAGTTAACAAATAAAATTTCATTTAAATTAAAGAAAACATTTAGAAATTAGAAATTAATTAAAAATTGAATAAAATAGTTGTTTGCAATTTGTTTCAAGTTTGGCCCTTGAAAAGTTGATAGCTTCAAGTAAATTCCCCAAAAGAAATGCACAAAGAACAAATTAATATATATATATATATATATATATATATATATATATATATATATATATATATATATATATATATTCCAAATTCAATGAAAATAATGAGCCATATGTATTTTTTTTCTTCTAAAATCATAATTAAATAATCTTTAATTCCTTTTTGTCATTAATTCCTATAATTACCTATTAACAGTACCCATTTTGATTTTATTCACAGACAAACATTACATTTTTTTTTACATCTCCTTTGTGTTCACTGAAAATAAAGCTGTCACAACTACTAGTGCTACTAATTAGCTGCTTAATTTCCCCTGCCCCAAAAGTTAAAAAAACGAATCCAAAGTGGAATAGTTCGAACCCAATAATCCATTGGCAATATCATCACTCGAGTCTATAAGCTTCTGCTTCTCATCACCTAATTCATTGTAGAAATAACTGTCCACATTGCCACCTCGGGCACCACCGTAGTTGAACTCCGAGTCTTTGCTCCGGCTGAACTGGTTGCAGGAACTCCCATCTGAGGAACTCCGATTTTGCCGTGATTGAAGAACTGATGCAGCTGTTAGACAAGTAGTGGTTGTTGTGTTTGAAAAACCTAAGGAATATGATGTTCCAAGGCCTGGAATAGATGTAGCTGGTGTCTGGTTTATGTTGTTGTTGCTGCAATTGTGGAGTAATGTAGACGGTGTTGGTTGAACTTGAAGAAGAGATGAGAAACCGGCATGGTGAATCTGAAGAGGTGTTTGGCGAACTATGCCAAAGAGTTTCTTCTTCAGCTTTGTGTTCCAGTAGTTCTTGATATCATTATCAGTCCTGCCTGGTAAGTTAGCTGCTATAACTGACCACCTGTATAGTTCAAATTTTAAGTTTAACTACATGTTTTTAGCGGTACTTTTAGCGGCGTTTTTTTGAATAAACACCGCTAAATTTATACATTTAGCGACGTTTGTTGAATAAATGCTGCTATAGACAAAAAAAAGCCGTTAATAGACACGTACTTTAGCGGTGCTTTTTGGGCAAACGCCGCTATAGACACGTACTTTAGCGGCGTTTGTCAATAAGATTTAAATGTTTATATCTCACATCAACTCCATTTATCTCTTACTAAAACTTTATAAAAAAGCGAAGCGCAAATGTAGATCGACGAGCTAAGTAATGAGCAGAGGGATGCAGAAGATACGTAGTCAATAGCAGCGTTTGTTGGACAAACACCGGTATATAACCCAATCTTTGGCGGCGTTTTTTGTTCTTGCAGCGTTTTTTCTAGCGCCGAAAAGATTTTTAGCGGCACTTAAAAACGTCACTATAGAACTAAGAAAACGCCGTTAAAAGCTTGCCTTGTTGTAGTGTTTTAAACCAGTTTTATTATATGAGGGCTATTTCTTTTTTAATTAGATACATACTGAACCCAATGAGTGGTTCGAGGATGATGTTCATATTATGAGACCTGGGTTCTAATATCTGTGTGTGCAAGGTGTGCGTGCCTTGTCAAAAGATTAAAAAAATATGAACATATATTTTGATGCTAGTATATTCAGAAATAAAATTAGGTACAAACTAAAAATTTGATCTATATGTTTTATGCATGTTCAGCACCATATCTAAATTAATATTTAATGCCTAAGCTGGTAGTTAGGTTGATGGGATGAACTAATTGGTACAATAAGACTATTTTATGGAGTATTTTAATATACTAGAGTGATTACATGGTAGTATTTTTTCATATTTTTTTCTTAACCTGTTGACAATACATGCCTTGCACACAAAATTAGTGTAATTAACCCAAATGAAAAAGAAATATCTAAAATTAACATTTTCTTGGAACAAGGTAGTCTTCCTTCATTGGTTAATTTCTGAGGAAACAAACATGTTTTAGAGAAGATAGTAAAGCCAAGAAAAAGGAGCTAAAATCAAGTTTAAGAAACATGTACCTGCTACCAATGGTTGCAAAGAGAGTGCAGATGATCCTATCTTCAGCTTCAGAGAAATCTCCATGCTTAATATTTGGCCTGAGATAGTTAAGCCATCTTAATCTGCAACTTTTCCCACATCTCCTAAGACCTAAACAAGAAAGCAAACACAATGAGGAGGTGTTGAAAACACCCTTTTAACTCACAATGCTATATAGATACCAGCTTTGTGTGGGAGAGCAATCCAATTCCCTCCGGTTCCATGATTGTGTATGAAATGTTTGAGCTTTGCATCTTCTTCAGGTGACCATGGCCCTTTCTTCACACTACCCTTATCACAACAGGGAGCCCTTCCCATCCCTGGGATTTTTCTTTCAAACTTGTATATGGTGGAAGCTGCCTCATATATTGGCTAGATGTTAATATATAGAGTGAGAGATGCATACAAACACAAGTCAAATGCCACGCTTTCTTTCTAGTTCAATCATTTTTTTCTTCTATAACTATTGTTTATTGAACAACTTCAGTTTTCTGTCCTAATCTGGGTTAGTTCAAAGATTTACGAGGTCTTGCACAATTTATAGAAATGAGACCCTGAATTTTGAAAAAATAATTGTTTATTAACTTGTTGTGTGCGTGATAGATTAATTTCTGAATATAAAATAAGTATAGCATAACTCAAAATCTTCAAAGTACACTAACATTTTAATTTCCTTATTTATTTTATTACTATTCCATGATTAATATCTTTTGTTTTTCATTGTAAACATTTAACTTAATTTATTTTGGAGCCATCAATTTAAGTCTCAAAGGCTTTTGTGGAAGCATATCAGCTCTTAAGTTTGCATTTTTCATCCCAAATCTGTTAAGTGCACCTAATGGCAGGGGCAAAGCCAGAAATTTATTTAAGGGGTGGCATTTTTTCAACGGTATTTAAAGAAGTTAATTATTTATAAAGAGATGTCGTTTTATTTATAAAGGGGTGTCATTTTATTCATAAAAGGGTGTCATTTGTCTATATTTTTATTTTTTTTATAAACAAATTATATAAAAAAAAATTTAAAAATTTTGGGTGTCATGGGACACCCCATTTCAAAGGGTGGCTCCGCCCATGCCTACTGGACAAGAAAATCCATATCATGCCTCCATCAAACTATTAGCGGGTATTCGAGCTTAACGAGTATCCGATTAAGAACACCCTATAAACGGCTAATCAATGTGATCAATATGAGGTCCAACCACATGAATTTTGAAGCAAAATAAACCAATCATACTTTCAATTATTATGATTTTATTGGGGAAACTTTTGGTCCATATGTAAATTTATTTTTTTCAACAATGAATCATACAAGTTGTCGAAAACGAGTATAGTTGGATGATGACGTCATATTCTATTTCAAAACGTTACATGTAAGAAGTTTTGACCTCTATCTCTCGAATTAGAACCTTCTTTCTAATTTTCCTCCTCCATAAATTCATGCAATGACTTTTTTATTGCTGTTCGTGGCTGTGGTTCATTTAGGATTCCAATTGATAAAATTATTATAAATGTTATAAATAATCCATTTTAAAATATAAAATTCAAGGTAAAATTTTGGGTAGAGCATTATGATATGGGTTTGATCTAAATACAAAAAAATTAAGGGTACACTACTTATTTGGTACCTCATATATTCTCGTATTTTTGTTTACATCATCCAACTATTTCTTTTGAAAAAATAGTACTTAACATTATGTTTTGATTCTATTTTGATATTTTTATCATAAAAAATTAACGGTAAAGTTAACGTGACATTTTTATGAGAGAAAAATGAATAATAATAATAATAATAAATGTCACATCGGCTTTGCCATTAATTTTTAACGGCAGAAATACCAAAATAGAAACAAAACATAACGTTAGGTACATTTTGTAAAAAAAAAATAGTTAGTGACCAAAATAATAACATGAGGATAGGTGAGGTACCAAATAGTTAGTTTACCCAAAAATTAATTCAAAAACCATTGCCGTTTGAATCCGTTTATATGATTTTTAAGAAAATGAATCCCTCCAACTCAAAAGGCTCAGGTTATTTTAATCATCTTTAACCTTTTTTTAACTCGAATCGATCAACTGAATCGTTAAGAGAGGGTGAATTGACTTTGCAAGAATAATGGTGAAAAGCACTAGAAAATAAAAATTTATGCACAAAGAATTTATAGTAGTTCGACTTCTCAACTAAGTTTATCTCTACTATCTTAGCTTCCCCACTAAGGATTTTCCACAAATTCACTAATTTGTCTTTCCTTTTTCAAGGCTCAAGGAGATAACCTTTACAATCTCTCAAAGCTTATACCCCAAAACTTTGAGACACACTCTCTCAAGAGAATACAAATTTAGCAAACAAAGGAAAACTTCACAAAGCAAATATGTTTGCGATTTTAAGCTCTCACCCAAAACCTAACAGTTGAGCAAATATAACAATTTAAGCTCACAAGTGTGTTCTACAAAGAAATATGACAAAATTGAGCACTAAAACAATTTCTTTAACATTGAATGTTGGTAGTTGATTTCTTCTTGTTCCATGGCTGCTTGAAGAGGTCTTTTAAACCTTCTAATGGCTTTATGATCGTTACTAGTCGTTAGGGTTGATAAGATCCGTTAGAGACTTTATTTATAGCATTAAATGTACTTATGAGCATGTCGGTATCGGTACGCGTCTTGGAGTATCAGTACTTGCCTGAAAATAGAAAGAGCTGTTGCAACATTTTTGCATTGGGTACGAGTACACGATACTTTCGAATTGGTATGGGACCACTCGTATTGGTACGGACTAGGTCGTACCGATACGCCGTTTAGCTACTGAAAAATCTAAAAATTTGGGGAACAAAGGGCATATCGGTACACGAGCAATCGTACCGATACGAGCAGTTGGGTATCGGTACGAGGAAGATCATACCGGTACTCAAAGTCTGTTTTGACAATTTGACTATTTTGAAAGCATTTAAGCATGTCAAAAACTCTTTGAAAATCTTTTAAACATATTTTTCAAGTTAATGGGCTTTTGAAATATTTTTGCAAATTAGTTTAAGTCCAAAAATATTTTTCATTTACGTTATATCAAAATCAAATATCTCAACAATCTCCCCCTTTTTGATATAATAAAACAACTTGAAAATTTGTTTTTGAAAAACTCCCCCTTAGAAAAATAATTTTAGAAAAAGAGTGTAACGCCCGGGTTTGGGGCCCGAAAGATACTCGAGTTGGTTAAGCCGGTTCGTGTTAAGTTAAATTTTGGGGAAATATACCATTTTAGGGCATTTGGAGAAAAAAAGAATTTTAAAAAGGGTCTTTTGGTAAAATATGGATAAATGGGTTTTGGAGATAGATTTTACATTTAATAAAATATAATATTTCAAAATTTGTCATATCTTCTTCTTCCCTAAAAGCTTTTCACGTTAAACTTTCCAAAGCCATAGCCACAACCTATTTTTCATTAAACTTCACAATCTTTGGAGTTTTCAAGAGGTAAGCAACTTGGTTTTATTCCTCTCTTCCTTCTAACCTTGTTTTCAGCATCCACTCTTCAAGGTTTTAAAGATTTCTCGAGTTTTTTTATTTGGGTAAAAATGGGGTTTTGAAGGGTTTAAGCTTTTTAGTGAAAAAAGTGGGTTGGGTGAGTTCTAGAGGATGTTTTGAGTGTAAAGTGGTGTTAAGATGTTGGGTTAAACATGAAATCCCGAATTTTAGGAAAATGGGTAATTTTTACTTATGGGTATTTGGGTTTTTGGCTTAGAAATGGTGGAGAATGGTTCCTAATATTTTAGTGGTGTTAGGTTGTTGCTTTTGGAGTGTTTGAACATGGTTTGATTGATAAATTGATGGAGATATGGCTGACTTGAGGTTAGAGTATGATTTAAGATGGGTTTCGGTTAGTTTCGGATAGAAGTCAGATGCTTGTTATTGTCGGTTTTTGATGGAATTGATTTCAGTGAGTTTGAATGTTGAAAGATGTATTGATTCCTTGTTTTGATTTGGGTAGAAGCAGCGGATAACGATTTGGGTCCTTTAGACGTCACACCGGGAGTTGCAGAAGCTTGAAGGAGGATCGTTAGCTTATTTTGGGTATCGAGCTGGTGAGTGCAAATTGTTTTGAAGTTTTAATTGTTCAAAAAAGGTTTCTTGGGGTTTGGGTGGAGCCTTAGGGGCCAACCTAAACCCAAGCGTAAGTTGCCTATGTTCGTCTTGTTTCGTTAATTGTTGGCGTATGTGTTTATTTGTGTTGTGGTATGAATTATGGAATGCTTTTACCTACCTTCTTAATGTTGTTGTGTTGTCATAGTTGTTGTCAAGCCTCACGTGATGGTTAGTTGTTGTTGAATACGGTGATGTGTAGTCTCACCGGAGGTGACTAGTAGATGAGCACGGTGATGTGTAGTCCTACCGAAAACGTGCTAGTTGTAGTGAACGGTGATGTGTAGTCCCACCGAAAATGGTTGTGCATGTGCATACCATATTTTGTCTATGCTTCCGTTTTATCGTACTTCCTTCTTAAATGGTTTTGTCTTTAAAACTAAATATATGTTTAGTACTGCATTGTAGTTCTTGTGATTTTGAGCTCCGCTCACTAAGCTTTTAAGCTTACGCTCTCTTTTTCAACAATGAAGGTCGTTAGTGGCTTGGGAAACAACCAGACAAGGGAGGAGTCTTGGAGTTCCTTGCTAGCTCAAAGTATGGTTTTATGGTTGTAATAATACTTAGGCAATGAGAATGTTAGACTTATGTGTTATGGATTTGGTGTCCAAACTCTCATGATTTTGTTGTTGTTGTTGTTGTTGTTGATACTATGTTTAAAATGTTGAAGCATGCCTTAATGTGGCTTTTGACCTCTTTATGAATGTTAAGCATGTTTGGTTGCTTGCGAAATCTTGCCATGACGATTTTTAGCCTTGTTGTATGTTGACCTGCTTTAAATGAGTATTTCTTGGTTGCTTTAGGTTGTATGCATGATTAGAAGTTGGTCATATGATGGATTAAGATGTCTAAGTTAGTCCATTTGTGCTAAAAATTGAAATCTACTGTCTTTTTGTGCAGGGCATATCGATACGTTCAAGGGCAGTATCGATAAGGTCCCATGTTTTAAGCCTAGCGTACCGATACATGGGGACGTATCGATACCCACTTTGCTCTCTGGAAATTTGAGATTTTGACGAGAAATTGGGTATCGGTACGGGCCTTAGGCGTACCGATACGGTCCTGGGGTTGACTTTGAGAATATGACCGTTAGGAGCGTACCGATACCAGCTTTGGAGGGTATCGATACAGACTCTCAAAGTTGACTTTGGGGAAGTTGACCGTCGAAGGCGTATCGATACGGGCCTTTGGAGTATCGATACGTCCTGATGTAATTGGCTAAAACTTGTCTTTAATTGTCTGGGTTCGTATCCGTGTTTATTTTTCCGTTGTTTGCTTCTCTCACATAGGTTCAAATAAAACATTTAGACAAGGATAATTAAAGGAAAAAATAGGGTTACTAATCGGAGTGAGGCCTTAACGGGTTTCGCTTCGGTTTTTCCCGTGTAACTCGCTCGACTCGGTCTGTTGGCTAGGCCGGGATGAGGGGG
Source organism: Hibiscus tridactylites (assembly GCA_958450335.1). Classification (NCBI taxonomy): domain Eukaryota; kingdom Viridiplantae; phylum Streptophyta; class Magnoliopsida; order Malvales; family Malvaceae; genus Hibiscus; species Hibiscus tridactylites. The sequence goes on from OY288273.1 coordinate 79,327,633, forward strand.
TTACAAAGAGGATATTTTTAGAAAATATTTATGCTCCTCTTATTCTTTTTGAAATTAAAATTTTCAAACATATCTCTTCCCTTTTTGTTATATCAAAAATAATTTAAAAAAATTGATACCAATTGATGATGCAAAATAACAAAGGTGAGTAGAATTATAAAGATTTAAATCATGAAAGATTTTTTTATATAAAAATGGCTCCCATTAATCAAGTAACAAAAGAATGTTAGTCCAAATATTCAAGAGAAATATATTAAATTTTATAAATTAAATAACACAATAAATTTAATTATCATACCATAAATTGAAATTAAAACAATAAGCATACAAGACGACTAAAAGGAGACAAAACTTTCCTTTTTTGACTCAGCGTACTTGTACGATATTTACCGTATCTGTACAAGTTAAATATTGTATCGGTATGGTATGGGCTGTATCAGTACCAATTGCACAAACTGGTGAAAATATGCAGCAAAATCAACTCAAAAAGCCTTACAACTTAGTCTCAAGTTCATACAAAGGCTATAAGAGGTCCTAGATATACATTTTGATCAGTTTTGCTACAAATTAACAATATGATTCTCAAAATACAACATTTAAAACATGAAAAGGCATGATTTCACAAAGATTCAACCAAATATTACAAGTTTAAGGCCAAAAACATAAAAATAGGCATAATAGGCCAAAAACATCAAAATAAGCATAATAGGCCAAAAACATGTAACTCATACAATTGAGACTCCTCCTAACTATTGCAATTAGGCACAACATGGAGTCATACAAACATGCTTGAATCATAAACAAGATTAAATAATTTAGACATGATCAAACAATTACATGAAACAAAATTTACCACTTGAACCAAGGCAGGATGTTAAGCCTTTCATTCTTCAAGTGTCCTTCTCCCTTGTGTGCAAAGAGCTCCCAAAATTTCAAATTTGATCATCAGTGCTTAAGCACACCTACAAAAGACAATCATTTTTGTTTTGGTATCCAAATTGCTTTGAATCCATTAGCATTAGTCCTAAATAATTTAGTTCCCTTAGGAATCTATTTTTTAATATCTTTCTTTTTGTTTGAAAAAATTAGTCCCTTAGGGACTCAAATATTTTAAATCATTTTTTCTTTGAAAAATCTAGGAGAACTAGATTGTCTTTGATAAAAATTTGTTTTAACAAAATTTATTTTGGAGCTACATCCATTTTCACTTCTTTGAAAATCTTTGTTAAACAAATTCTTTTTAAGACCATCGATTTCTATTTGATGATCTTCTTAATTTTTTTAAGTAAATTTTGTAAATTAAAATTATTTTTCTCAAAGTTATTGAATTTTGCTTCAAGTTCAAATTTGGTTTTAGAAATCAAATCATTTTCAACCTTTAGCTTTGAAACCATTTTCTTGTTTTTTGAAATATGGTTTTCAAATTCTAAAACTAATTCATCATAGGCGTCTCATCAAATGTATATGAAATTGAAGTAGATGAATTAGAAGTTACCATTGAATCTTCTCCGATATCCATGAGACAAAAGTTGGTTACCTCATCATCGGTGGAGTCTTTTTCATCACTCCACGTAGCCAAAAATGTCTTCTTATGGTTGATCCCTTTTTTGAGTCGAGTGCAATCATACTTGACATGCCCCGGCTTCTTGCACTCGTAGTAAATGATGAGATCCCTCTTCATTATTGATTCATGTCTTGATTCTTCTTTTTCATGCTCCATGAATCTTACAAACTTCTTGAAGAGTTTGGCCATCTCTTCTTCTTCACTATCCTCTTCACTTGAATTTTCTTGTCGATTTGACATCATCATTTCATAGTTTAGCAAATATCCCATTAGCTCATCAAGCTTGAGCGTCTTGAGATTCTTGGCTTCTATGATTGCGGTCTTCTTGGAATCACATGAATCGGAAAGTGAATAAATCAACTTCCTCACAAGCTTGTCCTCAAAATCATCTCTCTAAATTCTTTGAGTTTATTAACAATGACGAAGAACCGATCGAACATAGCTTTGATGTCTTCTTCTGAGTCTATCTTGAAGTTCTCATAGTTGAGATTAAGAAGTCCAATCTTGGTCTCCTTCACCTCGTTTGTTTCTTCATATGTGACTTCAAGCTTGTCCCATATTTCCTTGGCATCATCACAAGAGGAGACTTTGGAATATTCTTCTGGTCCAAGAGCACATGCGTGGCTTTAGAGTTGAGTTGCATTTGTCTCCTTTCTTGATCACTCCATTCATTCCTATCATTGAGGACAAGAATATCTTCAACCCTCTTTTATGAATATTTAGGACTATCTTCAATGTTCTCTCAAAGTTTGTAATCAACAGATTGAATGAAGATCAACAACTTATTCTTCCAATAAGAATAGTCGACACCATTGAAGTATGGAGGCTTGGTGATGGATTACGCCATAAGCTTCGATTGATGTAGAAAGGTTAAATGCTTCAAGGATCGACTCTAGGATGTTAATCTGATGTAGAAACGAAGCTCTAATACTAATTGTTGGGCTCGAATCGATCAACCGAATCGCCAAGAGAGGGTGAATTGACTTTGCATGAATAATGGTGGAAGCACTAGAAAATAAAAACTTGTGCACAAAGGATTTATAGTGATTCAACTTCTCAACTAAGTTTACCTCCACTACCTTAGCTTCCCCACTAAGGATTTTTCACAAATTCACTAATTTGTCTTTTCTTTTTCAAGGCTCAAGGAGATAACCTTTACAATCCCTCAAAGCCTTGAGACACACTCTCTCAAGAGAATACAAATTTAGCAAACAAAGGAAAACCTCATAAGGCAAATATATTTGCAATTTTAAGCTCTCACCCAAAACCTAACATTTGAGCAAATATAACAATTTAAGCTCACAAGTGTGTTCTACAAAGAAATATGACAAAATTGAGCACTAAAACAATTTCTCTAACATTGAATGTTGGTAGTTGGTTTTTTGTTGTTCCATGGTTGCTTGAAGAGATCTTTTAAACCTTCTAATGGCTTCATGACCGTTACTAGCTGTTGGGGGTTGATAAGAGTCGTTGGTGACTTTATTTTCATCATTAAATATACTTCTGAGCATGTCGGTATCGGTCTGCGTCTTTGAGTATCGATACTTGCTTCAAAATAGAAAGAGTTGTTACATCATTTTTGCACTGGGTACCGGTACGTGATACTTTCGTATCGATACGAGACCACTCATATCAGTACGACATTAAGCTACTGGAAAATTTGAAAACTTGGGAATAAAGGGCATATCGATACACGAGAAACCGTATCGGTACGAGTTGTTGGGTATCGGTACAAGGAAGACCGTACCTGTACTCAAAGCTTGCTTTTGACAATTTGGATATTTTTGAAAGCATTTAAGCATGTCAAAAACTCTTTGAAAACCTTTTAAACATATTTTTCAAGTTGAGGGACTTTTGAAATATTTTAGCAAATTAGTTTAAGTCCAAAAACATTTTTCGTTTAAGTTATATCAAAATCAAATATCCAACCTTATATCAAAAACTTTGCTCTTGTTAGCATGAGATACTTAGATGTGTTGAATTGTGTTTACGTGCTAACACATGTTTGTATACTTAGATCACATGCTTTTGATGTTTAAGGTGTTTTAGATTGAAACACATTTAGAACGTTAAAAGCATGGAATTTTGATTTAAACAATACTTGTTTCTGCAATTTCAGCCAAGAGTTTCGAAACTGTCCCAAAAGTTTTGATCTTTGCAGAAAGAGTTTTGGAACTCTCTACAAATTTTGAATTCTCTTGTGTAGAAGTTTTGATACTCTTGTTAAGAGTCTTGATACTTCATTTCTAGAAAGTTTAGGCGCTTTGATGTTCTACAAAAGTTTCAAAACTATTCATCTGAAAACTTTTAAAATTGTATTTTTATCTCCGGTTTTATATAATTAGGTCCTTGCTTACAACATTTGACCTACAGTTGATTAATTTGAATTTAAAGTTGTTTTAAATTACATGAATGGCATATGTCTTTGTTTAATTTACGGTTATACCTTAAAATATAAAAAAATGTGAACTTCTCTAATTTTATAATTTAATCTTTATACTTTTCAATTTTTACAATTTGATCCATAATTACCACATCATCTCTTCATTGCATTTAAATGATGTATTTTATTCTTTCTTTTGTGTTTCTTGTATGGTTTCAATATTTGATGTGTAATTGTTTTATGTTTGGTTGATAAGTTTTAATTTAGTCTTTTGATTTATGAATGCAACATCTCTGATTTGTGTATGGTTACCGAACCAAGTAGGAGTGTTACACTATGTAATTTATTTCTTTTTATGAATTGAACTTAAATTGTATTGTCACTATAGAAAAGTAAAATTAATTACTATATTTGGAATAAAAATATTTTTAACTTATAAAACTTTAAAATTGAAAGACAACTCATCTTGAACCCACCCGTTTACAACCCATAAGTTTAAGTGGTGACAGATTTTTATACCAAAAATAACTTTGGCTAAGAAATTTTTTTTATTATTAATTGAACATTTATATATATATATATATATATATATATATATATATATATATATTCACTTTAACGACAAAACATAATGTTGTTACCAATTTAAAATACTATTGACATTATACTGGAATGGTGATATGTTGAAGTGTTTCATCTAAACAAAACAAATGCTCAACAAATTTTAGAACAAGTGGTTAAAGCTCTCAGTTGACACTCTTCCCTTCTTCTAAATTATGGGTTCTAAACTTATTAGGAGTATATTCTTCTTTCTTCCTTCTCTAAGTAAAAATTATTTTAAATAAAAAAACAAATGCTTACTCGATTTACTTCTAAAACCTTTAGAAAAAGATTTTAAAAAATAACTTTATGGGCTATTCCGGGAAGAAAAAGCCAGCATTTGTTCCTTTTGGGCCTTCCAAATGGATGACTCTAATTTCCACCCTTTTTGGTTAAATTGATCTAAACGGAACATTCAGAAATAACTGGAACAAAAAAAAATCAAAGATAATGTTTACTGAGATTTCATCGCAAAGATTGAATAGACAGTTAATAAAACTGAACCCCAAAAAAATCCTCTAAACACCAGCAAACCACCACCTTGTTTTCAGCATATTCTCAACTCCTCGTATATATAAACCTTGTACACTCCCAACTTCACGATTCCTTCGTCTGACATTTGACAACATGAGAGCATTATAGAAACTATATTAAAGCATTCAATGCTGCAAAGAGGTTTTACCCACAATGGCAACCTTGTTTCACTTTTCAACTTTCCCATCCCTCTCTCCTCATAAGCCCATCTCCTCATCAAAGCCACAACCACGGCCGAGCTGGATAACCCATGAATACAAACCCAGAAGAAGCTTAAATATATGTGCTTTCTCTACTAAAAGACCCAGGTTTGTACTTTTTTGTATAAAGTTTTCATTTTTATTGATAGTTCATTTTTTTTTTTGCTTTTTTAATGATTGGTTTTGTTATTTGTTTCTTATTTTAGGAGTGGAAGAAAGGTAAAGAGCAATGAGGAACTGTGTAATGATATAAAGGAATTTGTAGCTGCGGTTGGGCTTCAAGAGGGTCATGTTCCCTCATTGAAAGAGCTTTCTCAGCATGGAAGGTGCTTTTACAGTTGAAATTCAAAATTTTTGTTCCTTTTTTACTGATTATTTTTCATTCACTTGAAAATGGGTTATTTGAAATGTTGGGGAAATTGTGGGTTGTGTGAAAAGTTTAACCTTCTGGCCTTGATTAAGTCCAAATTTTGATTTGTTATTTGAATTGGCAGGGAAATTGTGGGTTGAATGAAAAGTTTAACCTTTTGGCCTTGATTAAGTCCAAATTTTGATTTGTTATTTGAATTGGCAGGGAAATTGTGGGTTTGTATGAAAAGTTTAACGTTTTGGCCTTGATTGAAACCAAGTTTTGATTTTGGAGATATACGTGTTGCTAAACTACTAATGGTTGAAATTAAGTAATCTACCAGAGTCTAGGTTAATATTATTCTGTTATTCAATTTCTGTCAAATTATGTACTGATGCCAAAAGAGAGAAAAGGGAGTGAGGGGAGAAAAGGAAATATTTTTACTTAGTTGCCCAATTGTTCTTTTGTAGGAATGATCTGGCTAACATTATTCGTCGAAGAGGATACAAGCTTATCAGACAGCTTCTTTCAAGCTCACCTGTAACAGACAGTGATGGATTTGTTGCAGAGAAAAGTGCAGTTCAAAAGCATGATGCCAATGGTGATTCAGAAGATACTTTTAAAGGTCAATATCAAAGGAGTGAGAATGCAACTGAAGATGTTTCCTTGCCAACTGAAGTTTTCAAGAGTAATTTAGTTGGAGAGGGTGTTGACTCTGCTGACCATATTTGCACGAAGGAAGTTACTGTGCGCACTTCGGGAGATCAAAATGAAACGGAAGGTGCTATGCTTGAAGATGTTTTCACATCAACTTTTCTCCCAGTTGAGGAAAATAATTCTGAGCCAACTGAAGTTTTCAACAGGGAGAATAAATTAGTTGGAGAGGGTGTTGATTCTGCTGATCATAATTACACGAAGGGAACTACAGTGCCCACTTTGGGAGATCAAAATGTAATGGGAGGCACTATGCTTGAAGATGTTTTTGCATCAACTTTTCTCCCAGTTGAAGATCGTAATTCTAGGAGTTTTAATGTTAATCAGGGTCATAATTCTGATAATTTGGTTCCTAAAGAACCTGCAGCCATGTCAGCTTTGGAGGAAAAGGTTGCAAATTTTGTTCAGAATGGAGATTTGGATGCAATTGAGTGTAAGTTTCAGTAGATACACTGTTTTGTTACATTGTTTTGTTAGTCATTGTTGTGTTCCATTTCACGAGGATGGTTTTTGCTTTTGGTTTGAACATCTGAAACACAAATTGTAGTTGTTAGTATCTCCTCAATTAGCTAACTTAGATGGTCCCTGTGGCTGTTTCAAAATTCAAAAGATTGCCCCTTTATATATTCTGTGGGTTCAAAACATGAATTCAAGTATCGACTGTTGCTTGCTATGCAGATGATGTTTACGATCTATTAAATGAAAGTGGTGACAAACAAAGCATGAAAATTGTTGGAACTAATAATGAAGTGGCAACTCAATCTAGGAAAAGAAGTGATGAAAGCTCCGGACATGCCTATGATGCTGCCATCAAATCGAATGGAAAAGCAACAGTTGCCAAGCAGGTTGCTCCTCCAGTAGCAATGGATTACCTACCTTGGAGGTTAGCACAACGTTCAAAAAGTTTAAAGTACTAGATCTACAACTCAGTCTTACTTTCTGCTTTAAGTCTAGGATTATTTAGAATACTATATTCCTTACTATATTTTGTTAACAAAGAGTGGTTTAGTGGCATTAAACTTTTATGTTGCTCATCTTCATTTTTCTTGAAATACCTTTGTTTTACAATCCTCTAAGGACCCTCCAAATACATGGAATTCTTGGAAAACACTTCCATTCAGGTCTAAGTAACATAGTTAAACTTACTGTTGAAGCCGCGGAGACATGGATAATAAACATTGATATCAAACCTTCATTCAACTGGAGTCATTTTAAATAATTTGTTTGCTTAATTTCTTTTGTTTTGGTTGGCTTAAGCCTTCTGATAATTATTTTTCTGTTATGATAATAGGGAAGCTCAAACACAAAACGGAAATGATTTGAGGCCGGATTTGGATTCTGAGGTCTTTTCCATTACTAATTTGGATTAAATTCAGTGTTTATTTTCACATATAATATCTTAGTGTCTGTTTCTCTTTGTTGCAGATGACTGGAAGGGACAACCTAATTGAGATTAATCATCTGAAGTTTATGCTGGTATATAGTTTTAACGTATAATATCTCTCACTACTAACTATTTTTATAGTTTTGTCAGTATGTGAAGGGTTTTTTTTTAACATAAATGAACCATCTAGCATCTTTATTGCTTCTCTTTGTGTGAATAGCACCAGAAGGAATTAGAATTATCCCATTTGAAGGAGCAGATTGAGAAGGAAAAGGTATGTTTTGCTATTTTCTTACCCAATTTCTCCTTATAGAGCATTTTGTGTGGTTCTTGCACATATATCAGGGAGCATGTTTGATCTTATTTAATACCTTCCGTGTCTGTATATAAAGTCCATTAAGAACATATTGAAATGCTATTCATCTATTACAGTATTACGGTTCCTATCAGTATATTTTTCTTATCACTCTTTTTCTCCAGATGGCTTTGTCTTCCCTGCAAACCAAGGCTGAAATGGAGATCCAGAAAGCTCAAAAACTTGTCTCTGAGAAAGATGCTGAATTGCAAGCTGCTGAGGAAAGCCTATCAGGCCTACAGGAGGTATATTTATTTTGTAACAGTCTTGCCGGGCTTTTGTTTGTTTTTCATTTTCCCTCTATTTTTAAATGTTTTTCTATGTTATTTGGACTTGGGGTGTGATTGTGGTATACGGTTATGTATCTGACACGGGTATGATAAGACTTTTCTCAGTTTTTCTATATATTTGGATAATTATTGGAGGTCATATTCATGTATCTATGTGTAGGACACGGGTACTTAAATAAAAATGAGGAGGCTGAGCAACATAGTATATTTGTAATGAGTTTGATAATTATCTCTTACTATTATCATTTCGGGAACAAGATTATGATATCCTTTTACAGTCAATCTCCCACATAATTTTCCTGCTCATTGATATTGTAGTTTTTTCAAGACAAGTAAATATCGAAACAAATGAAATTGAATTTTGAACTGCTATAATAGGTGCAACTCGAATACTCTGGAGATGGTGAAATTGTGGAGGTATCTGGTAGCTTCAACGGTTGGCATCATCGGATTAAAATGGATCCTAAGCCATCTTCTACCATCGAAAACCCCTTCGAGTCGAGGTGTTAAATGCTCTCTTTCATCAAATATATTTTCTGCTAGAGTACTGGTCTTTAGATTTAATTATATCTTCTATGTGATCACATTTTGTTATTATTAGCACACAGTACTTAACTTGTTTCATTTCACCATTAAGGTTTACTAATGGTAGTGGTACGACTAGAAAATCGATTCTTTCCACAAGAACTTTCTAAATACTGTGTATTTATGATGAGGAAATTTGAAAAATTACTAGCAATTGATGTTTCATTGGACTTGAAGCAACGTACCTCATTCTTTTTTTTTCCCGGTTCTGCATGCTATCTTTCTCTTGATTTTTATACTTCTGCTTATATATGTTATGTTTACGCACTTGCCAGTAAATCCAAAATCTGGTCAACAATGCTATGGCTTTATCCCGGGGTATATGAGGTATGAACTTCTACCAAATAACAAAATAACTTCATTGCTACATCTGCCACCGACTTATTAATGTGCTTACTTGCATTTTTCTGTTAAATATTGAAATAATTTAGTTTCAATTCACTTCAAAGAGTTGCCTGCTTAATGCTTATTTTATGCCTACACTCCTAGAGATATCCTAAAAGTGATTTTTTGTATTTCGTAGTGATAAGAGAAATTAGATGTCTATTGCAACAAAAATGAGCTCTTTTAGAACTTTTGAAACAAGACCACACTATTTAGCTTTCAAAAACCGTACCTAAATGAACAGCATGCTATTCAAAACTAACTATAATGAAAAGGTGTAGAATATTTTGTTCATTTCAGTTTTTTGAGAATTAAATAAAATTCTTTGATCCAAAACTACACTACAAGTTATCGATGCGAGGGGCATGAGCCTCGACACTAATTGTGATCAATTAGTCAAAGGATCCTTTGGTTTAGGACAAAAAAGTGTATTTTATTATTATAGGATTTGTTCAATGTTTGCTTAAGGAATCCATTAAAAATCTAAAAGTTCAGAACTCTTTTTCTAAGATCACTATTCTTGAAAATTTTGTAGAATGAGGGTAATGTTTATGTTAGGGGTCGACAAGCTTTGGCTTAATACCTGCCCATGAGTTCTTCCTTCTCATTTTCTGATTGAAAACAGAGGATCCCTTTGAAAGGTGAATGGCACAGTGACTGCTTTAATTTTAAATGTACATGATTTTTGGATCTAATGTTGTCATTAAAGATCATTTAGTAGTTAGTGCCTCTATGTTATAAAAGGAATGAATCAGTCATAACTTCCATTCCATTATCTTGTTTGATTGCAGATAAAATTTATTGTTGACGGTCAATGGAAACTTGATCCCGAGAGAGAGTCAACAACCAGCGGTAGAATATGTAACAACATTCTCCGAGTAGAACGATAATTTTGGATGGATGGAAGAGAGAGATTCTTTGTATTCTGCATAACATTATGGTAAATGGCTTTTACATTGTTAGTTGATTCGGTAATAAGCATGGAATCTCAAATATTACAGTTTATACTATATCTGGTACTCTCAGATGACCTTAAATGATGAGCCAGCATTTCTGACTGCTTGTTAAGTGTAAAACTGATGTGAGCTTAAAATTTGAAAGTGTGGATATGACACAAGAATCTTAGAGTGTGATATTATAGTGGACTTCATTGTATCAAAAACAAAAAAAACTAGTGGAACTCATTGTTAATTTATACTTGCGATTGCAGATTGGTTTGGCATCCGATGATTTCGGTTGGAATAGAGAAAGCTCACTGCCTGCATTGGGGGAGGTGGCTTGTTTAATGCATGACCGTGAGATTTGGGGTTGAAGTCATTTGTTTGCGGTCGCACAGAATAAGGACTTCAATATTTTGCTTGTGATAGTGCCATGCCTTACATGCCGAAATGCATGGACTTTTGATAGGTAAGCTAATATAGTTAGCAAATGATGTGATAAGTTTCATTGACTTACAGTAGAAGACATTGAAGCAACAGGTTTTTGTCTGGTGTTAGAATTGTACAAATGTCTTTTAGCAACTTTGTATATCTCTTGTCGCATAAAAGTCGAGAACTCGAGATTCCATAGGAGGGTTACATAGGAACCTTAGGTCGGACATTGTCCACCAAAATTACCCATTTTGCCATGTGACTTCAGAGCGGAAAAGATTCAGTGAGTTGGGAATTTCAAACATGGGAACTTGCAGTTATGCAGCTTCAGCAAAATAATAAGCTGCTAAGTAGCCTAACTTAAAATGTTGGACTTGCCGTTATGCATTTTTAAAAGATATATATATGAAAAGGTTGAAGCTATATTTTTTTGTTGATTTATAGGTTAAAGTTACGCGACTTTTAAAGAGATTTTGAAAAAAAATAATAAATTGATAGAGTGAGCGAGTTTGGTGTCGAATGTGGTGGGAGAAATATGAATAAAACTCTTGAGGGTGGTTTCCACAGCCAAAACAGTTGATGTAAATTAAGTGATAAAAAATAATTTAGCCTCTCTGTTTCAATATCCCGAATACCAAAATCCAGGGGTGCTTTTCCCCTATTACTAGTAATGATTTATGTCTAACACTGCACTATGTTGGAATTTAAGATTTTATTTGAGTATTTAATATACTTTGTGTCCTTTTATTTTTCATAATTTTATTAATAAATTTAAATTGATAATATTGTTATTTGTTGTAGGTAACTTAAATATTTGGTTGATATATTTGCTTCAAAATAAATATTAAATTTATCATTAATAAAATATGATTTATTTGTTTTATACATGATCATGACTGTATAGTGGTAAAAAAAATCACATTATTATCGGTATCCATTTTAAAGTTGAAAGATTAAAATCTAAATCATATGAATGATTTAAAACCAATAAAATTACTTTTCTTTTCTTTTCCATCAAAGAAGTTAATAAAATTTTATTAAAAATAGAAACTCACTAATTGGTCAAATGATTAGGATGTTTATTTTGTCCCATTTTACATGAATTCGAATTTTAATATGTAAATGTAATATCTGTACATAATCAATAAAATAAAAATTTAATTCAGTTTAACCGTTGAACCAAAACGAATGGTTTTAGTAAAAAATATGAAACATTTATTCTAGGAGATTTGGTTCGAATAGCTTTATCTGTAAAATGTGTAAATGTGTGCGCGTATGGAGGGCACGTAAAATTGGAAAGGCTCCACTCCAGCATCTATTAGTAATCAGCGTGTCTCTTTCCTCACCTTTCCTGGTTCACCCCTATTCAATATTCATCCTCTCAATCTCAGTTTATTCTCCAACTCTGTTGTTTCACAAATGGCTTCCTCTGCCTTTTGTCTAAGGGCTGCTCCTCTCCTCCCTTCATTCCCAATTCCTCGCTGCCAGCCCACCCCAACCAAGTGTTTGCCTTTTTTCCCGCAACAAAAAAGAAACACAAATGTTATCTTCACTCAACCCTGTGCTGTGAAAAATGACCTCACTCTACTTGATGATGCTGGAGATGTGGAAGTGGAAGAATCCGAGGAGCCTACAGAAACTTTATTCTACTCCTTCACTCCTTTGCCTTTCCTACTTGTGGCTGCTCTTCCCGGAGGTAATACTGCATTTTCACTTCACTTTCTTTCAACCATGCTGCTTCATTCTTCAAAAAAAAACTTTTTTTGATATCCATGTACACTATAGGAGATGGGTATGGGCATAGATTTAAATTGCAGTTGTGGCCGCGTTTTATATCGTGGTCGCAATTGCGGACATAACGAATGCTATTACTTGTGGACCTGCAATAGCAGTTTTGGATGGTGCTGCAGCCGCTATATAGCAGCTGCTATTGTGGCAGCGGACCGCTATTTGAATGGATATGACCTTCAAACTTGTAAAAAGCTTAGAGAAAGATGAGCATGCCCCTATAAATGCATACTTGTATTTGGCATTACTCACCGGAAATCCTGATTAACAGAGTTTTCATTCAAATACCTTTGTTGGTTTATTACTTTGTTCTGTTAACCAATTAAACAGGCTTTTATAAACATTATATTGTTTGAAAGACTCTGTTAAGAACCTGTTATTTCCAAATCAAAGAAATCTACTAATCAGGAATTCTACTGGATGTTAACTTTTAGGCATAAGAAAATTTTCACCCACTCAACATATTTCCAATGTTAATATGCCTCTTCAAAGTGTTTCTATCAGCCAATAGTTTTGAAACAAACATTTTAAGAAAAATGAAGAATCTGGATACCATGGCACTCTTATTTCAAATTGGTGCAACTTAAAGAGCATGGTTGATGTAATTGCCATGGAATTTGATTGATATGTTGTATAAACTGTTGGAGGGGTAGAGTTTGGATCTCTTTTTAGCAAAGCTATACATACAGACATGTATGTGTATATACAAGTCTTTACTCTATGGTGAGTCTAGTTTTGATTTATATCCTAGCTACTTATTCCAAGCTTGAATATCTTTACAAACAGCTGGGACTGTGAGGTCTCTCATTGGTCCCTTTGTTGAGCTAGTGAAATCATGGAATCTTCCTGATTGGCTTGTGCATTGGGGGCACCCTGGCAACATGGTACAAGATCCTTTGCCTAGTCTCTGAATTTGTCTCTTGGACACTGCTTGCATTGTTACATTATTCTTGGCTATGTTTACCTTCAATGTTGTTAGGCGGTGGTGCTTTTCGCCATGGGAGGGTATGGAACATATCTAGGCTTCCGCATTCGCTATTCCGATGATGTGGTAAGACATCGTGCAACTGTTTTCAGTCCCGACAAAAATAGGGACCGTAATGTGATGGTTTTTCTCTCGTCATTTTAGGAGGAAAAGGCCAAGGCTAAAGATTTGCACCCAAAGCTTCTGGGTGGTATGTTTTTCTTCTTTGCTTTAGGAGCAACAGGTGGAATAACATCTCTTTTAACTTCAGACAAACCCATCTTTGAAAGGTGATTATTTCCATTTTTATATTTCCTGAAACACGTTTGCCAATCAAATACAGAAGCCACAGTTAATGAACAAACCTTTGTGTTTTTGCAGTCCACATGCTGTTACAGGTTTCATTGGTCTTACTCTCTTGACAATTCAAACCATTTTGCCAACATTGTTCGAGGTAATTGATGAAACGTTTCATTTGTTCCTAAAAACCAACAATAATATCTCATAATTCTTATGTTCTATGCTATAATCACATATTGAATCATTTTGTAGGGAAATCCTGGATTGAGAAATGTGCATGGGATTTTAGGTAGTGGGATAATGGCACTGTTTCTTTTCCATGCCGTACTTGGACTTCAACTTGGCCTTAGTTACTGAATTTATCTGTTGGACAATGGTTACTTTGTTACATTGATTTAGAATCATTGAAATCCACCTATACAATTTCCATTGGATTAACTGTTGAGTTTAATTGCTGAGATTAAAACTTTTAAATTGAGGATAATTCACTCTTTTCTGTAAAAATCTCTTCATTTCCTACCTTAATTTCTTTCATACATTCATTTCACTCATCCAACAATCCTAAAATTGAATAGTTTTACATTGTGTCAACATATATTATCTCTATTTATAACATATCCTTGATTTCTTGTATTATATGTACATAAGGTCCATGGATCTCAGCTTTTGTTTTTTTAAGGTACAATATTAAATGAGTTGAAATGGTGCATTTGAGAAACTTTTTGTTCTTCATAATGGTTAAAACATTACAAAGATCCTTCAACTATTTTTCATTTGTTAAAAAGCCCATATGCATTTATTGCATCAAACTAAACCCCTAATATTTGATTTTTATTCAAATAACCTCATATTCAAATGAAATTTGATTTATATGTGAAGTGTTTGAGGTATAAATTAAATATTACTGGTTTATTTAGATGCCAGGTAAATATTAAAATGTGTGTAAATTAAATTTAAGGGGTTATTTGAATATAACAAAGTATATGGGCTTATTTAAATATTGACAAACTTTAAGGCTCTGCTTGGTACAACTAGGGATGTAAAAAGCTGACCCGACCTGAAAACCCGACTGAAACTTGCTCGAGTCAGAACCTGATTTGATCTGAAAATTTAATGACCCGAACCCGATCTGTAACCGACTGTTGTTGACCCGAACCTGAATTCGACATGTTATTGTAGTGACCGAACCCGACCTGCGTCCGACTGAAAACGACCCGAACTCGAATTGGACCTGTTACTGTGGACCTGAAACCCGACCTGCGCCCGACTGAAACGAACCCGAAGCCGACCTGGCAGATAACCGATTTTACCCGACTGAATTGACCCGAGATCTGATATTACTCGACCTGTTTTGAACCCGACCTGTTTTGGACCCGACCTGTTTTGAACCCGACCTGTTTTGAACCCGACCTGTTTTGGACCCGACCTGTTTTGAACCCGACCTGTTAATTGACCCGACCTGCTTTGAACCCGACATATTTTTAACCTGAATGATATTGATCTGACTTGATATTTACCTAATATATAGTTAAAGAAGTCTACAATTTGATAAATTTAAAGTGTTGATAAATGTAAAGTATTAATTTATTAAATTAATTTAATACTAACCCGTTCAATATAAATTATTTGTGAAGTTTAATAAGAATTAACATACTTAAATTTATTTTATTAAAAATATTCAAAATTTAAAAATTTTATTAAATTAATAAGTTGTGATGGATGAATTTAAAACAAATTATTTAAAATTTAAATCAATTTATTAATTGTGATCATTAAATTTAAGAAATATTTTATTAAAAAATTTAATTATAACTATTAAAATAATAAAAAAATATTTTTTAGTTTAGGGGGAAGTTTTTTTTTTAAATTAATGGGGGAAAGTTTTTTTGATTGATAGGAAATTATGGGGGGAATTTTGGCACCATATCAAATAAAATGGGTGAATTTTGGCATCATATCAAACAAAAATAAAATGGGGAGGGGGGGGGAGGGGGGGGGCGCCAGTCAAACAAAATGGGGGTGGGGGGAAATTTTGCCGCCGTTTCAAATAAATTGAGAGTGGAAGTGGTTATTTAGGGGTTAATTATTCTTTAGGTCCTTCCTTAATTAGATGATTAGTGTTTAGGTTTTAGTTTATTTTTTTTAGTCTTAACTTTTGGTTTAGTTTCTTTAAATTTTATTTAATTAGGTCATGCTTCATAAATTAATTAATTATTAAGCTTTTTAGTTTGCTTTAAATTTGATTTGGTCATCGTATAAAGATTTGGTAAGTAGTTAAGTTTAATAATTTTATTCATTTGTGATTTTGACTCTAATTAATAATTTAGTTTTAATTTATTTTTAGATTTGTCCTTTTTATGTTTCAATTTATTTTGTTTTTTAGATTTATGAGTTTATGTTTAGGGTTTAAGGGTAAGTGTGTCAAGTTGATTGTTTAGGGCTATGAAATTAGTTTAGGGATTATGTAATTAGGCTTGCACTCTAATTATTAGTGAATAGTGTCTGTAAGATTTATATATTCATGTTTGGGGTTTAGGGGTAAATGCGTCAACTTAATTATTTGGGGTTATGAGATTAGTTTAAGGATTAAGGGATTAGGCTTGTACTCTAATTATTAGTGATTATAAGATTTAAGGGTTGAGGTTTATGGGTATTGTTTAGGGGTATACATATATACATACAAATATGTATGTTCTAGTATATATATATATACTAAAACTTAAATACATGCATATATATGTGTTTTAGTATGTACGTATACATGTGTGTTTTAGTATTTTTTTCATTCTAGTCCCTTAACTTTATTTTAATTTGTCCACATTTATTATTCCAAATTGACCCACATTTAATTTTTTAATTTGTCCAGTGTTTTATTATTTTAATTTGATATTTTCTTCATTCTAGTCCCTTAATTTTATTTTAATTCCATATTGACCCCTATATATATATTTTAATTCATCATGTTTATAATTTTAATTTGGAAATTTGTTCATTCTAGACCTTAAAACTTTACTTTTATTCTAAATTGACATCTACTTATTGTTTTTTTAATTACACTAATTTTTATACTTTTAATTTGATATTTTTGTTCATTACAGTCCCAAAATTTTATTTTTATTTTAAATTGACCCCTTTTCATTATTTTCTTTTAAATTTGTCTAATATTTTATAATTTTAATTTGATATTTTTGTTCATTATAATCCGTGAAACTTTATTTTTAATCCAAATTGACCCATTTTCAGTCCAAATTGACGCCTTTTCATTATTTTTTAATTACTCCATTGTTTTATAATTTTAATTTGATATGACTTTAAATAATTAACTCCAAATCAATGACGATTGACGAAGGCTAACCTAAAGTCTATCGACTACTTATACGGTTGTACAGAACTCAAACTCAATACGAATTTCAATCCTAAAAATACCCCGACCTGAATTACCCGACCTGAAACTACCCGACCTAAAATTACCCGACCTGAAATGCACCCGACCTGAAATGAACCCGACCTGAAATGGACCCGACTTGAAATGGACCCGACCTGAAACGGACCCGACCTGAAATGGACCCGACCTGAAATGGACCCGACCTGAAGTGTATCCGAACCCGAATTAACCTGTCAATTATCTGCTTCGGACCCGACCCGTTTTGACCCGACCTGAAATGAACCCGACCTGAAATGGACCCGACCTGAAATGGACCCGCACCTGACCCGAGTCGAGTCAAAATAGAAAAATGACCTGTACCCGATTTTACCCGACCTGACAGTACCCGACCTGAAACCCATCCGATTACCTGTTTTTACATCCCTAGGTACAACTACAAAAAATGGAAAGAAAGGGAGGAGAGAGAAAATAAAAATTGATGGTGTATAGAGCAGAAAATTAGAGGGAAAGAAAATGGGAGGGACAACCTTTTCTTCACTTATGAGAAAATGAAATTTGTCCAAAATTGGATGGAAGTGAGGAAAGAAAAAGAAAGGGTCATGGTTTTTAAAGTGAATACACAAATTTAAAATTGACATTTTCTTGTCTCAAATCCATAAACTCACATTTGAAAAATCAAACTCAGAAATATAAAACCGTTGATCTCTCTGTCTTTCCGTTCAAATCCCTAAACTAAAAAAAAATCAAATTGAAAAATCTAAAATCCATCTCTTCACATATTTGACAAGGTTCGGCTCAATGAACTTTCCTTTTGTTATTCTCATCGCACGAGCATCACCTTTCTAAAAAGTAGTCGAAAGTCTTCAACATTGTCAAAGTTTCCCGAGGTAATCTCTTTTTCATCACTTCGATTTTATTTTTTAGATAAAGTTCATTAAATGGTTACTAAACTTTGTTCAATTATTTAATTTGGTAACTAAACTTTCAATTGTTTTAATGTTACTATTAAACTTTTAATTTTGCTTTAATTTGGCCACTGAAGGCTTAACGAGTGTTAAGAACGTGATAGAACAATTAAAAAATTGTATAATAACACATTTAGTCTTTCACGTTTACACATTCAAACAATTTAGTCATAATTTGAAAAAAATAATAAATTTAACCCTCAATATTTACAAATTATTTCAATTTGGCCCCATTTTTAATTAAAATAATTTAACGTTAAACCCAAAATTCAAAACCCTAAAGCACTAAACTTAAAATCTTAAACCCAAAATATTAAACCCAAAACACTAAACTCTAACCTTAAACATGAAACCCCTAAGCCCAACCTTAAACATTAAACCCCTAATTCCTAAATCACTAAACCATAAATCCAATCCTTTAAGATTTAGTGGTTAGGAATTTAGGTTTTAGTTGTTTATGAATTTAGAGTTTATCGATTAATGTTTATGGATTTAGGGTTTAGGTATTTATAATTTAATGTTTAGGTTTGGGTTTAAAGGGTTTCATGTTTAGGGTTTATAGTTAGTGTTTAGAGTTAGGGTTAGGGTTTTGGGACTTTAGGTTTTAGGCTTAGGGTTTCATGTTTATGGTTTAATGTTTAGTGTTTTGGTTGTAAGGGTTATGGTTTTAAGATTAGTGTTTTGGGTTTAGGGTTTTGGGGTTTATGGTTTCATGTTTTGGGATTTATGGTTAAACTATTTTAATTAAAAATAGGGCCAAATTGAAATAATGTGTAAATATTGAGGGTTAAATTTATTATTTTTTGAATTATGATTTAATTGTTTGAATGTGCAAACGTGGATGACTAAATGTGTTATTATATAATTTTTTTAATTATTTTGTCACGTTCTTAACACCCGTTAAGCTTTCAGTGGCCAAATTGAAGCAAAACTAAAAGTTTAATGATAATATTTAAACAATTGAAAATTTGGTTACCAAATTAAAAGATTGAACAAAATTTAGTGACCATTTGTGAACTTTATTTTTTTTTTATCTCTTTTGTTCTTACCATATCTATAAATTTTATTTTTTATTAGTTGGGTGCTTAGAAAAAATGATTTTACAATTATTCTTTTTGGGAATTACTTGATATTTAGTTGACAAAACATATTTACCTGATTTTATGTTTCATTAGTTAGGTGCTTAGAAAAAAATGATTTTACAGTTATATTATTTATGCAGATATACGGAAGCATAAAAATCATCTGATATTTTATGGCATCTCGTTGTTCACCGAAAGTAGACCTTAATCAGGTTGAATCAGAAGCCAGACAAAAAAAAAAAGAGGTAACTACATGTTACTTTCTGCTAGAAATTTCTTAAAATAGAAATTCTGATCAGTTGTATTTAGACTATGTAACAATTTGATTAAATATTGACATGCTCAAAAAATACAAATTCTGATTCATAGCTTGGACACGGGCTTTTTTTAGAGTACTAATGGAACAATGTAAAGAGTTGCTGTCGAAAATGATATTCAGACAAAAATAGTTGTTGAAATTCTAATAGCTATATTTTAGGAAGATTATTTTGTTTTAAATTATATAGGGTTCTTCAATATTTGGTGGATGGGACATCAATGGTTACCTCCTCCTAGGGGAATCGTTAAACTTAATATAAATTTGCAGCGGGAAGTGTCGTACGCGGGGAAAATGGACAGTGGTTGTTTGGATATATGTAACGGGGTTTTTTCTTCGCAAATCCAGTTTCCGTTACTTTTGAAAAATATTTAATTTAAAAGGGGGAATTTGAAAACATTTTAATTCGAGTTTTGGAAAAAACCTTTAAAAGAAAATCTTTTTTTCTCGGTTTGGAGTCGCCACCGGCCACTAAGGTAGACCAGACACCGTAAGAAAACAAAACCAGAGATTCGTTTGAAAGGGTTCGGGAGTTGGTTACGTGTGGGGTAGGGTTAGCGCCCCCATCACGCCCGGAAATCGGTACCAAAACAATTGTTGCTTTTAATTGATGGAAATTATTTAAAATTTAAGAAGACTTTAATTAGGGGTTCTTGATTGAAAACCGAACTTTAATCGTACGAGCTCTTTCAAATTGGTGGTATCGAATTAATTTACCATTTAATTAAAAAGGATGACGGTACACCGGACCAAAGACTAAACCGACATCATATAAGACTGACTGCCGTGTTAGTTTAGGGTTCGGATCCCGTACGTCACCTTTATGCATGATGCAAGCAATTAAAATATGATGCTATGGTCTTGTCCTTTTATTTACGGATTTACCTTTAGACGATTCGAATTAATCCGAATATTCGCGGGACATCCAATAAGCTAGGTATGTCGACCCGAATACGCGAATTAATAGGTATCTCCGTTTTATAATTAAAATTCATTAACATGCGAACTTAACATTAAAAATCACATGAAATGACATTAAAATGCATGTCACAAAAACATATATATATTCGAACAAGAGAAGACAAAATATGCACATACTAATATAAACAATATGACAAATAATATTCGAGATAAACACGTGTCTAAATAGGTAAAATGCATGAGTAAAATAACAAAATAAAAATGCTGAGTAAATAAAAAAGGCAATCTGGAAAGGACTGAAGCCGTAATTAAACCAACATAAAAACCTAATTTAATGCCAAAATGGGGACTCAATTGAAAAGAAACGGAAACCAGCAAGGACCTAAAAACAATTTCCCATTCGAAATTTAATCAAAACAAGATCGGGACGAGATTGAAAATATCCAAGAAACTAGGGGGACCGGGGAAGGGATTTCAAGACACGGAGGCCCCTCACGCGTAAAAACTGTGACGCGGAGGGGTTTAAGATGACATTAAACCATTTTAAAAACAAAAAAAAATATTATAAATACGTGTTTAAACATATCCGGCCCCCCTTTTTGTTTGAAAACCCTAAAAACCGAGAGCCCCTTTCTTTGTTTTCCTGCAACTCCGGCGCCGCGTAGGGGTTCTGGTCGCCATTGTCGGTGCCGGAACCCTAAAAAAAACCCTTTTTTACTTTTACGAAACCAAATCCGAGCCAAAAACCCCTCGTTTTTGAAACCGAAAAACCCAAAAATCTTTTCGAAACCGTTTTCGTTTTGAAACCCAGAAAACCGAAACTAAAACGTTAAAACCACCTCTTACCGACGTTTTCCTTTCACCGGCTCACCGTGCATACTCCCGGAGGGGACCGAGTGGCTTGTTACCGGCGAGGAAAGCAAACAGACGAGGGAGAAGGAGAGACGCTAAGGTAAAGACCTTTCCTTTTTTTATTTTTTTCATAAAAATTTTTTGTGTTTCGAAATGAAATATGAAGACGATACCTCTGGTAAACTTCTTGCTTGTATTGATATGAAAATCTTGATTACAACTCTCTGAATTTTTTGGATCCTCTCCTCTCTGATGCACTCTCTGATTACAAGAAAATTTCTCTTCTAAGAAAATCCTCTGAAAAACTCTCTGAAAAAACTCTCCCTTCTCATTACATTTGCTCGGGCTTTTATAGCCCTAAAAATACAATTTTTCCCTTTTCCTATAATGCATATATTGCTGGAAATTGCTGCTAATTTGTTGTTTGTATTCATCTGCCGTTTCTGTTATTCTGCGCCTGTTTTCGCTGCGAATTTGTTTCTGTTGCGTCCGTTTTAGCTCTGACATTTTGTTTTCTTTTTGTGTTGCATGTGAGAGGAGGGGACCAGAGAGGCACGGGACGACGTGGCTCGACGGATCGGCGTCGTGGAGCAATCCATGCCGTCGAATATGGATCTGGACGGTCTGGAGGCATTCGAAGAGGTGGGCGTGGACCACACGCGCGCGTCTGGGCACTGAAGAGTCGCGCGTGCATCACACGCGCCCGGGGAGGCCGATCTTGACCGTCCGATGCCATCCCTGATCGGACGGCTCCCATGCTGCGGCGCTAGGGTTTCTTGGGGGCAGCTAGGGCTTCATCACTCCTGGAGCAATCTGGACCGTTGGATCTGGACCCCAGATCCAACGGTGGGAAGTGGGAGGCGGCTGCAAACAAAGTCATAAGGGTATTAGGGCTTGTTCAGCAGAGTTAGGGTTTACTAACTTGGGCCAGACTTGTATTTATTATTTTGGGCTCTGAAATTGCATGGACTCTTAAATAAATAGACTACCGGGCTTTATTTCTATCATATGGACTTGCATTTATTTAATGTTTTTGTATTTTCAGATTTAATTAATAATAATGATATTAACAATAAATATAATAATAATATAGATATCAATACTAATAATATGGTAGACAGTATTAATAACTATATAAGTAATAATATATGATAATGGTAACAAGAATATCAAATATGATAATATATTAGAATATAATGTAGCATATAATATCGATGGTACTAAATAAATAAAATGTATAAGTAATACATAATAATAATAATAATAGATTATAATAGATAAGATAGGATATTATAATAAGACATAAATATATATGTGAGGATAAGATAATATTTATAAGATATATATTGTTTTTTGTTTTTTGAGTTTTTTAATTCTTGCCATAACAACATATATAAATCAAAGCCCATTATTAAAAAAGAAAAGAAAGCGGGTTTTAACACCCCGGACAAAATAGGTGATTACAATATCACCATAGGATAGGGTCTTGTTCGAGTCTCAATCTCACAAGTCGTCTTTAGCTAAACGTACCCGAGAGTTGCTTGATAACAAAGTTACTGGGCAGAATTAGGCATATAGGGGAGTTTATTTTTTTATTTAAGATTATAGAGTAGGTTGTGGAAAATTTGGGGAAATAGGCGAATTGCTACAGGACCTCGCTACCTCCTACTGGTGAGGTTGGACCACGCCACCTCCTCCTGACGAGGTTAGGCTGAATTCATGCCACGGCTCAGCGTCACTGCCACGGCTCATGCATGAGCCTCTGCGTCCCTGTCACGTCTCAGTCTTGCGCATCGTTTCAGTCTGCATGGCTGAGAATAATGTGGGTGGGACCTCGCCATTTGCATATGGCGTGGTCCTATTCACATGCAGAACAAAATCACGTGAAAGCTAGCTGGTTAATGGTTAATTTGAATTTTTTTTTTACATTATTGAGTGTGTATAAATAAATGGGGAGAGTTAAATGAGTGTGTAGAGAAGAAGAGAAGAAGAGAAGAAGTTAAAGAGAGTTAAATGAGTGTTGTATGTTAGAGTGTAGCAAGAGTGTGTAGAGAATTGTGACGAGAAGAAGTTCAAGTTGTCCTGGTTCTGATTGTTGGTTCGAACAAAAAAAAGTTAATTTTTTTATTTTTTTAATCTGACAAGTGCATGTATTTTTTAATCTGGTTTTTTAAATTTAGTTTTTACAAATAAAAGTATTTATATAAAATTTCCCTTTTTAAATGTACATTTTATGAAATAATTATTTTTAATAAGTTTAATCAATTTATACATCAAAAAATTATTTAAATAAATTAAATTATATATATAAATTAAATGTTTAATTATAAAATAAATATTGTTTACACATATTATTGTTCACCTAAAAATATTGTTTATAATTTTAAAAAATTGAAAATTATCAACAATAGCAAATTTGATGGGAAAAGTAGGAACTAATATTTATTTTACATTAGACTACATTGATTTTTCTCTCTCTATATATTTATTATTTTAATTATCCAAAGAAATAAAAATAATAATAATTTTTAAAAGAATATTAATTATTAAAAAGATTTATTTTAATAAAAATAATCATTCTTTATTATAATTTTGAGAAGAAAGTTAATTATTAAAATATGTAAATTATAAATATTAAAAAAATTAATAATATTTTAAACGAATTCTTATTATAAAATTATAATATTCAATAACACAATAATATATGAACTTTTGTATTATTATTTTAATAAGAAATAATATTTGCATAGATAAAAAATGTTGAAGTTAATACAATTTTTTGATATATATATATATTCGAATGATAATTGTTTTTTAGCTGTAGAAATAGAAAATGACATCTGAAGGAGTTTTGTTATACCGTGATCATGAGCACATTTCGTCTCATATTCACAAATAGCAAGTAAGTAAATGTTTTGTAATTTAAAATTTCATATTTACTATGTAATTGTTATAATACGAAATTATAATGAATTAATTATAGGGTATAGAGCATATAATCCGCCGTCGAGGAATGAAGATAAAGGAACCTGATGAGCGTTTAGTGTATTACCTACAACGAGCTGGTTTTATAATGCTTCATTTCTACGCGGGGTTAAGATAGTCCCCGAGTTGATTAACTGCATTGATTGAACGATGGAAACCAGAGACCCACACATTTCATTTTCTATTTGGCGAATGCACAATAACCTTGGAGGATATAGCAGTACAACTTGGTATTCCAACAAATGAGAAACCATTGGTTGGAGAAAATAAGTATAATGCATATGACCCTTGCACGCAGTACCTGGGCAAAGTTCCTCCTGAGTCATGTGTGGACGGGCTACGCCTCAGAATTTCATGGTTGCAACAGAAATTTAGTGTGACCGATGAATATGGTCGTCGAGAACTTGAGTATGCAACTCGAGCTTATATACTGCAACTTATTGATGGTGTATTGATGCCAAATACATCTGGTAATATGGTTTACACACAATATCTGCTGTTCTTAGCTAATTTGGACACAACTGCTACATATAGTTGGGGTTCCGCAGTATTGGCATTTTTGTACCATGAAATGTGCAAGGTCACAATTATGCATGGTGAAAAGAAGAATTCAGATATGGGTGAATGTCAAATATTACTGCAGTCCTGGACGTGGTACATGCTACCTTATCTAACGTCCATTTTATCTATACCGATACATATGGAGTTTCGCTTGCTGGAAGGTATTAATGTGATTGCAGTTGTATATAGATATTTATTGATATAATATTTATATTCAATGACTTTGAAACATAATTTCAATATATTTTTACAGATGGAGACATAAGTTGAAGAATGCGGGGTGGTTCACAATACTGTCAGAGATACAAGATTAAAGATCCAAACAATAAAAAAAATTTAGTATCATAATCAATTTTTGAAAGAGAAATTGTATATTTGATTGTAAGTGAATTCATTTTAATAATTGTGTTCTACAATTTATTTGGCAGCCGTACGCGAATGACAACATCAAGACTTGCCTACCAGATATTGTGCTTGAATGTGCATCATTATGGGGTGCGGTTGTGCCTTTGATCCATTTTTTTATTGTTGAGTTCCATTGTGCTGACAGAGTGTTGAGGCGGTTTAACTTCCATCAACCCATTTCAAGATCTCAACATGAACGAATTCACACTGTTCGTAGAGGTAGATTCAATGAAAATTAGAGTGTGAAGCAAGTCAATTTTATTGAATTGTGAGAGGAAAGATGGACGCGGTGGGCTGATGATTTGAGTCTAATTCAAACCAACGATTTTAAATTTAATACATAATACTATTCATGGTTTTTGGCAAATGGGAAATCGTTCATAGCATCTGTCGAAGATGCAAATAAATGGCTTAAAGATTCGCGATGTCCAAGACACGTACACTTCTCAACTGAGTTTGGTCAAACTCTCAGCAATCAACAGACAAACCAAACTTGGAAAGAATTTTGGGTTGGCCTTCTTCGTGGTCGCAATCTGACTTCCCCCAATACATGTAAGCAGTAGTCCTGAGAACAACCACCATTGATAACGTCTCGGAACAAACACTATTTTAAGAAAGTCATCAAACATTTAAATTTGGTCATGTTTCACAACAATCACCTTTTAATTTTGTAACTGGTGGTAGCTCATCTTCTCAGCCGGCTTACAATGATGATGAAGGATACGTACCACAATTTCAGTATCCTCAATCATTTGTATATGGGGAAGGTTTTGGTGTTGGTAGTATGACATCTCTGTTGTCAACAACTACCATTAACAGCCCATCATTTCATCTTGAAAAAATATTTGTTACACCACCTACTATGCAAATAACAGATGATTAATGTTTCGATGACGATGAGTTGGCTCCTAATCAACCACGTAGAGAAATTCACCCCGCTCCGCGATACGATCAAACATCATCTTTCCACCGGCAAGTATTACCTAAGATGAGGCGAAAATAGGATTTTTTTATTTGTAATTTATGTTTCCATAGTTGAACATTTGTTTACCCAGATATTTCATGTTATATGTATTTATATGTATTTCTTTCGATTTTGATTGTATTTTGATATTTATGTTCCTTTTTAATTTTCGTATTCAATTTCAAAATTTGAATTTCAATTTCAAATCAAGACTTTACATTAACACGAAAAAAGAAATGATGAATGAAAAGAACATAATAAAATAGAAATTATATTAAATAATATTATAGAAAAAAAATATAAAATATAAAATATGAACAAATAATAAATTAAATTATATTAAATAAGAACAAATAACAAATTATATTATATTACCTTAAATTATATTAAATAAGAACAAATAATAAATTAAAATAAATTAAATTATATTAAATAAGAACGAATAATTATTTAAAATAAATTAAATTTAAATACTCAAAATTCTAGAATATATTATTTTACCAAAAAGCTTGATTTTGGTTATTTTATTCGTACGTTGGTTCTAGAATATACTATTTAACCATATTTATTTACTTTTTTCTTTAATTTCAGTATTCAAATTCTAATTAAAATTACAAACATTAACGAGAAAAAATATTATTTACATTACCATAAAATTACATACATTAAACAGATCATTTAGGTTGACGGCCCGACACGATAGTTGGAAAGATTTGATTTGTTCGGACACTTATTTCTTAAATGACCCGGTTCCGTACAAAGAGTACAATGTTTAACTTGAACTCCTCCCTTTCTATCATCTGGATCATCCATATTCGTATTAATATGAGTAGACGTCGGTCGACTTTTCAGCTTTCTACGAAGCACTGGATTTGCTAACCATTCTTCGTATATTGGCTCTACCGACCGATAGTCTTGGTTCGGGATTGTGTTGAACTGAATTATATATATATTTGCAATATTCTGTAGTTTATAACACTCATCCGTAAAACCGTAAGGGTCGAGTCGAAAATGCAAACATGCGGCGTGTGCGTGAGAGCAAGGGTATCTAAATGCTTGGAATGCACCACAATCACACCATCTCTGATGAAGTTTGACAGTGAACATTCGTTGCTCACCTCGGACTGTAGCTTCGATAGAAAATTCTCATTTATGTGGGTCGGAAGATCTTACTCGCATAGCGGAGGCTTTGGCTTGAAGTTCGATCATTTTATCCTACAAGATTTTAGATCAATATTGTCCGTTGTTTATTCGGGAGTTGACTTCCCGCCCTTTGTCGGAACACACTTTGCCCAATCTAAAGTAAGTCTCCCATACAATACTTGCAATTGGGAGATGGCGTGTTCCTTTAAGAACCAAGTTTATAGCCTCTGCAAGGTTAGTTGTCATATGATCATAACGTCGACCTTCATCATAGGCTTGTGATCATCTTTCTGTGGGGATGTCATTTACAAATTTTATTACATTTACACAGTGTCGCCTGAACCTTCTGATCCTTTCTTGGAATTTTGGTTGAACTAGTTCATACCCTATTTATAAAAAAATAAGTTAAATAAAACAACAAGATGAACTCAAAAAATTTAATTTTTTTTATAAACAACAAATAACAACTTACCCGCACCTAAAGCTTTTTTCCGGACCTGATTATTTCCGAACTGCGTCTTCGCATTCGCTGCAATATGCTGGATATGCATGTGGAGATTTTCATAAACTCTCACGTCTGTCAATTACTGATAAGAGCGCAGTTCCTCTATCAGAAATCATGCAAATTTCGTCTTCTTTTACAACATGATTGCGTAGGTGCTTCAAAAAGAGGACCATGATCTCTCTCACCGTGAAGCACCGTCGGGCTCCACCTTCAAGGGTATCAATCCTTCGTCGCATTTAGTGACATCGAGTTATCTACCTTGCGGCTTTTCACCTCGAAGAATCATCTTAAACCATCATCAACCACCTTAGTCTTTCGATCCACCTTCCTTGTTTGGTGTCTTCTCATTTAGACATCAACAACTGTATTTCTTATTTATTCAATAATACTAACTGTAATTATTAGCTCAAAATTAAAATGGTTTTCACTTGGATAAATACTTTAAATCGATAAACATTGCATGGCGTGAAATGTGATCACCATTTTCCTTTTGTGGGTACACACTACACAGTTTCATTTCACTTCCTAACTGATTAGCATGTCCCACTCTCTCCCACTTTCAAAGTGTACACAAATAAAGTTTGATTTATTGTTTAACTCTTTACCTAAATTCGAACCTGATTCATTGATGAGAATTATTTTCAAAACTAAAATCAATTCAATAACACAATTCACTATTAAATAATAATTTACATCCAGTCGAATCAACTTAAATTGAGATGAGTTTTGTCTAAAACTCAATCTATAGATATCAAAATTGAACTTGTCTAATGTTAAGATAATTTCTCCAAACTTAAAAGTTTATGTGACGTTTGAGAGGATTGAAAAAAAATACAAAATTTTTAAAAACTGGGTTTAGATCAAAATTAAATTTATTTAAAATATAAATTAAACTTAGACTTTGATAATTTTAAAAAATCTATCTCAAATCATCTTACTTCATTATTTTAATTTTATATTTTATTTATAACCATAGCCAAACTTAAATAAAACTCAAATCATATCAAACCAAAATTTAAATGAGTATACATGATATTGTAGGTTGGGGTCTTTATCATCCCGAATTGGCATTATTGAAATACATCCAAAGCTGAAGGGATTTGTGGCATCATGCCAACCGTTGGTTTTGTTGTACTTGTTTGAGACACCTTTTGTTTTTCCTTTTTATAGATCCAATAATTTTAAAGTCGACTTGAATATGCTAATATTATTAAAGTATAATAAAATATTAAATATAATTTGACCCGGCGGGATGAGGTATTGGATTTTTAAAATATTTTTTAGGGTTTGAATCTTAACCTTGTTAGAAGAGTATTTTGAGATGAGAGAATCATCTCTATAATAAACATTTTTAATATTTGGTCCGAATTAATCAACGAATAGATCCAATACTGGTGGTTATAAAACATGATGCTATAGAGAAAAAAAGGGGATAAGCTACATTAAAGGTTACTTTTATTTTAATTTTCTTTCTTTGATCACTCAATATTCAAAAAATATATTATGGTCATTTACATTATTCATATATTACAAAAAGACCATCCGAACATTAACTTGTGTTATATTGATGACATGACACGTTAACAAAATTATTTACATATAATTTAGCCCTCAACTATATGTAAAATATCAATTTAGTACTCATACCATTTCGAAATTTATTTATTTTTATCAATTTAACCCTTGCTCATTAAAAATTAAAAAAGTAAAATTATATTAAAAAATATAAATAAAAAAACTTATATATTTTTTAAGTATACGGATAACCTTTTCTGAGCCTTGAATCTGAATTAACCACCATTCTTTGATGGCTTAATTCACAATTGTGCCCCCTAAACTAACATTTTTGTCCCATTTTATCTTAGAAATGATCTCAATCCAATAATAGTGTATCACGTGTAACATTATAATTTGTTGCTTTTTTGACTAAATCAGGAATCATTCATTCAACTAAACCGAACATAAGAGTTAACACAAACATAACAGATAAACAAAACAAACATATAAGCTCAAAAATAGACCCAAAACAAAGGAAGGCAGCCTTTTGTCACGCCCCGCCTGGTCGCGACCCAGCCATCCGAGGGGCACACCCGCCCGGGTGCACCGAGCAGCACCGAGGTGTGCCACCCAGGTGCGCAGTGCGCGCCCGATCCGCCCCACCTAGGTGCGCTGCGCGCGCCCAAGGTGCACCACCTAGGTGCTCACGGGCCAACTTGGAGAAAATGAGAAGCTATGAGCCTTTTAAGGCCAAGGTTGGTCCAGAGAAGAATCTAGAACGTCCAAGAGAGCCCCAAACGTCTCCACACTATTCCGAGGGGTTCCAGAAGGCTCCACATCAATCTAGGCTCACCCGGAGGAACCTAGAAGACCCGAGAAAGATCAAGAGGGCTCGGGACAAGTCTGGAAGGCTCGGGACAACTCCAGACGACTCCGGAATATTCTAGAGTAACTTAGAATATGTTAGAGCTTTTAGACCATTTAGGATATATGTAGATAAGTGTGGAATTATCTAGATATATCTAGGTGTAGTAGATATTTTGGGAGGCGAAACCGTAGCCGTTGGATCAAATAGATCCTAGCCGTCCGTTGAGGAGGTTGGTGCCTATAAATAGGCCACCCCTCTCATTTGTAAATCATCCAAGAAGTGTGTACTCAAACACTTGTAAAGCTCTCTCTCTTGTAAGCTTCCGTTGCTTAATACAAGGTTCCTTTCCTTGTAAATCTCTCTTGCTCCTTTCGTTTGCCATAGCGTTGCGACATCAAGGCTTACTAGCATCGTGCCGATAGTGCTAGTGCCGCACGGATTCGAGCCGAAGAATAAGTCCGTGACAGTTGGTATCAGAGCAAGTTCCGATCGCTCGGGAGAATGGCCAAGACCGCCAAAACTCAAGCCGCTAGCCCGTCCGAGACCGAGGTCACGCACGACCAAGGTGGGCAAGAAGTAAGGGCTGATCCTGTCGAGACAAGGCCCCGTGCCAAGTCCAAAGACTTACTCTCTAGCTTGGAGTCCCGCTTGACTCGCGTGGAGGAAGGCGTATCAAGCATGGGTGCCCAAGTGGACGACCTTCAAGAGCGGATTGAAGGCCTCGAGGTAGAAGATGCCGAGATCTACACAGCCGTGAGGGCCATGAAGATCAAGCTAGAGGAGTCCCTGCGCGCGGAAATGGGTGAAGTACGCGACGCACTCGTGGCCGAACTCACAAAGGTACGTGAGTCGTTCCAACGTGAACTTACCAACGTTTATGATCAGCTAGAAGCATTGCAAGGCGACCTTGCCTTGTGCAAACGTGCTATGGCAGCCGGGCCAAGCACTACCGTGGAGGCCAGAAGGGTCGAGGTGCCCAAGCCTCAAACTTTCTCAGGGACGCGCAACGCCAAGGAAGTCGACAACTTCCTATATGGCTTGGAGCAATATTTAGAAGCCGTTGGCATCAGGGACGATGCCTCCAAGATCCAGACCGCAACCCTATACCTCACCGACACCGCCATGCTTTGGTGGAGGAGAAGGCGTCTCGATGTCGAGAGAGGTACGTGCACCATCACTACCTTTACTGATTTTAAAAGGGAACTTAAAAGGCAATTCTATCCGGAGAATGCCGAAGAAGAAGCAAGAGCACGATTACGAAGGCTCAAGCAGATGGGGAGCATCCAAGACTATGTCAAGGAGTTCACTAGCTTGGTGCTCGAGATCCCCGATCTCTCAGAGAAGGACTCACTCTTCAATTTCACCGATGGCCTCCAAAGTTGGGCCAAGACCG
This sequence comes from Hibiscus tridactylites, assembly GCA_958450335.1. Classification (NCBI taxonomy): domain Eukaryota; kingdom Viridiplantae; phylum Streptophyta; class Magnoliopsida; order Malvales; family Malvaceae; genus Hibiscus; species Hibiscus tridactylites. The sequence continues at coordinate 79,359,239 of OY288273.1, forward strand.
AGCTACGACGAAGGGGAGTACAAACCCTCGCCGACGCCATTGCCGTGGCCGAGAGCCTCATTGACTATCCCACTCCCAAGGAGTCCACCCACGAGTCGAGGGACGAGAAGAGTGGCCACTTCAATGGTGGGAGAGATAGGAGCCCACGTAAGGAGAGTCACAAGGACGAGGACACACCGAAGCACAAAGGCTCGTCCTCATGGAGGGACAAAGACCGTGGTAGGTCCAACGACTCTCAAGGTGCCAAGAGATCACCGCCTAGTAGCTGCTACATCTGCGATGGCAACCATTGGGTTCGGGAGTGCCCACAACGCCGAGCCCTTAGTGCAATCTTAGCCAAGCATCAAGAGGAAAGTGATGCCGACGAAGGTAGTGATGCCGAGAGGGACCAAGGTGCACAATGGGATCGCTACAGCTCTTGAATGGAATCCAGTCCGCCCCGAAGACCCAAGCCAAGGGATTGCTATTCGTGGACGTTACCATCAATGGAAAGGCCTCAAGAGCAATGCTCGACACAGGTGCGTCCCATAACTTTGTCTCTTTAAATGAAGCGAAGAGGCTTGGTCTTAGCATCGTGAAAGGGGGAGGATCCGTCAAGGCCGTAAACTCTGCCGCTCAACCCATCCATGGGTTTGTTCGAGGAGTCAAGCCCATCATTGGGACATGGTCAAGCCGCATGGACTTCTCGATTGTGCCGTTAGACGACTACCCACTCATTCTAGGGCTCGAGTTCTTTGAACAAGCCAAGGCAATACCGATGCCTTTTGCCAACAGTCTATGCATCACCGAGGGTGCACCATCATGTGTGGTTCCAACCATAAGGGCCACCAAGCCAGGGACAAAAGTGGTCTCAGCACTTCAACTCAACAAGGCCGTCCGTAGGGCCAAACCATCTAAGGGATGCATTCGAGACAAAGGGGTGTTCGAGTCCGAGAAGGCCACCAAGCATGCTCAAGTGGAGAACGTTGCTTCCAAGACCACCGAGGGTCAAGGTTCAAAGGGAAGGCCTTCCAACAATGCCGACAAGCCGAGGGCAAAGGCAAGGCGAGCTAGGAGACGAGGGAAGCGCTCCAGCAACACCCCTACTCCACGAAGACGCGACGATGGCGTCGCGAGATCGGGTGGGGGAGGATGTCACGCCCCGCCTGGTCGCAACCCAGCCATCCGAGGGGCACACCCGCTCGGGTGCACCGAGCAGCACCGAGGTGTGCCACCCAGGTGCGCAGTGCGCGCCCGATCCGCCCCACCTAGGTGCGCTGCGCGCGCCCAAGGTGCACCACCTAGGTGCTCACGGGCCAACTTGGAGAAAATGAGAAGCTATGAGCCTTTTAAGGCCAAGGTTGGTCCAGAGAAGAATCTAGAACGTCCAAGAGAGCCCCAAACGTCTCCACACTATTCCGAGGGGTTCCAGAAGGCTCCACATCAATCTAGGCTCACCCGGAGGAACCTAGAAGACCCGAGAAAGATCAAGAGGGCTCGGGACAAGTCTGGAAGGCTCGGGACAACTCCAGACGACTCCGGAATATTCTAGAGTAACTTAGAATATGTTAGAGCTTTTAGACCATTTAGGATATATGTAGATAAGTGTGGAATTATCTAGATATATCTAGGTGTAGTAGATATTTTGGGAGGCGAAACCGTAGCCGTTGGATCAAATAGATCCTAGCCGTCCGTTGAGGAGGTTGGTGCCTATAAATAGGCCACCCCTCTCATTTGTAAATCATCCAAGAAGTGTGTACTCAAACACTTGTAAAGCTCTCTCTCTTGTAAGCTTCCGTTGCTTAATACAAGGTTCCTTTCCTTGTAAATCTCTCTTGCTCCTTTCGTTTGCCATAGCGTTGCGACATCAAGGCTTACTAGCATCGTGCCGATAGTGCTAGTGCCGCACGGATTCGAGCCGAAGAATAAGTCCGTGACACTTTGCCTAAAACATGAAACACAAGTCAATGACTAGAGGTGTATCGATAAACTTTAGGTTATCCATGTATAAGTTTAATTTAATTATAATAAATGACGGATTTTTTTTTAATTTATGTGCTATATTTAAATTAATTATAATAAAGGACGGATTTTTTAATGTAGTATATTTTTAAAAAGGGTAAACTACTCTAGATACCGGTAAACTTTAGGCGTTGTATCATTTATACTATTAAACTTTTAATTTGATTAATTATAGCACTAAATTTTGGTTTTGGCTTCAATTATTCCACTGGACCGTTAACTCGATAAAAACGTAATAACATGGACGACATTTGTTGACGTTGCCAAAACGATTTCGTTTCGATGCGACTATTGATGCCAAAAAAAGCCGTTTTAGAATCTAAACTTTAGGGCGTATCGATTTTGCCACTGAACTTTAAAATGATTCTATTTTTCACTGAATATTCTGACTGTCATTGTCGACTGCTAAACTTTAGGGGTGTACCAAAAGGTTCACATTTCGCTCATATTTTTTCTCCTCGGATTGGTTTTCCACAAGTTTCACTCAAAATCGGCGAAAGTCCATAAAAAAGTTTTATGTGCTAATACTTCGATCTCCTCTGAATGTCGTCCGATGAGACTAATTTAAAGGTATGTTGTTGTTTTTTTCAAAAGAGTACTTCTCAAAATTCGAATTTTTAAACAAACACCTCAAATTTGAGAAAGTCTTCAGGCCTTAAAAATGAAGATCTTTTTTTTGTTCAGTTTTATCAATTTTAAGTGGATTTCATGGAAAACCAATTCGAGGAGAATAAAGATGAGTGAAATACAAACATTTTGATACTAATCTTGTCACAAATGGTGCTTATTGACGGGCGGCGCTGCTAAACAAAATATCCAGTGGTAAAAATAAGATTGTTTTAAAGTTTAGTGACAAAATCGATACACCCCTAAAGTTTAGTGCTAAAATGATGTCATTTTGGGCATTTATAGCCACACCGGAATTACGTTGTTTTGTTCACATCATCGTATCTTTACAGTGATAACGGTCTATTGGTATAATTGAAATCAAGTCAAAATTAAAATTTAGTGTTATAATTGAATAAGTTAAAAGTTTAATGATATAAATAATACAACACCTAAAATTTAATGGCATATGATGTAGTTTATCCTTTTCGAGGATAATAATGATATTTGAAGTTGATGTGTGCTTTGCTGTATCAAAACATTAACAGATAGGACTCCCAATTTTGTATTATTTCTTCTGATCTTTATTACTCAATAAAGAAAAAAAGTGTAAACTATTGTCAAAAAAAAAAGTGTAAACGGTGACGTATAGTTGACAACTGAAATGGCGAAAGGTGATATACTGATATTTCCAAGAACCTTGGGTAAAATCGAAAGGGCAGTAGAAAGTCACGTAACCCAGGGCCCAGGGGACCAATCCACAAAATACGACACGTGAAGCTGGCTGATAGGAGCCCCGTGTGCGGTTGAGTCACGTTCGGTTAACGTAAATGCTGACATGGGCGGAAAGAAACAGGTAAAAATAAAGTATCAAATCATTTATAGCTTTTTTAAGGATTAACTCATACATAGATGCACAAATTATATATTTTTTTTGAGATAAGTGTTTAGCGTTTTCTTTTGTTAAAATAAATGTTTAAACTTTTTATTTTGTTAGTGTTTTAAGATAATATTGTTAAAAAAATTATCACCTGATCAAAATTTAACATGTGTTTATTTTTATTTTTTTATAAAAAACTGAAAATAAGAAAATATTTTTAAAAAATTTTAAAAACTTTTAAAATCTCAAATCCTTAAAACCTCAAAATTAACGGCACTACTGTCGCCGATAGCCTCGTCGAACCCCACCACCGCCGTCGCTTGAGGTTACTGTCTGTTTCCCCCAACCACCCATTGTCAGTAACATGTCCGTCTTATGATCCATGTTCGGGGTGCGTGACTGTCCCTCCTAACAATGTCGTCTCCAAGGTTCGAACTTACGTCCTCTCTTTGAGAGTGCAATGTGCCTTACCAATGCACCCAACGATTGTTGATTTTTAACGATGTTACTTTAATACACTAAGAGAATGAAACTTTAAGCACATATTTCAGCCAAAGAAAACATCAGACATTTATCTTAGGAAAATGTGTATATTTTAGACATTTATTTCTTTTTATCAAAAGAACTACGCTAAGTGTAGACAAATAAGACAATTACATCAACTTAACAAGGTCATAAGGAAGCAGGACAAGAATCAGTTCTAGTCGATCGAGCTACCCAATCAACAACTTTGGTACAGTTCCTTCAAACAAAAGTAAAGGAACAAGAGAAGAAGAGAGAAGAGTAATCAAGGATGTCTTTTTTAATGAAAGTTGATATTCAGGAAGAGAGATTTTTCGGATTAAGTCTATTAATAAGGTCCAGTATTATCTGATTCAAAAATGATGTTTGAAAAGCCTCTCAATCGAGCACAAGTCAATTCTAATTTGACCAAAAGAATCTTTTAATAAAATTTCTAAATTTTATTAGAACGGTTTATGGATAAGTGCTCTTGGAGCGATCAATTTGGTTTACCATAAAAATTCTTGGAACAAAAGATCATGAATTTGAGATTTGTTACACTAAAAATATTTTTTTGTTGTCAACAGAAACAGAGTCAAAATTAAAGACAGAGAGGATACAACATAAATGTTTAAATGTGAAAAAGACAAATGTTTAATTATTTTATTATAATATGTATAATAAATAAAAGATTACAAAAAAACTCTTGTACGTGGGAGGTGAAGAGCGCCTCCCAGTCAACTGGTTGTCAAGATTTTATTATAATATATATAAATAAAAGATTTTAGTCTCATAGAAATTATATTTAAAATGATTTTTTGACTAAATTGAACAAAAATATGATTATATTTAAAATATTAGACTAAATTATAAAAATTATAAAGAAATATGGGTCAATTTTGGGTTAAATAGAGATTTTAGTACTAAATTAAACAAAAAATATAATTATATTTAAAATATTGGACTAAATTATAAAAATTATAAAGTAGTAGGGGTCAATTGTGGGTTAAATAAAGTTTTTGAGGACTAAATTGAACAAAAATATCAACATATTAAAAATACTTGACTAATTTATAAAAATTAGAAAGCAATTCAGGTTAAATAAAAATTTTTAGGACTAAATTGAACAAAAATAAAAATTTTATAAACTTAGCGTGCAATTTACCCCTTTAAACTAAGTTAGTTGATTTTTTTATTAGTGTCACGTGGCACATTTTGATTGGTCCGTGATAATTTTTTTAACAGAAAGAGCATATAAGATCACGATTTTTAATTCAGGGGCCAACGGAGGTCACAGTGTATACTTTAGGGGGCAAAACGTCTAAAAAATACTTTAGGGGACAGTTCGGTATTTTGTGTATATTTTAAGGGCCAAACGTGCCATTAAGCCTTCTTTTCTCTCTCCAGTTTAGTTTTTCTCTTATTCATCGTCGTTCGTGTTTGTCACTACTAGCACAATCAACTTCATCTTGTCGTCGTAAATTGATCTTTGGTTCTTTCGTCACGACCATCATCGTTGTTCGTTAGACTAGAGAAAAAAAAAGATTTAAAATTTAAAAATGACATGCTTTCCGTCAAAAAACACCACCCATTAGACTTTTTAGGTCCCAACAAGTCAAATTAGAGTTCGTCGTCCAATTTTTGTCGTTGAAAATCGCCTTCTATGTGTGGGCGTGCTTCAGTAGCGGTGGGATTGAGCTATTTAAATTGTTGACCAGCCAAGCCGAGCCGCATTGATCGAGTCATTAATTGTGTTGATCGAGCCGACGTTGACCGTTACTGACCTTTGATAGTTGACCGACTATTGACTGATCGTTGACCGTTGATTAATATTTAGTGTTTGATTTGAATAAAAATTAAAGAATCTTTTAATTCTATTCTAAATAATGATTTTAGAGGATGTGTTACGACGTTAATTATTGTTTATGCAATATCGTATTATTACATAATTCACATTGTTGTTTACACGTCAGTTAATTCTTAAACAAATATATTAATATGGGACATGATTAACATATAATTGAAACATTTAAAAAATTAATGACTAATTTAAAAGTAAATTCATAGTTTGGCGATGAAATTAAAACTTTAAAAATTTTAAAAAACAATCTAGAATGGAATCTTAATAGAGATGGAATTATAGTATTTAAAAGTTTAAGGACCAATATAAGGGCAAACCATAGTTTAGCCGTATGTCAGGGGCGGATGCATGCAACCCTTTAGGATAGCAGCTGTATTTTTATTTTTTTGAAAACACGCTTAAATTGGTATAAATTTTTTACCTTAGTTTTTTTTAATTTAATGTGTAAAGGTAAAAAAATATTTTTGCATATCTATTTTAGGAAAAAATATTTTGGACCATCATTTTTTTTTAATTTTTAGATTCGTCAATGCGATATATGATGCAAATAATATGAAATTATATTACTTTCTAATATAAAAATCATTTGTTCTTTTTTAGTGTCTTTATAGGGGAAATTTTAGGTGAAAAACTCCTTTTTAATTATTATTTAAGAAAATGGCTCCCAAAAAATAATATTTGGCAAAATGAACCCCAAACTTGCCACGTCGGTAGACCTCGCGTTGTGTAGGATGCGAGGTAGGATATCGCGTTCTGCATAACGCGATTTTTGTCTACGTGGCCTTGTTGTTTGTGTTAACGGTTTTACAGGACCTCGCGTTCTACAGAACGCGAGGTCCACGAGAATTTGAAACGGCGGCTGAATATATCGCACAGACCCCGCGTTCTGCAGGACGCGAGTTCTGTGCAATTTTGGGCTGAAGAACAAGGGAAAACAAGTGTGGGTAGGCCTGTTCGAGCCCAATTTCGAGCGTGTAAATCGTATATTTTTAGCGATCATCGAGTTTGGGGTCGTAGTACTGGAAATTGTCTATCGTATGATACCAACATGGTTAATTTCCGACCATTCTACAATGGTTTAAAATGGCTTCGAAAACCCTATGTTATCATGCCTTTTTTGAATGAAGTTGCATTTCAACAAATGTCGATAGGCATGTTCGAGCAGAATTTCATACGTAGAAATTTTAAATTTGTAGGTAACATCGAGTTTGGGGTTGTAGTACTGGATATTAGTTGAGATGTGTGGGGCTCGATTCGGTCAACCAATATTGCTCACCAAGTGGTGGAGAGATGGATTTTTGGGTGGAAGGGTTGTGGAAGCTAGAAAGAATAAAGACACAATGATTTATAGTGGTTCGGCCTTCTAACAAGCACCTACATCCACTACCTTAGCTCCCCACTAAGGATTTCACAATCAATCCACTAATTGATTCGTCCCCTTTTCTAGGATTAGGAGGAAACCCTTACAACCGATCAAGCTTCTACCCAAAGCCTTAATCAAAACCCTCTTTTACAAAGAGATAAATAAAGCAAACTTAAACCCTCTAATAGGTGTTTGTTTGCACAATGAAGCACTCACCCAAAACCTAAAACACTTGAGCAAATTTGACAATTTTGGCTCACTAGTGTTTGTCTATACAAGAAATGACAAATTAAGCACTAAGACAATTTCTTGATCATTTGATGTTTGACAATATGAGCATTAGCCTTCTCTTGATGCTTAGAGGTCCCTTTTATACTTCCAATTGAGTTTATAGCCGTTTAGGACCGTTGGGGTTGAAATAGAGTCGTTGGAGCCTTTAATTCCCTCCATAAATGCAGTTCTGCAGCTCCCCGTTTCGAAACGCTCGAAGCCGTTTCGGAACACTCTCAATATAGAAAGAGCCGTTGCAGTCTGTCAGGGTACCCGTTTCGGAACACCCCCTTGCCGTTTCGGAACGCGTATCGAAACGCTATAAGCCCGTATCGAAACGACCTGCATTTAAAAGTTAGTTGGGAAAGAGCCGTTGGGGTTTATGACCGTTGTGGTCAGTGCCACGTGGGCGTATCGAAACGGCCTAGCCCGTTTCGAAACGCTGGGCAAAAATCCTGTCCCATGAAGGCCCGTTTCGATACGAGTATCGAAACGATTTAGCCACTGGAAGCACCTGTTTCGAAACGCCCCAAGGTGTTTCGAAACACTAGGACAGTTTTGTGAAAATTGGCCTTTGAAAACATATGAAACCCTTTTAAAACATCCCTAAACATAGTTTCAAGTTATTTGGACTTTTGGAAATTGTTTTAAATACTTTTTAAATCAGTACAAAACATTTTTCAATTATTATATCAAAACATTAGTTCTACAATTTCCCCCTTTTTGATATAATAAAACCACTTGAAAAATTGTTTGGGATTCTCCCCCTTTAACTTTAAAAATGTGAATAAGAGATTAAAAATTTTAGTTCAAATAAAGCTCCCCCTTATTCATTTGAAAATTCAATTTTTCAAACCATTTCTCCCCTTTTTGTTATATCAAAAAGATTTAAAACATTAAGCTCAAAAATAACAATAGAGGTAAAATTTGACAAAAATATGAATTTTGGTTTTAAAAATGGCTCCCCCTTACTCAAGGCATCATTAAAAATGTTAGTCCAACATTTATGATCATCTAGTTGAATAAACTAAAATTAAAACAAATAAAAGCAAAACAACTAGAAATTTTACCCACACTTGAACCAAAGGGAGGATGTGAAGCCTTCCTTCTTCAAGTGTTCTTCCTTTTGTGTATGGAGCTCCCCCTCAATGTTTGACTTGTTGAACATCTCCATCACACCTACAATAGACAATCAAGTAACTTTTGGTATCCAAATTGCTTTGGATCCATAAACGTTAGTTGCACAAAATTTAGTCCCCTTAGGAATCCATTTTTCAATTTCATCCTTTTTAGTTGAAGTGGTTAGTCCTTTTGGGACCCAAACACTTCTAAAACATTTTTCATTCACAAATCTAGGGGCACTAGATTGTCTAACATAAAAGTTTGATTTTCCAAAATTGTTTTTTTTTTCAAGCTCTTTGGAAATCAAATCTTTTTCTTCTTGAACTTTTTGAAGCAATTTTTGTAAATCAAAACATTTTAATTCAAACTCTTCAAGTTTTGCTTCAAGTTCAAGTTTGGTTTTAGAAAGCAAATCATTTTGAATTTTTAACTTTGAAATCAATTTATTGTTTTTCAAAATGTGGCTTTTAAAATCTAAAACCAAATCATCATAGGCATCTTGTAATTCATCAAAAGAATAAGAACATGAAGTAGATGAATTAGAGGTTACCCTTGAATCTTCTTCGATGGCCATAAGGCAAAGGTTGGCTTGTTCATCGTCGGTGGAGTCTTCATCACTCCAAGTAGCCAATTGTGCCTTCTTCTTATGGCTTGAAGTGCTTGCCCTCTCCTTTATTTTAGGTTCTCGTTCAAGCTCTCTCAAGGCTTTCTTCATGAAAGGGGCACACTTCTTGAAGAGATGAACTATCTCTTCATCTTCATCCTCCTCTTCACTTGAGTAGACATGATGGCAAGTGGAGGATTTGAGAGCCATGGCACTAGCATTGATGCCAAGCCCTTTGATTTTCTTCTCTCCCATAGCTCTAATTTCTTCCCTCTTCTTCTCATCCTCTTTGTTCTTCTTCATGATTTGATGAGTAAGGAGAGACCCCATGAGTTCATCAAGCTTCAAATTCTTCAAATTTTTCGCTTCGATGATGGCGGTCCTTTTTGAGTCCCAAGACTCGGGAAGTGAGTAGATGAGCTTTCGAACAAGCTTTTCTTCCGGGATGGCTTCTCCAAAACCTTTAAGACCGTTGGTGATGGTGGAGAACCTATTAAACATCTTCTCGATGTTCTCTTCCGGATCCATTTTGAAGTTCTCATACTCCAAGGTTAGGAGCCCAATCTTGGTCTCCTTGACTTCATTTGTCCCCTCGTATGTGAATTCAAGCTTGTCCCATACCTCTTTGGCACTCTCACAAGAAGACATCTTCTCATAGATGGATGGACCAAATGCACAAAATAGAATGTGCAAGGCTTTGCAATTTAGCTCCATCTTCTTGCGATCGTCGGCACTCCACTCCGCTTTACTTCTTTGAGGCACGAACGGGCCATCTTCAACTACATCCCATAGCTTGTAATCTTTTGATTTGATGAAGAACTTCATCTTTGTCTTCCAATGGGCATAGTGAGCTCCGTCAAAGAAAGGCGGTTTGTCGATTGATTGTGCCATTTGAGCCGGTTGATGAACTAGTGATCGAGCTTGCCGGATCTTCTCAATAGGATGTTAATCCTCACCGATTGAGCCAAGCTCTGATACCAATTGTTGAGATGTGTGGGGCTCGATTCGATCAACCAATATTGCTCACCAAGTGGTGGAGAGATGGATTTTTGGGTGGAAGGGTTGTGGAAGCTAGAAAGAATAAAGACACAATGATTTATAGTGGTTCGACCTTCTAACAAGCACCTACATCCACTACCTTAGCTCCCCACTAAGGATTTCACAATCAATCCACTAATTGATTCGTCCCCTTTTCTAGGATTAGGAGGAAACCCTTACAACCGATCAAGCTTCTACCCAAAGCCTTAATCAAAACCCTCTTTTATAAAGAGATAAATAAAGCAAACTTAAACCCTCTAATAGGTGTTTGTTTGCACAATGAAGCACTCACCCAAAACCTAAAACACTTGAGCAATTTTGACAATTTTGGCTCACTAGTGTTTGTATATACAAGAAATGACAAATTAAGCACTAAGACAATTTCTTGATCATTTGATGTTTGACAATATGAGCATTAGCCTTCTCTTGATGCTTGGAGGTCCCTTTTATACTCCCAATTGAGTTTATAGCCGTTTAGGACCGTTGGGGTTGAAATAGAGTCGTTGGAGCCTTTAATTCCCTCCATAAATGCAGTTCTGCAGCTCCCCGTTTCGAAACGCTCGAAGCCGTTTCGGAACACTCTCAATATAGAAAGAGCCGCTGCAGTCTGTCAGGGTACCCGTTTCGGAACACCCCCTTGTCGTTTCGGAACGCGTATCGAAACGCTATAAGCCCGTATCGAAATGACCTGCATTTAAAAGTTAGTTGGGAAAGAGCCGTTGGGGTTTATGACCGTTGTGGTCAGTGCCACGTGGGCGTATCGAAACGGCCTAGCCCGTTTCGAAACGCTGGGCAAAAATCCTGTCCCATGAAGGCCCGTTTCGATACGAGTATCGAAACGATTTAGCCACTGGAAGCACCTGTTCCGAAACGCCCCAAGGTGTTTCGAAACACTAGGACAGTTTTGTGAAAATTGGCCTTTGAAAACATATGAAACCCTTTTAAAACATCCCTAAACATAGTTTCAAGTTATTTGGACTTTTGGAAATTGTTTTAAATACTTTTTAAATCAGTCCAAAACATTTTTCAATTATTATATCAAAACATTAGTTCTACAATTTCCCTCTTTTGATATAATAAAACCACTTGAAAAATTGTTTGGGATTCTCCCCCTTTAACTTTAAAAATGTGAATAAGAGATTAAAAATTTTAGTTCAAATAAAGCTCCCCCTTATTCATTTGAAAATTCAATTTTTCAAACCATTTCTCCCCTTTTTGTTATATCAAAAAGATTTAAAACATTAAGCTCAAAAATAACAATAGAGGTAAAATTTGACAAAAATATGAATTTTGGTTTTAAAAATGGCTCCCCCTTACTCAAGGCATCATTAAAAATGTTAGTCCAACATTTATGATCATCTAGTTGAATAAACTAAAATTAAAACAAATAAAAGCAAAACAACTAGAAATTTTACCCACACTTGAACCAAAGGGAGGATGTGAAGCCTTCCTTCTTCAAGTGTTCTTCCTTTTGTGTATGGAGCTCCCCCTCAATGTTTGACTTGTTGAACATCTCCATCACACCTACAATAGACAATCAAGTAACTTTTGGTATCCAAATTGCTTTGGATCCATAAACGTTAGTTGCACAAAATTTAGTCCCCTTAGGAATCCATTTTTCAATTTCATCCTTTTTAGTTGAAGTGGTTAGTCCTTTTGGGACCCAAACACTTCTAAAACATTTTTCATTCACAAATCTAGGGGCACTAGATTGTCTAACATAAAAGTTTGATTTTCCAAAATTGTTTTTCTTTTCAAGCTCTTTGGAAATCAAATCTTTTTCTTCTTGAACTTTTTGAAGCAATTTTTGTAAATCAAAACATTTTAATTCAAACTCTTCAAGTTTTGCTTCAAGTTCAAGTTTGGTTTTAGAAAGCAAATCATTTTGAATTTTTAACTTTGAAATCAATTTATTGTTTTTCAAAATGTGGCTTTTAAAATCTAAAACCAAATCATCATAGGCATCTTGTAATTCATCAAAAGAATAAGAACATGAAGTAGATGAATTAGAGGTTACCCTTGAATCTTCTTCGATGGCCATAAGGCAAAGGTTGGCTTGTTCATCGTCGGTGGAGTCTTCATCACTCCAAGTAGCCAATTGTGCCTTCTTCTTATGGCTTGAAGTGCTTGCCCTCTCCTTTATTTTAGGTTCTCGTTCAAGCTCTCTCAAGGCTTTCTTCATGAAAGGGGCACACTTCTTGAAGAGATGAACTATCTTTTCATCTTCATCCTCCTCTTCACTTGAGTAGACATGATGGCAAGTGGAGGATTTGAGAGCCATGGCACTAGCATTGATGCCAAGCCCTTTGATTTTCTTCTCTCCCATAGCTCTAATTTCTTCCCTCTTCTTCTCATCCTCTTTGTTCTTCTTCATGATTTGATGAGTAAGGAGAGACCCCATGAGTTCATCAAGCTTCAAAGTCTTCAAATTTTTCGCTTCGATGATGGCGGTCCTCTTTGAGTCCCAAGACTCGGGAAGTGAGTAGATGAGCTTTCGAACAAGCTTTTCTTCCGGGATGGCTTCTCCAAAACCTTTAAGACCGTTGGTGATGGTGGAGAACCTATTAAACATCTTCTCGATGTTCTCTTCCGGATCCATTTTGAAGTTCTCATACTCCAAGGTTAGGAGCCCAATCTTGGTCTCCTTGACTTCATTTGTCCCCTCGTATGTGAATTCAAGCTTGTCCCATACCTCTTTGGCACTCTCACAAGAAGACATCTTCTCATAGATGGATGGACCAAATGCACAAAATAGAATGTGCAAGGCTTTGCAATTTAGCTCCATCTTCTTGCGATCGTCGGCACTCCACTCCGCTTTACTTCTTTGAGGCACGAACGGGCCATCTTCAACTACATCCCATAGCTTGTAATCTTTTGATTTGATGAAGAACTTCATCTTTGTCTTCCAATGGGCATAGTGAGCTCCGTCAAAGAAAGACGGTTTGTCGATTGATTGTGCCATTTGAGCCGGTTGATGAACTAGTGATCGAGCTTGCCGGATCTTCTCAATAGGATGTTAATCCTCACCGATTGAGCCAAGCTCTGATACCAATTGTTGAGATGTGTGGGGCTCGATTCGATCAACCAATATTGCTCACCAAGTGGTGGAGAGATGGATTTTTGGGTGGAAGGGTTGTGGAAGCTAGAAAGAATAAAGACACAATGATTTATAGTGGTTCGACCTTCTAACAAGCACCTACATCCACTACCTTAGCTCCCCACTAAGGATTTCACAATCAATCCACTAATTGATTCGTCCCCTTTTCTAGGATTAGGAGGAAACCCTTACAACCGATCAAGCTTCTACCCAAAGCCTTAATCAAAACCCTCTTTTATAAAGAGATAAATAAAGCAAACTTAAACCCTCTAATAGGTGTTTGTTTGCACAATGAAGCACTCACCCAAAACCTAAAACACTTGAGCAATTTTGACAATTTTGGCTCACTAGTGTTTGTATATACAAGAAATGACAAATTAAGCACTAAGACAATTTCTTGATCATTTGATGTTTGACAATATGAGCATTAGCCTTCTCTTGATGCTTGGAGGTCCCTTTTATACTCCCAATTGAGTTTATAGCCGTTTAGGACCGTTGGGGTTGAAATAGAGTCGTTGGAGCCTTTAATTCCCTCCATAAATGCAGTTCTGCAGCTCCCCGTTTCGAAACGCTCGAAGCCGTTTCGGAACACTCTCAATATAGAAAGAGCCGCTGCAGTCTGTCAGGGTACCCGTTTCGGAACACCCCCTTGTCGTTTCGGAACGCGTATCGAAACGCTATAAGCCCGTATCGAAATGACCTGCATTTAAAAGTTAGTTGGGAAAGAGCCGTTGGGGTTTATGACCGTTGTGGTCAGTGCCACGTGGGCGTATCGAAACGGCCTAGCCCGTTTCGAAACGCTGGGCAAAAATCCTGTCCCATGAAGGCCCGTTTCGATACGAGTATCGAAACGATTTAGCCACTGGAAGCACCTGTTCCGAAACGCCCCAAGGTGTTTCGAAACACTAGGACAGTTTTGTGAAAATTGGCCTTTGAAAACATATGAAACCCTTTTAAAACATCCCTAAACATAGTTTCAAGTTATTTGGACTTTTGGAAATTGTTTTAAATACTTTTTAAATCAGTACAAAACATTTTTCAATTATTATATCAAAACATTAGTTCTACAATTTCCCTCTTTTGATATAATAAAACCACTTGAAAAATTGTTTGGGATTCTCCCCCTTTAACTTTAAAAATGTGAATAAGAGATTAAAAATTTTAGTTCAAATAAAGCTCCCCCTTATTCATTTGAAAATTCAATTTTTCAAACCATTTCTCCCCTTTTTGTTATATCAAAAAGATTTAAAACATTAAGCTCAAAAATAACAATAGAGGTAAAATTTGACAAAAATATGAATTTTGGTTTTAAAAATGGCTCCCCCTTACTCAAGGCATCATTAAAAATGTTAGTCCAACATTTATGATCATCTAGTTGAATAAACTAAAATTAAAACAAATAAAAGCAAAACAACTAGAAATTTTACCCACACTTGAACCAAAGGGAGGATGTGAAGCCTTCCTTCTTCAAGTGTTCTTCCTTTTGTGTATGGAGCTCCCCCTCAATGTTTGACTTGTTGAACATCTCCATCACACCTACAATAGACAATCAAGTAACTTTTGGTATCCAAATTGCTTTGGATCCATAAACGTTAGTTGCACAAAATTTAGTCCCCTTAGGAATCCATTTTTCAATTTCATCCTTTTTAGTTGAAGTGGTTAGTCCTTTTGGGACCCAAACACTTCTAAAACATTTTTCATTCACAAATCTAGGGGCACTAGATTGTCTAACATAAAAGTTTGATTTTCCAAAATTGTTTTTCTTTTCAAGCTCTTTGGAAATCAAATCTTTTTCTTCTTGAACTTTTTGAAGCAATTTTTGTAAATCAAAACATTTTAATTCAAACTCTTCAAGTTTTGCTTCAAGTTCAAGTTTGGTTTTAGAAAGCAAATCATTTTGAATTTTTAACTTTGAAATCAATTTATTGTTTTTCAAAATGTGGCTTTTAAAATCTAAAACCAAATCATCATAGGCATCTTGTAATTCATCAAAAGAATAAGAACATGAAGTAGATGAATTAGAGGTTACCCTTGAATCTTCTTCGATGGCCATAAGGCAAAGGTTGGCTTGTTCATCGTCGGTGGAGTCTTCATCACTCCAAGTAGCCAATTGTGCCTTCTTCTTATGGCTTGAAGTGCTTGCCCTCTCCTTTATTTTAGGTTCTCGTTCAAGCTCTCTCAAGGCTTTCTTCATGAAAGGGGCACACTTCTTGAAGAGATGAACTATCTTTTCATCTTCATCCTCCTCTTCACTTGAGTAGACATGATGGCAAGTGGAGGATTTGAGAGCCATGGCACTAGCATTGATGCCAAGCCCTTTGATTTTCTTCTCTCCCATAGCTCTAATTTCTTCCCTCTTCTTCTCATCCTCTTTGTTCTTCTTCATGATTTGATGAGTAAGGAGAGACCCCATGAGTTCATCAAGCTTCAAAGTCTTCAAATTTTTCGCTTCGATGATGGCGGTCCTCTTTGAGTCCCAAGACTCGGGAAGTGAGTAGATGAGCTTTCGAACAAGCTTTTCTTCCGGGATGGCTTCTCCAAAACCTTTAAGACCGTTGGTGATGGTGGAGAACCTATTAAACATCTTCTCGATGTTCTCTTCCGGATCCATTTTGAAGTTCTCATACTCCAAGGTTAGGAGCCCAATCTTGGTCTCCTTGACTTCATTTGTCCCCTCGTATGTGAATTCAAGCTTGTCCCATACCTCCTTGGCACTCTCACAAGAAGACATCTTCTCATAGATGGATGGACCAAATGCACAAAATAGAATGTGCAAGGCTTTGCAATTTAGCTCCATCTTCTTGCGATCGTCGGCACTCCACTCCGCTTTACTTCTTTGAGGCACGAACGGGCCATCTTCAACTACATCCCATAGCTTGTAATCTTTTGATTTGATGAAGAACTTCATCTTTGTCTTCCAATGGGCATAGTGAGCTCCGTCAAAGAAAGACGGTTTGTCGATTGATTGTGCCATTTGAGCCGGTTGATGAACTAGTGATCGAGCTTGCCGGATCTTCTCAATAGGATGTTAATCCTCACCGATTGAGCCAAGCTCTAATACCAATTGTTGAGATGTGTGGGGCTCGATTCGATCAACCAATATTGCTCACCAAGTGGTGGAGAGATGGATTTTTGGGTGGAAGGGTTGTGGAAGCTAGAAAGAATAAAGACACAATGATTTATAGTGGTTCGACCTTCTAACAAGCACCTACATCCACTACCTTAGCTCCCCACTAAGGATTTCACAATCAATCCACTAATTGATTCGTCCCCTTTTCTAGGATTAGGAGGAAACCCTTACAACCGATCAAGCTTCTACCCAAAGCCTTAATCAAAACCCTCTTTTACAAAGAGATAAATAAAGCAAACTTAAACCCTCTAATAGGTGTTTGTTTGCACAATGAAGCACTCACCCAAAACCTAAAACACTTGAGCAAATTTGACAATTTTGGCTCACTAGTGTTTGTCTATACAAGAAATGACAAATTAAGCACTAAGACAATTTATTGATCATTTGATGTTTGACAATATGAGCATTAGCCTTCTCTTGATGCTTGGAGGTCCCTTTTATACTCCCAATTGAGTTTATAGCCGTTTAGGACCGTTGGGGTTGAAATAGAGTCGTTGGAGCCTTTAATTCCCTCCATAAATGCAGTTCTGCAGCTCCCCGTTTCGAAACGCTCGAAGCCGTTTCGGAACACTCTCAATATAGAAAGAGCCGTTGCAGTCTGTCAGGGTACCCGTTTCGGAACACCCCCTTGCCGTTTCGGAACGCGTATCGAAACGCTATAAGCCCATATCGAAACG
This sequence comes from Hibiscus tridactylites, assembly GCA_958450335.1. Taxonomy (NCBI): domain Eukaryota; kingdom Viridiplantae; phylum Streptophyta; class Magnoliopsida; order Malvales; family Malvaceae; genus Hibiscus; species Hibiscus tridactylites. Next base: position 79,376,389 of record OY288273.1, read on the forward strand.
ACCTGCATTTAAAAGTTAGTTGGGAAAGAGCCGTTGGGGTTTATGACCGTTGTGGTCAGTGCCACGTGGGCGTATCGAAACGGCCTAGCCCGTTTCGAAACGTTGGGCAAAAATCCTGTCCCATGAAGGCCCGTTTCGATACGAGTATCGAAACGATTTAGCCACTGGAAGCACCTGTTTCGAAACGCCCCAAGGTGTTTCGAAACACTAGGACAGTTTTGTGAAAATTGGCCTTTGAAAACATATGAAACCCTTTTAAAACATCCCTAAACATAGTTTCAAGTTATTTGGACTTTTGGAAATTGTTTTAAATACTTTTTAAATTAGTCCAAAACATTTTTCAATTATTATATCAAAACATTAGTTCTACAATATTCTCTATCGTATGACACTGACACGGTCAATTTTCGTCCATTGTACACTGACTTAAAGTTACTTCGAAAACACTATCATAACATATTTTTTTGAATGATTGAAAATATAAGATGACGTACAGTTTAAATCGAAGTAGACTGACTTTATTGATTCGATTGTCATGGGCGAACTCACATATACAAATTAAAAATAATTAATTAAGACGAGGGGCTGAGCGATTAGGACACTTAGGAGCTGTGTGTCCAGGATTTCGACATACAGTACAATGCTTCTTTTATCCGGTTTTCTCTCGATGTTCGACCATATCCTCGGCACAGTATATTCTTGTAGAAGGTGGACGTCTTTTGGCTCGTATTAGTGCTGGATCTGGGCGTATGATCGGTTCAGTGTCCACAGCATTTGAATCAACCTCATTTCCGATTAGAGGAAACTCTTTTTCATAAACCTTAAACACCGTTTCGAGTAAGTATATCGGATCAACCAGATGCATGTATTGTATCCGTTGGTTAGTGCAAGCAGCAATGGCGTGTGCGCACGTGTATTTGAATGTTTGGAAAATTCCGCACTCGCAGGTTCTATCCCTCAGGTTTACCACGTAAGCGTTGTGCTGAATGCCTTCCAACTGCCTGGAAAATTATGCAACACGAAACAAGTGTCCTTCTCGCGAGAAGAGAGTTGCTTGCATCTGTCTTGATTGGCCCAATTGAGTATACAGTTTTGTGCGGAAATCTGGATGGACTTTGTGTCCACCTGCCATGTACTCAGTTGCTTGCCTTCCCAAGGTTGCAAAAAGGGTAGCCAAACGATAATAGGTTGCTTTGACAATGGAAGTGATAGGCAACTGCCGCACTCCCTTCAGTGATGAGTTCACTGCCTCAGCCAAGTTCATTGTCATGTGACCATAACGTTTACCCTTGTCATACGATCGAAGCCATTTTTCCTTTGGGATTTTTTCAAGGTATTCTGCGCCTTTTTTGTTTCTCGCTCTCAGTTCCTCGAGCAGGTCAGCCACCTCTTGTTTGTAGTGCGAGTTGCCTACGGGATGACAGTTGAATAGTTATGGGCAAAAAACACATGCAAAAAGGTCGTAAATCAAAGGGAGTAAGAAATAATATAGTAAATGAAAATGACATAAAGGACGTACCCATATCGAGCACCATTTGACGTTCATCACGGTTCTTGTATTGCAGCAGGTAGTTTGCGGCTATGTGTCGCAAGCAAAAACGGTGGTGAATGTATGGAGGCTTCCAATAGTTACACAAATTTTCTATCGCCCACAACAGCGATGTGCCTCTGTCAGAAATAACACACACCCTTTCATCCATTCTTCGTATTACAGTATCAAGGACATATTTTCGTAGGTTCTGAAGGAAGAACTTCCAAGACTCCAAATCCTCCTTCGGGACGATTGCGAATGCAACAGGAACGCATTTCCGATTGCCGTCCTGTGCTATAGCTAGAAGTAGGGTCTGTGTATATCTTCCGTACAACCATGTGCCGTCGATTTGGACCATCGGTTTGCAGTGCTTGAATGCGTTGATGCACAGGGGGAAAGTCCAAAATAACCGGTGGAATTGAGAAACACCTCGGACGACACGATCATTTTCGTATGCCAGAACCGTATCAAGTTTGACAACCATTCTGGGGATGTGTTTCTGCAGGATATTAAGCCACGGGCGCAACTCTTTGTAAGATTCCTCCCATCGGCCATACATTTCCTCTTTGGCCCGCTTCCTTGCATACCATGCTTTCGAATAACCTGGACGGTAGCCGGTGACAGATAGAGCTGCAGCCTGACATGTGGGGACCGACACAGTGGGATTTGTTTTCACCAGTGTCGAAAAGATATTCGCGAGGTACGTTGCATCCAGATTCTTGTGATCCTGGTTGAGGCTAGCAACGGTGCATGTATGAGGCCCCTCAAGTTTTGTTATTTTCCAACGGTCGCCTGCCCTCTTCAACTGTGATATATAGATTTTCCATTTACATCCTTGATTTTTTTGGACGCAATAAGCCTTGTAGTATTTGGATTGAGTTTTATCCACTGCCGTCTCAACATTATGACGAAGGTTGTACTGCTTAACTGCTGCCACCGCAATTTCCTTGTTCAAGAACGACATACCAATTCTCAGTTCACCATCAGAACGGTTGACTCGGCCATCAATTGTGCCGTCATACGGAAAATCAGGGACGTCCATTGCATCCATATCAACCGTTGTGAAGTGGGATGGTGGCTGGAACATAGAAATTGGTGTTGCGTCTACAGGAAAATTGGTGGCAGTCGGTTCTTCGTCCAAATCTGGTGGTGGAACGGTAGTGTCTTCCGGTATAACTGTCAAGTCTTCTGGTTCGGGATAGAATGGCCCCAGCTCGTCTCCGTCGGGCCTGGGTTCTCTAATCGGTTTTTCGTCAGAAGCATCCTCCGGGAGCTGGAATAGTAGAGCTTCGTCGATCACTACCCTTGGAGGCGAGGATGGGGGTCGATGAGCGGGAGACCTCTCACGAGATCGCTCACGAACCGCATTTCCAAGACCAAAATCAATATCACCATAAGAAGAATGTATTCCCATAGATGGTTGAACGTACTCCGTGCTAGGGACATACGTTGAGTGTCATCCATATGAGGAATCATGGTCGTGCATAGCGTAAGAAGACGACGCTCCCTCACCTCCAAAAGAAGAATGTCTCCCCATAGATGGTTGACCGTAGTCGGTGCCAGGGACATACATTGAGTGCCGGCCATATGATGCTTCATGGTCGTGCACAACGTAAGGAGCCGGCGTTCCCCCCCCCCAAAACTATAAGGATTGTATGGATTGTACGATGCATTTGTTGGTGCATCGAATTCATCTTTGGGGGTTGGTTCAGGTCGAACCCGATACTAGCTACGCACGACTGCCTTGGAGGAGCAGATGACGATGCACCAAACTCATTGTCTTGGCACAGTAGGTTAAAATCACGCCGTAGACCTGCGGTCGGGCTATCAACGTTGGCATTCGGATCGAAGTCGAAATTCGCCCGGCCCCACGTTGGTATTTGGATAACTGGATTAGACTTAGAGAATGATGTATACAACTCGAGGGGCGTTCCAATTGAATAGTCGAAGTGGGTTTCCATCATCATGTCCACATCAGCATTTTCCGCAATTTGGCATACAGAGTACCTTAAAGGGTCTATAGATGTTGGCACCCGATACTTCACGTCGGACAAACAGTGATTATCGAAATGAGGGACTTTTGCCTCCAGTTCCTTGACCAACTTCTTGAACGATAATCTCATCGGAAGCTTTAGCGTTACCGAATCTTTGCAGTGAAAAATGACGCCGAGTTCGGTACCCTCGAATATCTACCCATCGTAGTAAACTAGCGTAGTAACGCCTCGTCTGGCCTTTTGAATATTTTTTGAAAGACTTCTGAATTTTTGATACTTGGAAAATTCTAGGAATTGTTTGGCAATTGAAACATATATTTTCGTTTTATGGTTCTGCTTCATATATAGGCAAAATTATTGCCACTTAAAATCCTGGAGAATCTGGTTGTGTAAGGCAAATAATGGTTCCGAGAGGTAACTTTGCTTGTCCATTTCCTAAAACCGATAAGCATGTAAATGATGAACAAGTCAGGAATAATGGTGCCCGGGAGGCAGTCCCCTAACTTTGGACAAGTAAGGGATAGAGTTGATGGGGAAGCATGTTTAAGTGACCTCGCGTTCTATACAACGCGAGGTCTATAAATATCGCGTTTTGTAGAACGCGAGGTCACTTTAATTGCTTTATCTCATATATTCCGTCAGAAGTTATAATATCCGTACTGTTTACTCTTTGTTTGTTTGTGTAATTGAGAACATGTTCGAATAATTGAGACAATTGTAGTCTGGTAATGTAATTGAATACTACTAGTGCTGCATAACGTGAGGTCCCTTTATATATTTTGAGACAGAGATTACGTCAGAATTAATAAAACTCGTACTAAGAACTCGATTTATGTTTGAATAATTTAGACAATTGTAGTTTATCATTGTAATTGAATAGTAGTAGTTTTACATAACTTGAGGTCCGTTGAACATTAATAAAGGATGAAATAAGACGTCATATAACATAATTGGAAGATAATTTCAGAAGTTTATGGTTAATCTGAATCATCGTAGTCAGTGGACACGTCTGAACTTAGGTTTAGTTCTTCGATCAGCTGTTGTTTTCTTTGTCTACGCCTGTACATAAAAAGTTGCAGCTCCTCCGCAGCCGCATCAACATCCGGTGAAGACGGTGCGTGTTCAGTGTTCGGAGCAGGTTGTACGGGTGCAGACGTACTACCTTCGCCGGCGTTGACGTCGTCAAACTTAACATTTAAATTGACGTCTCTAGCTCCGACGGAATTGAGCCGGTCATACATGTTACGAACGTCTGTTTCGTTCGTAAGCTTCATAACGTAGTGCGTTTCGTTTGCTGACGGTGTTGGGATTCGACATTCCATGGAAGAAATTTGTTTGTCGGTGTGTTTACTAACCTCGTTTGTTGTCAACTCTATTAAATCTTTCAGTGACATTTTGCCGGTGATTGTTGACTAAAAATAAGTATCGAGAAAATAAAACGTTTCCTGAAATTTTGCCATAAGGTGAGAAAAGATTGGGTGTTTAGAGAGAATTTGGAATGAGTAAATGATGGTGGAATTCGTGGGTATTTATAGGAAAGGAAAAACACCACATAAGTAAATTAAGTCGAATCAAAACTTTATTTATAGTAAATAAAGAACGCAACACATGTAAATTTAACTCGAATGAAAACTTTAATTCGCATTTCATTTAACAAACCTTTCAACATGTATTCTTTAATAAGTAAATTGAGACAACTACATAAATTATCTACAAAAGTCGAAACAATATATGCAAAAAGTTTGGTGGGCAAATGTGATCGGAGTTCCCGACTAAAAGAAGCAGAACGCGATAATCAGATTTCTTCTGAAATGGTAGCAGCTTTGATCCACATTAGCAAATGTAATCGGCACCGGCCGCATCTGAAAAGTAGGACTGCCATGGCAGAATGGTCGATCTGAATCCGCCCTCGCTTCCTAAAAGTCATTTTGTTTCAAAACTGTAGCCGCGGATCCTCTCGACGACGGCTACAGAAGCTGCCATTGAAGGCACTACTGCAACACACAACCTCCAAAATATTGCGATATGTCGGTAAATATTATTCAATGAACGTATCATGCGGGGGTATGTACCTCGCGGAACACAAATATTTAAGTGAACTCCAACTATCATAAATAAACAAAAATTCGGACATAAAAATTTCAACTGTAAAAAACGCAGCATGACACGAACTCATATTCAACTGACCTAAACTTAACTGGTTACAAATATCCATCGCCGTGCTTATATATATATACCAACATCTAAATGACCTCGCGTTCTGTACAACGCGAGGTTTGAAGGACTTCGCGTCCTATAGAACGCGAGGTTGCCACGTCAGCAGATTCACCTCCCTCTATAAATAGCAAACTCTTGGGGAGGCAAGGAGCACCCACAGAAATATTTTTCTTTATTCAAGTAAACATATTCACGTAAGCAGTTTTCGCTTGCAGCTACTAATGGCAACATAGCGCGTATTTGGGAAGTTTTGTTCAAACTAATTTCCAAAATATTGCGCTATGTCGTTATTTGTAGTTACTAATGAAAACATAGCGCGCATTTAGGAAGTTTTTTTCGATTATTATTGTTGTTATTATTATTATTATTATTATTAATATTATTATTATTATTATTAAATTTTTTATATTAAATGACTTTCCTGCCTAGGAAGTCTTCCTTTAAAAAACTCCACGACCTCGCGTCCTGTAGAACGCGTTTTCTTTAGAACCTCGCGTTCTATAGGACGCGAGGTCACTTCTGGCCGTTCAGTTCACGCGTCTGTTCCGTGACGCGCCTTTTCAATGAACCTCGCGTTCTATAGGACGCGAGGTATATGAATATCGCATTCTACAGAATGCGAGGATCATTAACATCGCATCCCAAAAGCCGCGAGGTCTTCTATAAATTGGAGGTTTTTTTCTCAAAATTAACCACAGAACGCGAGTTTTATAGCTTTTTTACAAAAATTATCGGCAACTTTTATATTTCGTTCAATATAATGGAGCCCTTACTACGCAACGAAACGACTCACTGCAGTCAATATTGGCGAAACACTCAAGAGGTATTATTTTTTTCCCTTTTAATTTCTAAATTTTTTTATTTAATTATATTTTTTATTTTACTAACTATTTTATTTTATTTTTTTGTAGGGATACGAACGTAATTTACAATGTTACCTTAACCGTATCGACACCCAACCCGTTGATGCTGTGATGGAGTGGATTGAGCGCGCTGGTTTTGGGTACATAGCTCGGTATATAGGGGGTGAAGGTAAAACCGTCGTTGATCAACGCGCTGATAGAACGGTGGAGACCCGAGACGCACACGTTTCATCTTCCATTTGGCGAGGCAACAATCACGTTGGAGGATATTGCCTACATTCTGGGGTTGCCTACAAATGGCAGCGTAATTACGAGTGTAGCGTTGGCAGATTGGCCAACTCTATTTGCTGAACAAATGGGCGTGATGCCCTCTGAGGACGTGTAGGACGGAGGAAAAATCGATATATCATATTTGGAGGCTCAATTTGGAACTCCTCCCCCAATGCGGATGTAGTTGCACTTCAGGTATTTTTTCTATTTAAAAATTAGGATGCCATTATTATATATTTAGTATGCTTTTATTAGATTTATGATGAAATTAAAAATATTTATTTGAACATTAGGATGGTTTATGAAATTTTTAGGATAACTTCATTAAATATTTCGGATCCTTTTAATAAATTTAGGATGCAATTACAAATCATTACTTGAAAATTAGGATGCTTTTATTAAATATTTATGATGACTTTATTAAATATTTAGGTTGCCAACATTAAATATTTAGGATGAAGTTACAAATATTTATTTGCAAATTAGGATTAAGTTACTCATTTATTTGCAAATTAGGATTAAGTTATTAAATTTAGGATGAACTTACAATTTTTTTAATTAGGATGTCTTTATTAAATCTTTATTTTCACAGCGGTGTGCGCGTGCCCACATCTTGCGCATTATTGGCGGGATATTAATGCCAGACAAATCCCGCACAAAGGTGCACGTGATGTGGCTTCGTCATCTTACAGATTTAAATGAGTCTAGAAGAAAATCTTAGGGATCGGATGTCTTGGCGTTTCTTATTAGAGACCTCTGCAGAAACGTTGACGCCTCCAGATCATCGATGGGAGGATGTTGTTTATTCCTACAGGCTTGGGTTTGGTTTCGGATGCCTACTTTGAGACCACATCTTAGACAACCCACCGCTATGTTATTTCCGCTTCTACGGAGGTACTACGTAATCTACTATATATTTTTTTATTTTTAAATTATTTTATTTAACGATGTTTTTCATTATTTATAGGTGGACCAGCACACTGACCCACACCGGCCTGCCGAACTCCCAGAAAGCATTCATGCATGCTTTCGATGCCTTGAAGGAGCACGAGGTAATTCAACGATTAATTTGAATTTTTTCATACTTTTTTCCAATAATATTTCATATAACCGTTACAAACGCTTTCATTCTTTTTAGTTCGTGTGGAGGCCCTACTATTCAGGGGAGATTCAGCAGATTACTCCACCAGATATTCTGCGAGACCGAGACCTCTGGATTTCCGTCGTGCCGCTGCTCAACTACGAAATTTGCGTGTGGCATTCTACGGATAGGGTTCTCCGACAGTTCGGGTACTTCCAAAATGTTCCAGCCCCTCCGTAAAATATGGACCGCTTTCACAATCTTACGCGCCAGGGGAAGACGGAGGTTGACTGGTCCGAGCACCACGCTACCTGGATAGCGATTTGGGGTAACTGATTTGACCGACGCCCACAGTTTCTCCAACAAATTATGAAAGGGGGTAATTCGGTCGCTTTCAATTATGACCAGTGGTATAGGCTCAATGGGATGCCGCATATCCTTACTCAGGCCGAGCGCGATGCAAGGCTTCCCCAGCATCCCCAAAACCGCCCACGCGGCACCCGTCAAGCGACCCAGAGCCAGAGCCAGAGGCAGAGCCAGAGGCAGTCGACGCAGCGCGGTCAGAGACCACGATATGACACTACAGGGGCATCATCTTCTGCCGCACCATTTGATGCTTATAGCGGTCCATCGAGTTTCCAGCAGACGATGCCTCCACCCCAGTTCGGCTCCTCTGATGCCTATCGTCCCCATACGCCCACGACTGACCTTCAGCTTATCGATTATCCACAGCTGCACTCTCAGTATGAGTTTCCCATTGTGGAGAGTACGCCGATCGGTAGCTTGTTTTACTCCCCGCCTGGGCCCAGCACAGATCCGCATATCGCGCACGATGGTCAGGATGATGGGGACCAGGGACCACCACACGATGATCGGAGGTATCCGGCTCGTGAGCGTCATCCACCCGACTGCGGCACGGGTGGAAATAGGCATTTTTAGTCTTTTCTTTTACTGTTTTGTACTTATGTTTTTAATATTTATATAAAACACATTTGATTTTTATAATGTTGTATTATAATTTTGTTTACATATTATAATTTTGTTTACATATTATAATTAAACTTTATAATGTTTATTTAATTTTAGTTTTTAATAAATTTAATGGGATTACTAAACCGAAAATCGACATTTGTTGAAATGCAACTTCATTCAAAAAAGGCATGATAGCATAGGGTTTTCGAAGCCATTTTAAACCATTGTAGAATGGTCGGAAATTAACCATGTTGGTATCATACGATAGACAATTTCCAGTACTACGACCCCAAACTCGATGATCGCTAAAAATATACGATTTACACGCTCGAAATTGGGCTCGAACAGGCCTACCCACACTTGTTTTCCCTTGTTCTTTAGCCCAAAATTGCACAGAACTCGCGTCCTGCAGAACGCGAGGTCTGTGCGATATATTCAGTCGACGTTTCAAATTCTCGTGGACCTCGCGTTCTGTAAAATCGTTAACACAAGCAACAAGGCCACGTAGACAAAAATCGCGTTCTGCAGAACACGATATCCTACCTCGCGTCCTACACAACGCGAGGTCTACCGACGTGGCAAGTTTGGGGTCATTTTGCCAAATATTATTTTTTGGGAGCCATTTTCCCAAATAATAATTAAAAAGGAGTTTTTCACCTAAAATTGCCCTTTATAGATGCTAAAAAATATTTATAAAAATTTTAACACTAAATTCTAAATTTTAAACTCTACCTTATACCTTAAAAGAAATATGCAAAATGACAAAAGATGCCCCCAACGTTTGCATGTTTTGTCATTTTGCCTCCTATTCTTTTTTTGGGTCTAAATATGCCCCAACGTTTGCTTGTTTTGTCATTTGCCCCCTATTGTTTCTTTTGGTCTAAATATGCTCCCAACGTTTCATTCATAGTCCAAATATGCCCATGTTGGATATAAACTGTCAATCAACTGACGGTCAACAGCTTATAAAAAAATTTGACGTGGCATCAACAGATCTTAATACGTGGCAAGTCCAGTCAGCATCAGTTGTTGAATGTCAGTTGACTGACAGTTTCCATCTAACGGGGCATATTTGGACCAAATTGAAATATTGGGGGCATATTTGGACTACGAATGAAACGTTGGGGGCATATTTGGACCAAAAGAAAGAATAGGGGGCCAAATGACAAAACAAGCAAACGTTTGGGGCATATTTGGACCTAAAAAAAAATAGGGGGCCAAATGACAAATCATGCAAACGCTGAGAGCATTTTTGTCATTTTGCCAAAGAAATACTAGTATCTAAAAGAGGCAAACGATTTCCGTCGTACTCTCTCGCCTCTGCCAGTCTGCCTTTAATACTACAGGCTACAGCTCTTCTTTAATCAAAACGGCCAAATCAAAGTCCCCAAAATGAATCAAAGCAGGGATCTTCATTGTGTTTTTGAAGCTTAGAAGAACTGAGCCTGAGGTATGAGTATTCTACACGACGACGTAGTGGTCGTAAGGCAATCGGAGAATGAAGGAGAGCCAAGCGTTATCACTGTCAACTGCCCTGATAAAACTGGTTTAGGCTGTGATTTATGCCGCATCTTGCTCTTTTTTGGTCTTAGCATTATTAGAGGAGGTAAAAATAAAAACCCAGATTTCTTTTCTTAAACAATGTTTCTATGTGCTTTTTGCTTTGAAGATGGAGTTTTTTTTTCAAGTCTCCATTTTTGAGCTATGGGGAGTTTGATATTTTGAACTTTATGGTCTTTCTTTTTAAAAATATCATTTTGGTTTGTGTTGTGAAGATGTATCCACGGATGGGAAATGGTGTTACATAGTGTTTTGGGTGGTTCCTAAGCCAAGTATAAGATGGGATACTTGTAAATGGGGATTGTTGAAGAAAAGACTGGTCGAGACTTGCCCTTCTTGCACTTCGGCTTATGGGATTTCTTATTACCCTTCTGAACGACACTCTCCAAAGCCTCCGGATGTCTTTCTTCTCAAGCTTTTTTGTTACGATAGAAAAGGCCTTTTACATGGTAATCTTATTCTACTTTCAATTCCTATTAAGTTTTGTGCTTGATTTCTTTTACATATCAATCATTTTTCTTCTTTTGTGGAGAAATTAACATAACATCGAGTTTTCGAAATCCAATTACCATGTTAGTTCCCTAATCATGTAGGCACAAGGGCGTTGAATGTTGTCTAAACTATATTAATGATTGAACTTTAGATGTTTGCTATCATTTAGGCATATAAAGAACCGGGTTTCCCCCCCTTTTGTGTCATGTGTTCATGATAGGGTCTTTCTCGGGAAAAATAATCAGCATTGAAATGTGGTCTCTACAATATATTAGTGAATGGATTTTAGATTTTTGTTTTCTTGGCAGATCTCACAACAGTTTTTTGTAATCTCGAACTCAATATAAAGAAAGTGAAGGTGTCGACAACACCGGATGGCACAGTGATGAACCTTTTCTTTGTTACTGATACCAGGTTTTGTGGCTTTGACATGATATCTCCTAATCAAATTCTTAGCTTTTCTAATCTTTGAAAACTAGTTTTATCTTTCACGAAAGTTGCTTTTATTACAAGTTCCTTTCGGTTTATACGTTTCATTAGCTTGGATTGGCTAGGCTTCTTTTAAATGACTGCAAATGTATCTGGAAGCATGTACATATAAGTGAAAGCTTATTGTCTTCTATTCGAACTTCCTATATTTCTTTATGTGAACATTTTGAATATTTTGCAAAGTCAGATCAGCATCTGGAACAAAATCTTGCATGTATTCTTCTTAATTTTCGAAAAGTGGCGTCTTTTGTTAATATCATGTTTTGTTCTAAAATTTTATCTCGCAGGGAACTATTACATACAAAAAAGAGGCAGGAGGAGATGTATGAAGCATTGGAAGATGTTATGCAGGCTGCTATGATGAGCTGTAATATTGAAAAGGTTGGACCTGAAATTGCTGCATGTTGTAAGGCCTCTCCGTCTCTTCCATCTGCAATAATAGATGATATTTTTCCACTTGGAGATGTCCAAGGGGCTCCCAAGTGCATTACTTCCAACAATGTTTCCGTCACGATGGACAACTCACTTAGTCCGGCTCACACGCTTGTTCAAATCGTTTGCCAAGACCATAAAGGTCTTCTCTATGACATAATGAGAACTCTGAAGGATTACAACATTCAGGTAGATCGACTAATTACTAAATAATAAATCGATTTATAACTGAATTTTGGTTTTAAGATCATTCTAACTCGAACTCAGTTAGATATATCTGTACTTGTTTGCTAATTCTGATCATGTGATGTTCTTGACCGTTTAAAGTGTGTTTCACTTTTGTTTAATTCTCGGATAGCCTATGTAACCAAACACGAGTTCCACCATATTGATGCTTCATTTGCACGATGTAAGTAGATTTCATACGGGCGATTCTACATGAAACAAGGAAGAAAGTGTGAGATTGACTTGTTTATAATGCAAGCTGATGGGAAGAAGGTGGTCGATCCTAGCAAGCAACATGCATTGTCCTCACGCCTGCAGATGGAACTGCTCCAACCGCTCCGAGTAGCTGTCATGAGCCGAGGTCCTGATACCGAACTTCTGGTCACAAATCCCGTCGAGTTATCAAGCAAGGGTCGGCCTCTTGTTTTCCATGATATTACCCTTGCTTTAAAGATGCTCGACACTTGCATCTTCTCGGTACTTCCTCAGATCTATGTTGTATGTATGCTTCTATAGGACATTTTGCTCTGCGTTAATGTGCGAATATGCTTTCTCGCATTTACTCTTCTTTGCTGTTATAGTGTCGTAGGAGATGGTACACTTAACGAATATGTTATATGTATGTCCAAACATGAAATCCGACACATTACTTGTATAACATTTGCACAATCAGTATGAAACACTAGTTTATTCAAATTAATGTTTCTTATTCTCTTTTGCAAACTTCACTTATTAACTTTTCCGAGTTCAGGCGGAGATTGGGAGACACGTGATCGGAGATCAAGAGTGGGAGGTTTACAGAGTTCTACTAGATGAGGGGGCAAGCTTATGTATTCCAAGGCGAAAGGTCGAGGTAGGTGTTTGGAAGCTGTTGATGGGATGGGAATGAATATGATGATGACATCATTGTTCCTCCAGGATGGCCATGGTCCCTGTATAGCATGTAAATTATTGGTTATGTATCAGTAAAATTTCTCATCTGGACAAGTTGGTATGTACAAGGCAATGTATACCTGAAATTTGTATCATAGAGGTAGATATTATGTATATCTTGTTATGGATCAATGTCTAAATCCATATTGATTTCTGTACATACAAAAGCAGATCACATTGTCAACATAAATTTGGTTGCTGGATCCGAAAGGGATTGTCGAATCTTTGTACATACAAAAGCAGAAGATGTAGCATGTTTGCAATTGCCCTGGACGTTAAAATTCTGCACCAAAAAGATTAAAGGAATTGTCTGCATCTGAAACAGTTGTGATTTTGTCTTTAATATGGCTATTTCTATCACTCCCATGTGATTTGTGAACATATTTCCACCATGACATGTATACATGTGAACATTGGAAAAACATCTTCCTTGATCTATGATTTTATCTTTCTTTCAAAGTTTGGAAAAATTTTCCCATTTCATTGCCACTGTGTCTAATATACTAACGGAAAATATCTCATGCATCGGTGGTGAAGACAAAAAATTTTCACGAGCGTCTTAGTCTTAGGGTTTAAAAACTCGATTTAGGGTTTAATAGTTTATGTGTAGGGTTTATATGAATTATTGTTAGAATGTAGGGTTTTATAATCACTTATTTTTGTCCGGCCGCGTATATATAATATATGTTATATATATGTGTTATTATTATATATGTTGTTTTGGTAGATTAATACGTGTGTTTAATGTCTATGTTTATATATTGTATATAAAATATAGCCGTGTGTGTATGTTGTTATGAATATGTATGTACATATTATGTGCGATATGTACCCATATTTGTGTACTCGTTTGTATGTGTATGTCATTATGTGTATTGGTATTGTGTATTTATTATTATTATTATTATTATTATTATTATTATTATTATTATTATTATTATTATTATTATTATTATTATTATTATTATTATTATTATATGCATGTATGTATTATGTGATACGTACTAATGAATGTGTATATGCAATATGTGTACGTATGCTTACTACATGTATGTTATATTGTATGCATTATTGCTGTTAATATTATTGTTGATATCGTATGTGTTTGTTATTATTATCATTGTTATTAAATGTGTTCTTTTTAGTATATTAATATGTACGTTTATTGTCTAATTAGGAACAAATGCGTGTTTATGCAAGTGATCAATGGATAAATAGTGTATTGTTTACATATTATATGTAATATATATTGTGTGTATATTATATGTGTTGCTTACATACGTGTATTTATCATGATTTCAATATTATTAATATTTAAATATGAAAGTGGGTACGTATGTCGCATGTATTATCTATATTATATGTGAGTATGTGTGTTGTGTACTATATACGTATTATTATTATTATTATTATTATTATTATTATTATTATTATTATTATTATTATTATTATTATTATTATTATTATTATTATTATTATTATTATTAGTGGGCTGCCATAATTAAAAGAATAATAATAATAGAACCAAATTTATTAATGTTCAATCCATTACAACGTAATTCAAATTATATTACATAGGCCCGTTTGGCCCAAAACTCATGGATAGTAGAAACCCTAGCCCTAGTATGATAATAATCCGAAAAACTCTAATCTAATGCCTCTCCTCTTCTATACACAGCTAAAGGAGAGCCGTTGGATTTGATCCGATTCAACGGTCAAGATTGAAGCTAATGAAGACCCTTCAGCTCACCGTGCGCCACATGTCATCATCCAGCGCCGCCACGTCGACCAATAGATGCCATCTAGACCGTCCATTTTAGACGAAATTTATCCGTTGGATCTGATTTGATCCAACAGATATTTATATGTATGTAGATTGTAGTGCTATAATTTTTTTTGAAGAACTTGGAATATGTAAGCTTAGATCCTATGATTTTATTATTCATTTTTCCTCTAAATTCTTTGTTTAGAAAGCATGAAAAAAATTGTATGGAATAGTTATATTATATTTATATATTATTTATTTTTAATATTAAGTTTTAATAGCATAATATATTTACATTTACATATTATCTTTATTATTCAAGTTTATTTAAATCTATTCTTGAAAGTTTTTTAATAATCTAATTTTAGAAAGAAGAGAACAAACCATAAAGATATTACAAGTTTTTTTTTAAAAAAAATTCAAAAAGATATTGTGTCTCTACTCTAAATCTTTCACCATCTCAAGCAAGTTTGCAAGGTTCCTCTCCATCAAACAATGGTTCTTCTTCTGGTGAACATGAAGAGACTCAAGGTATCCCTCAAAATCAAGAGAAACATGTTGAAGCTAGTTCAATTCCTATGGATGAAGTATTGTTGGACTCGTGAGAGAGCTTGGCAAAAGGGATTAAAATACGTTGGTAATGAATAAACAGTGCCAAGAAAGAGTCTTTTGTGTGCAAATATACACGATCTTTCAATTAATACAACAGTAAGCTGAGTTATCGATCCCACAAGGATTGATCAAGAGTTTAATTGCTTACTTGTTTTACTTGTCAAAGGAAAGTATGTTTGTTTTAAAGTTGGTTTTGAAAGAAAGTTGAAAAGAAAGAAATAAAAGAAAATAGCGTTGGCAATGAGAGTTTTAAAATGTATGATAAGTATTGGCAATGAATGCCTGCTTTTAATAAACCCTGTCTTGGCATTGTTTGCCGAGCAGATTCAAAAGCAACATTGCCTCTCTTGATGGCGATGCCCTAAATTAACTATGCAAAAACTTTTATATCTCTATAAAATAACTTTTTCATAAATTAATTTGATTAAGTCCTAATATTTTTCTCCTAAGGGGTAGATTTCACTCCCGAAGTGAGTTCATCTACTTGAACATCTTCTCTTGATGCATCTCACCTTAGTATCTAGCATTTGTTTGTTGTTCCCTAAGTCAGTTAAGATATTAAGGTTCATAAGCCAACAAATGCAACTTACGCTTGGCATCGTATTTGTGAAAACAATTAAGATTGTGCCAGATAGTAAAAACAATGCCATTGTATTTCCAATTATTAAAAGCTAAACATAGAAAATAGCGTTCAACGCAACCATCCCTCACCAACTATTAAATTAGTTCATGGTGAGGGTTTTCAACCAAAAACCATAATCATATCTCATCATCACCATCTTAAATAACAAAAAAAATAACTTAAACAGAGAGAATGGGTGAGAAGGGTGTCTCTCGATGCAATCCTTCAAAATCCAAGCTCTCGGTCAAGCTTGACTGAACTTCTCCTCGGTGCAGCCTCTTAAATTTGATTATCAATCCCCCTTCAAGTGTTTTCTTGAGTTCCTTTAAACAGGCACATGAGAATGACCTAAGATAAGCTTTGAATTTAAACAATCGGGGATAAGGGATGTGCTCATCTTATCCCTCGTTTGAATCCTAAGGCTGACATCATCAATTGTTCACCGTCCACTCGACATGGCATCAAACATCACTTCTCTGCCAACCAGTGCTTCGGCAATTTTTAGTCCTTTGCTGCCAACAGCTACCGACATTCACATCATTCTCTTCTTGCGCTATTCTGTCCTATATTGCCTGCAATCATGCCAACAAACCACCCTTCACACTAGCATAGCCAGATTCTAATTTCTTATGCAAATGCATGTAATTAACAACTAAATGCACCTAAATATGCTCAGAGACAAGCAAAGATACTATAAATTAGACACAAAAATCAGTACTTTTAAAGAGGTAACAAATACCAATTAGTGATGAAAGATTGAGTGAGTTTGATGTTATTAATCTTCCACATGACCCGATAAAAAGGAGAAAAAGGAGTGATTTTTATCTAGATGATAGGGATATAATTAGAAGAAAATATATCCAAAAACAACCTTACCAACCTGGCAATCATGAGTTTCCTAAAACAAATATTTTAGAAAAAATCACTAGTTTATCCCTAATTGGTTCCAAAAGCATGGATCTTGGCTTGAGTATAGTGTTGAGAAGGATGCAACTTTCTTTTTCGTGTGTTATTTATTCAAGGATGACACATCAGTTGAGGGATACTTTTGTTGGTACAGGTTTTAGAGCTTGGAATAAAATTGATGCATTTGTTAATCATCTTGGAGGACATATGAGTGCACACAATCAAGCATTAGGGAGGTTGAATGATTTCAAAAATAAAAAAAATTCAATTTATTCAAGTTTCTTCAAGCAATCTGATGAATCAAGGAGTGCTTATCGCTTGCGATTATAAGCTTTTATTTCATGCTTGAAGTGGCTTTTGCTTCAAGGGTTGACTTTTTGTGGGCATGATGAAAGTGAAAAATCATTGATTAGGGTAATTTTCTTGAACTCTTGCAACTTCTTTCGGTGCATAATCCTGAATATAAAAAAGTAGTTTTGAAGAATGTGCCGGTAATTGTCAATTGATATCCCCTTCAATTCAAAAGGACATAGTTAATGCTTGTGCAAAGAAGACAACTAAAACAATTATAGAAGAACTTGATGATGGATTTTTTCAATCCTTTTTGATGAGTCTGCAGACATATCTGATAAGGAGCAAATGGCATTTTTTTTGCGACATGTTAACAAAAAGGGAGAAATTCCAGAACGGTTTATTGGTATTCTACATGTTGCTGATACTACGTCTTTGACTCTAAAAGCTGCAATTGAATCATTGCTTATGGAACACTCTTTAAGTCTTTCTAGTGTTCGAGGCATGGCGCTAGCAACATGCGAGGTTCAATTAATGGTTTTTAAAATTTTAATCTTGAATGAATCTCCAAGTGCATATTATGTTCATTGCTTTGCCCATCAACTTCAATTAACACTTGATGTTGTTGCTCAAAAGAATAGGGATGTTTCTTGGCTATTTGTGATGTTCTTGCACCTTTGTTGAATTTTGTCGGTAGTTCACCTAAAAGGAAAGAATTTCTCCAAGAAAACCAAGCTGAGCATGTTGTGGAGGCATTTTCTTTGGCTCCGTTGGAACCTGGAACTGGTTTAAATCAAGAGCTTGGTTTGAGTGGGCCTAGAGATACTCGTTGGGGTCTCATTTTAAAATAATCTTGAATGTGATTTTTTTTGTATCCTATAATCCTTGATTTCATCTTTGTGGCAAAATTGATGTTATCTATATTTGAGATTACAAATGAGTTAAATTTAGGTTTACAGAAAAAGGAACAAGGCATTGTGAATGCGATATCTATAGTTGATGTAACTAAAGCGAATCTCCAAGATTTGAGAGATAATGGATGGAATGATACTATGGAAAGCGTTAATGCATCTATGGTTAAGCATGAAGTGAAGATTCTTTATATGGAAGCAACCTATGTTATCCCAAGGAGGAGTCGTTATCGTGGAAGTAAGCAGCCAGAAGTGACAAATTCCACCATTTTCGAGTTAGTCTTTCTTTCTGTAATTGCTTTACAATTGCAAGAACTTGAAAATCAATTTAGCGAGGTAAGTAAGGAGTTACTTGTTTGCATGTTTTGCTATCATCGCTCTAATCGATTTTCTTCTTTTGATAAAAAGAAATTATTACGACTTGTTGAATTCTATCCTAGAGAATTTTCAGAGACTGTATTATTGTTTTTTGAATATTCACTAGGAAATTTCATTGTTGATACTCGAAATGATGAGATATTTTGGGATGTGAAGAACCTAAATGAGCTTTCCATCAAACTTGTTGATACAAAGAAGCATGAAACCTATTCTAGGATCTACTTACTTTTGAAGTTAGTGTTGCTTCTTCCGGTGGCAACTTCGGCCGTAGAAAGAACTTTTTCAGCAATGACAACCGTAAAAAATAAATTACGGAATAACATGGGAGATCAACTATTAAATGATTGTTTGGTTACTTTTATAGAGAAAGACTTGTTTGTTGATGTTAGCATGGATGCTATTGTACGACGATACCAAAATATGAGAACTCGTCGTGAACAATTGCAGACGTATTTATGTACTAATACTTTGTAATATGAATATTTTATAACTTTGGAATGTAGCTTTTGATGACTTATTCAATTTAGTTTTGGATTATATATTAATTGTATGTATTGTCGGTAAGTGAACTACCAAGTTTAAATTCCTAGATCCGCCCATGGTCACCACCGGTCACTTGGGTTAGGTAGACCGGACACCAAAAACAAACCAGAGATTTTTTACTTTTTGGGCTAGGGAGTCGGTTACGTGTGGGGAAGGGTTCACACCCCTACCACGCCCAAACTTGGTACCAAATCGATTACCATTTTATTAATATCAAATTTTGCGAGTTAAAGTGACATTTAAATTAGAATTTGGTTATACATGTGAGTTCATTTTAGGGGCCCATTATTCGAGAATAAACGACAACCACAACCAAAACTTTTGGATCTAGCCAAATTTACTCTAAAATTAAAAGACATTGCATTAACAGTTTAAATTCTGGATGCAGTATAAAAACATGGCACGACATACATACGAAAAAATAAATTAAGGGCAAAATGACAAAAGATATCATTAACATTTGCATGTTTTTTTCATTTGGCCCCCTTATTCTTTTTTTTTTGGAGCAAACAACCCCCAATGTTTCAATTTGGTCAAAATATGCCCCTGTTGGATGGAAACTGTCAGTCAACGGCTGACGTTGACTAGATTTGTCACGTGTTAAGATCTGCTAACGTGTCAGCATCATATTCGGTACGTGTCAACATCATATTCGCCACATCAACAGATCTTAACGCGTGACAAGTCTAGTCAGAATCAGCCGTTGATCATCAGTTGACTGGCAGTTTCCATCCAACAAGGGCATATTTGGACCAAATTAAAACGTTGGGGGTTGTTTACTCCAAAAAAGGAATAGGGGCCAAATGACAAAACATACGAACGTTGGGGGAATCTTTTTTCATTTTGCCTAAATTAAAGCATGAAAATAAACGAAATCGTGAATCGAAAACATATACACGCCATATGGACAAGAGGACACATACATATATCAAGGTACCCAAACTAAATATTACATATTATATTTAAACATTGATATGAGGCATACTAAAAAGAATAAAAAAATCAATACATATTACAACAACACATGAAGCAAATACACATGCATGACATACATCACATTGAACTAAACAAAAACAGCTTTAAAAGGAAAACAGTTTATACAAAAAAAAAACAATAGCCAAACAATACATGTATATACTGATATACACATACCATTTAACATACCTAGAGCAACATCAACAAATAAAAGAATACTAAAAACACATATGCTTATACACATACATATATCATTTAACATGCTACATCATACAGATCATCAAAGAAGAACAATTAAATCAAACATCGATACACCTCTGACATGGGTAGCATATATATAAAAGCATACGAACAAAAACATGAGGCCATATTCGAATTAATACATATAGCGAACATGTAACACCCCTCGCCCAGATTAGGAGCAAGGAGTGTCAGGATTCGAGAAAACAAATCAGGACATACAAAATTAGTGGGCCAATTAAAATTTTCAATTAAATTATTCTTATTCATTTAACTATCAATTCCAATTGAGATATTGTAACACCCCCTTCCCGACCTGGTCGAGAATCGGGTCGGAGCGTGCTATCGATGGACAATACAGTGACTGGTGCAATAAAATTTCAATCGATGAGCATCATATGATCAATATTATACAAACAAAACATTACCGGATATACATTTTAGTCCATTTCACACTTTAATAAAAATAATTAATCATTTAGGACCAATCCTTGACCATTACAAGTTTTAGGGACTTGTCTATAAATCTGAAAAATAGGGGACCTTCTATGCAATTAACCATACCACATGGAAATTCAATACAATATTAATAAGCTTGTAAATTTTCATGCAAATAGGTGTTCATTACTCATTCAATTTAATCATCCTAAAATCAATGACCAAACTGTGAACATGCAAACCTTCAGATTATGCCTTTTAATCAACTTAACTAACCCTATATCAAAACACATTTATACCGTATCGATACGAGCAAGCCCTGTATCTGTACGAGTTTACTCTATTTGACCATGACTTTGACCCGTTTCGGTACACGATAGACCTGTATCAAAACAATAGATTCCAGTAGCAAAATGTCCCGGTACGACTTTAAACCGTTTCGATGCGCCCTATTCTGAGAGTTCAATTATGTCTATCCGTATCGGTACACCATTACCACGTATCGATACGGCCTAACTTGTAATGATATATTTTTGCTGGTTTTTAATCGAATTTACCTACTAAACAATGTTCAAATGCAATGAAACTTTACATGCAATATTTCAATACTATAAACTATTGGCCAACCAAATTTCATCATCATTCGATTATGTGTACTATGTTTTCACCTTTCTAAGACAAACATGCATATTAAGACATTTCTATGCAATTTTTAACAAGTCATTTAAGGCACTTAAACCACATACAACACATAGCCTTTATACACATAGACAAAACATCAAAATCAACTAGTTTAACGACTTTGCCACCATTCTAGGAGTTCATAGGGACAAAATAATTTACTTTGAGCTTGTAGTGACTTGCTGCTTTACCAACTAGCTTCGATCTTGAAATGATAACTCTTAACCTGAAATGTATGGACAATGAATGCATTAGACTTATATAGTCTAAGTGAGGTAGCCAATAACAATGAATGAACACGGTATACTATTTAGCATGCTTTGATGACAATCATAATATCAATTATGTAATAATCATGGCATGCTTCTCATTCATATTAAAAGCATAGTATCACTCATCATATCAGCAATGACAATATCATAATATCATAGCAAAGCAACATCAATAACCAATAATTCCCTTGGTTCGATTCACGGTAATGGATACACAAATTTCACCTCCTCGCCAAATCAATGAATGGTCAACCTACTGACACTGCTAATAAGACCAATACACAATACATCCATTCGTCTCGCCAAATCAATATATGTCGTAGCCCTAGGACCGTAGTCCACCCGTACACTGAGCTCATGAATTCTATGGCATGCCAACTGTATCCAATACTTCGAATCCAAAGTTCATTAACAATAATTCGATGGCAATAGCATCATATCAATAGATCAACAATCATATTTTCCATATCAATAAACAATAGTGAGAATCCAATGCAATATCCAATGGGCAATGATTCTATTTACTTCAAATGATTTTGTTGACAATAATATCAATGCTACGGACTGTGATTCGATGCATTACTTACCAAAACTTACCAACATGGCTTTCAATAATGCTTTAAGAAAAACCCCTTTAATTCAATGGTTAGTAAATCAAACAAAATCAATAACGATGAATTTGGAAAGGCTCCTCGCCTAATCTCGAGACTCTAACTACACTCACCTCTATAATCCAAAGCTCCTAAGGCTCTCGGATGATGATTCCTTTATTCCTAGCTTATTTTGGAGACAATGGGTTAGCTTCCTCCAATTCTTGAACTAGAAAGAACAATAGAGAATTGCTATAATCAATATAACAATATTGGTAGCCATTGGCTTTACAATAGATTAAAACTTGAAGAACAAAGGCTTAACTTAGAACTTGTAACTCAAAATTAGGCATTCATTAGTCGATGAAACTAACAATAGATTGAGGGGTTTCACTTGCCCATTCGGTAGCTGTTGAGTGGATCAATGGATTGATCAAAGCCAAGATGGGGGTGAATTGAGTTTTTAAAAATTTGGAGTGAAAGTGGAATGGCTAAATTTGAAGAACAAGGCAATTTAGAGTGGTTCAAGTTCCAAATGAACTCTACATCCACTAACTTAGCTACCACTAAGGATTTTCCAACAATCCACTAATTGCTCTTCCCCTTTTCAAGGCTTAGGAGGTAACCTTTACAATACCGGTCAAATTTTCTACCCAAAATTGACCAAGCCCTCACAATAATACAAAGAAGAATTTAAGGCAAGAAAAATATCTCTTAATACAAGTTTGCCCCTTTAAATTCAAGCACTCAACCCAAATTGAAATACAAGATTGGAATTAAACACAACACAACTTGGGATTTTACAAGAATGAGAAATTAGGCACTTTGAGCTTGGATTTTTGCGAGGATGTTTCTTTTGGAGGCAATAGTTGTTGCTAGTCTTCAATTGGCTTCATTTTATACCTCCTCCATTAATTCTAGCCGTTTGGGTGGTTAGGGTATTGATTATAGCCATTGGGACCCTCTCTTTCCACCATAAATGCACTTATGCATCCTACCGTATCGGTACACGGGAAGGCGTATCGATACATGTCTCAAAACAAAAAGAGCCGTTACACATTTACAAGAGGGGTGTATCAATACGCGTGTAAGCGTATCGATACAGGATAGGGATCCGTTTCGATACGGATGACACCGTATCGATGCAATTATTTCCATAATGCTCACTAGAAGAATCTATATCGATACGGCAAAGGGCGTATCGGTACGAGACAACCAACACTTTAAAAATCTGTTACCTAACAACTGACACCAACGGTCAAAAACATTTAAGGCTTCTGAATTTAAAATTCCATTAAATCAGTATCGATACGGGGACACCGTATCGGTACGCAATTCAAACTCCTTCAGTTTTTACAAAGAGTGCGTATCGGTATAGATTCAATATGTTTCAATACGATGTTTCGACACGGTAAGGGGCGTATCGAAACGTGTTTCTCCAGTGGCCAAGTTTGTAAAAAAAGTATCAATACGACAAGGGGCATATCAATACGCATAGACGTTTTTCAATAGTTTAGCCTTGGAACACTTAGAAAATATTTTAGAGTTTGAGTTTTTCAATCTAGAGTTAAAGCCTTGTTGATTTGAAACCTTTTGAGGGACTTAAAAATCTTTTTCAAGTTTTCAATTTAATCTTTAAAAAACTTTATTATATCAAAATCAAAATAGGTTTTACAATCTCCCCATTTTTGATATAACAAAACCAAAACTTGAAATTTTTAAGACTTTTGAAAAACTTTGGAAAACAACTCCCCCTTAATGTTAGCTAGGTAAAATTTTAAAAAATAAATAAGTGAGATTGTTCCCTCTCCCCCTTTTTGTTAGATAAAAAATAACAGACATAGATAGGCAAAAGGCATAAATAATAACCAAGCAACATAAAAAAATTAAGTTCATAACAAAGGAAACATCAAAATAAAATCCAAATAACAATAATCAAACCATAGGTTTTAGAATGCAAACTTAATCCTAAGAACATAATTCAAAGTGCATAAATAGATATCCTAAATGACATGAATGGAATGTAAAGATAATCTACTACTCTTCTCCATCGCTATCTTCATCATCCTCTACATTTGCATCATCATTCCTCCTAGATTGATGCCACTCATCATGAAAAGCGGTAAGAGATATGTTCATCTAGTTGTGGCCGCCTTCAAGAGAAGTGAGGCGCGTCTCCATATTTTTCACGCAATCTTCAAGGCTTGTGAAGCGTGTGTCAATAGTGGCAAACCCCGAATTCATCACTTGATCCATGGAAGCAACTCCCGTGCGTAAGCCCGTGAATTGTTCGCTGAGAAAGGTCATAAGGGCATCCATGGAAGGTGGAGGAGGAGCTTGAGAAGCTTGAGGATTGGCATTTTCTTCCGGAATCGCATCGCTAGGGAGCTCGGAGAGACGAAGCCAACTACCATTGAAGTAATGAAACTTCCCCCTAGAAAGAGATCTCTCGTCAATGGGATCGGTGAGGGGTGTCGGGTAGTCGTGAGAGCAATCAATCTCCTTTTGGGTGAAGAAATAACTCAAAGGCGTGCCATATATGGAGGAAGTGACACGAGTAGCGTGTCGATGTTACACGAGATAGACAATCTCCGCAAACATAATGCGAGCAAGTTTTGGTTGTTGTCTTTGACAGAAGCATCGAATCCAAAAGTCATCAACTTGGCGGATAGTTGAGTACTTTCCTCCTGAATGCCTAAACCACCAAGAAATCATCAAGTGTAGGATTCGATCTTGAGCATTGAGAGCAGTCACGGAACCTCCCAAGACATGGCCAAGAGAATTCTCATCATTGAGACCCTCATCCTCTAACTTAAAAACATCACAAATAGATTGAACATCGATGGTGATCTTTTTACCCATTAGATAAGAGTTGACAGCAGTAACTACATCCGCTTGATTAACAACACACTTGGCATTAACATAGAAAATCAAAACCAAATTGCGATAGAAAAAGCCAGGAATTTGTATAAAATCCATGAACTTCCATTATTGGAGCAAAGGTAAATAGACAAATTTGAAGCGCTCTGAGTTAAGAAAAGGAACGGAAATTACCCTCTTCGGGCGGATTTTATAGTTTTGAAAGGTGCGAAAATAGGTGAGTTCCCTGGTGATGCAAAATCATCGTTGATAGATAAAAGTTAAGTTTGGACGAGTACCATCTCCGGGATTGGATGCTTCACCGACTTTGCTAGTACGCGCTCTCTTTTTGGGTGCCATTGTCTAGAGAAATAGATCAAAACAATGTGTATGCATTATTTTTCTCATTCAACCCATTGAAAATCAATAATCAAGGTTTAAAAAAAAATTTGAAAGACAAATCAAAAACAAAAAGTTTGTTTTTGAGAAAGAAAAATAAAACAAGAAAAATTTAAAATGAAAATCAAAGAAGATAAAAAAAGAGAAAAAGAATTTTATACATTGATATTGATAGAGAGGAATGGAAGAAGAACTTGCACCAAATTGATAGAAAGCTTTAAAATCTTGGCTTGATGTTGAAGAACCTTCAAGAGATTTTGAGTTGTGTGGTGAAAATATAAGAGATTGAGAGGCTTTTTATAGAGTAAAAACGACTAGGGTTTTGAAATTTTAATTTTGGTAAAAGTGAAACTCTTTAAATTACATTAAGAAGCTGTCTGCGCAATCGAGTATCGATACGCCAAAGGGTGTATCGATACGAGGGCAAAATGGTAAATCCCTAGAAACGCGTGTCAAGGGGCCGTACCGAAACGGATGGTATCCGTATCGAAACGCTCACATATCTTATCGAAACGAGTTTAACCGTATCGATACCCGCAAGAGAGAAAATGCACTCTAGTCAACTAATGAATTACGCGTATCGATACGCGGAAGTCCGTATCGATACCCTATGCCCAGAAATGCATTTTTGGATTTAAGAACAACCAAAGGCTCGACTTTAACACCTCCTAAATGAATGCAATTGATTAATGAGCAGTTCTAAGCATATTTTAACAGAAGCATACTCCCCTAGCTATAAGCATGGTTTCTATCAAGATCAACAATACATAAACATGCATTTACACAAAATCAAGCAATTTTAACCTCAAAAAGAGTCATAAAGGGTCAAGGTAGGGTAGTTAGACCCAACTCTCTCCTAAGGGACCAAAAACGCTCTTTGTCTAGAGGTTTGGTAAAAATGTCCGCTAGTTGGTTCAAGGTGTCAACATACTCTATAACAACATCTTCTTTAAGGACATGATCTCTAATGAACTGATGCCTTATTTCTATATGTTTGGTTCTAGAGTGTTGGATGGGATTTTTGGTTAAGCATATAGCACTAGTGTTGTCACACTTAAGAGGTATGGTTTCTACTTTAATTCCATAATCTAAGAGTTGTTGCTTCATCCAAAGGACTTGAGCACAACAACTCCCTAAGGATATGTACTCGGCTTCGGTGGTAGATAGAAATACACTATTTTGTTTCTTAGAGAACCAAGATATGAGCATACTACCTAAGAATTGACATGTTCTCGAAGTACTTTTCCTATCGATTTTACATCCCCCATAATCCGCATCTGAATAAGCATGAAGGTTGAAAGTTAAGTCTCTAAGATGCCAAAGACCTAGACAAGGAGTATCTCTAAGTTACCTAAAGATTCTTTTAACGCCTATAAGGTGAGACTCTCTAGGACTAGCTTGAAACCTAGCACACAAGCAAACACTAAACAAAATATTTGGTCTACTTGCGGTAAGGTAAAGCAAAGATCTAATCATAGAGCGATAAAGCTTAGAGTCAACACACTTACCTCCTTCATCTTTGTCAAGCTTTGTAGATGAGCTCATTGGTGTGGCTTGAGGCTTTGCATTCTCCAAGCCAAACTTCTTGAGCATATCTTTCACATACTTTGCTTGATTGATGAAGGTGTCATCCTTCCTTTGTTTGATTTGGAGTCCCAAGAAGAATGAGAGCTCCCCCATCATGCTCATCTCGAATTCACCTTGCATTAACTTACCAAACTCTTTGCAATGACACTCATTAGTATATCCAAAAATAATATCATCAACATATATTTTTACTACTAAGATGTCATTTTTATACCTTTTTATGAAAAGTGTAGTGTCCACCTTACCTTTTTCTAAACCTTTTTTCAATTAAAAAGTTTGAAAGCCTTTCATACCAAGCTCTAGGAGCTTGTTTTAAACCATAAAGTGCTTTGGTTAGCTTAAAAACATGATTTGGAAATTTAGAATCCTCAAAACCCGGTGGTTGTTCCACATACACTTCTTCATTTATAAAACCATTTAAAAAAATGCACTTTTCACATCCATTTGAAAAGCTTGAAGTCATGATAACATGCATATGCAAGCAACATCCTAATAGCTTCCACTCTAGCTACGGATGCATAGGTTTCATCAAAATCAATTCCCTCTTCTTGAGTGTAACCTTGAGCAACTAGTCTAGCTTTGTTTCTCACAATGTTACCACTCTCATCTAGTTTGTTCTTAAATACCCATTTAGTTCCTATAGTAGATTGATTACTAGGCCTTTCAACTAATGTCCATACATTACTCCTCTCAAATTGATTTAACTCTTCTTGCATAGCCATAATCCAAAAATCATCTTTTAATGCTTCTTTAATATTTTTAGGCTCAATGCATGAGATAAAAGCAACATGATTCATGAGTTTGAGAGAAGATCTAGTAGTTACCCCCTTGGATGGATCACCCACGATTTCACCACCTTTGACATGGTTGTACTCCCTTGGGTAGCTCAATTCCTTTTCCTCAAGAGCCAAGTCCTTCAAGGCTTCAAGAGGTGGATCTTGTGTATCTTCTTCTTTAGTTGGAATCTCATCCTCCTTTGAAGTTTGTCATCCATCAAAGGCATCAAGGATTCCTACATCATCATCATCATCACAAGATTCCTTCCTCAGAAGGAGGTTATCATCGAAAACAACATGGATAGACTCTTCTACTACTAAAGTTCTTTTATTAAATACACGATAGACTTTAGAGTTTAAAGAATACCCTAAGAAAATAGCTTCATCACTTTTAACATCAAATTTACCTAAGTTGTCTTTTACATTATTTAAAACAAAACACTTGCAACCAAATGGATGAAAATAGCTAATGTTAGGCTTTTTAGATTTCAAAATCTCATATGGTGTTTTCTTTAAAAGTGGCCTAATCATTACTCGATTTACAATGTAGCAAGCGGTGTTTGTGGCTTCCGCCCAAAAATATTTAGGTAAATTGTTTTCACAAAGCATGGTTCTAGCCATTTCTTATAAAGTCCTATTTTTCCTCTCAACTACCCCATTTTGTTGAGGAGGTCGAGGAGCCGAAAAATTGTGGCTAATACCATTTTCATTTAAAAACTCTTCAAAACCTAGATTTTGAAACTCGGTTCCATGATCACTTCTAATATGAGAAATCTTAAGTTCAAGATCATTTTGAGTTAATTTTGAAAACGTGATGAATTTTTCTAAAGCCTCATCTTTTGTACTTAAGAATAGAACCCAAGTAAATCTAGAATAGTCATCAACAAGTACAAAAGCATACGATTTACCACCCAAGCTCATAGTACTAATAGGCCCAAAAAGATCCATATGAATCAATTGTAAACATCTACTAGTAGAGACATCATTAATGGATTTAAAGGATGATCTATGTTGTTTACCCTTAGAGCATGCATCACATATTTTATCATTTGAGAACTTAATCTTGGGTAAACCTCTAACTAGATTTAGGGAAACTAATTTATCTAAAACACTAATGCTAGCATGCCCTAGTTCCCTATACCATAACCATGCATCATTTTCATTTTGTGCAACAAAAGATGCATGGGATGAATGAATGTCATCTAGATGCACCATGTATATGTTACCTATGCGATGACCAATGAGCATTATTTTATTTGATTTAATGTCAACAATTTTACACCCATTTTTATCAAATAAGACATTAAACCCTTTATCACACAATTGCCTAATGCTCAATAAATTGTGTTTTAGACCATTGACATATAAAACATTTTCAATGAGTATAGTAGAGTGATTACCTATGGATCCAATACCTTTAATGTGGCCTTCGTAGTTGTCACCAAATGTCACTACTTCTCCACTTTTTGGCTTTAAGTCCATGAATCGACTCTTGTCTCTGGTCATGTGCCTCGAGCATCCACTATCAAGGTACCATGAGTTTTGGCTTTGTGCTTTGGCCTTGTAGCAATGCTCTCCCTACAAACAAAAAGATTAAGCTTTGATTTTTGGGACCCAAATCATTTTGGGTCCACGAGTGTTAGCTCCCAAAAGCTTGGTTCCCTTAGGAATCCAAGGTGACATGACATCAACAATATTAGATTTGACAAGTTCCTTAGGAGCCCATACACTTCTAATTCTTTTAGT
Organism: Hibiscus tridactylites; assembly: GCA_958450335.1. Taxonomy (NCBI): domain Eukaryota; kingdom Viridiplantae; phylum Streptophyta; class Magnoliopsida; order Malvales; family Malvaceae; genus Hibiscus; species Hibiscus tridactylites. The sequence goes on from OY288273.1 coordinate 79,406,039, forward strand.
TCTATTATGCCTATAGGAGCCACTTTGTTTGTAGTTATAGGTCTTTCTCTTAGGTTGGTTTGTTCTAGATGATTCACCTATTTAACTTTTCACATTACCAACATTCTTGAAATACTCTTTGAGCTTATTAAGCTCATCTAACACATTTTGGTGTTCCATGTTACATTGAGAAATAAGATTATTTAAATCTATATTTTCATTTTGAAAGAATTCAAGTTCATCTTGTAGACATAAGATCTTTTCTTAAATTTCAAGTTAGCTTGAGAAAGCGAGTCATTTTTAGCATTTAATTCTGAAATGATCTCTTTATTTCTTAAGACGGACTCTTTATACTTCTTAACTAACTCATCATATACCTCTTATAACTCATCATAAGCCTCATGCAATTCATCAAATGTAAAGTCAAAAGTAGATGAGTTAGAGGTTACCATAGAAGAATCCTCCTCAAGAGCCATGAGGCAAAGGTTGGACACTTCTTGTTCCTCATCCTCGGATGACTCCTCATCACTCCAAGTAGCAATCTTAGCTTTGAGCTTCTTCTTCTTCTCAAAGCCCTTCTTCTTGAGTTGAGGGCACTCGGAATGAATATGACCCGGTTTCTTGCACTCATAGCATATGATCAATTCCTTTTCTTCTTCTTTGCTTTTGGTCTTGAAGCCCATTTTTTTTGAATTTTTTTACCTCGGTTGAACCTCATAAACTGTGAGAATCTTTTGTCTATCATAGCCAATTCTTCTAGATCTTCCTCCTCACTAGAAGTGCTCTCCTCATGTAGAGAAGCTTTGAGAGCCACTCTTAGCTTTTTCTTCTTGTCTACCTCAAGCTTCTCTACTCTTCTTTATTCTTTCTTCCTTTCATCTTCCCTTCCTTGCTTCATGATCTCGTGAATTAGGAGAGAACCAACTAGCTCATCAAGCTTGAGTTTCTTCAAATTCTTGGCCTCAATGATGGTGATTCTTTTCCCATCCCAAGACTCGGGAAGTGAGTAGAGTAGCTTCCGGACTAGTTTGTCTTCCGAGGTTGTCTCTCCAAAACCCTTTATCCCATTGACGATTGTTGAGAAACGATAGAACATATTTGAAACGGTTTCGTCGGGCTCCATTTTGAAATTATCATAGCCAAGATTGAGAATTCCAATCTTTGTTTCCTATACATCACTTGTTCCTTCATATGTAGTCTCAAGTGTATCCCACACTTCCTTAGCACTTTCGATTGAGGAAACTTTGGAGTAGATATCGGGACCAAAAAAGCAAAATAGCATGTGAAGAGCCTTGTCATTGATTTGGATCTTCTTTCTCTCTTCTTCACTCATTTCATTTTTCCTTTTTGGCACAAGTCTTCCTTCGTCGTCTCTCTTCATCAGAATAGAAGGACCATCTTCAATAGCATCCCAAACAAGATAATCATTGGATTTATTGAAGAGACGCATTCGATTCTTCTAAAAAGGATAGTTGTCACCGTTGAAGAAATGTGGTTTTGTGGTCGATTGAGACTCGTACATGCTAGAGTCGGAGGTAGATGCCATAACTTGCTTTGTAGTTGATCACACTCTTCATGGAATCTCCTCTTGTGGTTGTTATTCCTTCAAAGAGGTAGGCTCTGATACCAATTGTTGAGTGGATCAATGGATTGATCAAAGCCAAGAGAGGGTGAATTAGGTTTTTAAAATTTGGAGTGAAAGTGGAATGACTAAAATTGAAGAACAAGGCAATTTAGAGTGGTTCAAGTTCCAAATGAACTCTACATCCACTACCTTAGCTACCACTAAGGGTTTTCCAACAATCCACTAATTGCTCTTCCCCCTTTTCAAGGCTTAGGAGGTAACCTTTACAATACCAGTCAAATTTTCTACCCAAAATTTGACCAAGCCCTCACAAGAATACAAAGAAGAATTTAAGGCAAGAAAAATATCTCTCAATACAAGTTTGCCCCTTTAAATACAAGCATTCAACCCAAATTGAAATACAAGATTGGAATTAAACACAACACAACTTGGGATTTTACAAGAATGAGAAATTAGGCACTTTGAGCTTGGATTTTTGTAAGGATGTTTCTTTTGGATGCAATAGTTGTTGCTAGTCTTCAATTGGCTTCATTTTATACCTTCTCCATTAATTCTAGCCGTTTGGGTGGTTAGGGTATTGATTATAGCCATTGGGACCCTCTCTTTCCACCATAAATGCACTTATGCATCCCACCGTATCGGTACACGGGAAGGCGTATCGATACATGTCTCAAAACAAAAAGAGCCGTTACACAATTACAAGAGGGGTGTATCGATACACGTATAAGCGTATCGATACAGGATATGGATCCGTTTCGATACGGAGGACACCGTATCGATGCAATTATTTCTACAATGCTCACTGGAAAAATCCGTATCGATACGACAAAGGGCGTATCAGTATGAGACAACCAACACTTTAAAAATCTGTTACCTAACAACTGACACCAACGGTCAAAAACATTTAAGGCTTATGAATTTAAAATTCCATTAAATCTGTATCGATACGAGGGATACTGTATCGGTATGCCATTCAAAGTCCTTCAGTTTTTACAGAGAGAGCGTATCGATACAGATTCAATCTGTTTCGATATGATGTTTCGATACAGTAAGGGGCGTATCGAAACACGTTTCTCTAGTGGCCAAGTTTGTGAAAAAGGTATCGATATGGCAAGGGGCGTATCGATACACATAGACGTTTTTCAATAGTTTGGCCTTGGAACACTTAGAAAATATTTTTAGAGTTTGAGTTTTTCAATCTAGAGTTAAAGCCTTGTTGATTTGAAACCTTTTGAGGGACTTAAAAATCTTTTTCAAGTTTTCAATTTAATCCTTAAAACACTTTGTTATATCAAAATCAAACATAGGTTTTATAGTAGCTACGAATTGATGTTCTTAAATCAAGGAAAGCCTAAGCTTAAGGATCACAAATTGAAAGGTGTATGCTTAGAAACTCAAGGTTGAAGATGACAAAGGTGGTGCTTTTTTATTCTTTAGACAAAAGGCGAGTTTGGTCTCGGTGGAACTCAAAACAAAGGATGAGAACCTTTTTTCCCTCTATTCATTTTCTAAGCTTAATCACTTCCCACCTCCCTTGTAGCCAATGAAAAGGTTTCCCTCAACTAAAAGTAAGCTTAATATATTAATATTTATCTTTTCTATATCTTATCAATACCAAATTATAAAGATGACTATTAGTCATCCTTTTAGATTACTTCCACGTGAGGAGGGACAATAATAAGCAGGTGAGTCATCACCTCTTCATTTCCCTTCAATTTAACATTCGAACAAATTCGAATCATGGGACCCATTTCGAAACACGTGAAGCTGTATAGAAACGGCTAAGAAATAGTCCAAAAGTTAGTTAATACAATTGTAACTGTATCAGAACGCCCTATAATCGTTTCGAAACGTCTTACCTAGGCTGTTTCGGTACGAGTCTTATTGTATCGAAATGCCTAGCTCAAAAACACCATCTTAGGCATCTCCAAGGAGGTCCTAAACTAAGTATAAGTTCAATTAGGGTCTTTTAACAATATAATATATAATTTAGGCACTAAGGATACGATATTTGAACATTTTAATATATATACTCCGATCATCGGAATTAAATTCCGACTATCCCCCTTTTTGGGGTATTACAACTCTCTCTCTTGGAAAATTCATCCTCGAATTTTTACTTGGAGTAATGTCGTGATCATCCACTTGTTCTTTGCCTCTCATATGGTACATTTGTACGGAAGCTTTTGATTCAGGTCGGTACGATGCTTTGGATGAACCTCCAGATTTTTCGAAGGATCCTTGTCTTGATCCCTTGCCTCGAAAAGATTGAGCATGAGATGGATTAGTCGATATAGAAGCAAGCTTGTTAGAGTTCTTGGGGCATTCTAAAATGAGGTGACCCATCTCTCCACAAAAGAAACATGCACCGGATTTCTTACGACATTGTCCTTCGGGGTGCCGATGTTGACAAAAATTACATTTGGGAATTCTTGTCTCTTGTTTAGAGCCAACAACGATCTCAATGGGATTGACACCTAAAGGAGAATGAGTTACAACTTGAGGTTTAGCAAAATACTCAAACTGGAAATGTTGTGAATACATATTCTGCTTCGAACCATGATGCTTCCCTTTCTTGAAAGATTCATAGAAATGAGACTCATCTCGAGTTCTCTTTTCAGACTTCTTGGACCCACTAGTCTTCTAAGTCCTTTGTGCACATTTAGTAGCTTTAACCCTATTCACAAGGTTTTGGAAGTCGGTGATACACAATGCTCGTAACTTATCGTTAAGTCCATCAATGAACATCCGACACTTCTCTTCCCCCTTCTTGATATATTCAGCGCCATATCTACAATACTTGCAAAAGTCATGGATGTACTGTTCGATCGGCCGTCCACCTTGCTTGAGATGAAGAAAAATGCTTCTCCTCTCGGTAAGATAGAATTCACTTATGTATTTTTTACATAATTCTTTAAGGAAGAACTCCCAATTCACAATGTTTTCGGAGACAGTAAGGATAGTAGTCTCCCTCTAATGTAGGGCTTCATCAGCAAGCAACGCAAGGGCGCATTCATGTTAGATCATCGGCACACCCCATGGCGTAGCGGAAAAACAAACACGATGATCTCCCCAGCGATCCATGTACGTTTAATCTAAATTCAAGAGGAAGAGATAGGTTTACTTACATTGTGTTCCTTGATAAACAACAAGAACAACAACGTCTCACGATCTCACGAACGATACGAATCTTAGCCTCCACGAATAGATCGTCTCAGCCTCTACTCAGTTCACCCAGTTGAAAAGTTGAGAGCAATTTTCTTTTCACAAAATGTTTTTGAGAAAAATACGTTTCAAAAGGGTTAGCCGGCTGCTAGACCATTAACCCCCTTTTATAGTATGTTACCCTAACTGCATAAGATTTTTAATTAATTTTGAACTATAATTAATTTAATTATTTTTAAATTCAGAATTCTATGTATAATAAAATACTTTAGCATATATATCAAATATATATGTCTTAATATTAATTATACATGTTATATACGTACAACTAAATTGTACATATGTAACTTATTTATTAATTGCTCTTTTTAACCCTGAGGTGTGACCCTGTAGGTTCTAGTAACATTAGTAGCAATTATCAGAACTATTCCAATATTACAAACAATGAGTGACATCTAGCAATGTATCATTGTCACCTAAATTACTGGAAGTAAAGATTCAACATAACATCTTCGTGATCAATTATTCTAATGTATTATATCCCTTTGTCCTTTATATCTAGAATAGGCACAAGTCTTGGAATAGTCACACTAGTTTTGCCTATCTATTATTTCTTGATATCTAGAGTAGACAACAAACGAATAATATGTGATATCTCATATCAACTTATTTGAGCATGGCCATGCATTTCTAGTCTTACTCAATCAAGTGGCCTGTGATATGTTTCCTATTATGTAGGAAGGACAAATCCTATATCGACCATTCATACCCCACTACACATATCATGATATGCTCAATGTCAGTCTTTATAGTGTAACCATTTACGGTGCACGTTTAACTGCATCAAAACACACAACAATATATGTTAAGATAGTAATGATCTCAAGTCAAATGATCATACATATAGTTATCATTATGAGCAGTATCGTGACAATTACATAATAATCCAAGACATATGCTCATAGCGGGTCAATCTAATATGTTGTTATCTAACATCATATTCATGCTTTGATTTTGACTTCACTATGTCATTGACAACACATTGTCATCATTCAACAACATGTTAGCTTTAAACGTATTATTATTATCCATGCCCATAATAATACTCAACTAAGGATCTTTTAATAATAATCATATTGTTATATGGACATTATTGTCTTTTGTTAATTTTATGCACATAAATATAACAGAAGAAAATAACTGCAATGCCTTTATTTGATAAAAATCTATAAAGATAGTATGTCAATATAATCATCATATGATTGGTCTTCGGGCATACTCGAACAATCTCCCAATCACTCACATATCTAATACCAAGTGACTCAGTGTGACGATCATGCTTTTGCTATGCCAAAGGCTTCGCCAGAGGATCAACAATGTTATCATTCGTGTGTACTTTCCATATTTCTACATCTCCTCGATCTATGATCTCTCGAATGAGATGAAAACGCCTCAGAATGTGTTTGGATCGTTGATGAGATCTGGGTTTCTTTGCTTGTGCAATGGCTCCATTGTTGTCACAATGGAGTTCTATAGCATCTGATATGTTGGGAACAACCCCTAGTTTAGTTAAGAACTTCTTGATCCAAACAGCCTCTTTTGCCGCTTCGATGGCTACAATGTACTCAGCCTACATTGTAGAGTCAGTTAGTGTGTCTTTTTTTGAACTTTTCCATCTCACAGTACCTCCATTAAGACAAAACACAAAACTAGATTGCGATTGCGAGTCATCCTTGTCTGTTTGGAAGCTGGCGTCAATGTAACCTTTTACACTAAGCTCTTCGTCACCCCCATAGACAAGAAATGTATCCTTAGTTCTTCTTAAGTACTTGAGGATGTTTTTAACTACAACCCAGTGACATTCACCAGGGTTTACCTGATATCGACTCATCATGCTTAAGGCATACGATACGTCTGGTCGAGTACATATAGAGGTGGCAAACGAGTCAATCAGTTCGGGTTCGGTTCGAGTCATTTCAGTTTCAGTTATTTTGGGTCTGATGTCATTCGGTTCAGTTCAGTTCATTTTTGTTTTGTTCAGTTCGGTTCTATTGTGCTTTAGGTTATTTCGGGTCGGTTGATTTTCGGTTTGGTTCGGTTCGGGTCTATTTTGGGTCAACAGGAGATATGTCGGTTTTAATTAAGTTTTTATGTTGGTCAATTTTTTACACCCTTTATATGGCTTTATAAAGCCAATATATTTGACTTTTTGGTGAGTTGTGTGATTGTTCATATCTCATCTTTCTTTATTTCTATTAATATCTTTTATTTATTTCGGGTTATCTTCGGTTCGGGTCCCTTCGGCTTGAGTCTATTCGGTTCGGGTCCATTCAGTTTGGGTCTATCAGTTCGGGTCCATTTTGGTTCAACTAAAAATCGATTCATTTTCGGTTTGGTTTCGGTCAAATTTCGGGTCATCATGTTCGGTTCAATTTCAGATTCGGTTCGGGTAAATCGATTCGGGTCTCGGGTCTAGTTTGTCAGGTCTAAGTACATATCATGGCATACATGATGGAACCAATAGCCGAAGCATATGGAATTTTATTCATCCTTTCTCTTTCTTATGAAGTTGAAGGGCACATATCCTTCGAAAGAGAAATACCATGTCTCATAGGCAAGAACCATTTCTTAGATTCTTTCACACTGAACCTTTTCAGCACTTTGTCTATGTATCTACTTTGACTCATACCTAGGAGTCGTCTTGGTCTATCTCTATAGATCTTAACTCCTAAGATATACGATGCCTCACCCAAATCTTTCATAGAAAAACAACTAGCTAACCAAGTCATAACAGACTGTAGAGTAGGTATATCATTTTCTATGATGAGTATGTCATCTAAATACAATATTAGGAAAGAAACAATGCTCCCACTAGCCCTTTTGTAAACACAAGGCTCATCTTCATTTCTTATAAAACCAAACTCTTGGATTTCATCGTTGAAACGAAGATTCCAGCTTCGAGAAGCCCGTTTCAATCCATAAATGGACCTTTGTAGCTTACAAACCTTTCCAACATTTTCAGGAGCAACAAAACCTTCTGGTTGTGTCATATACACATCCTCTTCAAGTTTTCCATTAAGGAAAGCGGTTTTGACGTCCATTTGCAAGATTTCATAATCATGGAATACAGCTATTGCAAGCAAGATCCGGATGGATTTATACATAGCTACAAGGGAGAAGGTTTTGTCATAGTCTATACCATGAACTTATCGAAAACCTTTAGCGACTAATCGCCCCTTATATGTTTGTATATTACCATCCATGTTGGTTTTCTTCTTGAAAACCCATTTACACTCTATTGGTTTGACCCCTTCAGGTGGTTCAACCAAAGTCCATACTTGGTTTTCAGACATGTAATCCATTTCAGATCTCATGGATACAAGCCATTTCTTAGAGTCTGGCCTCGCCACCGCCTCTTGATAAGTCATGGGCTCATCTTGATCCAATAGAAGAATATCTCCATGTGTAGTAACGAGAAATCCATATCTCTCATGTACATGGCGTTCTCTTATGGATCTGCGCAGTGGTCGTGTTTCTAAATCTGTTGATTATTCCTCAACAACTTGTGAAACATGCTCAACCTCTAGCTCATTAATCTGTTGGTCTTGAATTTCTCCAAGTTCAATATTTCTACTCTTCCCTTTCTTTGAGAGGAATTCTCTTTCGAGGAAAACTCTCGTTCGAGCAACAAACGCTTTGTTCTCGTTAGGGTTAAAGAAATAATATCTCTTGGTTTCCTTAGGATATCCAACAAACATACATTTATGAGATTTAGGTTCAAGCTTTGTAGACATCTGATGTTTAACATAAGCCTCACAACCCCAAATCTTCATAAAAGACATACTAGGACGCTTTCCAATCCATATATCATATGGTGTCTTTTGAACCAATTTGGTTGGAACATGATTTAGTGTGAAAGCAGGTGTTTCAAGTGCATGTCCCCAAAAAGAAATCGGAAGATCACTATGACTCATCATAGATCGAACCATGTCTAACAATGTTCGATTCCTTCTCTCGGAAATTCCATTCCACTGTGCTGTACCAGGTAGGGTAAGTTGTGAGACAATCCCACACTCTTTTATGAGTTCATCAAACTCTATGCTCAAGTATTCTCCACCTCGATCTGATCGAAGTGCCTTAATACTCTTGCGTGTTTGATTATGTACTTCATTTTTGAACTCCTTGAACTTTTCAAGTGCTTCAAATTTATGGCACATAAGGTAGATATACCCATACCGACTAAAATCATCAGTGAATGTAATGAAGTACTGGAATTGTTGCGTGTAAATAGAACTATCGCAAATAGTGCAAGTGTACACGACGCAAGTAGTAAAGTGATACTTAGAGTATCAGATATCGTCTCCACAGGGACTGGAAATAACTATATCCTTGAATTGCTGCATAGGGAAAAGAAATAGTTTAAAGGGTAAACTTCATTGGAGGTCCCTTTTGTTTGGGTTGTATTCTATTTTGGTCACCTATTTTGAAAAAAAGGTTATTCTTGTCACTTACATTTTCAATCTGTTTTATTTTGGACATTGTACCGTTAACACCCGTTAGTTTGATGACATGACAGGTTAGTCAAAAGGGTTAATTTCTAATTTGACCCTTGAACTTTAAACACAATATTAATTTGACCCCCAAACTCTCTCATTGTATTCCAACACCTTCCTACGTATCTTGGATGTGTCTACCCATGTAATGAAGTCTTCCATGTTCCTTGTCACGAGAAATTTCGTGTCTGTCATTGTGTTCGGACTAACTCGAATATGTCCCTGCTCAATATACGTGACTACTTCCTTTAAGTGCTCTGCAAACTTTAGGTGCACCAAGACAATTGAGAGCCTACGCCTGCAGGCTGCAAGCAAAGAATATAACAGAGAGCAACACACATGAACCACTTCCATCTATTGCCATAGTTATGTGCATATAAAACTTCTTGCAGTGGAAGAAATTTCTAGTCAAACAAAACACCATTACCACTAATACTATCAGTCTTTTTTCCAATTGTTGTATGTGCTGATATGAGCATTCAATGTCAATTGATTATGCATTTGCATAAGTATTTTCTTACCTGCAGAAAGATGATACTGATAACATTGAATCGAGTTTTTCCTGGTTTGTATTACACCCATATTGTATCTGCCAATGGTAAGGAGATGGCATGTGAATCAAATTATTTGTTTAACATATGGTTCGTGCAATTTAAACGAAACTCAAGCCAACAATTTTGAAATCTCACATCTTGATCTAATAACAAGCATGTATACGTAATAATAAAATTTATAAGTGATGATAAAGGTGAAGCATAATGATCAGAACAGAAATATAAGTTGGTTTCTATACAGAAAGCGTAGTCAGAAGGAGGGCACCATAAATTTTAAACCACCTCTGAACATCCTTAGGACTTCACTTGCATGTAGGAATGGATTAATCCTCAAAATAACACTATCATTGTAAGTGATAACTATTTTTCCATTTCCATGCAATGTTTAAAGATTGAAATCTTTCTTTATATTCCCTTCCTTTTCACTCTCGGCATCAGTTCTTCCAACTAAATTTATTTTTTAAAGCATTAAGCAAAATGAACACAACTACCCTAGAGTTGTGCCATTCTGCATGTTGTATTATTTGTACATGTTAATAAGATGAAACTGAGCAGCATATAAATTGCAACTTAATAATATAAGTTGCAAGTGACGCAGGAAAAACTAGAACTTTGATTAGATTAGATTTCAGGCAGTACTAGTAGGGCATAATCAAGAAAATGCCCACAGTTTTTCTAACAGCAAATCAATGATCTGGATTCAGAAAGAGTCTCGGGATCCATCTATTTCAATATATTCACCAACTTCTGCACCATCCGGCACAAGCTTAAATATCTGCTTTTAGTTCTAACCCAACCCACTATAGTTAACAAGAATATCCATTTATGAATAGATATTCAAGATGAAGAATAAAGAATAGTACAGACTTGTTACAATTGTCATGTCCAGTGACATGATAACAATTCATAAAAGTGAGGTTCGAAAGTTTAAGGGTCAAATTAATATTTTGTTTAAAGTTTAGGGGTCAAATTAGAAATTAACCCTTCTGAGTAACATGCCACATCATCAAACTAACTGGTGTTAACGGCACAATGACCAAAATAAAACAAATAAAAAATTAAGTGACAAGAATAACCTTTTTTCAAAATGGGTGACCAAAATAGAACATGGCCCAAACAAAAGGGACCTCTGGTGAATTTTACCCTAGTTTAAATGATTGTTGAAAGTAATCTTGAATAAAAACTAAAGTAAAAGATAAAGGAATCAGTTTGAGAGAATAGGCCGGTATTGAATTGCTCAGTAGTGCAAGTGTTGCGCTATTCAGAGGAACTTCTGTCGTTATGTCGTCATTCCTGTCACGGCAACACCTATCGCGGCAGAGGTCCATTGATGTCGTGGCAACGACCAACAATTCTGTACTTCAAGCTTGGCAAGAATCCCTGTTATGACTTGTCCTATCCCTAGGTCCAAGTTCTGTTGATGAACACTTCATGGATGATACCTCCTGGCATGAATCAAAGGGTGAACACCAATGTTTATGAATTCTTCTTTAGCCACTTAACCTTGTACTTATCCCTAAGCCAAGATGGTTTAACCATAAACTGGAAAACACGTATTTACTCCTTTCATATGCTTAACTCTCTTGATATCAAGGAAATGGATAACCTCACAATGCTCTCTCGAAGCTCTTATGATATAATGAAAACCAGAGTAAATAAACTTGAAATTTGTATTACTTGAACAGAAAATTCCTAAAACAATACAATCCTTGAAACTACTTTACAAAATCAACCCTTAGCCCTAGGGGGAGTTTGGAACATGGTGGAAAAGGGACAACGACAAGGGTTTTAGGGGAAGACGGCTAGGAGTGAGATATCCCTCCCTTGGTCGAATTACATGCCTTTATATAGGCCTTGGGTCCAAGTTTTCTAATGTGGAAAGAATACAAGTTTAAATTAAAGTACAACTCTTTTAAGAACAAAATCTTCTAAGTAGATGCCTTTAATTCGTCCTCTTTTCTTGCCTTGATTTTCTTCCTTGAACTTTAGGCTTGGCCTTCCTTCTGCTTCAAGGCTTAGAAAAATATGTGAGTGGTCCACGACTGACTGGCTTGAAATCCTCTATCTGTCGAGCTCCACTTCACTTTTCCACCTCAGCATTCTACTGTCGTCATGGCTGCCACGACAGATGTCACGACAGACTGTGCTTTTCGACTCCAACTCCGCAACTCGCCTCTGCTCCTTTACTGTCATATGTCTGCCGCAGCAGATACCTGCAAAAGTAACCAAAATCAGTAGCAATTGTGTAATTTTATCTAATTGTGATGCGTATGCAAAAATCTATCCTAAATGCAATGAATCATGTTTGAGTGCAGCAAAAATATGGGTAAATGAAGGGTAAAATATAGAACTTTTATGCACTCAACACCCCCCCAAACTCAAGTCCTTGCTTGTCCTCAAGCAAATATAACCTAACTAAATAAAAACTTTTTGGCTTGGCTTAATGCAGTGAACTTTCATTACCTACAACACATTCTCTATCAAGAGCAGTACCTTGTCGGGTGTTTATGGATTTATCCAGAACAATGATATAATTCTTGTGTAAGTGTGTGCATGTTTTGTGAACAAATATGTGTATAGGCTCCCTTAGTTACTAGAATAGTTATGCTACTCACTTGAATTTTATGCCAAATTTCATTTTTTGGAGGCAATTCTTAGGCTCCTTTAGTTTTTTCTGAATTAGACTCAGTGTTTTTCTTATTTTGATTTTACTAGAGCCTGTTTTTGGGCACCTCTAACTATCTTCCTAGAGCCGGTGTTAGGCACCTCTAGGGGCATTGAGTTTAAGATTTTCTTTTCTTTTATTCTTTTCCTAGAGCCAGTGTTAGGCACCTTTAGGGGCAATTCAAGTGGTTAAGCTTTCCTACTCTAGTTCACTAACAGAAACCTAGACAACATATAAGTCACAAGGGTGTTTTACAGTTTAGAACTATAGAAGGACTCTAAATAATTCCTAAAACATCCTATAGGCACTGTCACGACAGAGAATGTCGCGGCAGATAAGTTCAGTTCAAAGACTTAAACCAATTTTTATATTTTTTTGACACAAAACTAACTAAAATGAGGCATAAAATAAAGACACAACTAAAAAGTTCATTAATAGATGGATGCCCATCCCCAAACTCGAGGGTTGCATTGCCCTCAATGCATGGCAACAATGAAAAGAAAAATAGAAAACATCATCACAAAATAGATAAAACAACAGCAAAGACAACAAATATATAAGGAAAAGCACTTAAGTTGATGAGCTGTCGTCACTACTGTTGCTGACGCGGAGCTGCCGGCGGGCAGTGACCTTGACGGCAGAGGCTGGCTTGGTGTTGGGAGATGGGGAGGCTATCTTCTTTTTGGCCTCTCGAGGTGGCTAGACTTTGGTAGGTGAGATGTGTGGGGGCTGGTCTAGGACCTCGATGTCATCATCACTGCTGCTGCTGCTGCTGTCTGATCTGTCGTGACATGGCCCTTCAATAGTTTCGTTCAGCTTTTTCCTCTTCATCGGAGAGAATTCCTTTGATATTTCTCGGAAGACAGATGGTTCCGAATCAGAATCATCCTTCCAGACGGAGGAGGAGGAGAACCCTTCATAGTATTTTGGGTCGATTTTCGGTAGTGGTTCCTTCCTTTTCTCTCCTCGGGGAGTGACCGATCTTCTATTGCCATCTCTCGTCGTGGTAGGTGGTGATGTGGAGGCAACAGTGGGTGTTCTGGGGCTAGCAGCAGGTGTGGGTATGGCAAAAAGAGATTTTGGGAAAGGAGGGAACTGCACGTTGGGAAAATTTAAACCGGTTTTAATAAAATTTACCGTGGCGGCGGTGAAATCCCTCATATATCCCATGGAGCCTAGCTGGCGTTCCTCCATCTTCTTCAGCATCTTCAGGATTTGGCTGGAGGTGTTTGTCGGTGGTGCGGCCGTCGTCTGCTCCGGTTCTACCGTGACAGGTTCAGGGGAGTCATGTTCTGCTGTTGCTTCTGTCACAGCAGTGGGGTCCATGTAAGACAAGGGAGTGGCAGCCTTTAATTCCATCAAACTATAGAGGTTCTGCTGCGTCCATCCTTTTCCTCAGACTTTGACATCTTCATTGATCTCCGGCACGTTGTTGCCTCGGCAGAGTGTGGTGGTCAGGTAGGGGGAAAATAGGGGGCCCATTGGTCGGAGTGCACACTGAAGGATGACATCTCGGATGTATCTGCCAACGATGATTTGCCTCTTGTTGAGGATGGAATGTACGAGGGCTAATCTCTGTCGGTCCACTATGGTATTGTGTGATGTGGGCATGAGGCGTTTCTTCACGAAGTGGTTCCAAAGCTTTGCTTGGGTGTGAGATGAGTCCTTCGCACTGTCCACCGGTGCTTTGGATCATCGTTCCATTGTGTGCCCTCTTTTGTCAACTCTGCCATGACAACATCGTAGTTTGCCGGACTTAGACGGTTTATGAACCTCCTATGGGCATCTTCCTTCTTGCTTACATAGAGGCCATACAATGTGTTGATGTATACCGGTTCGAGGGAGATCACTTTGCCCCTGATAATTACTGTCATGGCATCTTTGTCGGGGATGGCAGCATAGAACTCGCGCACCAACATGACGTTCATCTCCTCTGGCTGGACGGCGAACATCTGCCATTTGAGTGCGATGATCTTTTTGGCGATGAAACTTTCGAGCCCTAATTCTCTCTTCTTTTGGGTGTAAGTGAATCCTTTCTCTTCCCACATCTCTCTCTTTTGGAACAAACCATAGTACCTCTACTCTGAGTCTACTGATACAAAGCGGCTGGGTATTCTGTTGTGGCTGGGTGTGGATACTGTCATGGCAGAGGTGGAGGCAGCACTTCGTCGGGTTGATCTGGTAGCCATTGCGAGGAAAACTGTAGCAAAATAAAAGAAAGTTTTCTAAGATCTAAATTCTGGAAAGCAAGTAGAGAGAATGAGAATGAGATGAAAAATGAAAAGGGAGTGGGGGTTTATATAGAACATGGTTTTCTGCCCGTTGGGACTGTAACGACAAGCGCGAATAACAAGGCTAGCTGTCACGCGGTTTCTGACGCGTCTGTCATGCGTTTCCGCGTCTGTTACGTGTTTGCGTGTCTGTCGCGACAACTCCATGACAGGCTGTATTTTCCGCGCCTGCCGCGACAGCTGGTGATAGGCTGTGACGACAGGCTTGTCCGTTGGGCTTTTTGGGCTGTTGTGAATGCGGTGGGCTGATTCATTCCTCCTCTTTGATTTGCTTCATTTATTTCCTAAAAATAAAAAATAAATAAACTAAATTAAAATCTTATTTCCTAAATAATAAATAAATAAATTAAAGAAAATAAAATAAAATAAAGTTAAATTAGGGATGCCTTGAGGGACATCTCCTAAAGTAACTACTTCTTGCATCCTTGGGGCTTCAGTCCCCTGATAATGCTTGAGCCTCTGTCCATTGACCTTGAATTGGTGCCCATCCTTCATTGATTTGATTGTAATGACACCATGGGGGAAAACTTGGACAACTTGGAAAGGGCCAGACCACCTAGATTGAAGCTTTCCTGGGAAAAGCTTCAACCTAGAGTTGAACAACAACACCTGCTGCCCTAGGCAAAACTGTCGTGGCAGCAGTTTCCTGTCGTGCCACTTCTTTGTTTTGTCATTGTAGATCTTGGCGTTGTCGTAGGCCATTGCTCGAATTTCCTGAATTTCATTCAAGTCTAGTAGCCTTTTCTGCCATGCCTTGTCCCAGTCCATATTTACTGTCTTGATAGCCCAATATGATATGTGTTCTATCTCGACAGTTAAATGGCAAGTTTTCCCGTAAATGAGGCGATAGGGTGACATCCCCAATGGTGTCTTGAATGCTGTCCTGTAGGCCCAGAGTGCATCATTTAGATGTAGAGACCAGTCCTTTCGAATCGGGTTGACCATCTTCTTTAGGATGTTCTTTACTTCTCTAATTGATATCTCGGCCTGCCCATTGGTTTGGGGGTGACATGCTGTTGCAATTCGGTGCTTTACTCCGTATTTCCTTAGTGCACTAGCAATTACCTTATTGTCGAAATGTCTCCCCTCATCGCTAATTATCGCCCTTGGGATGCCAAACCTTGAGAAGATGTGCTTGTGATGAAATCTTTGCACAATCTTGGCATCGTTCTTTTGAGTGGCGATCGCTTCTACCCACTTAAACACATAGTCTACTGCCAGTATGATGTATAAATTCCCACAAGAGGCTAGGAATGGCCTCATGAAGTCGATTCCCCAAACTTCAAAGATTCCGACCTCAAGTATGTTCTGCAGTGGCATCTCATGCCTTCTAGATATGCTTCTAGTCCTTTGGCATTTGTCACAGCTCTTGTAAAAAGCTTGTGCATCCTTGAACAATGTCGGCCAATAGAAACCAGATTGCAGAACCTTGGCAGCAGTTTTATTTCCTCCCAAGTGTCCTCCATAAGGGGCAGCATGATAGTGGTGAAGTACTTCTTTCTGTTCTTCCTGTGGTATGCATCTCCTGATGATCTGATCTGCATAGTGCTTAAAGAGAAGAGGTTCGTCCCAATAATAATGTTTTGCATGATTTTGGAACCTCTTCCTTGCTTGGTAATTAAGCTCAGGAGGTAATAACCCACTTACAATGTAATTGACAATGTCAGCATACCAAGGGGATTCAGAAAGCTTACCTGCCACCATGGCTATCGCGGCGGTGCTGGTTGCAGCAAACAACTGCTCATCTGGGAAGGTTTCCAGTATGTTGGTCTTGTCTTTCGCTTGATTCCTTCCCATCTCCAGCCTTGACAGGTGGTCTGCTACTTGGTTTTCTGTCCCCTTTTTGTCCTTGATGTCAATGTCAAATTCTTGCAGCAACAGAATCCAACGTATCAATCGTGGTTTAGCATCCTTTTTGGTGAACATATACTTGAGTGTTGAGTGGTCTGTATGGACCACCAATTTCGTTCCAAGTATATATGGACGGAACTTGTCAATTGAAAACACCACTGCTAGTAGCTCCTTCTCTGCTGTGGTGTAGTTTATTTGGGCATCATTCAGCGTTTTACTGGCATAGTAAATCACATGGAAGAGTTTATCCTTACTCTGCCCTAATGCTGCCCCGACAGCATAATCACTGGCGTCACACATTATCTCAAATGGAAAGCTCCAGTCTGGTGGCTGCACTATTGGGGCTGTTACCAGCTTCTCCTTCAGTATCCTGAATGCTTCAGTACATTCAGTGTTAAAGTCAAAGGGGCGATTTTGTTCCAACAGGTGGCAAAGGGGCTTAGTAATCTTCGAAAAATTGGCTATGAATCTTCGATAAAACCCTGCATGCCCTAAGAAGCTCCGTATCCGTTTGACTATGGTGGGTGTCGGCAGCTTTTCAATAACCTCAATTTTGGCTCTGTCTACCTCTATGCCGCGGCAGCAACCTTGTGGCCCAACACTATGTCTTCGTCCACCATAAAGTGGCATTTTCCCAGTTTAAAACCAAGTTCGCCTCTTTGCATCTTTCAAGAACATTATATAAATTGCCTAAACAACCGTCGAAGCTGTCTCCAAAGACAGAAAAGTTGTCCATGAAAATTTCTAGGAAATCCTCCACCATGTCGGAGAATATTGCCATCATGCACCGTTGAAAGGTTGATGGTGCATTGCAGAGCCCAAATGGCATTCTACGAAAGGCATATGTGCCGTACGTGCATGTGAAGGTGGTTTTCTCTTGGTCCTCCGGTGCGATTGCAATTTGGTTATAACCTGAGTAACCATCAAGAAAACAATAGTAAGGTTTCCCCGCTAATCTATCTAACATTTGATCGATAAAAGGTAAGAGGAAGTGGTCCTTCCGGGTAGCTATATTAAGCTTCCGGTAGTTCATACAAACCCCCCAACCGGTCACAGTTCTGGTTGGGATTAGTTCGTTGTCCTTGTTCGTTACTACGATTATGCCTCCCTTTTTGGGTACACATTGCACCGGGCTCACCCACTTTCTATCCGAGATGGCATATATTATTCCGGCATCAAGCCACTTGATGATTTCTTTTTGTACCACTTCTCGCATAGCCTCGTTCAGCCGTCTTTGAGCATCGATTTTCGGCTTATGGTCATCCTCCAAGAGGATCTTATGCATGCATAACGCCGGATTGATGCCTTGGATATTAGCAATGATCTATCCAATTGCCTTCTTATGCTGCTGTAACATTTTGATCAGCTGTTGTTCCTATTCCTGCATCAACTTGGAAGAGATGATTATGGACAACGTATCATTTAAACCAAGAAAAATGTATTTAAGTTGCCCTGGCAGGGGTTTAAGGTCTAAAACAGATGGCTGTTCAATGGAAGGCTTTTGGATTACATGTTCATTCGAGGTATAATTCAAAGGCTCGAAGAACTTACCTGGACGTGTGCCTATCCAATTTACCTCCTCATGACCTTCACTGTCGGATGATTCTGTGTCTGAGGGGTCACTGTTGTCGTTGCTGCTGTGACAATCTTCAGGGTGACTGCGGTGGCAGTGACCAAACTTTCTGTCGTGGCAGTTCGACCTGATGCAGGGTTGGTCAAGGACTACTTCTGAAATTGCCTTGCACTCTTCCTCTGCATCAGCTTGTTTCATTGCTTGGAGAACATTAAGCTTAATTTATTGATCATTTACTCTCATCGTCAGTTCTCCTTTCTCGACATCGATCACTGTCATGCATGTGGCTAGGAAGGGCCGCCCCAGGATGATCGATGTGTTTTCATCTGCTTCACAATCTAAAACAAGAAAGTTAGCAGGTAAAATAAACTTATCCACTCTTACCAAGATGTCTTAGATCTTTCCTTCCGGTTGTACGTAAGAGAGGTCTGCCAGCTGCAACATGACTGTTGTGGGCCTTGCTTGTCCAATACCTAGTGAAATGAACCCGATAATGTGACCCGAGTCATATAGATGTGCCCGATCGTGATTCTAGTAAGAAATATTCTTTGCTACGCTTTGAACTCTGAGATATCATAAAACATATATGTGAGATGAATAGCAATATAATAAAAAAATTAATGAAGAAAGAAATTGGATAGGTAATATGGATAGTATGGTGGCTAAGGATGGAGGATGATAATCATGGAAAGGTGTAAATCAAAGGAGTGATGGGAGATGCTAAAGGCGGCGTGGATTTGTATGGTTGCAAGGATAGCGAATTGTGACCCGCTAGCTATAACGAGCTAGGAACCAACAATATATTTTGATGGAGTCGAGGTGGAGGAGTGTGGAACGTGACCCACAAGCTATAAGAGAGCTTGGAACCAACGCTATAGTAAAATGGAATGGATAGAAGACTACAAGCACAACTTGAAGCCGATAGAGTTCTCGCAAGAACAAGATGAAAGCAATCTTTCAAAGGTTTATATTCTCCAAAAAAAGTGTTTACAAATGAACCTAAGGTGCCTATTTATAGTGTGGCTAGGCACCATATGAAAAGTCACACAAAAGAGAGATGAATGCTCATCTAAATGCTATTGAATACAAATAAATGAAATGTTTCTTTCTTATCCTTTTGATGGATGAATTTTGCTTTAAATTGAGATGGATTTAGCCTTAAATTCGTCCAAAAGGAGTGGTGACTCTTGGGCTGCTTCATTTTGCTTGCAAATGGATAAAAGAGAATGAATGTGGACATAGGATGAATGTAGACATCTCACACATCCAAATCAGCTTGTCTCTTTGAATTCCTTGATGATTTTATCACTTAATTTGATGATTAAATGATATTAAACCAGCCTTCATTGCTTGCCCATTTGTGGAATATGATCAGCCTTCAAAAATGATAAATAAAGGCCTTGAATGCATAATTTGAATACTGATTATTGCATGTCCCTTCTCTTGAACGTGAATGGCCTTCATTGGTTCATAATTTCAACCTTGAATAGGTGAATTATGAAGCTTAAATGATTTGTTCTCTAAGAAGATGAACATCCTTGAAAAGATGAAAAGAATTCAGCCTTGAATTGCCTTCAATTGCCTTGTTTGCATGAGTAAAGATGGTCATCAATGACTTGTTTCCAAGTTGAAGTTGAAAAGTCTCTTCTTTAATCCACATGTCACATGAACCTAGACACACACAAAGGATTTATTCAAACTTAAAATAATAGATGCATGAAACAATTAAAGACTTAGTTAATTGAGTGAACTAGTTAAATGAATGAACTAGTTTAACTAAAGAACTAACTTTATTGAATTTAACTAAATGCATGAATGAAGTAGTTTTAAGAATGATTTAAGATACATAATTAAACTGCTTCCCTAAATGAACTAAAACTATAAATGAAGTGCATGCTTTAATGGCCAACACACTTTATCAATGCAATGGAAGTTTGAAATACTTAAATTCTCATGCAAATGCATGCATGAGCAAGGTAAGGCATTCCTCCCTTATTATGTCTTCTTTCTCACGTTCATGGCTTGTTGTAAACAAGCTTTCCATGGCTGATTGAAACTCCTTGGCCCGTGCACGTGTAATGGGGCCACTTGGGTACTTCTCCGGGTCCTTGTTCTTGATGGTCATATCAGTCCCTCCCTCTTTAAAGCGATTTGTCCCCAAATCGTCACCTACATCAAAAAGAGATAAATCAGCAACATTAAAGGTTGCACTAACATTAAACTCACCTGGGAGGTCTAGTTGATAAGCATTATCATTGATCTTTTTAACTACTTGAAATGGCCCATCTCCTCGAGGCATCAATTTAGATTTCCGTTGGGTTGGAATCCTTTCTTTTCTCATGTGCAACCACACCCAATCTCCCGGCTCAAAGACAACTCTCCTTCGACCCTTGTTTGCTTGCTGCTCATATTGCTTGGTTTTCTTTTCAATATTATCCCGCACTTGTTGATGAAGTTTCTTAACAAATTCAGCTTTGTTATGTCCATCTTTATTCACAATTTGATCAGTGGGTAATGGCAATAAGTCCATCGGAGTTAATGGATTGAACCCATACACAACTTCAAAAGGAGTGTGTCCCGAGGTGGTATGGACTGATCGGTTATATGCAAACTCTACATGTGGTAAGCACTCTTCCCATGTCTTTAGATTCTTCTTAATAATGCTCCTAAGCAACGTGGAGAGTACTCGATTCACCACTTCGGTTTGGCCATCCGTTTGAGGGTGACAAGTGGTGGAAAATAGCAGCTTAGTTCCAATCTTACTCCATAGGGCTCTCCAAAAATGGCTTAAGAACTTCACGTCTCGATCGGAAACGATAGTTCTTGGCACACCATTTAATCTCAAGACTTCCCTGAAAAACAAGTTAGCAATATGTAAGGCATCACTAGTCTTGTTGCAAGGAATAAAATGAGCCTTAGCCTTCTTGCAAGTGATGCAACGTTCACATAACCTCTCTACATCTCGTCTCATCTTTGGCCAATATAAATGCTCTTGAAGTATGGCCAAAGTCTTTGCTATTCCAAAATGTCCCATTAAGCCTCCTCCATGGGCTTCTTTGATAAGTAATTCACGTGTGGAACCTTGTGGAATACAAAGTCTTCCTTCCTTGAATAGGAACCCATTGTCCCTATAATAGTTTTCAAACGTTCCTTTTCTCACAAGCTTTGTAATTTTTTTCAAAATCAGAATCAGATTCGTATAAATCCTTAATGAAAGCAAAACCCAACAACTTAGATTCTAAGGTGTTTAGAAGAGCGTACCTCCGAGACAATGCATCGGCAACTATATTCTCCTTACCTTTCTTATATTTGATGACATAGGGAAAAGATTCAAGAAACTCCACCCATTTGGCATGTCGTTTGTTGAGTTTATGTTGCCCCCGAATGTTCTTCAATGCCTCATGATCGGTGTGAATAATGAACTCCTTAGGCCATAGATAGTGTTGCCATGTTTCCATTGCGCGAACAAGGGCATACATCTCCTTATCATATGTTGGATAATTCAACGTAGCTCCACTTAATTTCTCACTAAAATATGCTATAGGACGTCCACCTTGAGATAATACCGCTCCAATTCCCACACCTGATGCATCACATTCAATTTCAAACGTTTTGTTAAAATCAGGTAAGGTAAGCAAAGGGGCATGAATTAAACATTCTTTAATTTCATTAAAAGATTTCTCTTGGTCTCCCCCCCAGAAAAAGTTAGCATTCTTCTTGATGACACTAGTCAAAGGGGCGGAAATGGTGCTGAAGTTTGGTACAAATCTCCGGTAAAAGCTTGCAAGTCCATGGAAACTCCTAACTTGGGAAATGCTTGTTGGTCGTGGCCATTCTTCAATGGCTTTAACCTTCTCTTTGTCAACCTCTAAGCCTTTAGAACTGACAACAAAACCAAGAAAGACAACTTTGTCAGTACAAAATGTACACTTGTCTAAATTAGCATATAACTTCTCCTTTCTTAAAACCAACAAAACTGACCTCAAGTGTTAAACATGTTCTTCCATTGATTTACTATAGATTAAGATGTCATCAAAATAAACCACACAAAATTTACCCAAAAATGGTCTAAGAACATGGTTCATTAACCTCATGAAAGTACTTGGTGCATTAGTTAAGCCAAAAGGCATAACCAACCATTCATAGAGTCCTTGCTTTGTTTTAAATGTTGTTTTCCATTCATCACCTTCCCGCATCCTTATTTGGTGATAACCACTCTTAAGATCAATCTTAGAGAAAAGGTTAGAACCACTAAGCTCATCTAACATATTATCTAAACGGGGAATAGGGTGGCGATACTTTACCATAATTTTGTTTACCGCTCGACAATCTACACACATGCGCCAAGTTCCATCCTTCTTTGGCACAAGTAATACCGGAACGGAACATGGGCTAAGGCTCTCCCTCACGTAGCCTTTGGCCATTAGTTCAGCTACTTGCCTTTATAACTCCTTGGTTTCCTCGGGATTGCTTCAGTAAGCTGGACGGTTAGGAATGACGGCACCGGGAATGAAATCTATTTGATGTTCAATGCCACGGATTGGTGGCAGCCCACTTGGTATCTCCTCTAGAAATAATTCGTCAAATTCCTGCAACAAAGACACAATAGAAGAAGGCAAAGTGTGATCAAGTTGGTTAGTGTTCAATAAACTTTCCTTGTACACAAGTACAAGTAATTCCTTTCCCGACAGCAAACACTTTCTCAACTCTCTTTCTTTTGTAAACACACTCATTTTCGCACCCTCACTTTGCTCACTCTCACTTGCTTTTACCTCCATTTTTGATTCTCTCTCTTTGGCTCTTTCAATACTTTCTCTCAAATGTATTTGGTCTTTGTGAATTTGTTTTGGTGAAAGAGGGGCTAAGGTAATCTTTCTTACTCCATGGGTGAGTGTATACCGATTGGTATATCCATCATGTATGACCCGTTTATCGAATTGCCATGGCCTCCCAAGTAGTAAATGGCCAGCGTGCATCGGAACAACATCGCAAAGAACTTCATCCTTATACTTTCCAATGGAGAAAGCAACAAGAACTTGCTTGGTAACCTTGAGTTCTCCCCCGTCATTAAGCCACTGCAGCTTGTAGGGATGTGGATGCTTTGTGGTTGCTAATCCAAGTTTTTCTACCATAAGTGTACTAGCAACATTAGTACAACTGCCTCCATCAATAATGACAAAGCATACCTTTCCATTAACATGGTAGCGAGTATGAAAGATATTCTCGCGTTGCTCATTCCCTTCACTCGCTTGCACACTTAGGCTCCTTTTCACAATAAGGGCCTCTCCTTCTGCCGCATACTCTATATCATCACCTTCATCTTCTTGTATGGCAGAAACTTCATCTTCCTCCTCTTGTTCCGATTCAACCTCTCCATCATCACGAAGAAGCATGGTGTTGCGATTTGGGCATTGGCTTGCAATATGCCCTCTTCCCAAGCACTTGAAGCATTGTATATCTCGGGAACGGTTTGGAACATTTGGAGCCTTACCTTTGCTAGTTTCGGCATTGGCCTTGCTTCCTTTGGGTGGTGTGCCTCTTTCATTGGGTGGTATTGGAGGACTCCGTTTGTAAGAACTTTGCCCCCATCTTGATGATGCTCCCCCATAGGTTCGTGTGGAACCCTTCCGTTTAAGTTGCTTTTCCACTTTTATGGCCATATGCACCATGTCTTCAATCTCCACATAATGTTGCAACTCAATGACGACCGCAATATTTGGGTCAAGGCCGGATAGAAATCTTGCCATGGTGGCTTCTCGATCCTCATCAATGTTAGCTCGGATCATGGCTACTTCCATCTCTTTAAAGTAGTCCTCAACACTACGGTTTCCTTGGGTGAGATTTTGAAGCTTGTTGAACAACTCCCTATGATAGTGAGTTGGAACGAACCTCCTACGCATAACGGCCTTCATCTCATTCCAAGTAGAAATTGGATGTTCGCCATTGCGTCTCCTGCTAGATGTCAACTGATCCCACCATATTAGTGCATAATCTGTAAATTCAATGGCTGCAAGTTTTACCTTCTTAAGCTCGGAGTAGTTGTGGCACTCAAAGATGTGCTCAACTTTTTTTTCCCATGCAAGATAGGCTTCAGGATCCGTTCTTCCTTGGAAATGAGGAATGGTTATTTTGATGTTGCTAAGATTATCATCAACTCTTGGCCGAGCTCTTTGGTACCTAGGTTCTTGACGCCTCAAACTTTGCTGGGAGGCTCGCTCGTCTATGAGTTCTTCGTCCACCTCTCCCTCATACTCTTCCTCGTGATCTGAATTATGCCTTCGTTGAGATCTTTCCTCCAAATGATCTAATCGTTCTTGCATCGGCCCCAACCTTTGTTGCAACAACCTATCCATCTCTCGGATAATATCTTGAAGATTGGAGTTAGTTGCATCTATGTTAACATTATTACTTCCTCCAACAGAGTTTCTCACGGAATTTTGAGACATTATTAGTAACAAAATTAAAAAAATTAAAACCTCACAAACACAAAACCTCACCTATTCCACTCCAAGAAAATGCACTCACACTCGTGTTTCACTCGGGATGGCTTTTACCCTTGATGTGCACTCTTGCCTTTTTCCACTCTTGCTCTCAATCAAGTCCTTTTAAGAACTTCCTCAAGGCTTGCAAATGGCTTGTAGAATTCGGCTGAAAAAAACAAAACTTGGCGAAAAGAATTTGGAAGGTGGAATAAGAAAAAGTGGCAACAAAAAAAGGTAAATTGTGAGAGTTGGTAAAGATGACAAAATAGTAGCAAAAGAAAAAAAATGATGTAAGATTTTTTTAAAGAAGAATAGAGAATACGATACCCCCTCCCTCTTTAACTTTCTCTAATTTTTTTTTCGATTTTTCTTTTCTTTTCTTTTTTTTTCTTTTTTTTTCTTTTTTTTTTGCCAGAAGAGAGACAACGACTATCTTACTGAATCAACCTTGCTCTGATGCCAATTGATATGAACCCGATAATGTGACCCGAGTCATATAGATGTGCCCGATCGTGATTCTAGTAAGAAATATTCTTTGCTACGCTTTGAACTCTGAGATATCATAAAACATATATGTGAGATGAATAGCAATATAATAAAAAAATTAATGAAGAAAGAAATTGGATAGGTAATATGGATAGTATGGTGGCTAAGGATGGAGGATGATAATCATGGAAAGGTGTAAATCAAAGGAGTGATGGGAGATGCTAAAGGCGGCGTGGATTTGTATGGTTGCAAGGATAGCGAATTGTGACCCGCTAGCTATAACGAGCTAGGAACCAACAATATATTTTGATGGAGTCGAGGTGGAGGAGTGTGGAACGTGACCCACAAGCTATAAGAGAGCTTGGAACCAACGCTATAGTAAAATGGAATGGATAGAAGACTACAAGCACAACTTGAAGCCGATAGAGTTCTCGCAAGAACAAGATGAAAGCAATCTTTCAAAGGTTTATATTCTCCAAAAAAAGTGTTTACAAATGAACCTAAGGTGCCTATTTATAGTGTGGCTAGGCACCATATGAAAAGTCACACAAAAGAGAGATGAATGCTCATCTAAATGCTATTGAATACAAATAAATGAAATGTTTCTTTCTTATCCTTTTGATGGATGAATTTTGCTTTAAATTGAGATGAATTTAGCCTTAAATTCGTCCAAAAGGAGTGGTGACTCTTGGGCTGCTTCATTTTGCTTGAAAATGGATAAAAGAGAATGAATGTGGACATAGGATGAATGTAGACATCTCACACATCCAAATCAGCTTGTCTCTTTGAATTCCTTGATGATTTTATCACTTAATTTGATGATTAAATGATATTAAACCAGCCTTCATTGCTTGCCCATTTGTGGAATATGATCAGCCTTCAAAAATGATAAATAAAGGCCTTGAATGCATAATTTGAATGCTGATTATTGCATGTCCCTTCTCTTGAACGTGAATGGCCTTCATTGGTTCATAATTTCAACCTTGAATAGGTGAATTATGAAGCTTAAATGATTTGTTCTCTAAGAAGATGAACATCCTTGAAAAGATGAAAAGAATTCAGCCTTGAATTGCCTTCAATTGCCTTGTTTGCATGAGTAAAGATGGTCATCAATGACTTGTTTCCAAGTTGAAGTTGAAAAGTCTCTTCTTTAATCCACATGTCACATGAACCTAGACACACACAAAGGATTTATTCAAACTTAAAATAATAGATGCATGAAACAATTAAAGACTTAGTTAATTGAGTGAACTAGTTAAATGAATGAACTAGTTTAACTAAAGAACTAACTTTATTGAATTTAACTAAATGCATGAATGAAGTAGTTTTAAGAATGATTTAAGATACATAATTAAACTACTTCCCTAAATGAACTAAAACTATAAATGAAGTGCATGCTTTAATGGCCAACACACTTTATCAATGCAATGGAAGTTTGAAATACTTAAATTCTCATGCAAATGCATGCATGAGCAAGGTAAGGCATTCCTCCCTTATTATGTCTTCTTTCTCACGTTCATGGCTTGTTGTAAACAAGCTTTCCATGGCTGATTGAAACTCCTTGGCCCGTGCACGTGTAATGGGGCCACTAGGGTACTTCTCCGGGTCCTTGTTCTTGATGGTCATATCACCTAGTTTCTGAAATACAGATTTGGGCATTAGATTAATGCTAGCACCAAGGTCACAAAGTGCCTTACCTACAAACTTGTCTCTAATTATGCATGGTATGATGAAGCTCTTAGGGTCCTTCTTCTTTTGGGGTGAATGCTTAAGCAAGATTGTCATGCATCCTTCTGTCATCTTCACTATTTCAAATTCCCCAAGTCTGGACCTTTTGGACATTGCATCCTTGAGAAACTTAGCATAACCAGGCATCTGCTTAATGGCTTCTAGCAGCGGAATGTTAATATGTACTTGCTTAAAAATGTCATAAATTT
The DNA here is from genome assembly GCA_958450335.1 of Hibiscus tridactylites. Taxonomy (NCBI): domain Eukaryota; kingdom Viridiplantae; phylum Streptophyta; class Magnoliopsida; order Malvales; family Malvaceae; genus Hibiscus; species Hibiscus tridactylites. The sequence goes on from OY288273.1 coordinate 79,433,160, forward strand.
TCTTAAGCTGGTACTCATGTTTTTGTTTCTATAACCGCTGTGGAAAAGGGGGTGGAGGACGGTATTCTTCAAGGCGTCCTACACATGGAATTCGAATCTGAGGAGGCTCAAGATCTTCAGCATCTTCTGTCTGCTCCTCTTTCCCTTCTGTTGTCGTGGCAGGTGTGGCGACAGTAGGTTGTTTCTCCTCTTCCGAGGTAGTGTTCATGGCAGGTGTCTGTAGGGTCGGGTCCTCACTCGGTACTTCTTTTATTTCCGGCCCTTGTAATTGTTTCCCACTCCTCGTTGTAATCGCTTTACACTACTCATGTGTGAGTTTTCTAGTGACCTCAATATCACTAGGGAATCCTCCATTCTGCCTCGGTTTGATGTACTGTGAAACCTGGCCAATCTGTGTCTCCAAAGATTTTAGGGTAGCCTCATGGTTTGTCATTCTCATCTATGTCTTGTCCATGAATGTTTCAGTTTTCTTGACAAAGTGATCCATGTTTGCCATGTATGCTCCTTTTTGTGACATAAATGTTACCAAGGTCTGTTCCAGTATACTAGGTGTTGTTGTCGGCTGCTGTGGTGGCTGCTGCTGTGGTTGCTGTCTTGACAGAATTCTAGGTACTCCTTGGTTCTGGTTGTTCTGCACTAGAGGGTTCAATGCATTGTTCGGATTGCTCCAGGAAAATTTGGGGTCCTTTCTCCAGTTGGGATTGTAGTTGTTGGAATCATAGTTTCTAGTCTTATTATAGTTCCCAACATACATCCCTTCTTCCAGCTACAAAGGACAATATTCTGAACTGTGGTTCCCGCTGCAGGTTTCAAACACCTCTTCTGCAGAAAATACAGCTTTAGAATCCTTCCACTGTAGATTCTCAACTATCTTAGTGAGGTATGCAATCTGTGTTTTGACCGAGTTGTTAGCTTCGTACTCCTTTACAATTATTCCTCGTTTGCCTCCCCTTCGAGCTGTAGGAAATTGCTCATCATTCTTTGCTAACTTTTTCAACACTAGCATTGCCTCGTCTGGTTCTTTATCCAATAATAGCCCATTCGCTGCTGAATCTATTCTCAATCGAGTGTGTGCATTGGCAGCGTTGTAGAACTTGACAACCTGATTCCATACAGGGAATCCATGCATTGGACAGTTCCGTAAGAGAGTCGTAAATCTGTCCCACGCCTCATGCATTGGTTCATCATCTTCCTGTTGAAAAGCAGCAATCTCGTTACGCAATCTTTCAGATAAATGAAAAGGATTAAAACGAGAAAGGAAATCACGAGAGAGATCTACCTAAGTTCTTATTGAACCCGACGTTAATTTGTTCCACCAAGTTTTAGCTCTATCTCTCAATGAATGAGGGAATAGCCGGAGCCTCAGTACTTCCGGACTTATTCCTGGCAGTCTGAACGATCCACATATTTCCTGGAACGTTTTAAGATGTTCACGTGCATCCTCAGTAGCAGAACCACCAAATTGGCTAGCAGAATTTATCATGCTGAACATGACAAGTTTCAGTTCGAAGTGTTCAGCTTCCACATCTGGCAGGGTAGTTTCCAGTTCAACATGGTCATTATCCATGTAGTCTCGACAGGTCTGTCGTGCTGCTGGGGCAGCGGGCGGCGATAGATCGTTTCTGGGGTCATTAGGAGGATCCACACCACCCTAGGGTGGTTGTTGTTGTCATCTTCCTTACGACCTTCCCTTCCGTTCACCATTGCTTCCAATCTCTCCTCAAGATAGTTGTTTCGTTCTATCAAGAGTCAGGCTTGGTTCCTGAGTTGATATGTGTGTTCGATTTCTGGATCTAATTCGTACTCAGGTTCCTTACCACGTCTCGATCTGCGCATAAGCAACAAGAGAACCTTGTGAAAAGCACGAGAAAAATAAAACAACTAAAGACAGAAAATAAAAATAAAAACAAAGTGCAGTAATAAAAAGGTAAAGGTATGTTGCCAGTCCCCGGCAACGGCGCCAAAAACTTGTTGTGTGTAAATAGAACTATCGCAAATAGTGCAAGTGTACACGACGCAAGTAGTAAAATGATACTTAGAGTATCAGATATTGTCTCCACAATGACTGGAAATAACTCTATCCTTGAATTGTTGCACAGGAAAAAGAAATAATTTAAATGATTGTTGAAAGTAATCTTGAATAAAAACTAAAGTAAAAGATAAAAGAATCAATTTGAGAGAATATGCCGATATTGAATTGCTCAGTAGTGCAAGTGTTGCCTGTTCAGAGGAACTTTTGTCGTTATGTCATCGTTCCTGTCACGGCAGCACCTGTCACGGCAGAGGCCCATTGATGTCGTGGCAGCGACCAACAACTCTGTACTTCAAGCTTGGCAAGAATCCCTGTTATGACTTGTCCTATCCCTGGGTCCAAGTTCTGTTGATGAACACTTCTTGGATGATACCTCCCGGCGTGAATCAAAGGGTGAACACCAATGTTTATGAATTCTTCTTTAGCCACTTAACCTTGTACTTATCCCTAAGCCAAGATGGTTTAACCATAAACTGGAAAACACGTATTTATTCCTTTCGTATGTGAAACTCTCTCGATATCAAGCAAATGGATAACCTCACAATGCTCTCCCGATGCTCTTATGAGATACTGAAAACCAGAGTAAATAAACTTGAAGTTTTTATTACTTGAACAGAAAATTCCTAAAACAATACAATCCTTGCAACTACTTTACAAAATCAACCCTTAGCCTAGGGGGGGAGTTTAGAACATGGTGGAGAAGGGACAACGACAAGGGTTTTAGAGGAAGAAGCCTGGGAGTGAGATATCCCTCCCTAAGTCGAATTACATGCCTTTATATAGGCCTTGGGTCCAAGTTTTCTAATGTGGCAAGAATACAAGTTTAAATTAAAGTACAACTCTTTTAAGAACAAAATCTTCTGAGTAGATGCCTTTAATTCGTCATCTTTTCTTGCCTTGACTTTCTTCCTTGAACTTTGGGCTTGGCCTTCCTTCTGCTTCAGGGCTCAGAAAAATATAGGAGTGGTTCACGACAGACTGGCTTAAAATCCTCTATCTGTCGAGCTCCACTTCACTTTTCCACCTCATCATTCTATTATCGTCATGGCTGCCACGGCAGATGTCACGACAGACTGTGCTTTTCGACTCAAACTCCGCAACTCGCCTCTGCTCCTTTGCTGCCCTGGGTCTGCCGCAGCAGATACCTGCAAAAGTAACCAAAATCAGCAGCAACTGTGTAATTTTATCTAATTGTGATGCGTATGCAAAAATCTATCCTAAATGTAATGAATCATGCTTGAGTGTAGCAAAAATATGGGTAAATGAGGTGTAAAATATAGAACTTTTATGCACTCAACAGGAATCCTCCTCTAGCTTGCGTATTTATTGGCCCACATACATCAGTATGTATTAATCCCAATAAATCACTTACTCTTTCACCTTTACCGTTAAAGGGAGCCTTAGTCATTTTTCCCAATAAGCAAGATTCACATACATCATATTGTTCGAAAGCAAATGAATCTAAAAGTCCATCTTTACGGAGTTTTGATATACGTTTCTCACTTATATAGCCTAAACAACAGTGCCAAAGGTAGGTTTGATTTGAGTCATTTGTCTTTGATCTTTTCGTATTTATCTTATAAATAGTATTATCTTGATCCAAAATGTAAAGACCGTTAATTAATTGTGTTGAACCATAAAAAACATTATCGAGATAAAAAGAACAACGATTATTCTTAATAATAATCTCAAAACCTATCTTGTTCAAACAAGAAATAGAAATAATGTTCTTAGTTAAACTAGGCACAAAACAACAATCTTCTAAATTTAAATCAAGTCCACTAGGCAAAGACAAAACATATGTTCCTATAGCTAATGCAGCAACTCTTGCTCCATTTCCTACTCGTAGGTCCACGTCTCCTTTAGCCAGATTCCTTCTCTTTTGTAGTCCATGTACAAAAGTACAAATATGAGAACCACATTTGATATCTAATACCCAAGAAGTAGATGTTGACAAATTAACATCTATGACATAAATACCTGAAGCAGACGCTCCATTTGCTTTTGCCTTTTTGACTTCTTCAAGATAAGCAGTGCAGTTTCTCTTCCAATGTTCGGTCTTGCCGCAATGGAAACATTTTCCTTCCTTACTAACTCCCCCTTTGGGTTTCAATGCATCCTTTCCATTGGGCTTGGCCTTTTCATTACCCTTATGCTTTGCTACAGTTTTTCCCTTCCTTTTGTCCTTGCGGACCATCAGAATGGGCTTAGGTCCAGCATTTTTCAAGTTGTTTTCAGCAGTTCGTAACATGCCAAGTAATTGTGGCAAAGTCTTATTAATTTCATTCATGTGGAAATTACGGACAAATTGGTTGAAACTCTCCGGCAACGATTGCAGGATGACATCAGTGGCCAATTCATCTTTGAGTGGAAATCCCAGCTTCTCCAACATTTGGATATAGCCCATCATTTTAATGACATGAGCTCCTACAGAAGATCCCTCACTCATTTTGCATTGAAATAGAGCTCTAGAGGTCTCATACCTCTCTTGACACGCTTACCCCTCATATTTCCTTGAGGTGTTGAATCATCTCATAGGCTACCATGTCCTCATGTTGCTTTTGAAGCTCAGGGGTCATGGTGGCAAGAATAAGACATCCGACATCTAACATGTCATCCATGTGTTTCTTAAACTTGTCTTTGTCAGCTCTAGGAGCATTAGCAGCCGGTTCATCGGGAAAAGGTTCTTCAATGACATATTCCTTCTTTTCCTGTTTGAGAACAATTCTCAAATTTCGGAACCAGTCAAGGAAATTCAAGCCATTGAGTTTATCCTTCTTAAGGATCAACCGCAGTGAAAGTGTGTTGTTTTCCATTGAGTCTACAACAATGGAAATATGTAATGTAAGTTTATTTACCGAGTTTGAAATTTTTAATTAGGTCTTTATTAATAAATTAGTCCCACCATTTTATTTAAAATTAAAAACCCTCAAGTTTTAATTTTGGAAAAACATATTGACAGTTTTTCTAGTGAGTGGGGATCCTTATTTCATCTTCTTCCTAAATCAGCTTTGGCTTTTCTTTTAGGAAAAAAGGTTATTTAGGTAAGTAACAACTTACTAATTACATCCAATGTAACTCCTCCATTTGGTGAACAACTCTTGTTCAAATCATCTCATGATTTATCTAAAAATTAACCTCTAGGTTTCTAATCCTATTAGAATAACCTAACCAAGTTATCACCAATATTTCAACCGACGAATATCACTTACTTATTCTTCGTGTTTAACCAAGATAGATTCATGTGATATTGCTTTGGCAAAACTCACATGATATCGATCGAAGCCTTAACGAGGGTAAATATTGGACGGTTAAATTAACTTAGATTGTAGTGAGGGGTTTTCATAATTATCTCATCATTGTTCATTTTAATATTAGGCCCTTATTGATCTCATCAAAGTGTATAATAATAAAATTTGTTGACACATCATTCATGGCATCACATACATGATAGATATAAGTAGTAAATAAGATGCAATGGTTATAGCCCAAAGAAAAATATTAAGGTGGCCCATCCCAAGCCAATGGGAGAACCAAGAACCCTAGAAGAAAAAGAACTCCCAAGCATCTTCTCGTCTTTAACTGGTCCATTCGTCTGCTCCTTCGAATCTTCATATGATTACAATTTTCAAAAACTCGTTTTACATACGAGGGAGTAAGATGAGAAGAGAAATACAACAGAAGAATAGAGAGGCACGACGCGCATGCCGTATTTTAAATTACAACTATTGTAAAACAAAAAGGGCTATAACCATGCTTGTCAAACACCATACAAAACAAGCATATCACATATATACATTGTTACACGTTTGTTAAAGATATTAATATAGGCCTACGATCTATGTTGCCTACGAAGGGGTCAAGGGGTGAAGCCCCTTGCACATACTGTTTCTGTGGAAAAACCTCACGATTTGATAACTTTTATCATCGTGTTTTTGGGATTTTCAGTCCCATAGGTTTTTCTATATCGGAACAACCATTGTTTCTCCATCGAATGTGATCTACTATCGCATACCCATCGATCTATATGATAACAATTAACATATAAACCCTTGTAGCAACATATTCATGATTAACTCTTAACCATTGATTGCAAAATTCATTAAAACATATTAACATCTTAATCATACCAGTTATCGAATCGAACAAATATATCATACATATACGTTGAAAATGATAAAACAGAGCATACATCATAAACATAACGCATCACCCAAGTATTTAACCCAAATCTGGATTATACAAGTGGCTTTGATACCACTGTTAGATCATCAGCGCACCCCATGGCGCAGCGGAAAAACAAACACAACGATCTCACCAGCGATCCATGTACGTTTAATCTGAATTCAAGAGGAAGAGATAGGTTTACTTACATTGAGTTCCTTGATAAACAACAAGAACAGCAACGTCTCATGATCTCACGAACGATACGAATCTTAGCCTCCATGAATAGATCGTCTCAGCCTCTACTCAGTTCACTCGGTTGAAAAATTGAGAGCAATTTTCTTTTCACAAAACGTTTTTGAGAAAAATACGTTTCAAAAGGGTTAGCCAGCTGCTAGACCATTAACCCCATTTTTATAATATGTTACCCTAACTGTATAGGATTTTTAATTAATTCTAAACTATAATTACTTTAATTATTTTTAAATTCGGAATTTTATGTATAATAAAATACTTTAGCATATATATCAAATATATATGTCTTAATATTAATTATACATGTTATATACATACAACTAAATTGTAAATATGTAACTTATTTATTAATTTCTCTTTTCAACCCTGGGTGTGACCCTGTAGGTTCGAGTAACATTAGTAGCAATTATTAGAACTATTCTAATATTACAAACAATAAGTGACATCTAGCATTGTATCATTGTCACCTAAATTACTGAAAGTAAAGATTCAACATAACATCTTCGTGATCAACCATTCTAATGTATTATATCCCTTTTGTCCTTTATATCTAGAATAGGCACAAGTCTTGGAATAGTCACACTTGTTTTGCATATCTATTATTTCTTGATATCTAGAGTAGACAACAAACGAATAATATGTGATATCTCATATCAACTTATTCGAGCATGGCCATGCATTTGTAGTCTTACTCAATCATGTGGCCTGTGATATGTTTCCTATTATGTAGGAACGAAAAATCCTATCTCGACCATTCATACCCCACTACACATATCTTGATATGCTCAATGTCAGTATTTATAGTGTAACCATTTATGGTGCACTTTAACTGCATCAAAACACACAACAATATATGTTAAGATAGTAATGATCTCAAGTCAAAGGATCATACATATAATTATCATTATGAGCAATATCGTGACAATTACATAATAATCCAAGACATATGCTCATAGCGAGTCAATCCATTATGTTGTTATCTAACATCATATTCATGCTTTGATTTTGACATCACTATGTCAATGAAAACACATTGTCATCAATCAACAACATGTTAGCTTTAAACATATTATTATTATACATGCCTATAATAATACTCAACTAAGGATCTTTTAATAATAATCATATTATTATATGAACATTATTGTCTTTTTCTAATTTGATGCACAGAAATATAACAGAAGAAAATAATGGCAATGCCTTTATTTGATAAAATCGGTAAAGATAGTATGTCAATACAATCATCATATGATTGGTCTTTGGGCATACTCTAACAATTCAAGCTTATGTTCATCCGAACACTGTAATTGCTTATTCAAGATTCTTAAAGTATTGTCCAACCAATACTCAGCAACTTTAGGATTGTCATCATCCTGACCAGTGAAGGTGTAGGCTCGGTATTGAGATAGCTTTTCAATAGGGGCTCGATGAGGTTGAAAAATGGGTGGCGTAGGTTGCACAACTTGATTAGTTCTCATTGCATTCATAAATTGTTTGAACATGTCAGTCATGTTCCAATAACACTCTGCCTGAGCCGTGGGTGCTTCAGGCTCTACGCCCTGAACAGAAGGGTTTCATGGATTCAGAAGATTCAGACGATCCCTCATTCCAACTTCCTCACCATGAGTTGAGGAATCAGCGATATGCTCATCTATTCGAGCTTGATTAGAGTTAGACGTCTATAAATAAAAGATAGGATTAGCCGGCAAGTCACAATACACAATAAATAACTCCTAGGTGGCAAAGTAACACAATATACAATACAGACAAACATGGGTTTAGTCCAGAACCGACTAAACTTTGGCTCTGATACCACAAATGTAACACCCCCTTCTCGGCCTAGTCAAGAACCGGGTCAGAGCGTGCTTCCGATGGACAATACGGTGACTAGTGCAATAAAATTTCAACCTATGAGCATCATATGATCAATATTATACAAACAAAACATTATCGGATATACATCTTAGACCATTTCACATTTTAATAACAATAATTAATCATTTAGGACCAATCCTTGACCATTACAAGTTTTAGAGACTTGTTTGTAAATCTGATAAATTAAAGGGCCTTCGATGCAATTAATCATACCACAATGAAATTCAATACAATATTAATAAGCCTATAAATTTTCATGTGAATCAGTGTTCATTTACTCATTCAGTTTAAACATCCTAAAATTAGTGACCAAACTGTGAACAATGCAAACCTTCAGATTATGTCTTTTAACCAACTTAACCAACTCTGTATTGAAACACGTTGATGTTGTTTCGATATGGGTGAACGATGGTCAATATGAGTTAACTTTTCCCTTTATATTGTATCAATACGGGCAAGCCCTGTATCGGTACGAGTTAACTCTTTTTTACCTTGACTTTGACATGTTTCGGTACACGATAGACCTTTATCGAAACAGTGGATTCCAGTAGCAAAATGTTCCGGTACGGCTCTAAACCGTTTCGATACGCCTTGTTCTAAGAGTTCAATTATGCATATCCGTATCGATACGGTCTGACCTATAATGAAAGGTTTTTGCTAGTTTTTAATCAAATTGACCTACTAAACAATGTTCAAATGCAATGAAACTTTACATGCAATATTTCAATACTATAAACTATTGGCCTACCAAATTTCACCATCATTTGATTACGTTTACTGTGTTTTCATCTTTTTAAGCCAAACATGCATATTAAGCCATTTCTATGCAATCTTTAACAAGTCATTTAGGGCACTTAAACCACATACAACACATAGCCTTTATACACATAGACAAAACATAAAAATCAACTAGTTTAATGACTTTGCCACCATTCTAGGAGTTCATAGGGACATAAATACTTTACTTTGAGCTCGTAGTGACTTGTCACTTTACCAACTAGTTCCTATCTTGAAACGATAACTCTTAACCTGAAATGTATGAACAATGAATGCATTAGACTTATATAGTCTAAGTGAGGTATCCAATAACAATGAATGAACATGGTATTCTATTTAGCATGCTTTGATGACAATCATAATATCAATTATGTAATAATCGTGCCATGCTTCTCATTCATATTAAAAGCATAGTATCACTCATCATATCATCAATGACAATATCATAATATCATAGCAAAGAAATATCAATAACCAATAATTCCCTTGGATCGATTCACAGTTATGGATACATGAATTCCACCTCCTTAATAAATCAATTAATGGTCAACCTACCGACGTCGCCAATAAGACCAATACACAATACATCTCTACGCCTCGCCAAATCAATATAGGCCGTAGCCCTTGGACCGTAGTCCACCCGTACACTAAGCTCATGAATTCTTTGGCCTGCCAATTGTATCCAATACTTCAAATTAAAGGTTCATTAACAATAATTCGATGGCAATAGCATCATATCAATAGATCAACAATCATATTTTCCATGTCAATAAACAATAGTGAGAATCCAATGCAATATCCAATGGGAAATGATTCTATTTACTTCAATGATTTCGTTGACAATAATATCAATGCTACAGACTATGATTCAATGCATTACTTGCCAAAACTTACCAACATGGCTTTCAATAATGCTTTATGCAAAACCCGTTTAATTCAATGGTTAGTAAATCAAACGAAATCAATAACGGTGAATTTGGAAAGGCTCCTCGCCTAATCCTAAAACTCTGACTACACTCACCTCTATAATCCAAAGCTCCTAAGGCTCTCGGATGATGATTCCTTTATTTCTAGCTTATTTTGGAGATGATGGGTTAGCTTCATCCAATTCTTGAACTAGGAAGAACAATAGAGAATTGCTATAGTCAATATAACAATATTGGTAGCCATTGGCTTTACAATAGATTAAAACTTGAAGAACAAAGGCTTAACTTAGAACTTGTAGCTCAAAATTAGGCATTCATTAGTCGATGAAACTAACAATAGATTAAGGGTTTTCACTTACCCAATCGGTAGCTACGAATTGATGTTCTTAAATCAAGGAAAGCCTAAGCTTAAGGATCACAAATTGAAAGGTGTATGCTTAGAAACTCAAGGTTGAAGATGACAATGGTGGTGCTTGCTTATTCTTTAGACAAAAGGTGAGTTTGGTCTCAGTGGAACTCAAAACAAAGGATGAGAACCTTTTTTTCCCTTTATTCATTTTCTAAGCTCAATCATTTCCCACCTCCCTTGTAGCAAATGAAAAGGTTTCCCTCAACTAAAGGTAAGCTTAATATATTAATATTTATCTTTTCTATATCTTATCAATACCAAATTATAGAGATGGCTATAAGTCATCCTTTTAGATTATTTCCACGTAGGGAGGGACATCAATAAGCAGGTGAGTCATCACCTCTTCATTTCCCTTCAATTTCACCTTCAAACAAATTCGAAATAGGAGACCCATTTTGAAACGCGTGAAGCGGTATCGAAACGGCTAAGTAAAAGTTCAAAAGTTAGTTAATATTGTTGGAAATGTATAGGAACGCCCTATAATCATTTCGAAGCGTCTTACCTAGGCTGTTTCAGTATGGGTCTTACTGTATCGAAACACCTACCTCAAAAACATCATCTTAGGCATTTCCAAGGAGGTCCTAAACTGGGAATAAGTTTAATTAGGGTCTCTTAACAGTATAATCTATAATTTAGGCAGCAAGGATACGATATTTGAACATTTTAATATCAATACTTCAATCATCGGAATCAAATTCTGACTAGCCCCGTTTTTGGGTGTTACAGATATTCTACTTAAGAATCTAGGAAACCAATTTTGTTCCCAAATCAATTTCATAAGCCAACTAGCCTATTAATATTATTAACAATTTCAAGCTGTATTCACCAATTCTAATTTCTACTCAATTCGGTTATAATTAAGCATGGTATATTAGTATTCATATCGAATAAACAAGTTTCTATAACTTGTAAGTTAAATTCAATCATTCAATCACAATAGATTAAGGAGCAAGGAATTTCATACTTAGCCTAATTGAATCAATCAAGCATAAACCAATCTCAATTATAGATATACCAAAAAGCTACCCGAATAAGAACCATTTACATGTAAATTAACTTTTCAAATCATATGCAATTAAGGCAACATATAATCCAATTTAAACCACATAGTTTCAATTCATAGCACATACTTTCACAGATGTCAATTTATCCATTTATTAACCTTAATTTCAATGATATTCAATAAGTTTCATATAATTAGGTTTGCCTTGGTACTTTGTTAATTCTAAGGTATTTGAGTCACAATAATCAAGACGATACTTAAAAGTATCTTACCAAGAAGGTGCCTACTACACCCAATCAAGTCGGTACTCAAAGTACCTATCAAGACGATACCCATTGTATCTAATAGGAGATGAATACATCACTGAACAAGACGGTACAAATTGTACCTAACAAGTCGAGCTCTAGACTCTAAGCATGACATACTACCTAATAACAACCAGAACCAAGGTCTTTATAGTCCTTAATTTTGAAATTTCATTCACTTTAATCAACTATTATTGATAAGCATCACAAGAATTACTAAACATGAATAATCAAATCTTTAATTCATAATTATGTTTCATTCGAATAGGAACAATCTCTAATTCCATTGTGCTCATGCATCATGCATATTATTTTCATGATCTTAAGTAATTGAAGAAGCATACGTATCATAGCAATAAGCTTAACAATCAATTCATTCTAATTTATCGCATATGAACATTTCCATCGTCTAGGCCATTCGAATAATTGCTATTACAAGCTTTCAATCACCAAACACTTATTCCAATTACATGTATATTCAAGCATAAGTCTAAAATTCCAGCAAGCAAGTATTCAATTTCATGAATTTAGTACCAACACAACAAGAGAAAACATAGTTCATACAAGAGCAATCATAACAGATTCAATCACAATTCAATCATGACATCAATCAAGTTTCCAATTTTAATTCTTTTTATTCTTCCCTTGTTACTAATATTTATTAGTCAATTTTCATGGCAATGATCAAATAAAAAGGTTGGTTAGGACATAAGCCTTAACCCTAAGAGAAGTTACACTCATAACACTCCTAGCTTAGTCTTGAATATATATGCCCTTTAGCTTATCCTTTGAGTGCGCAACTTTATTGCCTCTTCAATTCCTTCCACTCGTTGCTCTAGCCAACCATTCACAACATATAAGGAACATGTTAGTACACAATTTATCAAAGAAATCACACTTATTCACGCATAAGTTCACTATTTCCCTAAACTATTTTTAGGTTTTGGGCAGACTGCACTCCCTTCAGTGTTTTGTCTACAACTTTTAATCCGTAAGTTGGAATTTCAATTACTTTATACCGTTGTAAAGATTATTCAATTAACTTTTCAGCCATGTAGAGCTCATATTTTTATCTTCTCTAAATATATACAGTTTATTGATCAAAGTTAAGTTATTTTCATAGGTTCAGTTTTGTCTATTTGTCAATCTATCTTTTATAAGCTATCAATTCTTCCCTAATCAAACCTTGCAATTTACTATACATACATCTCAAATCCTAACCTGATTTAGCTAGCAATATCAGCAATTAATAATGTCCAATTCAATCCCGAATTATTTAAATTTGTTCAAAACAGTCTATTGAATTATCAAATTTCCAAGTTAGTTCATATTCCCCTAGCTTGCCAACTAGCCACTTTAAACATCCAATTCAAGCTACTTATCAGCCAATTCAAGTTATAATTCATTCATACATCAAGTCCCTTATTTTTAAACATTATTTCCAGAATAAATTACGGAGCAATTTGATCCCTATCATTTTTAAATTCACCAAAACAGCCCCCTAAACAGTTTTGCATTTCCATGTGACTAATTTTCATGTTAACTCATTAACTAACCAATTTAACCTCAATTTGATTTTACCAACAGTTCATTTCATCAATATTTAACAACTTTCCCTAGGTGACCTTTTTCCAGAAACATTTTCTAGTCCCTCTAATTTTCATATTTAACAAAACAGTCACTTAACACATTCGGGCAGCATCTAGTGTGTTGTTTTCAACTCCTATCATATAACCCAAGCTAAATTCATTTAATTCATCAACATATAACTCAATTCCAAATCTAAAATCAACCATTACAACAATCAATTGCAACAAAATAGGTCATATAAACAATTCAATATAACAATTCAGTTAACTAGTTGAGCAAAAACACTTACCTAGCTTTATAGCTTAATTCCTATGAAAAAATGACCACATGCGAGAAGAATTCTCTAGCTTTCTTAGTGTTTTTCTCCAGAATTTATTCTCCCCAAAACTCTCTCTCAACAATCGGCACTATAGACTTAGAGAGGAAGAAGATGACATCTCATCCATTTAATGGATTTGGGAAATGTCTTTTTTGCCCTCAATTAGTGCTTCTTTATAGAATTTATCAAGGGCACTGTTAGGAACTTAATTATTTAGCATGCATTCTTAAAATTCCCTACTTTATTCGGTTTACTCACTTCAATTTAGCCATTATATTTTTAATCGTTCAATTTAGTCCTTACTCAATTAGTCTAATCAGTATAATTTAGTTTAGTTTTCAATTCAATTAGGTTATTAATTTAGAAAATTATGCTTAATTCCCCTAGACTAGAATTCAGGGTGTTACAGAACATACAAAAAACACAAGCATGTTGATAGGGATTAAAATAAAATAAACATAAGAAAAAGCTGAAAATTAAAATGCATGCACACAGGGGATAGTAAAACCGAAACAAGATACAGGGGCTAAGAGGGGAATTTACAACACAATAATTAGGTTAAATTGAAACAAAATTGGAATTTAAGGGACCAAAAGGGAAATTTGACCACTAAAAACTAGATTAAATCTGGAAAAGGGGTGAGATTGAAAATCATTTAAAAGCTTCATGGACCAAGAGCCTAATTTTGAAAAGCGAAAGGGTTGTGTGCACAGTTTCAAAAACACGGAGGAATTTATGAGACAATAAACTCATTTTTATTTTCTTAAAACGTATAAAAGAGCCTTTTGTCAAAAACATGAACCCTTATTCTACAAAAAAAATCCCTAGTTTCTCAAAAAAAATCCTCTAAAAGATGATTATGAACATCGTCAAAATGTTCATTCTCGCCGCCTCAAAATTCAGAAGCTGATGGCTGGTCATCGTGATACCCAGAAAACCACCGCCTTTTCGGATTTCTACAATTTATTGTCGTAATTTGCCGCATCGGTCGCCGCTACTCAACGTCAGAAACCTGGAAAAAAAACCCTCTTTTCGAACATTTTCCTACCTTTAAAACTAGTTTCAAAGCCAGATTTTCAAAACAAATCCCTTTTTATTTAAATCTGGAAAAAAATGAAACCCTCCCTCTTAAAAATGAAGTTCAAAAGAGATCCTTTCTTTAGCAGAGGCTCTCACCCCTTAATCGATTCACCCCACTTGGTTCTAAGAGAACCTAAAGGTCTTATCATCGATGAAGACCGAACGACAGCGAAAGAAAACTAGCCACCGCAAAGGTAAAAAAACCCTAATTCTAATATGTAACATTTATGCACTGAAAAGGAAAGAAAAAGTTACCTCTGAAATTTTCTTTCTTGCTTGTAAATTATTTGTTGAAAAATATGTATTACACTTTTAGGATTTCATATATATACCCTAGATTACATTGATTTTAGAATTACATGAGATTGGAAGAAAAAAATCTCATTGACTGTCTTTTATTTTTTGTTTGCATTCATTTGTTAATCTGCCAAATGCTGAAGGGAAATCTGACATTTTTATGGTTTGTTTCCTTGTGTGAGTTGGCCGATCAGAAAGGAAAAGGACTAGATCAAATTTAATCTAACAGTTATGATTCGACTGCACAAATAATAAAGATAGTTACCGTTAGGGTTTATCATATTTAGCTGGGCCTTATCAGGCCTGATGTAATATTTTGGGTTTTGTAAAATATTAATAAACTAATAAATTAATAGTAATGGATTGATTTATATAATTAATGGGTTTTTATTTGATTAATATTAAATATAGAATAATGATAATAATAACAGGATAAATAAACAAACAGCAATAATAATAATAATAATAATAATAATAATAATAATAATAATAATAATAATAATAATAATAATAATAATAATAATAATATGATAAAAGAAGCAAATAAATACAATGAAATAAATCGTGTCTAAGACTTAGATAAAATTGGTGATAACAACATGATAATGGCAATGTGAGCATTTTGTCATTATGAAATGAGATGAATTATTAGAAATAATTTCCTTTTCATTTGTTAAGCATTCAAGCTTAACCTTCAAATCAAGATTTTCTTTTTCGAGAACTCCATTGCTCATTTTTAAAAACTCTAAATCATTTTTTAAACTTTTATTTTGGTTTTTAAATTTAAATTTTATTTTCAAAATCAAGTTTAGAAATTATTCTCTTATATTTGGAATTCATGGTCTTCAATTCTAAAATTAATTCATCGAAAACATATTATAATTCATCAAAGAATATAAATTAAAATCACTTGAGTTAGAAGATACCTCAGCCTTATTGAGAGCCATCAAACATTTTACCTTGGGAATACAGAGGATGTTTGCACATGATGAAGCGCCATCTTTCTTCTCTCCCTTCTTGTTGTCATATAATTTCTCAAGCTTCTCTCAAATTACTTTTGCATGTTTGTATGTGAAGACTCTCTTGGAAACATCTTCATCAAGGCTACAAAGAAGAGTGTGCATAGCCTTGACATTTAGTTGTGCCTTCCTTGTGCCATTTGAACCCATTTTCTTCTTTTTCTTAAGAACTTTCTTGTGATCGTCTTTGATAATTTCTCAAGCAACAAGATCAAATGCTTAGATGAAATACTTCATGACATTGCTCCATTGATAATTTCTCAAGCCCTCATCCTATCTCCCTGAACAGGCGCACCATGCCCTCCATTACCACACCTAGTAGAAGACTGATACCTCTTATCCCGTCCTCTCTTGTTCCGTCCACCACCGGAACTATAATCAGTAGCTCTTTTGCCCGAGCTAGAACTAACGCCTCTAGAAGACAAACCCAAATTCTGCTCGATGCCTTTTGCTCTACTCACCAGCACATCAAAATCTGTATACTCAGCTGCAAGCATGAAAGTCTTCACGTCCGTCACCAAACCATAACAGAAACGTTCACACCTCTCCCGCTCATCAGGGATTAGCTCAGGTGCGTACTGACTAAGGCGGACAAACTGAACCTCATACTCAGCTACCGTCATGCTTCCTTGCACAAGGGACATAAATTCTCTTTTCTTCTCATCCAAGTATCGCACACCCAGATACTTCCTCTTGAATGCGTTCAAGAAGAACGTCCAAGTCACATAATTTTCCTCCATTCCAGAGACAGTGGTCGTCCACCACGTATAAGCATAATCATGCAGCAGTGACACCACACAACCCAACTTCTACACATTGTTGCAGTTCATTTGCCCCAAAATCCTCTTGGTGCTTTCCAACCAAGATTCAGATCCTTCAGGAGATAAACCTCTGAACTCAGTCCCTCTCAGACTGCGAAGATGTTCCAAAGGCAATCTCACATTAGCATCACCCTGATGTGCAGCTCTGTGAGCTCTAGCTACTGCTGCCTGAAAGGCTCCAGCAATAGCCTGAATCAACACAGTCATGTCAGGAGCGGCTTGCCCCTGCACACCTTCAGGTCCAACGACCCCAGCACCAGCATTATCACCTCCAGCACCACCACCGTCGGGTGGTCCACCACCAGGGGGATGAGGTATATCCACAACATTCTCAGCATGTTCCTCGTTCTCGTTCTGAGCCATAGCTCTCGTATTCATCCTCATCTCTCTACGAGGCCCCATTTATAAGAAAACAATGCATTGACACAAATGCAATAAACATAATTAGGCTCAACAGGGTAAGTAATCCAAGTACTCAAGCTCATTTTCCAAAAACAATTCCTTCCATTAGTTTTGATATGGCAATGGGTTCCCCTAACATGCTTCACATAGCATAGCATCACAATTGCAACCATACATCACAATTTATAAAACATTCCTTCACTTAAAAGGTCCATCATGCAAAAACGGATACATCACTCACATAACAATTCCTAATTACACGAGAACCTGGCTCTGATACCACCAAATGTAACCCCCTTAGCCCGGCCTAGACGGTTGACCCGAACTACGAAGATTACACGGGGAAAACCAAAGTCAACTCGAAAGTCAACCTTGATTAACGCCCTTTTTATCTTTTTAAACTTGTCTAGATGCACGTTAACCCTAAGAGAGCACTCATGAAACATACTTGAAGAAGACACAGTGATCGAATAACAAACAGGGACTTAATTGCACTTATCATCAGTTTAGGGACCAAAATGTAAATTCTGAAAATTAGAAGGTCATTGTAACACCCGGGTTTAGGGGTCGGGTGAAAATAATATTTTAATATTATTTCGGGTTCGGTTTTACAATCAAAATAATCTTTTGGGCCTTGGGTTTTAAAAACAAATGTTTTGTGTTGGACTAAATTGAAAGGAAATTCAAATTGGATAGATTTAAGGAAAATTGGAAAATGGCCATTCATTAATGGCATTTTCGTAATAAAAGGGGTTTCCATTTTAAAAAGCCCTTTTCCATTAAAACACCCCCCTTTTGTCATTTTCACTATTCATCTTCTTCAAAATACCATTCCAATGACATTGAGCTCTCATCCTCCATTTCTACTCTTCCATCACATAGCTCCTTCATTTCAAATCGGTTTTGAAAGGTAATATCATTTTTGACTTGTCCTCAACCTCCTCTCTTCAAAAGTACAAATAGTTTTTATTTTCATTAAGGTTTTGGAAATTGATTTTTTAGAGAATTTGGTTAAAAATGATAACTTTATGATGTTTAACTTAAAATTTCGATTTAATGTCATTAGTTATGAAGTCTGTGAGTCAAATGATGCAACATATATGAATTTTACATGGTTTTGTGCTCATTCCCGGATTTGGGTTTAATGGGGGTTTTTGAAGGGTTTTAGAGTGGTTTTTGGGGTTGTTTTAGGTTGGAATTTTAGGGCTAATGTTAGTACTATGGTTGGGGGTTGTTTTGGAATCAATTAGGGGTATTAAAAGTGTTGGAAACATGGGTTTTGATTGAGGTTTATGGGCTGCACGAGTTTGGTAAATTTGGGGTTTGTTCATGGCTTGAAATGTTGATTTTGATGTTTGAATTGTATTCCGGGTTAGCTACTTTGATGCTTGGGCTGATTGGAAGTTGTTTGGTTTGTGTTGAGGTTGTTTAGAGGCAAGAACTTGTGTTGGTGAAGCATCGGGAGTGAATCCGGAAGCTTGAAGGTGGTTGCTTGCTTGGTAATCGAGCTTGGAAGTAAAGGTGAGTGGTTAATGTTTTCTAAGTGGTTGGTTCGAGCATGTGGACTAGGTCGGGCTTGGTAAACCCACCTAGAGTTAGGATTAGGGTGGTAGCCTAATCCTAAGCTTAGACTAGAGACATTGGTTGAACTTTTAATTGATGTCTATGCCTCGTGATGTTTATGATATGATGATTTATGTATAATGTGATATACATGTGTGATGAGGCATGGTTGTGATTCATTGTGATAAGCATGTGGATTGTTCATGATTGTGATCATGGTGAGTACGTGCTAAGCACGAAATTGGTTGTAATTGATAATGTGGATTGAGTTAAATGTTGGCACTAGTATGCTTGGGTACAAATGATCGATCATTAGGATGTTAGTGTGCACACATGAGTCAAATTCGCGCGTGGCCTTGGTGGCGTTGAGTCACCAAGGAGGAGTACGGGTTCGCTCGGAAATTGTTTTATATATTAGTCAATGATGAGTGGAATCCCATCGAAGGGGCGTGAGGATGAGTGGAATCCCCTCCGCGAGACCGGTGATGAGTGTAATCCCACCGTGAGGTAAAGTGGTTGTTGGATGTGAGTTCCAACGTGTTTATCCGCGTATTCGAGTCATAGCTAGGTGCCAATATAAATTGATATGGGTATCAATGTGATGTGGAAATGTGTGTCCTTTTTGGATGATTATATGTGCTTACATATGTTGTGGAAATGAGCTTGTTGAGCATGACATATTATTAGATATTTGTTCATGCATCATTGACATTTTGGCTCTTGAGGATCGAAGGTATGATCATGCATTTACCTTGGTTGAGATCGTGCTTGGACCCTGCATTGTCGAGGTTTGTTTTTAAAGAGCTTACCCTCACTAAGCTTTATTGCTTACGTTCTCTTTGTTCGACAATGCAGATCAGTAGCTCGTGGGTTGCTAAGTGCAAGAAGGGGCCTCCAAGTGTGCTTCGTGGTTCTTGTTTAGCTACCAAGTATGAACATTTTAACTATGATGTAATGGTCAAGCAATGGGACATGTGATTGTGGTGTGATGTCTTTTGAAGTATGATGATGTTGTGTTTAGGAGCATGTTAGACTCCTTATATATGTTTGTTAATTTGGCTTTTGGGATGAATGCCTTGCTTGTAAACCATGTTGGATTTGCCTATCTTATTTTGTCTAAGTGTTGGCCTTGCTGAAGCTAAATGCCTTTTTTAAATGCCATGTATGGATGCCTCATCTTATGCCTTGTGTGATTGGAGTATGTTTTGCCATAGGATCTGTTGCATGTAAAATAGTCTATCGCAATGGTAGTGCAAGTGTACACGTCGCAAGTAATAAAGTGATACTAGAGTATCGGATATCGTCTCCACAGGGACTGGGCTAACCCTTTCCTTTGCTATCTGCACAAGGGGAAAAGAATAGTTTAAGATATTGTCACGAAAATAATAAAGAATACTGGAAAATAAAAGTACAGAAATCAAGATAGAGAGAATGGGCTGGTATTGAATTGCTCAGTAGTGCAGGTATTGCAGAGTTTAGGAAATCCAGTTCTGTCGTCGCGCCCGTCGCGGACAGCACCTGTCGCGGCAGCAGTCCGTTGATTGTCGCGGCAGCAAACACTCAACTCAGTACTTTCAAGTTTGGCAAGAATCCCAGATCTGCCTTGGCCTATCCCTAGGTCCAAGTCTATCGATGATCACGTCTTGATGATACCTCCCGGCGTGAATCGAAGGATGAACACCGATGTGTATGAATTCTTCTTTAGCCACTTAACCTCGCCCTATTCCTAGGCACGAGATAGTTCAACTATAAACTAGAGAACTTGCTCTTATTTCTTTCGTATACTTAACTCTCCCGATGCTAAGTAAATAGATAACCTCACAATGCTCTCCCGATGCTCTTGCAAGATATTAATAACCAAAATAAGAGAACTTGAAGTTTATTTTATTGAACTGAAAATTCCTAAAACAAAACAACCCTTGCAACTACTTTACAAATCAACCCGTGGCCCTAGGAAGGATTTAGAACATGTCGAGGGCAGGAAAATGACAGGATTTGGGAAGGAGGCTAGGGTAATCGGTTTTGGGATCTCCCATCTAGGTTAAGATATATGCCCTTATATAAGCTTTGGGCTCAAGTTTTCTAATTTAACAAGGATTACAACTTTAAATTAAAGTATGATTCTAATAAAGACTAAATCTTCAAGGAATCTACTTTCCAGCCGTCCTCCTTGTTTCTTGGGATTATCTCTCCTTGAACTTTGGGCTTGGAATATCTTCTGATCTAGGGCTTGGAAAAATATGGTGATTTCACACGACAGACGGGCTGAATTTTCTCTATATGCCGAGGTCCACTTTGCATCTTCTCCACAAAACTACTGTCGTCCTTTGCTGTCACGGCGGCAACCATGGCAGCAGCATCTTCCTTGACTGCTCATTCCAGATTTTCTGCATCGCTGCCTAGCGCCTGCCACGATTGCTGCCCTGGGTGCTGTCACGACTGCTGCCACGACAGATACCTGCAAAAGTAACCAAATTTAGCAGTATCTGCGTAATTTTATCTAAATGTGATGTTTATGCAAAACTTAACCTAAAATGCAGTTAAACATGCTTGAGTGCAGCAAAAATAAGGATAAATGATGGGTAAAATATAGAACTTTTAAGCACTGATCACACCCCCAAACTCGAATCTTTGCTTGTCCTCAAGCAATTCAGACCTAAAAAAATAAAATATTTTTGTTTTGGCTTTCAAACAGTGACCTTTCCCTTACCCGTCGTTCGTTCCCTGTGGCGGTAGCACCCTGTCAGATAATCTAGGATCTGTCTGGAATCTCTCTATAGTCCTCGTGCAGTGTGTGCATGCTTGTGAACAGTTATATGTCAAGACTCTCTTAGTTTCACTAGAATATTATACTTTAGCTTGTTTAGAGTTTTTCTTACGAGACCGATTTCTTTCTTTTTCTTACTAGAGCCAGAATCGGGCACCTCTAGTTATTTCCTTTTTTTTAATTTCTTCTCTTTTCTACTAGAGCCAGTATTTCAGGCACCTCTAGTTAACTCTCTAGAGCCGGTGATAGGCACCTCTAGAAGTTTTTCTCTGGTTATCTGCCTAGAGCCAGTGGTAGGCACCTCTAGGTTTCCTGAGATTCTAGTCTCTTTTCTACTCTAAGTGCTAAGTTTTCTATTCTAGTTCGGCTAAAAGAAGTCTAAGCAGTATAACAGTCACAATGGTGTTTAAGTTTTTAGAACTATAGAAAGGTTCTAAAACTTCTCCTAAAGACTATCCTAAAGTTGCTGCCACGATAGGGCTGTCACAGCAGGTAAGTTCAAGTCACAGTTTTCAGCCAAAGTTTTCAATATTTTCATTTTTTTGCATAAAATAAATGCGACAGAATTAAAACTAAATGCAATATTATATTAATAGTTAGGAGGACTACCTACCCCCAAACTCAAGGGTTGCATTGTCCTCAATGCATGACACAAAAGATGAAAAACAGAAATAAAAAAAAAATGACAGAAAAGTTAAACATCACAAAAAGGTAATATATATAGCAGGCGACAGAGAAGAAGAAAAAGAAAACTTAAGTTGTGCAGCTGTCGTCGCTTCTGCTGGAGCTTTGGATGAGGAGCTATCGGCGGGCAGTCTCTTTGAACTTTGTCGAAGGAGCTGTGGGTGCTGCCCTGAGAGTATGAGTGCTGCCGTGGCAGGGGTGGAGGCAGAGCTTCCTCGGGTTGTTCGATCGTCATTGCAAGGGTTTTCTCTAATAACAAAAACAACTAAAAACTAATATCAAATTTCTAATTCCTAAAATAATAAAGATAAAATAAGATAAAAATAAAATAAAATATGTTAAATTAGGAGTGCCTTGAGGGGCATCTCCTAAAGTAACTACTCCATGTTCTATTGATGCTTGATGGGTCGTTTCTGGTACTTCTTGAAGTCCATCCGTACCTTCCATTTGGTGATTATTCTCATGGTGGAGGCTCCTTTCTTTCTCTTCCCTTTGTAGTCCATGAAGTCCTCCCTTCTTGGTAATGTTTCTGAGAGCATGAATATATGATTAGAAAAAATTAAATTGACATTCGACCACAAACTTACCTTGTTTTCGTTGAATGTTGTTGTGGTTGAATGTAGCCCTTGCTGTCGTGTCTGCTGCTGTGGCAGCCAGTTATTTTGACAGTCCGTTGTCAGGTTACTTTGCATGTCAATGGGACATTGGTAAGTGTCGTCACTCTCTATACCAAATTCTGTTGACCACTCGTAGATCTCCATCAGTAGAGACTTTGATGATTCTGTGTCCACCGGCGTTGGTTCCTCAAATGCCTGCAATGGAATTGGTGAGTTTTCGTATAATTCAAAAGGTTCGTTTATTACCTGCTCATATTCCATCGGCGAGGCATTGTCATTGGGTAGCTCTTCTAGGTGGTCGTGCGAGTGCCATGACAGGGATGGATGTGTGCAATCTTGGTCAGGCATAATCGAGGTGGTGGGTTGAGAATTTGCCTCTGATGTGGTTGCTGCTTTAGCATCAGTTGTTGCCGAGGCGGCAGTTGCTGCCGAGGCGGCAGTTTCTACCGAGGCGGCAGTTTCTGCTTTGACTGGGGTTTCTGACTCAGAAGTGGTTGCTGCCGTGACATTCTCTTGAATTTCACTCAGCGTTGTCGCGGTGTTGCTCCATTCCGGCTCCTCGATCATTGCCATGGCAAGTTGTTGCTCAGACTCATCATATGTTGGGTATTCCTTCACATGGGCATCCTCGTCATCTTGCCTCAGGATTTCAGGTTCATTTGTGGCATGAATGAGGACTGGTCTGCTCAAGAGTTCATCCATCTTGGGGATACGTGCGTTCGTAGAAGCTGACACTTTTTGAGTGAGTGCCAAGAAGGCTTGCAGTGTGTCTTCTAAGGATTTTGACTCCTCTTGAGGGTGATGACATTGCCAGGGCATGTCGGGTTCTGCAGCGAAACTGTTATGGTATAAAAATTTTGCGGGTTTTGATCGTACCATAAAAATTTTTGCTGCTGCGGCATCGGCAGTTGCTGCCCCTGTTTCTGTTGTGGCAGCATATCTTGTTCTTGTTGGTTCCCTCGTTGGTTGTCCATATATTCACCGAAAAAATAGGGACGACTTTCGAATGCATGATTACCTTTACGGTAATTGCAAGAACTTTCCCACATCAGCTCTCGAATGGTTTTTCCTGGCATGTTGATGCTCCTTAAACTTGTATTTCACCTGAGGTTTTTTTTTGATAAAAATAGAAAAAGAAAAAAAATAAAAAAATAAAAAGAAAAAGAAAAGAAAAGTGCAGAAGCTAGGTTAAGAGTGTGTTGCCAGTCCCCGGCAACGACGCCAAAAACTTGTTGCGTGTAAAATAGTTTATCGCAATGGTAGTGCAAGTGTACACGTCGCAAGTGATAAAGTGATACTAGAGTATCGGATATCGTCTCCACAGGGACTGGGCTAACCCTTTCCTTCGCTATCTGCACAAGGGGAAAAGAATAGTTTAAGATATTGTCACGAAAATAATAAAGAATACTGGAAAATAAAAGTAGAGAAATCAAGATAGAGAGAATGGGCTTGTATTGAATTGCTCAGTAGTGCAGGTATTGCAGAGTTTAGGAAATCCAGTTCTTTCGTCGCGCCCGTCGCGAACAGCACCTGTCGAGGCAGCAGTCCGTTGATTGTCGCGGCAGCAAACACTCAGCTCAGTACTTTCAAGTTTGGCAAGAATCTCAAATCTGCCTTGGCCTATCCCTAGGTCCAAGTCTATCGATGATCACGTCTTGATGATACCTCCCGGCGTGAATCGAAGGATGAACACCGATGTGTATGAATTCTTCTTTAGCCACTTAACCTCGCCCTATCCCTAGGCACGAGATAGTTCAACTATAAACTAGAGAACTTGCTCTTATTTCTTTCGTATACTTAACTCTCCCGATGCTAAGTAAATACATAACCTTACAATGCTCTCCCGATGCTCTTGCAAGATATTAATAACCAAAATAAGAGAACTTGAAGTTTATTTTATTGAACTGAAAATTCCTAAAACAAAACAACCCTTGCAACTACTTTACAAATCAACCTGTGGCCCTAGGAAGAATTTAGAACATGTCGAGGGCAGGAAAACGACAGGATATGGGAAGGAGGCTAGGGTAATCGGTTTTGGGATCTCCCGTCTAGGTTAAAATATATGCCCTTATATAAGCTTTGGGCTCAAGTTTTCTAATTTAACAAGGATTGCAACTTTAAATTAAAGTATGATTCTAATAAAGACTAAATCTTCAAGGAATCTACTTTCCAGCCGTCCTCCTTGTTTCTTGGGATTATCTCTCCTTGAACTTTGGGCTTGGAATATCTTCTGATCTAGGGCTTGGAAAAATATGGTGATTTCACACGACAGACGGGCTGAATTTTCTCTATCTGTCGAGATCCACTTTGCATCTTCTCTACAAAACTGTTGTTGTCCTTTGCTGTCACGGTGGCAACCATGGCAGCAACGTCTTCCTTGACTGCTCATTCCAGATTTTCTGCATCGCTGCCTAGCGCCTGCCACGATTGCTGCCCTGGGTGCTGTCGCGACTGCTGCCACGACAGATACCTGCAAAAGTAACCAAATTTAGCAGTATCTGCGTAATTTTATCTAAATGTTATGTTTATGCAAAACTTAACCTAAAATGCAGTTAAACATGCTTGAGTGCAGCAAAAATAAGGATAAATGATGGGTAAAATATAGAACTTTTAAGCAGTGATCAGGATCCATGCCTCTAGAATATTCTTGTAAGTGATGTGAGCTTCTTAGAGTGGTTTAGGGCTCTTGGGGTTGTTTGGAGATGTTTAAAGTTGGCTTTGAGGAATTGCAGGCAGCTAGTGTTTCGAAACGGGTTGAGCTGTTTCGGAACGGGTATGGCTCCAAGGACCCCGTATCGGAACACGTTTCGATACGGTTTGGCCACTGTGAACCCCTATTTCAAAACGAGTATCAGAACACTTTGGCTACTGGAAATCTGAGAAATTGCCGATATGTTGGGGTTTCAAAACGAGTCTAGGTGTTTCGGAACGGTCAATGTCTCGTTGACCACGAAAAGTTGACCGTTGGGGGTGTTTCGGAACGGTTGACCTCCGTTCTGATACGGCCTTCTCGTGTGAGCTTGGGGTTGTTGACCAAGTCAAGGCGTTTCGATACACCTTAAGGGTGTTTCGAAACGGCCTGCCTAATAATCTAAAATGGATTGTTTTGCAAGTGATGTTCGAATGATCATTTTTATGATTTCTCGTGTTTCCGCTGACATGTTTCACATAGGACGTGGTAATGCATTTAGACAATATAAATAAAAGAAATTTTCTATGGTTGCTAACCGAGGGGGAACCTTAACGGGTTTCGCTTCGGTTTTCCTCGTGTGGCCCACTCGGACCGGTCAAGCGTCCGGACCGGGACGAGGGGGTTACACTTGTTGGTATCAGAGCCTAAGATTTTCGAGACCTTGGGCAGGTAAGTGAGGTAATTTGTGTTTTATGATTGATATGCACGGTGTTTGCTTGTATTATAAGCATGATTGCTTATGTGACAAGTATGCTGTTTGTTTTGTTTAAAAGCATGTTGTTTAAGAGTCCCATTGCTACTATTACATCGGAAAAGAATTTTTTAAAGTGAGGGAACGTACTTGAGCACTTAGAAGTCTTGCCTTGCTAACCCAATTTTGTATGTTTGTTGTGGTTGTAGTTATTGTTTGTGAGCGATGTCTAGGCCGGGAGGTAGGCCGAGGGTGGTTCGTCAGGAACCACGTGTTGCGGCTCCTGTTGAGCCGGTGGTTGGAGTGGAGGCTCATATAGAAGGGTCTGCTGCTGTTGGAGTTGGAGCTCCTCCACCACCTTCACCACCACCACCTCCTCCGCCTGGAGTTGGAGGCGAGGATGGAGCTGAAGGAGAGGGACCTCAAGGTGGCCAAGGTCCGGCCGGAATTGATATGACTCCGCTAGTGCAAGCAATAGCGGGAGCATTTCAAGCCGCAGTTGCGGGAGCTCAGGCCGCAGCTCAGCCTATAGGCGACGATGCTAGTCTACCGTTGGAGAGGCTCCGTAGCTTGGGGGTCGAAGAGTTCAGAGGATCTACACCGGAGAGGTCTAAGTTGTGGTTAGAGAAGACCGTCCGCATCTTAGCTCAGATGGGTTGTGTGGGCGCACGTAGATTGGGCTATGTGATCTCTTTGCTTCAGGGTGATGCCTACACCTGGTGGGTCACCATTACTACCGGAGTTCCAGAGGCTGAGATAGGTTGGGATTTCTTTGAGTCTGCATTCAGGAAGAGATATTTGGGACCGAGGTATCTTGATGAGAAAAAGCGAGAGTTTATGGCCCTTGTTCAGGGAGATGCTTCTGTGACTGACTATGAGATTCGTTTCGTTCGTTTGTGTCAGTACGCTCCAGAGTTGGTTCCTACTGAAGTGGAACGTTGTAACCGTTTCCGCTATAAGTTGAGTGAAGAGATCAAGAGGTACACTTTAGCTTCTGACTACACAGATTTTGATGTCTTAGTCGCGAAGGCCAAGGACTTAGAGCACAGTTTGGGTTCGGCCAAACGATCTGGTGGTTCTAGTTCTGGTAAGAGGCATAACAACTTTGACAGTAGAGATGCCAAGAGGCATAGAGGTGGCGGACAATAGTTTGACCATAGGCGTGGCGGTGACCACCATGGTAGGGGCCATCAGGGCCATAGAGGAGGAGGGCGTTTGCCCGAGTGTCCGCGTTATGGGAGACAGCACACTAGTGAGTGTTGGGGTAACTTCCATGCTTGTTGGAACTGTGGTTCGAGGGACCACTTTAGGAGGGAGTGTCCGCATCAGGCGGTACAAGCACCGAATGTAGCTCAGGCTCCTACGAGGGCCAATGATTTTCAGAGAGGTCGTGAGCGCGATCGTGGCTACTTCCAGCCTAGGGCTGATGCACCTAGGGTAGATGCTCAGAGAAACCTTGCTCATGTTGTGGCAGTGCAGCCAGAGGCAGGAGGACCATCGAGAGTCTATGCTCAGAGAGAGGCCAGTAACGACACTGATGTGATAGCAGGTAATTTTGAGTTACAGTCTATGTCTTTGCTTTCTTTGGTTGATTTGGGTTCTACACATTCCTACATTTTGAGTGAGCATGCACGGAATTTAGACATACCTGTTGAGATCCTAGATGTAGGTATGTATGTGACTAGTTCTTTTGGTGAGACAGTTGTAGTTAGACGAATGTATAGGAGATGTCCACTGAAGATTCAGGGTCTTGTGTTCTCTGTTGATATGATGGAATGGTTTTGATATCATTCTGGGTATGGACTGGTTAGTTGAGCACCGAGCTAGTGTGGATTTTGAGACGAAGACGATTTCCTTGAAACTTTCTGATGACTACGAGGTAGTAGTAGTAGGCGAGAACGTTAAGTTCTTGTCTAATGTGGTGTCAGCTTTAGAGGCTCATAGGTTGATGGATTTCGGATGTGGGGCTTACTTAGCTTATGTTATGAATCCGAATATGAGTGAGGCTAGACCAAAAGATATTAGAACAGTTTGTGACTTTCCGGATGTGTTTCCTGAAGAGTTGCCGGGTTTACCTCTTGACAGAGATGTTGAGTTTGTGATTGAGACTGTTTCAGGGTCTAATCCAGTTTCGATAGCTCTGTATCGTATGGCTCCGAAAGAGTTGAAAGAATTGAAGAGTCAGTTGCAAGAATTATTAGACCGTGGTTTCATTAGGCCTAGTAGTTCTCCTTGGGGTGCTCCTGTGTTATTTGTGAAGAAGAAAGATGGTAGTATGCGCATGTGTATTGACTACAGGCAGTTGAATCAGTTGACTGTGAAGAACAAGTATATGTTGCCTCGCATAGATGATTTGTTTGATCAGTTGAGAGGTGCTTCAGTGTTCTCGAAAATAGATTTGAGGTCAGGGTACTACCAGTTGAAAGTGAAAGAGTGTGATGTTCCGAAGATAGCTTTTAGGACTAGATACGGTCACTATGAGTTCCTTGTGATGCCGTTTGGGCTCACGAATGCACCTACAACATTCATGGATATGATGAACAGGATTTTTAGAGACTACCTAGACCGTTTTGTAGTTGTCTTCATAGATGATATACTTGTGTACTCGAAGACAGAAGAAGAGCATGATGAGCACTTGATATTTGTGTTACAGAGATTGTTGAGCAATCAGTTGTATGCGAAGCTTAGTAAATGTGAGTTCTGGATTCGAGAGGTAGTATTTCTTGGCCATGTTGTTTCGGCCGAAGGTATCCGTGTTGATCCATCGAAGATTGAGGATATTGTTGAGTGGAAACAACCTAAGTTTGTGACCGAGATTAGGAGTTTCCTAGGATTAGTCGGTTACTATAGGAGATTTGTTGATGGTTTCTCTAGGGTAGTTGCTCCTTTGACTAAATTCTTGCAAAAGGGAGTTAAGTTTGAATGGTCAGATGCAAGACAGAAGGCCTTTGAGAAATTGAAAGAAGCTTTGACAAATGCTCCAGTGTTAGTGCAACCTGTTTCAGGTAAAGAATTTGTGATTTACAGTGATGCTTCCTACATAGGGTTAGGTTGTGTTGTGATGCAAGAAAGAAGGGTTGTTGCATATGCTTCTAGACAGTTGAAGGTTCATGAGAAGAACTATCCTACTCATGATATAGAGTTAGCCGCAGTTGTCTTTGCATTGAAGATTTGACGCCATTACTTGTATGGTGAGAAGTGTATAGTGTACACCGATCATAAGAGCTTGAAGTATTTCATGACATAGAGAGAGTTGAACTTGAGGCAAAGAAGATGGCTTGAGTTGTTAAAAGATTATGATTTGACCATTGAGTACCATCCGGGTAAGGCAAATGTAGTAGCCGATGCTTTGAGTAGAAAAATTACAGTTGAGTTGAGAGCTATGTTTGCTAGATTGAGTGTATCTGATGATGGTGGCTTGATCACCGAGTTGCAAGTAAAGCTTTCTTTGATTCAATTGATTAGAGAGAAGCAGTTGTAAGATGTGACTCTAGTTCCTCATGTTCAGGACATAGCCGAAGGAAGACCGACCGAGTATAGTTTCAGTGGTGAGAACTTGTTGTGCTTCAGAGATAGAGTTGTTGTACCAGAAGA
This sequence comes from Hibiscus tridactylites, assembly GCA_958450335.1. Lineage (NCBI taxonomy): Eukaryota > Viridiplantae > Streptophyta > Magnoliopsida > Malvales > Malvaceae > Hibiscus > Hibiscus tridactylites. Next base: position 79,463,042 of record OY288273.1, read on the forward strand.
TGTTGAGTTGAGACGTCAGATTCTGAGTGAAGCACATTCGAGTCCTTTTTCTATGCATCCGGGTAGTACCAAGATGTACCATGACTTGAAGAATGATTACTTCCAGGTTGGTTTGAAGAAGGATGTAGCCGAGTATGTGAGTCGTTGTATGGTTTGTTAGAGAGTGAAGGTAGAACATCAGGTTCCTTCAGGTTTGTTACAGCCTTTGAAGATTCTCGAATGGAAATGGGAGAGGATCACCATGGACTTTGTGTCGGGGTTACCGTTATCTCCTTCGAAGAAGAATTCTGTGTGGGTGATAGTGGATAGGTTCACTAAGTGTGCCCACTTCTTAGCAGTGAACACTACAGATTCTTTAGACAAGTTGGCAAACTTGTACATCCGTGAGATTATAAGACTTCATGGAGTTCCAAAGTCTATTGTTTCTGATAGAGATCCTAGATTTACTTCGAGATTCTGGGGTTGTTTGCATAGTGCTCTAGGTAGCCGTTTGCACTTCAGTACTTCTTATCATCCGCAGTCCGATGGACAGTCAGAGCGAGTGATACAGATTCTAGAGGATATGATTTGTTGTTGTGTGATTGACTTCCAGGGTTCTTGGGAGAAGCACTTACCTTTAGTTGAGTTTGCTTACAACAACAGTTATCAGTCTAGTATTCAGATGGCTCCCTATGAGGCTTTGTATGGTAGACGATGTAGGACTCCGATCTGTTGGGCTGAAACAAGTCAGAGATTGTTGCCTATTCCGGATTTGCTTAAGGGGACTACCGAGAAAGTAAAGTTGATTTGTGACCGTTTGAAAGCAGCTTCCGATCGTCAGAAGTCTTATGCAGATTTAAAGAGAAAAGAGATTGAGTTCTTTATGGGTGAGAAAGTGTTTCTGAAAGTATCTCCGTGGAAGAAGGTGATGAGATTTGGCCGGAAAGGCAAGTTGAGTCCGAGGTTCATTGGTCCGTATGAGATAGTTGAGCGGATTGGGCCGGTAGCTTACCATTTGAGATTGCCTTCTGAGTTAGAGAAGATCCATGATGTCTTTCATGTGTCGATGCTTAGGAGATATAGGTCAAATCCTTCTCATGTTATGCCCGTTGAGGAGATAGAGTTGAATCCGGATTTGTCATACAATGAAGAGCCTGTCGAGATACTTGCTTCTGATAGCAAGGTGTTGCGTGACAAGATCATAGAGTTGGTCAAGGTGTTGTGGAGACATAGAGGTATGGAAGAGGCCACGTGGGAGAGGAAAGCTGATATGCTTGAGCAGTTTCCGTACTTGTTTCCGTTAGGTAATTTCAGGGACGAAATTCCTTAAGTAGGGGAGAGTTGTAACACCCGAGTTTAGGGGTCGGGTGAAAATAATATTTTAATATTATTTCGGGTTCGGTTTTACAATCAAACTAATCTTTTGGGCCTCGGGTTTCAAAAGCAAATGTTTTGTGTTGGACTAAATTGAAAGGAAATTCAAATTGGATAGATTTAAGGAAAATTGGAAAATGGCCATTCATTAATGGCATTTTCGTAATAAAAGGGGTTTCCATTTTAAAAAGACCTTTTCAATTAAAACACCTCCCTTTTGTCATTTTCACTATTCATCTTCTTCAAAATACCATTCCAACGACATTGAGCTCTCATCCTCCATTTCTACTATTCCATCACATAGCTCCTTCATTTCAACTCGGTTTTGAAAGGTAATATCCTTTTTGACTTGTCCTCAACCTCCTCTCTTCAAAAGTACAAATAGTTTTTATTTTCATTAAGGTTTTTGAAATTGAGTTTTTAGAGGATTTGGTTAAAAATGATAACTTTATGATGTTTAACTTAAAATTTCGATTTAATGTCGTTAGTTATGAAGTCTATGAGTCAAATGATGCAACATATATGATTTTTACATGGTTTTAAGCTCATTCCCGGATTTGGGTTTAATGGGGGTTTTTGAAGGGTTTTAGAGTGGTTTTTGGGGTTGTTTTAGGTTGGAATTTTAGGGCTAATGTTAGTACTATGGTTGGGGGTTGTTTTGGAATCAATTAAGGGTATTAAAAGTGTTGGAAACATGGGTTTTGATTGAGGTTTATGGGCTGTACGAGTTTGGTAAATTTGGGGTTTGTTCATGGCTTGAAATGTTGAGTTTAATGTTTGAATTGTATTCCGGGTTAGCTAGTTTGATGCTTGGGCTAATTGGAAGTTGTCTGGTTTGTGTTGAGGTTGTTTAGAGGAAAGAACTTGTGTTGGTGAAGCATCGGGAGTGAATCCGGAAGCTTGAAGGTGGTTGCTTGCTTGGTAATTGAGCTTGGAAGTAAAGGTGGGTGGTTAATGTTTTCTAAGTGTTTTCTAAGTGGTTGGTTCGAGCATGTGGACTAGGTCGGGCTTGGTAGACCCACCTAGAGTTAGTATTAGGGTGGTAGCCTAATCCCAAGCTTAGACTAGAGACATTGGTTGAACTTTTAATTGATGTTTATGCCTCGTGATGTTTATGATATGATGATTCATGTATAATGTGATATACATGTGTGATGAGGCATGGTTGTGATGCATTGTGATATGCATGTGGATTGTTCATGATTGTGATCATGGTGAGTACGTGCTAAGCACGGAATTGGTTGTAATTGATAATGTGGATTGAGTTAAATGTTGGCACTAGTATGCTTGGGTACAAATGATCGATCATTAGGATGTTAGTGTGCACACATGAGTCAAATTCGCGCGTGGCCTTGGTGGCGTTGAGTTACCAAGGAGGAGTACGGGTTCGCCCGGAAATTGTTTTATATATTAGTCGATGATGAGTGGAATCTCATCGACGGGGCGTGAGGATGAGTGGAATCCCCTCCGCGAGACCGGTGATGAGTGTAATCCCACCGTGAGGTAAAGTGGTTGTTGGATGTGAGTTCCAACGTGTTTATCCGCGTATTCGAGTCATAGCTAGGTGCCAATATAAATTGATATGGGTATCAATGTGATGTGGAAATGTGTGTCCTTTTTGGATGATTATATGTGCTTACATATGTTGTGGAAATGAGCTTGTTGAGCATGACATATTATTAGATATTTGTTCATGCATCATTGACATTTTGGCTCTTGAGGATCGAAGGTATGATCATGCATTTACCTTGGTTGAGATCGTGCTTGGACCCTGCATTGTCGAGGTTTGTTTTTAAAGAGCTTACCCTCACTAAGCTTTATTGCTTACGCTCTCTTTGTTCGACAATGCAGATCAATAGCTCGTAGGTTGCTAGGTGCAAGAAGGGGCCTCCAAGTGTGCTTCGTGGTGCTTGTTTAGCTACCAAGTATGAACATTTTAACTATGATGTAATGGTCAAGCAATGGGACATGTGATTGTGGTGTGATGTCTTTTGAAGTATGATGATGTTGTGTTTAGGACCATGTTAGACTCCTTATATATGTTTGTTAATTTGGCTTTTGGGATGAATGCCTTGCTTGTAAACCATGTTGGATTTGCCTATCTTATTTTGTCTAAGTGTTAGCCTTGTTGAAGCTAAATGCCCTTTTTAAATGCCATGTATGGATGCCTCATCTTATGCCTTTTGTGATTGGAGTATGTTTTTCCAAAGGATCCATGCCTCTAGAATATGCTTGTAAGTGATGTGTGCTTCTTAGAGTGGTTTAGGGCTCTTGGGGTTGTTTGGAGATGTTTAAAGTTGGCTTTGAGAAATTGCAGGCAGCCAGTGTTTCGAAACGGGCTAAGCTGTTTCGGAACGGGTATGGCTCCAGGGACCCCGTATCGGAACACGTTTCGATACGGTTTGGCCACTGTGAACCCCTGTTTCAAAATGAGTATCGAAACACTTTGGCTACTGGAAATCTGAGAAATTGCCGATATGTTGGGATTTCGAAACGAGTCTAGGTGTTTCGGAATGGTCAATGTCTCGTTGATCACGAGAAGTTGACCGTTGGGGGTGTTTCGGAACGGTTGACCTCCGTTCCGATACGGCCTTCTCGTGTGGGCTTGGGGCCGTTGACCAAGTCAAGGCGTTTTGATACACCTTTAGGGTGTTTCGAAACGGCCTGCCTAATAATCTAAAATGGACTGTTTTGCAACTGATGTTCGAATGATCGTTTTTATGATTTCTCGTGTTTCCGCTGACGTGTTTCACATAGGACGTGGTAATGCATTTAGACAAGATAAATAAAAGAAATTTTCTAGGGTTGCTAACCGAGGGGGAACCTTAACGGGGTTCGCTTCGGTTTTCCCCGTGTGGCCCACTCGGACCGGTCAAGCGTCTGGACCGGGACGAGGGGGTTACAGTCATAATTGATTTTAAAGTTACCAATATGAAATTAGTCATATTACATGCTTTCCTGTCAAATTTCGCCTTAATTGGACATCTCGAACTCATACAATTGCAAATACAACTTTCGGGACTAAAACGTAAAGCTTTCAAACTACAACACCATTCAAATCAGTGCCCAACGGTCACCTGTTTCGAAACGGCATTGACCGTTCCGAAACACGGGTTGGTTCCGAGACTAGTTCCGAAACAGGGCATTCCAGTAGCCAAAACGTTTCAGAACAGCCTCCAGCCGTTTCAAAACACGAAGGCCATTACAGGCCCTCGTTTCGAAACGCCAGTGAGTGTTCCGATACGGTTTGCCCATAAGCTGCAGATTTTGCTGGTTTTTCTTACAAAAATCCATTCAAACACTTCCCAATGACTTCCTAATCATACTAACAAGTCATCAAACATATGAAGAGCATGTTCATAACTCCTAAATACATTCATGGCATCAAACATGAAATTCCACGTGTCTATATGCATGCTTCCTATTATCCAAAACCAAGCAATCAACCAATCTCCAAAACAAGCATTAAAAGGCCATTTACAAATTCAAATCATCAAAAGCATCATGCCACAACCTAGGAAGTTCAACACATCTCCCAAAACACATCTTAGGTTCCCATTGCCAAATTACCAAAACTAATAGTGTATGAAAACATCACCATACATGAGCTTGGTTTCCCTTGGACACTCTAGCTTCCTTGTTGCCCTTAAACACTTCAATTATCTACATAATTGGTACAAGAGAGAGAGCATAAGCACAATTTCTTAGTGAGGCATGCTCTAAAGAAAACAACACAATAATGCATTTATAGAAAACACTTTCAATAAAGCTCTTTTAACACATGCTCATCTCTTTTCATGCAACCTTGCATACTTTACAAGCATCTCATGCTTCATTATAATCAACATATCATATTGGCTTTCAAGTGATAACTCATGACCATTTACAACACAAAACACAATCGGAAACGCAGATTACAAATGTTGTCCCACACTCTTCATACACACTACCGAACAACACAAGGTGGAGTTTATCGGTACAATCAAAACCCTTCAACACCCGTGATGGAGTTTAACGGTACAATCACAACCCCTCAACATCACTCATCGGTAGTTGTATAATTCTACTAACGAGAGCAAGGGACACATAACACAAGATCCACACACAGACTTTTAACCACCATTGTGATCTTACCTCACTCGTTACGGTACTTGGATGGAGTTTACGGTACAATTACAACCCCTCAACATCCAAGGCGACTTTATTCACGGTGCACCCAATCCTATAGTCGGGCTAACTATATCCGATTCAAGTACTTTAAAACCAATTCATCACTTGCCAACATACATCAAATACCATCATCAATTCATTGTTTTAAAGCAATAATCAAAGCCATTAAACATCATGCATCTCCATGCATCATTACCAAGATAATAACATGCCAAAGCAAGGATCTCTTACCTTGAGCATCCTTCAACACATGGCTTTCAAAACCAGCATTAACCATGCTAAAACATGCTTTAAAAACAGAATTTAAACATGCAATTTGTAACCAATGCATCAAGCCACTTCATAGCACATTCGAGGGAGTTTTTCCGAAAACTTACTCTTGAGCTTAGCTAAGTTGTTTAGACTTAAACTAAGCTCCCAAAACCTTCAAATAATTGTTTCAAAGCTGGAAACTCAACTCCACTCACCAATTTCGTTTCGCACACTTGCCGAAACGTCAATCAAGCCTCCGGATCAACTCCAAAAGTGTCTGAAGATGTCTCCCCTGTTTTAAACACATCAAAGCAGAGGATTAATGCATCATTATGCATTGAAATCTCCAGCCAATACACCTAAACTCGCTGCTCTACCCAAAACCAACATTTCGGCTACCAAACACAACCGAAAACACCTCCAAACTCTTCCAAAACTTAACCCAGCCAAGATCCATCACTTCTAACCATTTCTAAACATCAATTAACATCCAAAATGAACCTAAAGTCATCCTTATACCTCTAGCTATAACAGAACACCAAAAACTCCTCAAAACCACCATTTTCTTGAGCAAAAACTTAGGAAACACAACCTATTCGGGATTGCATTGATAAAACCTCATTTCAACATCATTAGACATCCAAAATACATTAGAGAATCATCTCAAAATAGAGCCCAAACAATCACAACGAAATTCTTCAAGATTTCTTCCAAATCTTGAGTTTTAAGCCAAAATCAAGTTTCTAACATTAAAACCATTTACAAAACTTAAATTAAGGATTGACAACTTGGGAATTTCAGTAAAGAACTGAGTATTTAGAGGAGAAGAACAATCTTACATCTAAATGGTGATTTCTCCTTGATTTGAGCCAATTTCCATGAAAAGTCAATGAGGAAATCAAAAGGATTTGATGCAAGATTGATTAGGAATTAATTGATGATAGAAATCTCACCAATTGAAGTAAAGATCAATGCAAAAGTTGCTGGGGAAAAAGTGTTTGGATGATGGGATTTTGAGAGAAAAAGGAATGAGAGAAATTTAGGAAAAGGTATTTATGAAAATCCAAAAAGTAGTTTCGCTTTTCTTTTAATTAATTAAAACATTAATTAAATCACCCAAATTAAGGAAAAATCTGGAGAAAATATTTTTGGGTAAATTAGCTCCTTAAAGATTCAAAGTTTCAATCCTTACAAAACAGTCACCACTAAACTTTTCAAAAATCACATTTTAGTCACTACACCGAAATGTAGTGTTTCCAAACCTTAATTTGTAAAATTGATTTCACCACTCTCTTATATATATTAAAAGTGGATTTTAGATATTTTTCCATATTTTTAAAGCATCCTGAACTAGGCTTTCCCTAAAACCTCCTTTTATATTCGAACCGTTTCTCAGATCGGTCCGACCAAACCCTAAACTTCCAAGCCCAAAATTGGGGTGTTACAACTCCCCCCCCCCCTTAAGAAATTTGTCCTCGAAATTTACCTGGAGGAAAAAGGTACGGAAACTACTTCTTCATATCATCCTTTCTTTCCCACGTGGCTTCCTCAACACCACGATGCTTCCACAACACCTTAACCAATTCAATGGTCTTGCCTCGAAGAACTTTACTGTCCGAATCTAGAATTTCAATCGGCTCCTCATCGTAGGTCAAGTCTGGATTCAACTCCACTTCCTCCACAGGCATAACATGCGAAGGATCCGATCTATACCTCCGAAGCATAGAGACATGAAACACATCATGTATCTTTTCCAACTCTTGCGGTAACCTCAGCTTGTACGCAACAGGACCCACACGTTCAATCACCTCGTATGGTCTGATATACCTAGGGCTCAACTTACCCTTCCGGCCAAACCTCATCACCTTCTTCCAAGGCGAAACCTTCAAGAACACACGGTCACCTACCGCAAACTCAATCTCCTTACGCTTTAAATCCGCATAAGACTTCTGTCGATCAGAAACTGCCTTTAATCGCTCATAAATAAGCTTCACTTTCTCGGTGGTTCCTTTCAACAAAGCCGACATTGAAACCAACTTCTGACCTGTTTTAGCCCAGCAAAGAGGAGTTTTGCACTTCCTCTCGTACAAGGCTTCATAAGGTGCCATTTGAATACTTGCCTGGTAGCTATTGTTATAAGCAAACTCCACCAAAGGCAAATGCTTCTCCCAAGAACCTTGAAACTCAATCACACAGCACCTCCACATATCTTCCAGCACTTGAATAACACGCTCAGACTGTTCATCCGACTGTGGATGATAAGAAGTACTGAAATTCAGCCGCGTACCCAAAGCTTGATGCAAACACTCCCAAAAAACGTGATGTAAACCTCGGATCTCTATCCGACACTATAGACTTTGGCACACCATGCAGTCGCACAATCTCAGCAATGTACAACTCTGCAAGCTTGTCCAAGGTATACGTAGTATGTACAGGTAAGAAATGCGCACACTTCGTAAAGCGATCCACAATCACCGACACCGAATTCTTTTTCGATGGTGACAAAGGCAAACCAGACACAAAGTCCATGGTAATCCTTTCCCACTTCCACTCAGGAATCCTCAACGGTTGCAACAACCCAGAAGGAAACTAATGCTCAGCCTTAACCCGCTGACAAACCATGCACTTACCCACGTACTCCGCAACATCCTTCTTCAAATCCACCCAGTAGTACTCATCCTTAAGATCACGATACATCTTTGTACTACCAGGGTGCATAGCAAAAGGACTACTATGAGCTTCACTCAGAATAGTACGCCTCAACTCTGCATCATTCGGCACTACTATCCGACTCCCAAAACATAGAACCCCATCATCATTAAAACAGAAATCCGATGGTCTATCCTCAGCAATATCCTGAACATGTGGCACCAAAGAATCATCCAACAACTGCTTATCCTTTATCAACTGAACCAAAGATGGTTTCACTTGCAATTCAGCCACAAGCCCTCCATCTCGCGAAATACTCAAGCTGGCAAACATAGCCCTTAACTCCACTGCCACCTTCCTACTCAAGGCATCCGCTACTACATTAGCTTTTTATCGGATGGTACTCGATCGTCAGATCGTAATCTTTAAGCAACTCCACCCAACGTCGTTGCCTAAGATTCAACTCTTTCTGAGACATCAAGTACTTCAAACTTTTGTGATCCGTGTACACAGTACACTTCTCACCATACAGGTAAAGTCTCCAAATCTTCAAAGCAAAAACCACCGCAGCTAACTCAATATCATGCGTAGGATAATTGTGCTCATGCACCTTCAACTGGCGCGATGCATAAGCCACCACCTTACCCTCTTGCATCAACACACACCCCAAACCAACATAGGATGCATCGTTGTACACCACAAACTCTTTCCCTAATTCAGGTTGAACCAGGATAGGAGCTTGCGTCAAAGCTGCCTTAAGCTTCTCAAAAGCTTGTTGCCTTGCTTCTGTCCACTCATACTTGACATCCTTTTGCAACAACTTCGTCAAAGGTGCAGCAATCTTCGAAAATCCATCCACAAATCTCCGGTAATATCCTGCCAACCCAAGGAAACTACAGACTTCATGAACAGACTTAGGAGGCTTCCAATTCATCACCGCCTCAATCTTCTGAGGATCAACACGAATCCCCTTAGCAGAAACCACATGACCAAGGAAAACAACTTCCCTAAGCCAGAATTCGCACTTGCTCAGCTTAGCATAAAGCTGATTCTCCAACAACGCCTGCAACACAATCCTCAAATGCCCTTCATGCTCCTCCTCAGTACGAGAATACACAAGGATATCATCAATGAACACCACAACAAACTTGTCCAAGTATTCATGGAACACTATATTCATCATGTCCATAAAAGCTGTAGGAGCATTCGTCAAGCCAAACGGCATCACAAGGAACTCATAATGCTCATACCTCATTCTAAAGGTTGTTTTTGGCACATCCACATCTTTCACCTTGAGCTGGTAATAACCTGACCTTAAGTCAATCTTAGAGAACACAGCCGCTCCTCGAAACTGATCAAAAAGATCATCAATCCTCGGCAAAGGATACCAATTCTTGATAGTCAACTTATTCAGCTGACGATAATCGATGCACATTCTCATAGTGCCATCCTTCTTCTTCACAAACAAGACTGGTACACCCCAAGGTGACACACTCGGCCGAATGGAACCACGATCAAGCAACTCTTGAAGTTGCGTCTTCAGCTCCTTCAACTCCTTAGGTGTCATTCGGTAAGGAGTAATGGACATTGGAGTTGTGTTTTCATACAACTCAATTCCAAACTCCACCTCTCGACTAGGAGGCAATCCAGGTAACTCCTCCGGAAACACTCCAGGAAACTCTCGCACAATCCTGATATCTTGAACTCGCAACTCCTTAGAGCTAGGATTCATCACAAAGGCCAGATAAGCCTCACAACCTTGCCTCAGCATTCGGCTTGCTTCCAACGAAGACACCACATTGGCAAGAAACTTCACATTCTCGCCAACCACCACTACCTCGTAATCATCCGCAAGTTTCAACGAAACTCGCTTGTTCTCAAAATCCACTACAGCTCGATGTTCAACAAGCCAATCCATTCCAAGGATTACATCAAAACCATAGAATGGCAATTCCATGAGATCAACAAGAAAAACATGGTTTTGCACTTCCAAGGGACATCTTCTATGCAACCTCCATGTCACAACGGTCTCACCAAAGGAACTAGTTACATGCATACCAACATCCAAAGACTCAACAGGAAAACCAAGCAATTGAGCATGTTCACGCAATATGTATGAGTGTGTAGATCCAGAATCAATCAAGGAAAGTAATGACAATGATTGCAAAGTAAAGGTACCTGCAATCACATCCGTATCATTTCTCCCCTCACGCTGAGCATACACTCGAGCCTGGCCACCACCCTCAGGTTGTACAGCCACCACATGCGCCACATTCCTCCCACCATCATCTCTGTGTTGGAAGTTACCACGGCCGCGCCCATGACCCCTCTGTGGTGCAACCCCAGAAGCACGTCCTTGTCCACCACCAGCCAACAAAGGACACTCCCTTCTCATGTGGTCTGCCAAACCACAATTCCAGCACGAATTACTGGTCACTGCTACAGGAGCCTGATCCTCCCTCACTGCTCGAGGACAATCTCGCCTCAAATGGCCACGAGATCCACACATCCAGCACGTGTTCTGATCAGCCCTCATCCTATCCCTTAATAGGTGCACCATGCCCTCCATTACCACGCCTAGCAGAAGATCGATACCTCTTATCTCGTCCTCTCTTGTTCTGTCCACCACCGGAACTATAATCAGCAGCTCTTTTTCCCGAGCTAGAACTAACGCCTCTGGAAGACAAACCCAAATTCTGCTCGATGTCCTTCGCTCTACTCACCAGCACATCAAAATCTGTATACTCAGCTGCAAGCATGAAAGTCTTCACGTCCGTCACCAAACCATAACGGAAACGTTCACACCTCTCCCACTCATCAGGGATTAGCTCAGGTGCATATTGACTAAGGCGGACAAAATGAACCTCAAACTAAGCTATTGTCATGCTTCTTTGCACAAGGGACATAAATTCTCTTTTCTTCTCATCCAAGTATCGCACACCCAGATACTTCCGCTTGAATGCGTTCAAGAAGAACGTCCAAGTCACATCATTTTCCTTCATTCCAGAGACAGTGGTCGTCCACCACGTATAAGCATCATCATGCAGCAGTGACACCACACAACCCAACTTCTGCACATTGTTGCAGTTCATTTGCCCCAAAATCCTCTTGGTGCTTTCCAACCAAGATTTAGATCCTTCAGGAGATAAACCTCTGAACTCAGTCCCTCCCAGACTGCGAAGACGTTCCAAAGGCAATCTCACATTAGCATCACCCTGATGCGCAGCTCCGTGAGCTCCAGCTACTGCTGCCTGAAAGGCTCCAGCAATAGCATGAATCAACACAGTCATGTCAGGAGCGGCTTGCCCCTGCACACCTTCAGGTCTAGCGACCCCAGCACCAGCACCAACACCAGCATTATCACCTCCAGCACCACCACCGTCGGGTGGTCCACCACCAGGGGAGGAGGTATATCCACAACATTCTCAGCATGTTCCTCGTTCTCGTTCTGAGCCATAGCTCTCGTATTCATCCTCATCTCTCTACGAGGCCCCATTTATAAGAAAATAATGCACTGACACAAATGCAATAAACATAATTAGGCTCAACAAGGTAAGTAATCCAAGTACTCAAGCTCATTTTCCAAAAACAATTCCTTTCATTAGTTTTGATATGGCAATGGGTTCCCCTAACATGCTTCACATAGCATAGCATCACAATTGCAACCATACATCACAATTTATAAAACATTCCTTCACTTAAAAGGTCCATCATGCAAAAATGGATACATCACCCACATAACAATTCCCAATTACATGAGAACCTGGCTCTGATACCACCAAATGTAACCACCTTAGCTCGGCCTAGACAGTTGACTCGAACTACGAAGATTACACGGGGAAAACCAAAGTCAACTCGAAAGTCAACCTTGATTAACGACCCTTTTTTCTTTTTAAACTTGTCTAGATGCACGTTAACCCTAAGAGAGCACTCATGAAACATACTTGAAGAATACACAACGATTGAATAACAAACAGGGACTGAATTGCACTTATCATCAGTTTAGGGACCAAAATGTAAATTCTGAAAATTAGAAGGTCATAATTGATTTTAAAGTTACCAATATGAAATTAGTCATATTACATGCTTTCTTGTAAAATTTCGCCTTAATTGGACATCTTGAACTCATACAATTGCAAATACAACTTTCCGGACTAAAACGTAAAGCTTGCAAACTTCAACACCATTCAAATCAGTGCCCAACGGTCACTTGTTTCGAAACGGCATTGACCGTTCCGAAACACGGGTTGATTTCGAGACTGGTTCCGAAACAGGGCATTCCAGTAGCCAAAACGTTTCGGAACAGCCTCCAGACGTTTCAAAACACGAAGGCCATTACAGGCCCCCCGTTTCGAAACGCTAGTGAGTGTTCCGATACGGTTTGCCCAGAAGTTGCAGATTTTGCTGGTTTTTCTTACAAAAATCCATTCAAACACTTCCCAATGACTTCCTAATCATACTACAAAGTCATCAAACATATGAAGAGCATGTTCGTAACTCCTAAATACATTCATGGCATCAAACATGAAATTCCACATGTCCATATGCATGCTTCCTATTATCCAAAACCAAGCAATCAACCAATCTCCAAAACAAGAAATAAAAGGCCATTTACAAATTCAAATCATCAAAAGCATCATGCCACAACCTAGGAAGTTCAACACATCTCCCAAAACACATCTTAGGTTCCCATTGCCAAATTACCAAAACTAATAGTGTATGAAAACATCACCATACATGAGCTTGGTTTCCCTTGGACACTCTAGCTTCCTTGTTGCCCTTAAACACTTCAATTATCTGCATTATTGGTACAAGAGAGAGAGCGTAAGCACAATTGCTTAGTGAGGCATGCTCTAAAGAAAACAACACAATAATGCATTTATAGAAAACACTTTCAATAAAGCTCTTTTAACACATGCTCATCTCTTTTCATGCAACCTTGCATACTTTACAAGCATCTCATGCTTCATTATAATCAACATATCATATTGGCTTTCAAGTGATAACTCATGACCATTTACAACACAAAACACAATCGGATACGCGGATTACAAGCGTTGTCCCACACTCTTCATACACACTACCGAACAACACAAGGTGGAGTTTATCGGTACAATCACAACCCCTCAACACTCGTGATGGAGTTTAACGGTACAATCACAACCCCTCAACATCACTCATTGGTAGTTGTATAATTCCACTAACGAGAGCAAGGGACACATAACACAAGATCCACACACAAACTTTTAACCACCGTTGTGATCTTACCTCACTAGTTAGGGTACTTGGATGGAGTTTACGGTACAATTACAACCCCTCCACATCCAAGGCGACTTTATTCACGGTGCACCCAATCCTATAGCCGGCTAACTATATCCGATTCAAGTACTTTAAAACCAATTCATCATTTGCCAATATACATCAAATACCATCATCAATTCACTGTTTTAAAGCAATAATCAAAGTCATTAAACATCATGCATCTCCATGCATCATTACCAAGATAATAACATGCCAAAGCAAGGATCTCTTACCTTGAGCATCCTTCAACACATGGCTTTCAAAACCAGCATTAACCATGCTAAAACATGCTTTCAAAACAGAATTTAAACATGCAATTTGTAACCAATGCATCAAGCCACTTCATAGCACATTCGAGGGAGTTTTTCCGAAAACTTACTCTTGAGCTTAGCTAAGTTGTTTAGACTTAAACTAAGCTCCCAAAACCTTCAAATAATTGTTTAAAAGCTGGAAACCCAACTCCACTCACCAATTTCGTTTCGCACGCTTACCGAAACGTCAATCAAGCCTCCGGATCAACTCTAAAAGTGTCCGGAGATGTCTCCCCTGTTTTAAACACATCAAAGCAGAGGATTAATGCATCATTATGCATTGAAATCTCCAGCCAACACACCTAAACTCGCTGATCTACCCAAAACCAACATTTCGGCTACCAAACACAACCGAAAACACCTCCAAACTCTTCCAAAACTTAACCCAGCCAAGATCCATCACTTTTAACCATTTCTAAACATCAATTAACATCCAAAATGAACCTAAACTCGTCCTTATAGCTCCAGCTATAACAGAACACCAAAAACTCCTCAAAAACCCCCATTTGCTTGAGCAAAAACTTAGGAAAAACAACCTATTCGGGATTGCATTGATAAAACCTCATTTCAACATCATTAGACATCCAAAATAAATTAGAGAATCATCTCAAAACAGAGCCCAAACAATCACAACGAAATTCTTCAAGATTTCTTCCAAATCTTGAGTTTTAAGCCAAAATCAAGTTTCTAACATTAAAACCATTTACAAAACTTAAATTAAGGATTGACAACTTGGGAATTTCAGTAAAGAACTGAGTATTTAGAGGAGAAGAACAATCTTACCTCTAAATGGTGATTTCTCCTTGATTTGAGCCAATTTCCTTGAAAATTCAACGAGGAAATCAAAAGAATTTGATGCAAGATTGATTAGGAATTAACTGATGATAGAAATCTCACCAATTGAAGTGAAGATCAATGCAAAAGTTTCTGGGGAAAAAGTGTTTGGATGATGGGATTTTGAGAGAAAAAGGAATGAGAGAAATTTAAGAAAAGGTAGTTATGAAAATCCAAAAAGTAGTTTCCCTTTTCTTTTAATTAATTAAAACATTAATTAAATCACCCAAATTAAGGAAAAATCTGGAGAAAACATTTTTGGGTAAATTAGCTCCTTGAAAATTCAAAGTTTCAATCCTTACAAAACAGTCACCACTAAACTTTTCAAAAATCGCATTTTAGTCACTACACCGAAATGTAGTATTTCCAAACCTTAATTTGTAAAATTGATTTCACCACTCTCTTATATATATTAAAAAAGGATTTTTAAATATTTTTCCATATTTTTAAAGCATCCCAAACTAGGCTTTCCCTAAAACCTCCTTTTATATTAGAACCATTTCTCAGACCGGTCCGACCAAACCCTAAACTTCTAAGCTCAAAATTGGGGTGTTACATAATTTCTAAAGCTTCTCTCAAATTACTTTTGCATGTTTGTATGTGAAGACTCTCTTGGAAACATCTTCATCAAGGCTACAAAGAAGAGTGTGCATAGCCTTGACATTTAGTTGTGCCTTCCTTGTGCCATTTGAACCCATTTTCTTCTTTTTCTTAAGAACTTCCTTGTGATCGTCTTTGATAATTTCTCAAGCAACAAGATCAAATGCTTAGATGAAATACTTCATGACATTGCTCCATTGAAAGTATGAATATCCTTTGAAGAGAGGAGGACATGTGATAGAGCGGCATTCTTCAAATGTCCTCATTCTTGACCCATTAGTCATTTTCTTGAATGGTAGACTTTGTGCTTGATGATCTTTTCTCCTGGTTGTGAGACTTTCAATGAAGACGATGCTCTGGTACCAATCTTTAGGCTCAAATCGATCAACCAAAAAACCGCCAAGACGAGTTGAAAATGCTTCTTGAATGAATTGGTGAAACCCTAAAAAGAATGGACAGTTTGCACAATCAATTTTAGAGTTGTAACCCCCTCGACCTGGCCTAGCCGCAAGCCCGCATCGAATGGGTTACACGGGGAAAACCGAAGCGAAACCCGTTAAGGCTCCACTCCGATTAGCAACCCTAGAAAATTTCTTTTAAAGTTATCTTTTCTAGATGCATCATTTATATCTTATGTGAAAGGACACGCAACGGAAACACACATGAATACAAAACACACAGGACGGGCAATTAACAAACCCCTTTTTAGCTTTTACAACAGGTTGTATCGGTACACTAGAGGACCGTATCGATACTCCTGGACTTGGTCAAAACCTCAAAGTCAACCTAAGGAGACCGTATCGATATGCTCTCAACGGTCAACTTTTCCAAGGTCAGACTACAAAGACCGTACCAATACCCTCAGGACTCGTACCGATACGCCAAAATCTCGTCAATTTCTTATATTTCCAGAGAGCATTTGGCGTATCGATACACCCTCGCGTACCGGTACGCCCTGCCCAAAACAAGGTCCAAAGCAAGGGACCGTATCGATACAGCCCTTGAGCGTATCGACACACCCTGCACTGCAAAACTTGTTTTGGCTTCTAAACATACAAGGACTCAACACTAGAGACATATATCAACCATTCAAGCAACATACAAGCACTCATATATCACAAAGCTTTCATGGATAAACATACAAAGCAATTTAAACACTCAACGTTTATGTATTGTTTTGGCTTGAAATCAATGGAATAGTGAATAGGGTTTGGGGAGGGTTTTAGAACGTGAAATAGGATTTGTAAAGATGATGGCTTTTGTTAAAAATCCTTTTTTTTCTTTTTATGAAAAATTCCACTTTTACCCTTTAGTCTTTTAAAACCCTTTTTGGTGTATTAAAAATAGTTTTTCTCCAATTTAATTTTAATCCAACCCGGTTGACTAATCTGATATCTCTCGGCCCTAAACTCGGGGCGTTACAACTCTCCCCCACTTAAGGAATTTCGTCCCCAAAATTTACCTGGCGGAAAGAGATGCGGAAATTGCTTTCTCATGTCATCCTTCCTCTCCCAAGTGGCTTCTTCCACCCCCTCGGTGTCGCCACCCAACCTTAACCAACTCAATGGTCCTTCCTCGCAACACTTTGCTGTCCAAAGCCAAAATCTCAACTGGTTCTTCATCGTAGGTCAAGTCTGGATTCAATTCTATCTTCTCAACTGGTATAACATGTGACGGATCTGATCTATACCTCCGAAGCATCGAGACATGAAACATGTCATGAATCTTCTCTAGTTCGACCGGCAATCTTAATCTATAGGCAACGGGACCAACTCTATCAAATATCTCATACGGACCAATGAATCTCGGGCTCAACTTACCTTTCCTACCGAACCTCATCACATTTTTCCAAGGTGAGACTTTTAAGAACACTTTGTCACCCACGGCATACTCTATTTCTCTTATTTTCAAATCTGCATAGGATTTTTGTCTATCCGAAGTTGCCTTCAAACGGTCACAAATCAACTGTACTTTCTCGGTAGTACCCTTAAGCATATCAGGCAAAGGTATCAATTTATGTCCCACTTCGGCCCAACAAACAGGTGTTCTACATTTTCTACCATAGAGAGCTTCGTAAGGTGCCATCTGAATGCTAGCTTGATAATTGTTATTATATGCAAACTCTACTAACAGTAGATGCTTCTCCCACGAACCTTGAAATTCAATAATGCAACATCTCAACATGTCTTCCAACACTTGTATGACTCTCTCTGACTGACCATCGGTCTGAGGATGATATGAAGTGCTGAAATTCAGTCGAGTGCCCAAAGCACTATGCAAACTCTCCTAAAATCTAGTTGTGAACCTCGGATCTCTGTCTGACACTATAGATTTCGGTATACTGTGCAATCTCACTATCTCACTAATATACAAATCGACCAACTTATCTAAAGTATAAGTGGTGTGAACAGCCAAAAAGTGCGCACACTTCGTAAGGTGATCAACAATTACCCAAACTGAATTCTTCTTAGAAGGTGTCAACGGCAAACCCGATACGAAATTCATGGAGATTCTCTCCCACTTCCACTCGGGAATTCTCAACGGTTGTAACAAACTTGAAGGAAACTGATGCTCGGCTTTAACTCACTGACAAACCATGCACTTACTCACAAACTCGGTAACATCTTTCTTCAAACCAACCCAGAAATACTCATTCTTCAAATCGCGGTACATTTTCGTGCTTCCCGGATGCATAGCAAATGGACTACTATGAGCTTCAATTAGGATGGTGCGTCTCAAGTTTACATCTTCCGGAACAACTACTCTACTCTTGAAACACAAGACTCCATCACTACTAAAACAGAAATCTGTCGGTTTACCCTCCGCTATGTCTTGTACATGAGATGCTAACGATCTATCTTGAAATTGTTTCTCTCTAATCAACTGAAGCAATGTAGGTTTAACTTGCAACTCGGCCACTAAACCACCATCTTGAGACAAACTCAATCTAGCAAACATAGCTCGTAGCTCCACTGCTACCTTTCTACTCAAAGCATCAACCACTACATTGGCTTTACCCGGATGGTACTCAATCGTGGATCGTAGTCTTTAAGCAACTCTAGCCACCTACATTATCTAAGATTCAACTCTCTTTATGTCATTTTATACTTCAGACTCTTGTGATCCGTATACACTGTGCATTTCTCACCATACAAGTAATGTCTCCAAACCTTCAAAGTGAAAACCACAGCAGCCAATTCCATGTCATGCGTAGGGTAATTGCGCTAATGAGTCTTCAACTATCTAGATGCCTAGGCTACTACTCTACCTTCTTGCATAAGCACACAACCTAAGCCAACATATGACACATCATTGAAGACTACAAACTCTTTCCCTAACACGGGCTGAATCAAAACAGGAGCTTCGGTTAAGGCTTCTTTCAATTTCTCAAATGCTTGTTGTCTTGCATCAGCCCACTCAAACTGAACATCCTTATGTAGCAATTTAGTCAAAGGTTTTGCAACCTTTGAGAAACCCTCAATAAACGTCTATAGTAACCGGCCAAGCCTAAGAAACTACAAACTTCGGTCACTGTCTTTGGTGGTTTCCAATTCACAATTGCCTCAACCTTATTAGGATCCACTATGATTCCCTCGGGCGATACAATATGGCCTAAAAAGACTACTTCCTTAATCCAAAATTCACATTTTCTCAACTTGGCATACAATTGATTGTCTAACAATTTCTGCAACACCAAATGCAAATGCCGATCATGATCTTCCTCGGTACGAGAGTACACTAAAATATCATCAATGAACACTACCACAAATTGATCCAAGTACTCATGAAACACTTTATTCATCATGTCCATAAAAGCTATCGATGCATTCTTCAAACCAAATGGCATCACTAAGAATTTGTAGTGCCCATAATGAGTGTGGAAAGCTGTCTTCGGTACATCTTGATCTCTTACTTTCAACTGATAATAACCGGACATCAAATCTATCTTCAAGAACACTGAAGCACCTCTCAACTGATAAAACAGGTCATCAATCCTCGGCAACGAATATTTGTTCTTCACTGTCAACTTATTCAACTTTCGATAATTGATACACATTCTCAAACTGTCATATTTCTTCTTCACAAACAACACAGGTGCACCCCAAGGTGAAGTACTCAGATGAATAAACCCTCGGTCTATCAATTCCTGAAGTTGTGTCTTCAACTCTTTCATTTCCTTAGGAGCCATTCGGTACGGTGCAATCGATACTGGATCTGAATCTGAATAAGTCTCAATAACAAACTTTACATCTCTATTTGGAGGCAAACCAGGCAATTCTTCTGGGAACACACTAGGAAAGTCACAAATTGTCCTAATGTCTCGCGGACGTGCCTCATCCATATTCGGATTCATAACGTAGGCTAGGTACGCCTGACAACCCACGTCCAATAACTTCTGAGCCTCTAAGGCCGAAACTACATTGGACAAGAACTTAACATTCTCACCCACTATCACTACCTTGTGATCCTCTGAAAGTCTCAAGGACACCCGCTTTGTCTCAAAATCTACTATAGCCCTATGCTTTACAAGTCAGTCAATGCCTAATATTACATCAAAACCATAAACGGAAATTTCATCATATCCACGGGAAAAACATGACCCTGAACCATCAAAAGACATCTTCTGTACATCTTTCTGACCACGACTGTCTCACCAAAAGAACTAGTGACATTCATACCCACATCTAATATCTCAACCAGAATATCTAACAATCTTGCATGCTCATTCAATATGTATGAATGTGTTGAACCGGAATCAATCAAGTAAAGAAAAGTCAAAGACTATAACGAGAAATTACATGCAATAACATCGGTGTCATTCATGTCCTCACGGTGTGAATACACCCTAGTTGGCCCACCTCCCTCAGGCTGAACTGCTACAACATGAGCTACATTCCTCTGACCGTCATTCCTAGGCTGAAAGTTACCTCGACTGCGCCCACGGC
Organism: Hibiscus tridactylites; assembly: GCA_958450335.1. NCBI lineage: Eukaryota > Viridiplantae > Streptophyta > Magnoliopsida > Malvales > Malvaceae > Hibiscus > Hibiscus tridactylites. The sequence continues at coordinate 79,483,458 of OY288273.1, forward strand.
CTCTCTGATGCTCGACAGCTCGTGCATGAGCTTGTCCATTCCTAGAAGGATGTGGACAATCGCGCTTCAAATGCGCCCTAGACCCGCAGTTCTAACAAGAGCCATAAGTGCCCTAACACTCATCGAAATGACGTCTACTACACTTGTTGCACTTGGGAGTAAGATCCCCAGTCCTTTTGCCGTGATGGCCTCGCCCTGGATTACCACCTTCGTGTCTATGATCATGATAAGGTTTCCTATCCTTGTGCCTCTTGGCACGATCTTTGTCCCAATCAGCAGTCCTCTTTCCGGAATTAGATCCACCCTTGCGATCTGCAAGTCCCAAAGACTGTTCGGTGTCCTTGGCCCTAGCGACCAACACATCAAAATATGTATAGTCGGAAGCCAACATGTAGGTCTTCACATCCTGAACCAACCCATAACGAAAACGCTCATAACGTTCCGCCTCAGTGGGAACTAACTCAGAAGCATACCGACTCAGACGTACAAACTGCACCTCATAATCGGACACGGTCAAGCTACTCTAAACTAGAGCCATGAACTCTCTCTTCTTCTCATCTAGGTATCGAGGACCTAAGTACTTCTTACGGAAAGCATTCCTGAAGAACTCTCAAGTAACCTCGGCCTCTGACATACCCGTAGTGATAGTGGTCCACCAAGTGTAGGCATCTCCCTGAAGCAAAGAGACAATGCAACTCAACTTATGTGCTTCGGAGCACTCCATCTGACTCAAGATACCAACTGTGCTCTCAAACCATGCCTCTGAACCCACGGGTGACAACCCACAGAACTCAACCATGCCCAAGCTACAGAGTCGCTCTAACGGTAACCTAGAACTTGCACCCTGAGATAGTGCTGCAACCCGAACACCCGCTAATATTGTCTGTATAGCCTCGGCTATAGCCTAAATCAACGGATTCACATCAATACTTGCATGTCTCTGACCAGCCTGGGGTCCAACACCTTCTGCATTCACTCCACCACCCAAAGGAGGAGGAGGAGGAGGCAAGTTCTCTCCTCGCACATCCTCAACATTCTCAACCCGCTCAACCCTCGAATTATCCCTTCTCGGCCTTCCCCTCGGTCTCACCATGCTAACAGATGCAAAGCTAAACAACAAGTGAAATGATTTGGGGTCAGCAAGGAACAAGGTCCAAGGTGCTCAAGTCCTTAAACTTAAAATCACTTACAATAATAGTATACTAGCAATGGGTGCCTTTAACTATTTCTCAACCAACACAAGGATAGCCACAAGCATGCTTACAATCACCATACAATCATAATGAACAAGCTTACACCATAAAACTTACCTCACTTACCTTTCGGCTTGCAGAAACTCAATGAACCTAGGTGAAACCTAGGCTTTGATACCAACAAATGTAACCCTCTCGATTCGGCCTAGCCGCCAGACCGCATCGAATAGGTTATACGGGAAAACCCGAAGCGAAACTCGTTAAGGCTCCACTCCAATTAGCAACCCTAGAAAAAATCTTTTAAAGTTATCTTGTCTAGATGCATCATTTATATCCTATGTGAAAGGACACGCAACGGAAACACACATGGATACAAAACACACAGGACAGACAATTAACAAACCCCTTTTTAGCTTTTACAACAGGCTGTATGGGTACACTAGAGGACCGTATCGATACGCATAGACTTGGTCAACACCTCAAAGTCAACCTAGGGAGATCGTATCGATACGCTAGAATACCGTATCAATACGCTCTCAACGGTCAACTTTCCCAAGGTCAAACTATGAAGATCGTACCGATACCCTCAGGACCCATACCGATACGCCAAATCTCGTTAATTTCTCAGATTTCCAGAGAGCATTTGGAGTATCGATACACCCCCGTGTACCGGTACGCCCTGCCCAAAATAAGGTCCAAAGCAAGGGACCATATCGATACAGCCCTTGAGCGTATCGATACACCATGCACTGCAAAACTTGTTTTGGCTTCTAAAAACACAAGGACTCAACACTAGAGGCATATATCGACCATTCAAGCAACATACAAGCACTCATATATCACAAAGCTTTCATGGATAAACATACGAAGCAATTTAAACACTCAACGAAACAACATCCAACAAGATAAGATTTTAAAGAGAGACATGCATACATAGCATTCACCAACATGGCCAAAAGTTAAATAAAAGCATACTTCATCATGGTCAAAGGCATTACAAGCCCAAAACAACTAAATAAACTTGTCTAAGCAAAACAACATCTCGAACATAAAGGTCTTATCCCATTGCTTTATACTAGTTATTGAAGTCTAAACCATACTTGAGCAAACCAAACTCCCTTGGAGTCTCCCTTATTCCCTGAGCTACTCCGAAGGTCTAAGGGTCTGCGTTGTTGGAAAAGAGAGCGTAAGTGTTTAAGCTTAGTGAGCGGTGCTCAAAACGGTAGCTACAACAATGCAGTTTTAAAACATAGTTTGCTTGAAAACCAAAACCGTTTACAAATCATTTCCACATGTTTGAACACACAATGTCGTGCATTTACCTCCGCGTGCATTTACCGAATGCAACCACAAGCCATAGGCTTACCATTTGCTCATTCTCATAACGCAAGCAAAGTGAACAACAATGCATAAACATAAGCATAATAGAGGGAAATCAACAACATGCTTAACATGAGAATTAGAGCATTCGTGGGTATATTGACATTCAACATTTTTACTCGAATATGTGGATAGTTTCTCAAAATCACTAGACACTTCCGGTGGAATCTCACATCACCGTACTCACTCGTCTAGTAATAACATAATTTTCGGTGGAATCTCACATCATCGTACTCCTCCTTAGTGGAATCTAACATCACTAAGGCCACACGCGAATTTTACCTCGAGTGCATTCTAATCCTATTGATTGATCAATTATATCCGATAACAACCAAACACATGTTAATATACTCAATTACAACCACAAGCATTACCGATGCTTGAACCACTTACCAAGTCCAAACTTCCATGCAAAGCATGTACTCATAATGCAAGTATAAACACAAGTCTAACATCTCAACATGCATAACAATGCAATTCAACGCATAACAACATAACATGTTCAAACTTGCATTCAAGAATCGTAAAACACAATTTAATTGCATAAACCTTTAAAACTTACTCTCGAGCTTGGATTGGCCTTTCAAGCTCAATCCAAACTCCCAAAACACTCCATTAACCATGTTAAGGCTTTTAAAATCGATCCACTCACCAGCCAACACACAAACGATGTCTGAGATGCTGAATCAAGCCTTTGAACTACCCGGATTTCCGTCCACAAAGCCCGAATCCAATTCCTCTGTTTTGAGCAACCCAAAATCGAACGTCAGAACACAAATACATTCACAAACATAGCAAAGACCCGGAACTCAACAACCTTGCATCTACGCACATCGATTCAAACCCAATTTTCACCTGAAACGTAACAATTTTAGTCCCAAACTACTAGCAGCCACAACCAACGAATTTACCATAAAAAATCTACCTTTTAACATCCCTAAACATCAATCCAAAGCTATCAAACCTCCAGCTGCCCTTTAGACTCAAAACCCATCCAAAAATTCAAGATTTCCAAATCCTAAAATCACCCACAAAACCCATTTCGGGTTTCCATTAAAACCCACCATTTTTATACTTTAGTGTTAAAACAAAGTTAAAAACACTCTCAACTCAACCCTAATCAATCCAAACGAAAACCCAAAGATTTTCTTTTCTTTTCAAACCAAACTTTAAAAATCAAAATGAGTTTAATCCATGAGTTTTACAAAAATATCAACATTTAGGATATAAGGAAGATGAAACTAAGTTGAGGAACCATTTACCTTGAAGAAATCTCTTGGTTTGGAGCTTGAAATCAATGGAATAGTGAATAGGGTTTGGGGAGGGTTTTAGAACGTGAAATGAGATTTGAAAAGATGATGGCTTTTGTTAAAAATCCTTTTTTTTTCCTTTTTATGAAAAAATCCCTCTTTTGCCCTTTAGTCTTTTAAAACCCTTTTTGGTGTATTAAAAATAGTTTTTCTCCAATTTAATTTTAATTCGACCCGGTTGACTAATCTGATATCTCTCGGCCCTAAACTCGGGGCGTTACAGATCCCTTGATTTAGGGAATTGATCCTTTTGCCTCGAGATTTGGAAATGAACTTTTTAACGTGCAAAAATGGATCATACTGATTTCGACAAAGTTTGGCTAAGTTGAAAAACATTTACATCAAAATTTTCAAGTTATTTGGATTTTGAATTATTTTTTGATATCTTTAATCAAGTGCAAAATATTTTTCACATAATTTTTTATATCAAAATATTAGTTCAACATGGAGCTTGTGGAAACAAAATCTTTTCATCGTCAGTGCACGGTATAATTACACATTCAATTAAGTGTATTATGCAAGTAATTTTATTAAATTATAATACGATAAATTGATTTTATATTTTTATTCACTCCTAAATTATTTAAAATTAAAGTATTTTTTAACCTAACTAGGTGTCTAACGTTTCATTCCGTAACCAAGATAAATTTTTGGACTAAAACATTTACATCTAATTTTATATAGCATAAAGATACAGATTTTGTATAGTTAACATTTAATTTTGTATAGCATAAAGATACAAATTTTAGTTTTGTTTCATAAAAAAAATCTTCAGAATTGTTAAGAACATAAAATTCTATGTAAGTTTCTAAAAAGTATCAACTAAATTTCTAAAGCAAAACAATATGAGTGTTAGAGATTGAAATTATTGAATTTGATTAATATAATTTCATGAAATAACTGTATTAATCAACTAAAGAAAACTCGTTTTATTTAAAGATAATCTCTTGTAAAAAGCTCGAATAATCTCAAATTTGACATAAAAAATCAATCAAAGCAAAAGTTTAGCTTATGTAATGCAAAATCTATAGTCATAATAATTTCAACATTACATAACTATTTCTTAATATAAAAATATTACATAACTATTTAAAGGTGTTGCTTTTTTTCGATCAGTATTCATTATAATTTTTTTATGTAAAAATTATACTTCCTCCGTCCGGCATAATTACCACAATATTGTGGTTGAATTTTTTTCTCAAAATATAGTTCTCATCAAATTATTTTCAAGAATGTGATTATTTACGGTTCAAGTCAGAAGTCAGATTGTTTTCCCTCCGACTTTAAACAGTGTTTTGTCGAGAAATTAATAAACAAATGAAGTCAGATTGCTCACCCTCCGTCTTCAATATTGTAACTTAAAAAATACCTAGAAAAGTGGATGAATAGTGAAGTCTGGTAGTGCTCCATTCGATTTCTGATCTTGAACAGTAAATTACCGTAGATTGGGAAATAAACAAGGATGAACCACATTGTTGGGAAAAAATTCAAGAACCATATTAGGGTAAAAACTCCCTGTCTGGCAGAATTACCACAAAATTGTAGTTGATTTTTTTTTCTCAAAATATGGTTCTCACCAAATTATTTCCAAGAATGTGGTTGTTTATTGTTCAAGTCAGAAGTTGGACTGCTCTCCCTCCAACTTTAAACAGTGTTTTGTTGAGAAATTAATAAACAAATAAAGTCGAATTGCTCACCCTCCGACTTTGAACAGTATTTTATACTGAAGTCGGACTCCTCTCCCACTGTCTTCAATATTTTAACTTAAAAAAATACCAAGAAAAGTGGATGAACAGTGAAGTCGGATAGTGCTCCATCTGATTTCTGATCTTGAACAGTAAATCGCTATAGGTTAGAAAATAAATAAGGATGAACAACATCGTTGGAAAAAATCAAGAACCATATTAGGGTAAAAACTCCCCGTCTGGCAGAATTACCCCAATATTGTGGTTAAAATTGTTTTTCTCAAAATATGGTTCTCACTAAATTATTTTCAAGAATGAGGTTGTTTATTGTTCAAGTCAGAAGTTGGACTGCTCTCCCTCCGACTTTAAACAGTATTTTTTCAAGAAATTAATAAACAAATGAAGTCGGATTTCTCACCCTTCGACTTTGAACAGTGTTGTTAGGCTTGATAGGCTCGATTTACTTCAACCGTTATGGATAACCAAATGGTGGAAAAGTTGAATTTTTGGGTGATTGAGGTGTGGAAGCTAAAAGATAAAAGACACGATAATTTAAAGTGGTTCGGCCTTCTAACAAGCACCTACATCCACTACCTTAGCTTCCCACTAAGGGTTTCACAACCAATTCACTAATTGATTCGCCCCCTTTTCTAGGCTTAAGAGGAAACCCTTACAACGATCAAAGCTTTCTAACCTAAAGCTTGATCAAACCCTCTCTACAAGAGATAAAGATAGGAAAACTAAAATCCCTCTTATAAGGTTGATGTTTGCTCTCTTAAGCACTCACCCAATCCTAAAACACTTGAGCAAATTTGACAATTTTGGCTCACAAGTGTTGTCTATACAATAAATGTACAATTTAGCTCTAAAGGCAATTTGACATCATATGGTTGTTGACAATTAAAGTATTGGTCTTCCCTTGATGCTTGGAGGTCCCTTTTATACTCTCAAATGAGTTTGTAGCTATTAAGGACCGTTAGGGTTGAATTGTAGTCGTTGGAGACTTTATTTCCCACCATAAATGCAGTTCTGCAACTGCCCGTATCGAAACGGTACCTACCTGTTTCGAAACACGACTAGAATAAAAACAGCCATTATGTTCATTGAAAAGGTTGTATTGAAACACCTTGGGTCGTATCGAAACGCCTAGTGTCGTATTGGAACAGCCTGCAATTCAAATAGTCATTGGGAAATAGCCGATGGGGTGTATGCCATGCGGGCGTATCGAAACACCAAAGGGTGTTTCGAAATCACACATATCCGTATCAAAATAGATGAACCATGTATCGAAACGGATTTTGGTAGTTTCAAAACGTATCGATACATATTATGCTTATATCGAAACGGGTACATTAAAAACACCGGTTTGGCTACTTAAAACGTTTCAAACATTGCTAAAACCTTTTTAAACATCCTCAAACTTATTTTCAATTGTTTCTTACTTAGAGAATATTTTAAATTATTTTCAATTAAGTCTAAAACATTTTTCAATTATTATATCAAAACATATATTTCTACAAGTATTTTACACTGAAGTCGGACTCCTCTCCCATCATCTTCAATACTTTAACTTTAAAAAAATACCCAGAAAAGTGGATGAACAGTGAAGTCGGATAATGCTCCATCCGATTTCTGATCTTGAACAGTAAATCACCATAGATTGGGAATAAACAATGATGAACCACATTGTTGGGGAAAAATTCAAGAACCATATTAGGGTAAAAATTAACTTTTATAAAATATATATTCCAAAACTATTTGGTTGAAGGTTTTTAAAATATATTTTTACATATTTTTATCAATAATAAAATTTAAATAATAAAGGGTCAAACTTGAAGAAAAAAATTGACCAAAATAGTCAATAAAGGATATTTTACGTGGGATAAGGAGTATAAAACTTGTTTTTTTTACAATAATAGTAACTATATGTTATAAGAAATATTTGTTGGGAGAAGAAAATGGACTAAATTAGTAGAAATTTTAAATATGAAAGGTTAAATTTATTTAAATATTTAAAATTAGAACTAAATTAATAGAATTATAAGTTTTGGGACTAAAATTGTTACTATAGTATACAATGATTAATTTTATTTTCATTTTTAACGGATGAGTGACTTGTTGTAACTATATTTTAATTAAGTGTCTCAATTATAACTTTTAGAGAAAATGGTAATTCATTTGTAACTTAACTATTAATTGAGTGATCTGAAATGTAGTTTATCATATTGATATTAAGTTAAACATGTCCAAACATAAAATATATTAATATTGGATTATTGTCCTACGCACTGACGGTGGAATTCCACAACCGGGTCATTTAGGGGTTAAGATTTTAGTTTAGGATTTATAAGTTATGAGTTTAGATCGTAAGCTTTAGAATTTATAGTTAAATGTTAAATTTCAGGGTTTAAAATTAAAAATTTAAATTTAAATTTAAAAATAAACATATTTTTGTAAAAAAATATTACACTAACAATTTATCAAATTCACCTTTAATATTCTACAAAAATGATACCCAAACTCGATTTTACTCCATCATGAATAACTCTATGCAGTCAACTAGGGGTGGCAAAAACTTGACTCAACGCGAGAAAAATCAACTCGTTTTGACTTGACTCAATAAATTTTAAATAAAGTTTGAGTTATGAAATGTAAATTTGAATATTCAAAATTTTTAGTAATTAGTTGATCAGTTTTTAAATTCTAGTCCAGTTTGTCAATTCTGCAGGATATATTATGTATATCACATGTGAAAATATGAAGAAATATATATATATATATATATATATATATATATATATATATATATATATATATCACACATGGATATAGAAAGTATTTAAAATTGGATCAATGTATATTATAACATTATAAATAATTACAATTAAATTGGTACAGAAACTCAAAAACTTAACTCGATTAAAAAAATTAAAAAAATTGAATTGTAAAATAAAACTTATAGAGTCAATTAACTCGAAATTAAATCTTTAATATAAGACATTGAAATTGTTTTTTTTTTAATCTGGATTATATTCAACAACGAAAGGAATACAAAAGATTCACACCTTTTACAATTGAAATACAATGTTGAACAAAACAACAAAAAAATATAAAGGTGTGAAATGACGTTGAACATACCAAACCTAACACTGTCAGAAGAAATCTTCTGAAATTGTTTAAAAACATAAATTTCAAATACATTTTTATATATAAAAAGTTGTCGTCAGTGTTCAATTTTTAATGGGAATCTACAAAATCAATTTAATTTATTGAAGAAAACAGTTTATTAAAAGCTCTTCATTGCAACTATTCTTCTTTTCTAAAAGCTTTCCTTTACCTTAAATAAGCCGTAGATTAATTGTCGGAAAGCCACCACCGTTAGATCAACTGACCAGTATCCGGGTGATATGTCTTTCCGGTGAGTTCTCCGATCAATCAACGGTGAAAAAGTCCAACTTTAAACCGATGGAAATCGCCATTTCTACTTTTCGTTCTTAGAGGGGCATTATTCCACGGATGCCGATCGATTGAAAATCGGAAATCACAATCCTTATTAAGTCTCCCGGGTTTCAAAATGTTTAAGAAAATTATTAAAGGAGGCCATCGGAAGCACTCCAAATCAGACTCATTGGATACATCTATTCAGGGGCACGGGTTACCCGGTTCCGGTAATCCCGGGTCGGGTACATCTGCCGTCAACCACGCTTCCTTGACAAAACCCAGTTCAAAAGGACCAAATCCCGGCGTCCGTACGTCCCTTCCCCCGATGTTCGCCGTCGAACCCTTGCCGTTATTCAAAGGCGTCGCCGTTGCTGATAGGCAAAACTTGTTCCTGCGGAAACTGCAGCTTTGTTGCTTCCAATTGGATTTTTCCAAGAGCTCGAAATTGGTCCGGGAGAAAGAAATCAAACGGCAAACCTTGCTGGAACTCGTAGATTTCATCGAGTCCGGGTCGGGCAAAATCACGGAGCGATGTCAGGAAGAGATGATCAAAATGGTCGGCGTCAACATTTTCCGGTGCCTCCCGCCGGCGTTCCACGAGAACACGGGGCGGGAAGCTTTGGAACCTGAAGAAGAGGATCCGTATTCGGAACCCTCGTGGCCGCATTTACATCTTGTTTACGAGCTTCTTTTGAGATACATCGTGTCATCGGATACCGACACCAATGTTGCGAAGAGATACATTGATCATATGTTTGTTTTGAAGGTGCTTGATTTGTTTTATTCCGAGGATCCCAGGGAAAGAGAGTATTTAAAAACGATTCTTCATAGAATTTATGGTAAATTCATGGTGCACCGGCCTTGCATCAGGAAGGCAATAAATAACATTTTCTATAGGTTTATATATGAAACGCATAGGCATAAGGGTGTTGGGGAGCTTTTGGAGGTTCTAGGAAGTATCATTCATGGTTTCGCTTCGCCTATTAAAGAGGAACATAGGTTGTTCCTTGTTAGAGCATTGATTCCTTTGCATAAGCTGAAAACTGTTTCCATGTATCACGACCACTTGTCTTATTGTATAGTTCAGTTTGTCCACAAGGATTATAGGCTGGCTGATACGGTCATTAGAGGCTTGTTGAAGTATTGGCCAATGACTAATTGTCAAAAGGAAATTCTCTTCCTTGGAGAACTTGAGGAAGTACTTGAAGCCACGCAGTCCCAAGAGTTCCAACGATGTATAGTTCCCCTTTTCAGACAGATTGCGCGCTGCCTCCATAGTGCTAATTATCAGGTAACTTGCTACTTCTCTGTGATTCTGAGTGATGAAGGCGGTACTGATTCTGAAGCATTACCATAGGATCTTTACGAAGATACTTGCAATGTGATACATACATTGTGTTGGAATGTTACCTAGTTTTGAGCATTATACTTGCATTTATTGGAAAGGGCTGTGGAATAGCTTACTATCCTTCTAGTTTCAATTCCCCCCACGGTGTAGTTCATTCTTTTTATATGTATTCTCTTGCACCATCGATTTTTCTTTTCTCGTTTTCTTTGTATGTATATAACATTTTATTGCAATGCAATCACTTATTCTTAGAGCTTTCGAATAGATAAATGATGATCCAAACCACAATTGCTTTAAGTTGTTCTGTTGGTTCCTTTTACTTGTGTTGATCTTGCATAGTTGCTCATATTATGAATTCATGACATAATTTGACATTTTGACTAAGATCGCAATACAATTTCTTCTCAATAAATGTTGATTTTTAGTATGTTTACTGGTTTCCAGATATCAAACTACTTATTGAATGGTTCCATAGCCTTCTTGGCTGTAGATTATCTACTCATTTTGCCCTAATCATGACTCCCTTAATTATAAATATTCTGTTTGATGCTTAATACCTTTTTGAATAATTTCTCCTGTCTTTTTACTTTTCATTTAATATTCTACATTTTGCCTTATATACCATATGACATAATTTGAATAAAGCTTCACACACGATGGCTTACCTTGTAAAAGATGATATAAAGGATTTTTGAGTTGTTTCGGTATTTACTTTTAGGTTAAATTATGTGGTTGATCCTTGTACTAGAAGCTTAGAATCAAATTAGTCTCTCTACTATAAAAGTGAGCAATTTAGTTCTTATACATTTATTTTTGAAGCAAGTAGTTAAAATTGTAAACGGCAGTAAGGTTGAATGTTAAAAAATGACTTGTATTTTAAAGTGACATGAGAAAAAATGTGAGCAATTTAGTCCTTGTCACATTTAAAAGGAAAAGATTCCGCTCTCTATTTCTTCCCTTGTTACTTTTAGACACAAGTTGGCATTTTTTAATGTTCAAGATTACTGCCTAAATTTTTACCCCTTTGCTTCAAAATTAGATGTACATGGGTCATGGAATAAGTTGCTCCCTTTTATAGTACTAATTTGTTCTTAAGCCTATGTTACAGGGACCCATTAGGTAGTTTAATCTTACTTTTACTAGTTAGACTTTTATTGTGCCAATCACAATTTAGAATTGATGGAGGCGGTGGGCTGCTACAATGTTATTGGTTTCTTTAGAATTTGCTTTTGATCTTAGTTGTAAACATATGAACTCTCTTCATAGTTCTTAAAATCATTTCATATTGCAGGTTTCAGAAAGAGCCCTCTTCTTGTGGAATAATGAGCACATTGTGGGCTTAATTGCCCAGAATCGGCAGGTGATATTACCGATCATCTTTGAGGCATTGGAATGGAATATCCAAAATCATTGGAATGAGGTCATCCATGGGTTAACTGAAAATGTTCTGAGGATGTTCGTTGAAATGGATGTTGATTTGTTCGATGAGTGTGAGACACAGTATGCAGAGGAAAAGGCCAGAGCTAGAGAGGTGGAGGAGCAACGAGAAATGGTATGGAAAAAACTAGCGGACGTGGCGGCAAAGAAAGGTCTAACTGATTAATCAGAGTTGGATTCAAGCAGGTTGATGCCGTTACTATTGTTCTCTCCATGTTGATGGTATTCCTTTTCTCAACCCCCTATACTTTTTTTTTTCTTCTTTTCAATTTTTTATTCAATTTGATCATCGAATTAAGGTCATTTCGATGGAATGTGAATACTGGGAATTTGATTGCTGTACATTAAAGTGTTAGAATCATGAGATTACAGCAATTAAAGTAGGCAATTGTTACCTTATCATTTCCTCATTTTAATGGAATGTGATAGCTGATTGCTGGATATTAAAATGTATGAAAGATTACATTATCAGTAATCAAATTTACACACACACCTGTGTACTTATGCTTAAAATAAAGAGAGAAACACTAAATTAAGCGTTGTATAGGGAATGTTATAAAATTTATGTATCAAAATGTTCATTTGTCCGAAAAATTCCTAAATAGGTTAGACACCAACCAATTGAGCTACATTTAGTTTTATACATATTTTTTACATTTAGTTTTATACATAATTTTTTATTTAATTAATATTAACCAGTTTAACTATGGGTTCCAGACGGGAAGGGCTGTCGGTTTTCGGTCCAACCAACCGGTCCAGTTCCGAAAGCATTGATCTATATTGCTTTATTTTAAAATCAACGTTGTATTAGGTCTAGATCATTTCCATCTTTGGTTGTTTTGGGTTCTATCATCGTAGTTTGAGACTTAGTTTTTTTTCGAGTAGGTCATTAAAGGCTAGTATCGGTTTGGGTTTTGGTCACGGATCATTTGGATAATTTGTTTTGGTCATATTGAGTTCTTTATCATTTCAAGTTTGAGTCAATATAGGTATGATGAGTTGGACCAATTTGAGTAGTTTTACCTTTTTATGATCAAATCAAATTTGGATTCAATCTAATTAATTCTTTTCTTAATAGAAAAGAAGTTTTTTTTTTGTTCAAAAGATAACTTTATTTCTCAAGAAAGTTAAGAATACAACAACTCCTCCCCACATCATTTGACCCTGAAATCTTTTAGCATACTTGGCTAACCGATCGGCAGTCTGATTAGAAGTGCGGGGAACAAAGGAAAAGGAGCAGGAGGCGAAAGACCTCGTTAAAGACCTAATATCCCCCTCCACGGCAAATGAAGCCCAAACCGACATGGATCCCCTAGTAAGCTTGTTAATAGCCGCCTTGCAATCGGCTTCAATGATAATGTTCCTGAAGCCCTTCTCAAGGGCCAAAGAGACACCAAGCTTGATAGCCAACACTTCTGCCACTTTCGCGGATGGAGCAAGGAAAAAGTCAGAGATTCCTTGAATGAAACAACCTGAGCAATCCCGTGCAATAGCCGCAGCAGAAGCTTTCCCTGATTGAGCATCAAACGCAGCATCACAATTGATCTTAATCGAGCAAGACGGGGGTGGTGTCCATTGCCTTGGTTCCTGAGGGAACTGAGGTCTCGTCGGATGATTAGTTGAGATGTTATGGTGATATTCCAAAAAGGCTCGTTCCGCTCGCAGCCAAACGTCTCAAGGCAGGTCTTTCTTTCTTTTGAAAACCCAAGCATTTCTCGACTTCCACAGGGACCAAAGGAGGAAAGCAATAAGTGCACAACCATCGTCAAAATTTCCTAGTTGGCGGAAATCATGAATCTTGTTCCACCATTTCGGAAAACCAGGGAAGCCAAGAAAGGACGGGGAGTAGTTGAAACCAGAGGCCTTTCAGACTGTCTGTGCGAAAGGGCAGAAAAAGAGGAGATGTTCGATCGACTCCCATTTTTCCCCGTAGCGAGGGTAGCAGTCAGAGTCCTGTAGTTTGCCATGAAAACGAGACGCCAAGATGCCTTTAGTCGGGACTATGTTGTGGCACAGTTTCAATAGGAAAGACCTAACTTTGGAAGGGGCCCTTAAACTCCAAATGGAGTTCCAAAATTCTTTCTTTTCACCTGGATCTTCGCTGGGAGACATATCGGGTTTAGTCATCGAGATATCTCAATAAATTTGTAACCTGACTTGGATGAGTATTCCTCATTCTTCGTTTCGGTCCAGATGAAAGAGTCTTTCACCTGAGGCCCTCCTATCAGTATGGATAAGATAGCTTCGGTTTCATCTGGATCAAACAGATCTTCAATCTTAGTTTTATTCCACGAACGAAGGTCAGGATTCATGAGACCACAAACCGTTGGGGAACAGCGTACTGAAGGCGGCTTAGATGATATCCTGAAATTTGGAAGTTTCGGGATCCAGTTGTCTTTCCAGGTCGAAATGTACTTGCCATTTCCAACTCTCCAAAGGCCTCCCACCTTAATGACCTTCACCCTTTCTCTAATTCCTGTCCAGGCCCAAGAGGGGTTAGTGCATTTGGGTGCCTCGAAGATGTTACCATTTGGATAGTAGATGCCACGGAGTATCTGAGCTAGTAGAGATTCCGGATTTTTTATTACTCTCCAGGCCACTTTTGCAATGAGATTTCGGAAACCCATTCCTCCTTTGTCTTTTGGGCGGCAGAGATCCTTCCAATTCATCCAATGAATACTTTTATCCTTGTCAGCACAATTGTTCCACCAGAAGTTTGCCACCATCGAACTGAGTTCATCACAAAAGGTAACATGAAGAATAAAGCATTGCATAACATATGTAATGATGGCTTGTGCAACCGCCTTGATAAGGACTTCCTTGCCAGTCATATTCAAAAATTTAGCTTTCCAGCCTCTCAGTCTGTTGTGAACTCGCTCTCTAATGAATCTCAGAGCTTCTTTCTTGCAACGCCCCCAAAAAGACGGAAGGCCAAGATATCTAGCGTCCTCCTCCATAGGTTTGAAACCCAAGACATTGGACAGGTGCAAGTTGAGGTTGTTGCTGACATTAGGAGAAAAGTACACCGATGATTTCTGGAAGTTAACTGACTGTCCTGTAGAAGATTGAAACATATGAAGAATTCGAAGAACAGCTGCACAGTTTCCTTCATTTGCTTCAGTGAACAACAAACAATCATCAGCGAAAAGAAGATAACTCAAAACTGGGCATCTTCTTTTGATTCTCATGCCTGTGAACGAATTCAACTCGGTTTATTTTTCAATAATCCAAGTCAGAATACTTGAGATGAAGGTGAAAAGGAAGTGGGATAGAGGGTCTCCCTGCCGCAGCCCTCTCCCGGCTCTAAAATCACTTGTGTGTTCCCCATTTAAGACCAAAGAGAAAGAAGTTGACGTTACACAGTTCATAACCCTGCTAATCCACCAATCACCAAAACCCAGTATGGTCAAAACAAATTGAAATAATCATCAATCCACTTTGTCATATGCTTTTTCAAGATCAATCTTTAGAGCCATGAACCCCTTCTTGCCCCTTCTTGCTCGCTTAATTGCATGAAAAGCTCATTCGCAAGAATGATATTGTCATGGATTGCTCGACCTTGAACAAAGGCTGATTGAGAGTGAGGGATGATGTCCGGGAGGAAGGCCTTCAATCTTGAAGCCAAAATCTTTGTGATGACTTTAAGAGAAAAGTTGCAGAGGCTGATTGGTCTGAAATGTGAAACTTTCATTGGATTTGTCTTTTTCGGAATTAGCACAATGTTTGTCTTGTTGAGCCCTGTGTACATTACACCTTCCTTGAAAATGGATGAAACCATTCCAATAAGGTCGTTTTTCACTGTTTCCCAGTAGGTTTGGTAGAAACACCCAAGAAAGCCATCTGGACCAGAGGCTTTTGTAGCTCCCATGTTGAAAACTGCCTCTTTGATCTCTTCCTACACTTTTTTGCTCATCTCAACGTTCATTTCCTCGGTTACCAGTCTGGGGATATAGTCATCTGTATTCTCGATCCAAATTCCATCGTCTCTTTTTAGCTTCACGATGGCATTGGTTCTGCGATGTTGGATGGCAGTGGCGTGGAAGAATTTGGTGTTTCTATCACCCCATTTCAACCAGTTGATCCTGGAATGTTGATGTCAATACCTCTCCTCGCTTTCCCACTCAGCATCTATGTCCTTTTTAAGCTTCCTATATTCTTCAAGCTTCGCTTCTGTAAGCTTTCTTCCCTGAAGATGTTTGATCCTAGTCATCAGCATCTGCTTTTTTCGTTTTTCCGCTTCATCTTCTTCTTGTTCCATCTGATCAGAGCACACCTAGTGCTGTGAATTTTCCTTCCGAACCTGGATACCACTTTTTCTCTCGACGAGATATCTCATCCCTCATAGACCGTCTAAGAACAATCCTCCTCTAGAAGCCATTTGGTTTCGAATTTGAAATCTTTTTTATATTTTCTGTGAAAGCCCTTTGTGAGAATAACAATAGAGGCATGATCTGAGGCGACTGCTACCTCCATAATCCCCAAAGCATTGGGGAAAGCCAGGCTCCACTCAGCTAAAGAGTTTTTCAAGTATAGAATAATTCACGCTTCTTTGATTGAACCATGTGAAATTACCACCTTTAAATGGCATTTCAACGAGACCAGCAGAGTTCACGAGATCAATCAGGCATTTTGCCTCCTCATAGTTGAACGGGTTTCCTCCCTCTTTATCCTCCTGTTTGAGCACCGTATTGGAGTCCCCAATAATGAGCCATTTGACATTTGTGGATCTCATAAGTTGTGAAAGATTCTCCCAAAAAGCTTGTCTTTCCTCTCTATACGGAGGGCCATAAATGAAGGTGCCATACCATGTCGCCCTCTCATGGAGAACCACCTATGTATCTATGAAGTTTTTTTTCGTGTTTCAGGATATTAATTTTTGTGTCCCCTGTCTACCAAAGGGCTAAACCACCCGCTAACCCTTGTGATTCCGCGTAAAAAGAATGCTCCATTTTCATTTTTATTTTAATCTTCTCAAGATATCGTTTCTTATGTTTCGTCTCGCTGAGGAAAATTATCAAAGGCTTGTAGTGGAGAATTGAATTTCGCAATGCCCGAACTGTCTCCCTGTTCCCCAAACTGCGAACATTCCATGCCAAGATTGACATTTATAAAAAAAAAACCACTCTTTCTTACAAATCACAATACACTGTTAATGGGGGATTGCAAAGGGCCAAGAGCTAAAGGAAAAACCTGACTGTTGCACCGCGCCTCAGGTCTTTAGATTGAACATGACCCATCAAAGCAGCAAGATCATCACAGAGGAAACATACCATTTAACTCAGCTTAAACCAACCGGTAAGCCAAACATTTAATTCGATACACTTTCGTGCAAGCCAAAAAAGTGAGAAAACCCTGAACGTTGCACTACGCCCCCATGAATTTGGATCATACAAAACCCATCAACACAATAAAAACATCACAGAAGAGAATCAATCTGCAAAGCTCAGTTCAAAACCAGCCGTAAAGTCAAACATATTGACCAAAACGCATTTTAACAGTAACAACCATCAATGAGAAGCACAAAGAAACTTTTCGCATGAAAATTCAGACAATTCTGTTCAAGCCAATCAAAAAAACCAGCATCCAGCGAAAAAAGTAACCAACAGAAATCTGTAAACCCAGACTAGAGAACGGGGAAGTCAACCAGAAACAGGGGTAAATTGCGGGGAGAACGGGAATGAGTCACAAGAGAAACGGGTCAAGGGCGGAGAAACCGGTAAGAAAATCAGACATGAACAGGTGTGACGACAATGCCGACAGTGATAACTACAGCAGTCAAGCTTTCCAGCAATAAAAAACGTACGAAACCCTAAACAGTAAACTCTTCCCCAAAAAACCACCACCCTAGCTCGCTGGACTCCTTGAAGTAAAACCACCCCCGACGTCGTTCTCACTAATCACCGGCAACGGCTGGTCGTGGGACGGGGATTTCCTACCCACATCACTGGCCAAACTCAATTATGGGGAAACTGGAATCAAATAGCCGACAGGAGACTTCGTGGAAAAATCGCAGAGAAAAAATATTTTTTGGGGCGCGTGAGGCGCGTGTCGACCTATCTAATAGAAAAGACGGCCTACGCCAAGAAACTAAGACATAACAGATCGAAGATAAGGGGGACCAAAGATGTCCCCGATCAATGAGATGCTGAACTGGGCGGGGGATATCATCGTAGATTGGCGGTATTGAAATTCTTGTATGTGGGTAATTTGGCCATACCGTTGGCAACCATATTGCCCTCACGTCCTGATCAATTAATTCAATTTTTTTATTCAAATCAAAATTGACAAAAACTATAGTATTTATGCAATCTTCTCGATTACTTGCCTTAAAATCACTTTATATGAAGGTTCTTGATTAGTTTATAAATGGCTTGTGTTATGTAGGTTCAGTAGAAATGATGATAATGAAAAAAAAAAACGCCATTAATGGTGGAAGTTAATTGTTGAATTCAGATAATCAAAGACCAGTCATTTTTCTTCTTTGAAAGCTGGTACAATTGAAATTGAAACCAAGTCATTAACTTTTTAATGACATGGGTGATGGAGGTTTAAAATACAAGAACATAAAGCTTGACATTGCAATGAAAAGAGAGAAGAATGCAGATACTAATGGCATGTTGCTTCCCGACATGTCATCATCTGAATAGTCGTCGTCTCCGTAGCCAGAGTCGAAACCGGTTCCACCGCCCTTGGCTCCGCTGCTCCACTTTCCCAAGTTGTTGTCCCTGTGTCATCATCATTCGAAGTTAGACTTCTCACAAGTTTAGATGAGTGAAGCATGTACATTTTCATTCTAGTGCAAAATATACCTGCCACCAACTCCAAGAACACCAGAGTGCATAGTGAGCTGATCGATGATGACAGCCGATTTAGGCTCAACGCTGTAGGCCTTCTCGTACCTGAACTCGGCACCTTCTCCCGATGCAACAAAGAAGGCTCCATTTACCATTACATCACCCTCTGACCTCCAATTCCAATCTTTCCAATTTCCTTCAGATGTATCCACTCTCTTAGTCACCTGCACCATCCCACGTTATCATACAAACATGTTACACTCTCACCAGTTCTGATGCAAGGACTAAACTGCTAACTTGTATAATTTATGGACCACCAAATAATTTAACCAAGAAAAAGTGCAAAACATAACCACATGCAACCCTTTATCCTCGAAAGATTCGTTTAATGAACCAATAGGGTGCTAGTAACTGTGCATGAAGACCTTATCTCTCATGGAAAGTGAAAAAAGATTCCAAATCTATGTAAAATTTGCAGCAATGGTTTCCAGCTTTTTGAAAAAACCCTTATCAATTACTTTCACTTTCAAACGACCCCACCTTGAAAAACCAAACTTAATTTCCGGCGAATGATTTACTTAGACCCTTATTTTCAAAAACTCAAAAAGCAAATAGTGTAATGTTTTTTTCTTATTATTATTAGGGAAAATTACATATTTGGTACATCATCTTTACCCATGTTTCTATTTTGGTATCCACCTATTTTTTTAACAAAATGATACCTAACGTTACATTTTGTTTTTATTTGGTATCGTGCCATTAAAAATTAATGGCATGCTAATCAGGACAAAGAAAATCACACGTGTTAGGCTGCCACGTTATTTTCTCTCTCCTAGTTAGCATGTCACGTCGACTAAAATCATAAAAAATCACACATGGCATGCTAACTAGGAGAGAGAAAATGGCATGGCAACATACCACATGTGATTTTCTCTCTCCTAATCAACATGTCATGTGTAATTTTCCCTTTTCTAGTCGCATGTTATTAATTTTTTAACGACATGATACCAAAATAGAAACAAAACTTAACGTTATATACCATTTTGCCAAGAAATAGGTAGAGTACCAAAACAGAAATGCGAACAAAATGTGGGTACGAAATAAGTAGTTTACCCTTATTATTATTATTACCTCTTTGGCATTAGGGTTAGTAGGAGCAGTGTAGCGATTCCCTTGGCTATTGATGGTGGGGTTTCCACTACCACCAATGGCATACATCTCCCACTGGGTGAAATCATTGTTGACCACATGGATGTAGCCTCGCCTGCACCTGGGCATTCTCTGAACCAGGTTCTCACCGAAGTGGTTAAAGGCAATGGTGACCTGCATCCCCGAGTCTGGCTTATACTCATCACTGTGACCCAGCAGCATCACCTCGTTGTGGTGGGAGAAGAAGTTGTTCGATATCGTGATCCCCGTTGACCCCATCACTGCATCGATCAACCCATCTTTGCAGTGTGATAAGGAGCAATGGTCTATCCATATGTCCTTTGCTCCAAAGATGGAGATCCCGTCACCGTCCGATTCTGTTCTCCACCCGTAGTGCGTTGGACTTGACCTCACATTCGCCTCACCTGTTTATGCACTCACAAGTAAAACTATAGGGATTAAATCTTAAATTTACGCATAGTAGAGGTATCAAAACCATAATAAGCTGAAATCTAAAATATGGGGCCCTTACTATAAGAAAAGAAAGGGAAAGGGAAAGAATCCTAATATTAATGAACCTTTATAGGATATTTTGCTTCAAAAAGTGGGATTATCAATCATAAAATCTGCATTCACAAGTTATTCCATATCCAAGCTTCTTGTTGGAATATTACAATATATAAAATAATTATTTTAACGGTAAAATGTAATTTATAAGTACTGGAGTTATATAATTATCATGAATACTTTTTTCAAATTATATTAAAAAATAAAAATACACAATGACTATACAACTAATAATCCACATATCTTCTTGAGTACCAATAAGACAAATATATTAAATAAGACCTAAACTTTGTCATTTTGTTTATTAGATAAGTCCTTGTAAATTTATTACATCCAACCATGTATGTTTAATTGACACTCAAATATGTTTTTACTTATATTTAAATTAGCACTTAAAATTTATTTATTTTACTTGTAAGGATTAATCCAAATACAAATCAAAGTATTGGGAGATTATTTAATAAAAGTAAATTAGTTCAAGAACTTTTCTAACAGTTTAGTCTAATAATAATTTTTAAAAAATCTTTTAGAGTATTATATTATATCTCTGTATCCACTGATAATGCTTCAAACACAAGGGTAAAGAGAGGAGTCTAAGAAACCACGAGATAATTTAAGGAAAAAAGACAATAAATTTTTTATAACATTTTAAATTTTTTAACAAATTTTGAAACTTTCATTTTTTTAGCCGCACCTATACTCACCCAAAAAGAGCATTTCAAGAATGAGTAATCAATTCTACTACCTACTCTGACGGGAACTTACTTCTCATCAGATATTCAGGGCAGAAAAAGAAAAAATATTAAAGTGTTGTGAGATGTTGAAAAATTTAATGCATATTTGGTACCTGACTGATAACAATGGTGAATGTGGATATTGTGGATAATGACGTTGCTGATATACTGCAAAGTGATGCAGCCACCGCCGGTGATGTGCACATTAGCCCCACGTCCATCCAGTGTCTTGTAGCTATTAAATATGAGCTCTTGCTTGAGCTTGATATGCATATTACTCGGGAAAACAATCCACAACGCCTCTTCTTGAATCACTGCATATCTAAGAGTCCCAGGCTTTGGAGTCACCGCATCATCATCGGAAGAATCCGTGACAATGTAATACTCGCCACCTTTGCCTCCCAACGCATACTGCCCGAACCCGATGGCGCAATCGGCTAGCCGCTGACGGTTGTTGGGCCAGTCAGGGTCACATTTCCAGCAATCATCTATGGGGTTCCCCGTAAGGCAGGCGGACTCCTCATTTTGGGACACCTGCAGGGTTTGCCTTCTTGAAACCGAAGCATTCACTCTCCTGCAACAAAGGACAGAGTAAGCATGGATTGTAAGAAATGAAAGCGTTTTCTTTAACAACATTGCTATACCTTTGAACATCTTGAGCAACCTCGTTGGGATTGGGATGCGGAACGGGAAATGTGAGATTGAATGTGGAAATAGCAAGGGGAGAAAATGAGGTCAGGAGAAACAACAAGACAATGTAGTTGATGGACAACATTGTTTCCAACCGCAGTTGTGTTTCTGAAAATCAAAGATTAAGGAACAAAAGAAGTAACAGCAACAGCACTGTGTCTAACAGTGTGCACTTTGATTTATAATCATTGTAAATTGTAATAATAGACTTTTGGGGTTCATTGTTTAATGGAGGGAAACTAAAAGAGAGATGGGGGGAGGGGGAGAGATTTTGGGTCTCTTTACTCGAGGAATCGGTGTGCAGGAAGCTTTATTGATAATGGTGGATAATGGAGGGGTTTTTTTGTCATTGTATTGAAATTAAAGGGTTTAGTTGGTTCAGAATAATAAGTGAAAATGGAGTAGCCGTTTATCCCTGGGAACAGGGAGCAGATATTGGTTCAAAGTCAAGCTTCAGTGCAGAAGCATGAATATTCCTCTATCCATTTCCCACTTCCCAATCTTGTTTTTCCAGGTTTCATGTCTAATGTTTGTTTTTCTTCCTTCTTTTTATAAAGCTTTATTTAATCCCTGAATTTAACTGTTTTTCTACATTATTCCCTGGTTTTTTTCTTTTTTGACTACATTAGTCCTTCAATTTGTATTCTACTAAATAATTACCATCAGTTTAAAACAAACATAATGTCAGCAAAATGTTTTTAACGTTTAATTGAATAGTTATTTTCGTCTATATTTTTTTAACTTTGAAGCACTTTAACCCTCAATGTTTTATTTTGGGTCAAAATGACTCCTCCGTAGATGAAAACAGTTAGTCAACTAACGATAAACAACTTAAACTAACTTGACAGAATGATAGCTTAGCAAAAAAAATATTTTTATATTTTACATAATTTTATAAAATTATTTTTAACTAATGTACCATTCTGTTAAGTCAACATTTATATCTATATAACATCATTATGTCAGCGTGCATTGTCATGTAGGTTTGTCATGTCATTTCAAGGCATTTACTATTAGTTGGCCAACTGTTTTTCATCCACAGATGTGTCATTTTGACATAAAATGAAACATTGAAAGTTAAAAGTGCTTCAAAAAATATATGTCAAAGTGATTATTCAATCAAACGTTGAGAGCGTTGTTTTGACATTATGACTTTAAAATAAGAAATAGGGTAAATTACAACAAATGCCACTCAATTATGGGTAAGGTTACATTTGGGTCACCCAATTATTAAAAGCTACACTTGGTTACTTAATTATGGGTAAGGTTACATTTGGGTCACACAAATATTAAAAGTTACAATTGGATCACTCAATTATGGGTAAGTTTACATTTAGGTCACCCTTCATAATTAAAAAAAGTATATCGATTTAGTCATTTTTCTTTCAAATCACTTGTATACCATCGTTAACATTAGAGTACTTCATTTGAAATCATTAATTAATCTAATACACAAATTGATATACGTTTTTTTAAATATTAAGGGTGACCTAAATGTAACCTTACCCACAATTGAGTGATTCATATGTAACTTTTAATATTTGGGTGACTCAAATATAACTTTACTCATAATTGAGTGATCTCCTTTGTAGGGGCAATTTACATTTTAGATCACTGAAATTAACATCCACTTTTATTTACATCACAAACATTTTAATTTAATCAAATTACATCACTCATCTTTAATTATTTATAAATTAAGTCACTTATATCGAAGACATTCAATAGTTCTAGTAAAAAAATACTGAAATTAACCATCAAATAATAATTAGTTGATAATTTTAATAAGTTTATGTAGTTTTTTTTGAAACATTCCATTTATATAAATTCAATAGAAAAATAACTAAATTTCCTACAAATCGTAACAAAAAATATTCAAATTACTAATTAAAACATTATTTATTTATGATATGTGAAAAATATGTTAAATAAATGTGTCAATTCAGTTTTTTTCATTTGAATTATTTAATGGTTTCAATATAAGTGGTTTGATTTATAAATAATCAAAGTTGAATGATGTAATTTGAATAAATTAAAAGTTTATGATGTAAATGAAAGTGGATGTTAAGTTTAGTGATTTAAAATGTAAATAATTCCCTTTATAGTTTACCCCGAGAAATACCAGTTAAAAGATGACGCATGCTTTTGTTATAATAAACTTAAACTTAAAACTTATATTAATTAATTAATTAAAACACAAATGTGAAACCGATAAATTAATTTTGATATAACTAAAGAATTTAAGGACTAAATTGAAAATGAGAAAATGAATTTTTAAGTTCTCAAACCCCTCTATATGTTTAAAGAAAAATGGTTAAGTTAAAAACTCAATTTGTCAAAAATTTTCTAAGTGTTCTTGAAGCCAAAACTGTGATTTTCGAGTCACCGTTTTGGAACGGCCTTAGGCGTTCCAGAACACTTTTGAAACTATCAACCTGTGTTTCGGAACGTGTATCGAAACGGTTTTGAAACTGTAAACTTTTGTTTCAAAACGGGTTTCGAAACGGCTTAAGAACATCGAAACGACCTCAAACGTTTCGAAACGACATTCAAACCTGATTTCAAAAATATGACCGTTGAAGTTTTTAACTAATTTTAACTGATTTCACACTCGTCGTTAAGGCGTATCGAAACGCTTCCAGGCCGTTTCGATACAAGTCTTGACAGTGGCAAAGTGTTTCGAAACGAGTTTCGAAACAGGCTCTTAGCGTATCGAAACGATCGTGCTTGTTTTGGTACGGTCTCTTTAATGCACCCCAACGGCTTTTTCTTTTTTGGTCTGTTTCGAAACAGGATCGGGTGTTTCGAAACGGGTGGTTGCAGACTGCATTTATGGAGGGAAGATAACATCCCCAACAGCTCTATTGATCAATGCAACAACCCCAACGGCTAGAATTCAATGAGAATGTATAAAATGGACCTCTAAAAGCTTCAGCAACAACTATTGATCCAAAAGCAAACATCCAAACATCAAATTTAAGCAATTGAGCCTAAATCCCATTATTTCTTGTAAACCCCAATTATGAGATTGTAATTTCCATTCTTATCCTTTCAAATTGGGTTGAGCGCTTGTAATTGGGCTACTTTTTGTATTGAGAGATACTTGTTTAGCCATCAACTTCTTTGTAATTCTTGTGTGAGAATTGGGTCAAATTTTGGGTAGAAAATTTGACCAATATTGTAACGGTTACCTCCTTAGCCTAGAAAATGGGAAGAACAATTAGTGGAATTGTTGAAAATCCTTAGTGAAGCTAAGGTAGTGGATGTAGAGTTCGATTGGAACTTGAACCACTCTAAATCCCCTTGTCTATCTTTTTATTTGTCAATTCTACTACCAAAAAGTCTAAAAATCCAATTCACCCCCTCTTGATTTATATCGATCATTTAATCCACTCAACAATTGGTATCAGAGCACACCTCTTTGAAGGATTAACAACCACAAGAGGAGTTCCTAGGAAGAGTGTGATCATCCAAAAATCAAGTCATGGCGTCCACCTCAGGATTAAGCATGTACGAGTCTCAATCCACCACAAAACCACCATTTTTCAATTTTGACAACTATCCATTTTGGAAGAACCGAATGCGCCTCTTCATCAAGTCCAACGATTACCTAGTTTGGGATGTCATTGAAGATGGTCCCTATATTCCATTGAAGAGGGATGATGAAGGAAGATTGGTTCTCAAGAAGAAGATTGAGATGAGTGAAGAAGAGAGAAAGAAGATACAAATCAACGATAAAGCTCTTCACATGCTATTTTGCTCTTTCGGTCTTGACATCTACTTCAAAGTCTCTTCCATTGAAAGTGCCAATGAAGTATGAGACACACTAGAGACCGCCTATGAAGGAACTAGTGATGTGAAGGAGACCAAGATTGGAATTCTCAAACTTAGTTATGAGAATTTCAAGATGGAGCCCGACGAAACCGTGTCCAAGATGTTCGATCGCTTCTCAACTATCATCAACGGGCTTAAGGGTTTTGGAGAGACAATCTCGGAAGACAAACTAGTCCGGAAGCTACTCTACTCACTTTCCGAGTCTTGGGATGGGAAGAGAACCGCCATCATCGAGGCAAAAAACTTGAAGACACTAAAACTTGATGAGCTAGTGGGTTCTCTCCTTACTCATGAGATAATGAAGCAAGGAAGGGAAGAAGAAAAGAAGAAGGAAGAGAAAATGGTGGAGAAGCTAGAAGTAGAAAAGAAGAATAAGATAGGAATGGCTCTCAAAGCTTCATTACATGAGGAGAGCACTTCTAGTGAGGAGGAGGATTTAGAAGAATTGGCTATGATAGCCAAAAGATTCTCACGATTCATGAGGTCCAACCGAGGAAGGAAGATTCAAAGAAAAATGGACTTCAATGGTAAAAACAAAGAAGAAGAGAGTGATCAAATCATTTGCTATGAGTGCAAAAAGCCGGTCATATTCGTTCGGAGTGCCCTCAACTCAAGAAGAAGGGCTTTGAGAAGAAGAAGAAACTCAAAGCCAAGCTTGCTACTTGGAGTGGCGAGGAGTCATCCGAGGATGACAAACATAAACTGGCCAACCTTTGCCTCATGGCATTTGAGGAGGATTCCTCCATGGTAACCTCTAACTCATCATCTTTTGACTTTACATTTGATGAATTACATGATGCATATGATGAGTTGCAAGAGGTTTATGATGAGTTAGTTGAGAAGTACAAGGAGTTGGTCATTAGAAATAAGAAAATTATTTCGGAATTAAATGATAAAAATTACTCACTTTCTCAAGCTAACTTAAAATTTGAGAAAAAAGGTTTTAGGTTTAAAAGATGAACTTAAATTCTTCCAAGACGAAAATGTAGACCTAAATAATCTTCTTTCTCAATGCAATAGTGAACACCATAAGGTGTTAGATGAGCTTAACAAGCTCAATAAGTCTTTTAAAAATGTTGGTAATATGAAGCATGAAAAAGGTGAATCGTCTAAAACAAACCAACCTAGGAGAAAGACTAATAACTACAAACAAGGTAGCTTCCCTAGACATAATAGAACTAAAAAAATTAGAAGTGTATGGGTTCCTAAGGAACTTGTCAAATCTAATAATATTGTTGCTATGTCACCTTGGATTCCTAAGGGAACCAAGCTATTGGAAGCTAACACTCGTGGACCCAAAATGATTTGGGTACCAAAACATAAGTTTAATATCTTTGTTTGTAGAGGGAGCATTGCTTCAAGGCCAAAGCACAAAGTCAAAATTTTTGGTACCTTGATAGTGGATGCTCGAGGCATATGACCGGAGACAAGAGTAGATTCATGGACTTAAAGCCAAAAAGTGGAGGAGTAGTGACATTTGGTGACAACTCCAAAGGCCGCATTAAAGGTATTGGCTCCATAGGTAATCACTCTACCATTCTTATTGAAAATGTTTTGTATGTCGATGGTCTTAAACATAATTTGTTGAGCATAAGCCAATTATGTGATAAAGGGTTTAATGTCTTATTTGATAAAAATTGGTGCAAAATTGTTGACATTAAATCAAATAATATTATGCTCATAGGTCATCGCATAGGTAATATTTACATGGTGCACTTAGATGACATACATACATCACATGCATGTTTAGTAGCTCAAAATGAAAATGATGTTTGGCTATGGCATAGGAAACTAGGACATGCTAGCATTAGTGTTTTAGAAAAATTAGTTTCCCTTGATCTAGTTAGAGGTTTACCCAAGATTAAGTTCCCAAATGACAAAAATTGTGATGCATGCTCTAAGGGTAAACAACATAAGTCATCCTTTAAATCCATTAATGATGTTTCCACAAGTAGGTGTTTACAACTTATTCACATGGATTTATTTGGGCCTGACTATGAGCTTGGGTGGTAAATCTTATGCATATGTACTTGTTGATGGTTTTTCTAAATTTACTTAGGTTCTATTTTTAAGTACTAAAGATGAGACTTTAGAAAAATTCATCACATTTTCAAAATTAACCTAAAATGATCTTAAACTTAGAATTTCTCATATAAGAAGTGATCATGGAACCGAATTTCAAAATCTAGGGTTTGAAGAGTTTTTAAATGAAAATGGTATTAGCCACAATTTTCGTCTCCTCGAACTCCTCAACAAAATGGGGTAGTTGAGAGGAAAAATAGAACTTTACAAGAAATGGCTAGAACCATACTTTGTGAAAACAATTTACCTAAATATTTTTGGGCGGAAGCAACAAACACCACTTGCTACATTGTAAACCGAGTAATGATTATGTCAATTTTGAAGAAAACACCATATGAGATTTTAAAATCTAAAAAGCCTAACATTAGCTATTTTCATCCATTTGGTCGCAAGTGTTTTGTTTTAAATAATGGGAAAGTTAGGTAAATTTGATGCAAAAAGTGATGAAGTTATTTTCATAGGATATTCCTTAAACTATAAAGCCTATCGTGTATTTAACAAGAGAACATTAGTAGTAGAATAATCTATACATGTTGTATTCGATGATAACCTTCTTCTAAGGAAGGATTCTTGTGATGATGATAATGTAAGAATCATTAATACCTTTGATGGAGGACAAACTTCAAAGGAGGATGAGATTCCAACAAAAGAAGAGGATACACAAGATCCACCTCATGAAGCCTTGAAGGACTTGGCTCTTGAGGAAAAGGAAGTGAGCTACCCAAGGGAGTTCAACTATGTCAAAGATGGTGAAATCTTGGGTGATCCATCCAAGGGGGTAACCACTAGATCTTCTCTTAAACTTATGAACCATGTTGCATTTATCCCGTGCATAGAGCCTAAAAATATCAAAGAAGCATTAAAAGATGATTTTTGGATTTTGGTCATGCAAGAGGAATTAAATCAATTTGAGAGAAGTATTGTTTGGACATTAGTTGATAGGCCTAGTAATAAATCTACTATAGGAACTAAATGAGTCTTTAGGAACAAACTAGATTAGAGTGGTAACATTGTGAGAAATAAAGCTAGATTAGTAGCACAAGGTTACACTCAAGAAGAGGAAATTGATTTTGATGAAACCTATGCTCTTGTAGCTAGAATGGAAGCCATTAGGATGTTGCTTGCATATGCATGTTATCATGATTTCAAGCTTTTTCAAATGGATGTTAAAAGCGCATTTTAAATGGTTTTATAAATGAGGAAGTTTATGTGGAACAACCACCGGGTTTTGAAGACTCAAAATTTCCAAATCATGTTTTCAAAGTTACTAAAGCACTTTATGGTTTAAAACAAGCTCCTAGAGCTTGGTATGAAAGACTTTCAAACTTTTTGGTTGAAAAAGGTTTTGAAAAAGGTAAGGTGGACACTACACTTTTCATAAAAAGGTATAAAAATGACATATTAGTAGTACAAATTTATGTTGATGATATCATATTTGGGATCTACTAATGAGTGTCATTGCAAGGAGTTTGCTAAGTTAATGCAAGGTGAATTCGAGATGAGCATGATGGGGGAGCTCTCATTCTTTTTTGGACTCCAAATCAAGCAAAGGAAGGATGGAACCTTCGTCAATCAAGCAAAGTACATTAAGGATATGCTCAAGAAGTTTGGCTTGGAGAATGCAAAGCCTCAAGCCACACCTATGAGCTCATCTACAAAGCTTGACAAAGATGAAGGAGGTAAGTGTGTTGACTCTAAGCTTTATCGTTCTATGATTGGATCTTTGCTTTACCTTACCACAAGTAGACCAGATATTTTGTTTAGTGTTTGCTTGTGTGCTAGGTTTCAAGCTAGTCCTAGAGAGTCTCACCTTATAGCCGTTAAGAGAATCTTTAGGTACCTTAGAGATACCCCTTGTTTAGGTCTTTAGTACCCTATAGACTCAACCTTCAACTTTCATGCTTATTCGGATGCGGATTATGGGGGGTGTAAAATTGATAGGAAGAGTACTTCGGAAACATGTCAATTCTTAGGTAGTATGCTCATATCTTGGTTCTCTAAGAAACAAAATAGTGTAGCCTTATCTACCACCGAAGCCGAGTACATATCCTTAGGAAGTTGTTGTGCTCAAGTCCTTTGGATGAAGCAACAACTCTTAGATTATGGTATTAAAGTTGAAACCATACCCCTTAAGTGTGATAACACTAGTGCCATATGTTTGACAAAAAATCTCATCCAACACTCTAGAACCAAACATATAGAAATAAGGCATCATTTCATTAGAGATCGTGTCCTTAAGGAAGATGTTGTTATAGAGTATGTTGACACCTTAAACCAACTAGCAGACATCTTTACAAAGCCTTTAGATAAAGAGCGTTTTTGGTCCCTTAGGAGAGAGTTAGGTCTAACTAGCTTATCTTGACCTTTTAGGACCCTTTTTGTGCTTAAATTGCTTGATCTCTTGAAAATGCCATATTTATGTGTTTTTACTCATAATTCCATCCATGCTAATAGTTAGGGGGAGTATGTTTTTGTTTATACATGTCTTTCTTGCTCATTCATGCAAATTAGGACTTCATAAAATCCATTTTTCTGCAAAATTAGAGCCTCATCTGCACTTCCAGGCCTAGGTGTATTGAAACGGGTCCAATTGTTTCGATACGGGTGCCTTAAAGGATCTATCTGTGAGAAGGGTGTTTCGAAACGCCTTAAAAGGGTTTCGAAAAATTTTTGCTACTGCTAAAGGGTGTATCGAAACGAGTTTCGATACGGGTCAACGAGGATTCGATACGGTCAAGGACGTATCGGAACAGTCAGCTAGACTTGAAACGTCAGTCAGTGTTTCGATACCCGCGTTCCAGAACGGTCGAGCCTGTTTCGAAACGGGTAAGCGGACAGCTTTAAAGAGGGCTTTTAATGTTAAAATTTCACTTTAATTAAAATTCTTTCAAACCCCTAAAAACCCTAACCCAATTTTCCCTATAAAAACCCTCCAAACCTAATTGTTTTTCATCAAATCTTGAGGGATTTTACACACAAACTCAAGTCTAAGCAAGCATCAACAATCTTGTGCAAGTTTTTTCCATCTATTCATCCAAAATCCCAATCTAAGGTATATTTTTCATCTTTTTCTTTTTCCTTCAATTTTTATTCGAATACTAGGTTAGAAAATTTTAGTTTTGTATAGATTATGTGATTTGCTACTTGGGTTTTTCAAATCTTGTAAAAAATTCAAAATCTTAAAAATTTTGATTCGAATATATTATTTTTCATTCGTATTTTTGTCTATTTTTTTTAAATTGTTTTCTCTTAAAAAATTTTGTACCTATGTTCTTAATTTTTTTTAAAACCTAAGTGGGATTTGCCATTGGATTGAATTAAGAATTTTCATGCATACACTTTAATTTTTTACAAATTGCTTGCTTTATGTTTTTAGGAGTTTTTCAATGAAGAACGTTAACAAGAAGTGTAAGACAGGTCAAGCAAGTGATTCCGGTATCCATCCTAATCTCACCCAGTTGTTTCTCAAAAGTCTTTAGACTACAGAGATGAGGGAACGTTTCACTTATGTCAAGGAGATTGCCGTTCGTCGCGAACGTGTGGTTGATGTTCCGTTCCTTGACTCCAAGCGCTTTCACTTCCGTTATCTCGATCATTTACAAGAATAGAGCTTCATGTCTCTCTCGAACATTCAGGATGTGGTCTACAAGCATATGGTTCTCATCTTCTACTCGAATGCTCAGCTTGTTGATAATGAGGATCACTCCGAAGTTGTTGGCATTGAGTCTCTTATCTTGGGGAAGAGGATTGTCATTGACATCCCTTTTTTAGAAACCTCTATTGGCCTTAAGAACGAAGGCATCGAGAATGAAACTCATTTTGGTTCTCACACCGGTTTCGTGCTTTCCTTGGATGCTCATGATAAGTTACTCCACTTAATAATTTCTTAGTTTCTTCGTCCCTCCGGAGGTAAATTCTCTCACATTCGACAAGTTGATTATTTTTGGTTGGAATGCTTTCGTCGAGGTGAACAACCAAACCTTGTCAAGATTATGTTCACCGAGATGGTGAACAATGTGAAGCTTCGTGAGGCCGATGCTCTCAAATCCTTCACTTATGGAACTATTTTGAGCCATATCTTTGGCGTGCTCAACCTTGATTGCACTTATGACTCTCCAAAACCCTGTAAGCAAAAGATTGGTGAAGCTTCTCTCCACAAGTCCGGGTTTCATTACAACAATAATGGCCAATGGGAACGAGTTAATAGGGATGCCCCTTCGCCTCAAGTTAAACCTCAACCACAAGCTCCGGTTGCCAACAATGAAGCTCTCATGGCTTTTCTCACCGAGCGATTCAACACAATGGAGGCGAGTCTTGGTACTATCAATAATCGCTTGCAATACGTGGAAAATCGTCTCACCTCCCTTGAGAATCAACATTAATCCATGGACTTGTCATTCTCCACCTTTTATGGTCAATGGATGACCTTTCGTCGCTCTCAAGCTAGGAACGATGATGACTCCTCCGATGTTGATGGAGACGATGACGAGGCTTGGGATCTTTTTTTATTGCATCGCATATTAGTCTATCATATTAGGATTAAGTTTGCACCTTTACTTCTTTATGTTTCATGAACCTATGTTTTGATTATTTTGTTTGGGATTAAGCTTTGAACCTTATTATTTAAGTTTTATGTTCTGGATATTTGAATTCTATGAATCTATATTATGTTGTTTATTGCTTTTAACCTTGTTTCTTCTCATTGAGCCTTGTTTATTATTTTTTTATCTAACAAAAAGGGGGAGAAGTAATCTAAGAGCCAAAATTCGTTTTAAGTGTTTTTGAGTTTTAAAACTTGGATTTTAAATCTTTTCAAAACTTTAAAACCCATCTTAAATTGAGGGGGAGTTAGAATGTATTCAAGATTTTCAAAACTCTTAAAAATGCTAACTTTGGTTTTGTTATATCAAAAAAGAGGAGATTGTGAAACCGATAAATTGATTTTAATATAACTAAAGAATTTAAGGACTAAATTGAAAAATGAGAAAATTAATTTTTAAGTCCTCAAACCTCTCTATATGTTTAAAGGAAAATGGTTAAGTTAAAAACTCAATTTGTCAAAACTTTTCTAAGTGTTCTTGAAGCCAAAACAGTGATTTTTGAGTCACCATTTCGGAACGGCCTTAGGCGTTCCGGAACACTTTTGAAACTGTGAACCTGTGTTTCGGAACGTGTGTCGAAACGGTTTTGAAATTGTAAACTTTTGTTTCGAAACAGGTTTCAAAACGGCTTAAGAACATCGAAACGGTTTGACCCGTTTCGATACGGTAGTATCGAAACAACGTCAAACGTTTCGAAACGGCATTCAAACCTGATTTCAAAAATATGACCGTTGAAATTTTTAACTAATTTTAACTGATTTCACACTCGTCGTTAAGGCGTATCGAAACGCTTCCATGCCGTTTCGATACAGGTCTTGACAGTGGCAAAGTGTTTTGAAACGAGTTTCGAAACGGGCTCTTAGTGTATCGAAACGATCGTGCCCGTTTTAGTACGGTCTCTTTAATGCACCCCAACGGCTCTTTCTTTTTTGGTCTGTTTCGAAACAGGATCGGGTGTTTCGAAACGGGTGGTTGCAGACTGCATTTATAGAGGGAAGATAACATCCCCAACGGCTCTATTGATGAATGAAACAACCCCAACGGCTAGAATTCAATGAGAAGTTATAAAAGGGACCTCTAAAAGCTTCAGCAACAACTATTGATCCAAAAGCAAACATCCAAACATCAAATTTAAGCAATTGAGCCTAAATCCCATTATTTCTTGTAAACCCCAATTGTGAGATTGTAATTTCCATTCTTATTCTTTCAAATTGGGTTGAGCGCTTGTAATTGGGCTACTTTGTGTATTAAGAGATACTTGTTTAGCCATCAACTTCTTTGTAATTCTTGTGTGAGAATTGGGTCAAATTTTGGGTAGAAAATTTGACCGATATTGTAACAGTTACCTCCTTAGCCTAGAAAAGGAAAAGAGCAATTAGTGGAATTGTTGAAAATCCTTAGTGAAGCTAAGGTAGTGGATGTAGAGTTCGATTGGAACTTGAACCACTCTAAATCCCCTTGTCTATCTTTTTATTTGTCAATTCCACTACCAAAAAGTCTAAAAATTCAAT
Organism: Hibiscus tridactylites; assembly: GCA_958450335.1. Taxonomy (NCBI): domain Eukaryota; kingdom Viridiplantae; phylum Streptophyta; class Magnoliopsida; order Malvales; family Malvaceae; genus Hibiscus; species Hibiscus tridactylites. The sequence goes on from OY288273.1 coordinate 79,517,214, forward strand.
TCACCCCCTCTTGGTTTATATTGATCATTTGATCTACTCAACAACAACTTCTTTCTACACTCTAGCGATTTAAAGACATCGTTCATTAGGGTGCTCAATCGGTTTTTTCAGTTAACTGATCAAACCGAATTAGCTAAAATTTATTAATCAAATTTTTTTCCTGTTAATCGTCAACTGAATTGAAAATTTTTCAAAAATTTTTAACCAAATCGAAAAAAGTTCGGTTAATTCAGTCGATTTTCGAATTAACTGATATTTGTATAAAATTTTGGGTAAATTACAAAAAATGGTCACTAAACTTATCGAACTATTACAAAATGGTCATTGACTCATTGCACGTTATAAATTATTCATAAATATTGAAAAGTTTAATGATCATTTTATAATAATTTAGTAAATTTAATGATCATTTTGTAATAATTTAATAAATCTAATGATTATTTTGTGCTAAATTGATAAAGTTTAATTATCATTTTAATGACTATTTTATAATTTTTAAAAGTTTAGTGATAAAAAATAAATATATGTAATATATAATACATAACAATTTAGGTTAATTAACTAATTTCGAATCGAATTAACCGGTAACCGAAGTTTGAAAAAATTATTAACCTTTAACCGACCGAACATAAAATTAACCGAACGGTTAACCAAAAAAAACTTTGATTCGAACGATTAATCCAATTAAAACCGAATTTGACTGTAGTTGATCAGTCATTCACAATTTTATCATTATAGTGGACAAATTATTCTATAAGTAAATTGAACAAATTGATGTGAAAACACTTGAGAAGAATTTTATGTTTCACATTTAATTTGAAATAGAGCTGTCCATGGATCAGGCGGGTTGAAGCTTGATTCAATAAAAATTACAAGTCTAATCTCATGATATACCTACTTCAACCAATACAAATTACTCATTTTGAATATAATAAAAATATAATTTTATATTAATATTTATGTCTATATAATTAAATTTATATTAATTTATTTAAATTGTATTTGTACGGATCGGACATGCCAACTAACATAGATAAGTCTAATTTAAAACGACTAAATTAACAAAACAATAAACATTGTGAATAGATTATCTAAAATGTGACATTTTCAATGTTATATTACCTAAACAATGGGAAATAATGACATTAACCCATCAAGTAATGTTATTCTTTATCATTGTTTTCTTTATTTATCGACGACGACACCAATTTTGATATTAGTTGTCAACCATCGCAATTTATTGTGTTTTTTTTTTTGTGTTCTCTTATTCTTCATTATTTATCTTGTTTTTTTTTTTGAAAGGTTGTGAATATTATTCGCCCGGAATAAAGATAGGAACATCGACATGAGCCTCGTTAAAAAACCTCCCTAAGCCTAGTTGGAGGAAAAAGAGTGCATCGTGTCGATTTCAATTGCTTACATCTTACAGCTATAACAGAGAAATGTATAGTTTCCCATTTGGTTAACACCTTGCACGCCAATCCCCTGGTACAGCTCAAGAACCTGTAGCACAGGCCAATCGCTTAGTCAATACACGACGCTGCCTCCCAAAACCTTTTGCCTTGTCCTCGACTTCCCTCTTGAGCAAGCTGATGCGCAGTTTCGTTTTCCTCTCTAAAAACAAACCTGATGCTACAAATTGCATTGTTAGTGTAGGGAATACATATTTATGCCCTTGTGGCACGCATTACTCTACTTTTTGATACGTTTTCTTTTGCCTTTTGTACGCCTTTTTTTACTTTATCAGTTATTTGGTCGTTTTTTCATTTGGTTTGTTGATCTCCTTATTTTGGACCCTCGAAGTGAATTTGAATACGCGCTCACAGTTGATGTTGTTTCTTATTTGCGATTGAGTTGTGGTAATGAATGTATTGTCAACGTTTTCTTGTTGTAATATGCATTTTTATATCTTTTGTTGGTGGTTTTATCTTTCATCATCGATCTTTGGTGATGTTTGTCTCTATATTTTGTTTCGAGTATTTGAATTGTGTTTTTAGCTCTTACTTGTATGATCTTCTTATGATCTCAAGACGCTAGTTTCTTGTTTCAATAGTTATAGAAATGTGTATGGATTAAGTGTTTCAGTTTACTATAATATAAACTCTCATATCATCTTTTAATAAAATTAACAAAATTCAATTAAAAAATTATCGTATCTTACTTTTTAATCTAGCCGTCAAAACATTCATTTGTTAATAAATTTTGCTTGTGAAATAGAGTAAAGTATGATACTTTCGCATGGTACGATTCAAAGTGCAAAATATTAACGATGTGACAAAACTGAGTAATGAGTACAAGATCAAACATTCCATTGAAATTGACTGCCATGCATTCTAGTATCTAAACATGAAAATGACTTGCTTCGGAAGAAGAAAAAAAAGATGATACATTAATTTTGTTAGTAAAAAAAAAGATGATACAGTGCATGCTGTAATTTTATTTTAAAATAATATATAATATATTAAATCAGCATCGTTAAAAGAAAAAGAAAACATAAAAATATAGTTAAATGGTTAAGATTTATTAAGTTTCATCATGGTTATATTTGAATAAGTAATTACAAAAATAAAGGAAAATAAAAATTAAGGAACAAAACATATGTGTATTTTAGTTTGAATAATTAACATATTATTATTTGAACACTACATTGCAACTTGAAGAAAAATGTAATTATTATCCTAATAATTGCAACCTCTAATAATTACAATAAATTACAAATTTCTATAACTTTTCTGTTGATAATATATAATTACACACAATTTAATAGGACACATTTAATTAAAAATGGACAAAAGTTTGCAAGTAATTACAGTTAATTACGCTCGTTATTACTTCAATTCTCGTTGTTCTCTTAAGAATTGAACAATGTAATTGAGGTGTTCTAATTAAACTCAATTCAAATAGATTTTAACTCTCATCCTTTCTTAGAAAATTGAAAAGTGTAATTAGAATGCTCTAATTACAATAATTAACCAAACATATCACACTTACGTAATTACGAGCAATTATACACAAATCCAATCGTTTGGTGCCTTTTCAATAAGGGTGAGCGTTCGATCGAGTCGAGTCGAGTCCAAAAATTTCGAGTTATTCGAGTTGACGAGTCATATTTTACAACTCAAACTTTATTTGAAATTTTTTCGATTCGAGTCGAGTTTAAGAAATTCGAGTCGAGTCGAGTTTTCGAGTTCCTATAAAAAATTAACTGTAATTATTTATCATGTTATAATAGGGTTTGATTCCAATTTAAACTCTTTTATCTAATCATATAAGATATGCACATATATATTTTTTCACATGTGACAATATTTCTTCATATTTTTATATATTAGTATGTATATATCATAAAAAATAGAGGGACTCGTCTCGAACTTAAAAATAAATCCACTAATTACTAAAAATTTCGAGTTATTCGAATTTCCATTTTACAACTTAAACTTTATTTGAATTTTTTTCGAGTTATTCGAGTTTATGAAATTTCGAGTCGAGTCAAGACGAGTCGAGTTATTCGATTTTTTCGAGTCGAGTCGAGTTTTGCTCACCCCTACTTTTCAAACGCCAAGCAAAATGAAAATAAAATATTTTTCTCAAACTTGATTACATTAAACAGTGGAAACAAATATTCATTAATTTATAATGACTTTTCTTTTAATTATATTTTCTGTAAAAGATTAAGATGATTAAAAAATATTTTGTGTCTTAAGAAATGTTTTATTTTCTTTTTAGTGATAAAGTCGCAACTTCACTCGATTTAGTTCTAAATTTAGCTTTATCCATATTGATCATATAGCTTGAATTTTGGATCGTTCTCGGTCATTTTGATGATGCGACTCATATAGGGTGTGCCATGACACAATTTCTAAGTGCCACATAGCCAAAATGACTAAAATTAGGGTGAACAAAATTTGATTTGACTTAAAAAATCAAAATTTTTGACCTGACTCGAGGCGGAAAAACTTGACTCGTTCTAACTCGACTCGAAATTACATAAATTCGATTCGAAATTTTTTAAATAAAGTTTGAGTTGTAAAATGAAAATTCGAATAACTCAAAAAAATTAGTAATTAGTGGATTGATTTTTAAGTTAGAGCCGAGTCCCTTAATTTTTCATGATATATATACTAATATAAAAATATGAAAAAAATGTCACATATGAAAAAAAATATGATGAAATATATATATATATATATATATATCTTATATGATTAAAGAAAGTCATTTAAATTGAAATCAAACTATACTATAACATGATAAATAATTACAATTAAATTTATATAGGAACTCGAAAACTCAACTCGACTCGAACTCAACTCGAATTTCATAAACTTGACTCGAATCAAAAAAAAAAATTAAATAAAATTTGAGTTGTAAAATATAACACGTCAACTCGAATAGCTCGAAATTTTTTGACTCGACTCGACTCGATCGAACACTCACTCCTAACTAAAATAATAAGAGTGGTCAAGTTCATGAATAATGTGAACAAAAACAAAATTGGAGTGGGATGAAAAATATGTTAAGTCCAGGGACTAAAAAGTTGTTTCACCCCTTCTTTTTACTAGTTTTTCCCTTGTAAAATAAAAATGGAGTGTTTTGAAGGATAACAAAGGATGCTTAAGTTAAGTCCCTTTACTTTCAATGCCTTAAGTAAAATAATTCTAAACAAGAAAGATGCTCTCTTTTTTGTTTCTACTTGCTTTACTCCAATATAAAAGATGGGGTGAAAGTAAAAGTGAGTCTTCCTTTGTTATGGAATGGAGAATTAGGGTTGGTGCAACCTGTAACAGTTATTCAACTCCGAGATTCAAATAGAAAGGCTAATATATTTAGGGTTATTATTCCACTCCAAAAAAAATTCACAAACATAATTTTTCTTTAAAATTTTAAATTTAAATCTCTAATCGCGAAACCCTAAATTCTAAACTCTTTCTTCTAAATTTTAATTTTAACCATAAATTTTTAAATTTTAATCTTAAAACCTAAACAAATAAACCCTAAAAATAACTTTATAAACCCTAAATAGAACTATTTGTAAAAAAAATATTTGACTGCTGGAATATTATCCCATTTAAGGTTATTTTCCGATTTATTTAATAGTAAAGCATGGGGAGTGGAGGGGCGTGCAGTGGGTATCAGCGGTGAATCCGGGTTGGTTCAACTTCGAAGGCGTCGCTTCTTCTATGCTCTTCTTTTCATGGACATGGGGACCATACAAAGTTAAAGCAAAATCATCTCTCTCTCAAAGCAGTGAGTCTAGGGTGCAACCTTAATTTAAGGATAAAAAATAATATAATCAAAATATTAAAAACACGAAATTTAACGTAATTGAAATATTATACATTTTGATAATATTTTAGGTTGTAAGTTGAAACGTTGACCACATATTTTTTACAACTTTCAGAACTTGATTATAACATTTGATTGTGTAAATAACATTTTATATTTTATGTTTTTTAACATTTTATTTGTGTTAGTTTTTAACTATAAATTAAATTATTGTACCGCATTCTCACCTCTCTCAAAGATGAATCAAACGGTTGGAACTAATAGTTGCCTTACAATTTGGTAGCAAAGAAGCGGCGTTTGTCACCAATGATTTTTTTTTTAAATAAATATGACCATCTTTTAATAAACTGATTTAATTCAACAAAATATATAAATTTATTTATATTTCTTTTTATTTTTATTGCATTAATTGGGGAGCTCAATGCCATAGATAATACCACTGCCAGCATAATTCCAAATGAAGATTGCATTAAAAATGCATGAACTCGTTTATCCAAAAGTCAAAGGCTAAAACCAATATAGGAAATAGGTCTAACGTGCATTTATCTACGCTTTTTAATTATATATTATAGTAATACTTTGAAAACGTTTCATTAATTTTTTTTAATATGCATGTCTTTTGGTTCATGTTCGGGGTACGAGGTTGCCTCTCCTAATAATATTGAGTTTAAAGTTTAAATTTGTGTCATCTTTTTAGAGTACAATGTGTCTTACCAATATACCAATACTTGTTGGTAAAACGTTTCATTAATTTAATTAGACTTAATTATAAAACAAATTTTTAAATTATAATATTTTATATAAATGTTTAAAGGTTTTTTTTGTTAAAGTAAATGTCTAACATTTAATTATGTTATCAATGTAATGATCGTTTAAAAAATTTATCAACCAATAAATGTATAACACATTATCCATATCTTAATTTTATTTATTAAAAAAACCCAAAGCTCTTGTTTTTTTTTTAGTTTTTTTCTAAAATCCCTAATAAAAGAATCTTAGACTATAAAATCTCTAAATCCATCTTATACTATCTCTGAATCAACTGTCACTCTCCACTCCTTTTGTTGCTTGACCCTCCCCTAAATTCTAAAAAAATCTTACTCTATAATTTTATTTATTAAAAAACCCCCAAAGCTCTTGTTTTTACGTCGTCGAGAATCAACGAATGAATTACTACAAACAAAAGGATGAACGGCGTACGGTGTCACAAACGATAAACGTTAAGCGTCGTGAATTGGATCTTGCAACTCTTACGATGGGAGGAGATTTCGTTGCTGCAACATTGGGGTGACATTCAACGACAATAGACGAAGAAATGAGAAATGTTTTAGGGCTTAGGAGTTTCGAGAAAATTAGGTATTTTGGGAGTTGTGAGAAATTAGTTTTTTTAAATAACTTTTTTTTAAAAAAAATTAAAAATTAGATCACATTTCAAGTAACGGTCGCGTGACGACTTTTTTCATATAAATAGATTGACCTTAAAATGAAAGATGATTATTTTTCCTTTCAAATAGACGAGTTTAATATATAAACTTCAAATATTATGTAAATTTAATAATTAAGCAAATTGTATTCAAATAATTCAACAAATAAGAAATCAATGTATACATTTTAAAATATGCTTAGTAATATTTTATTTAAAATAATAATTTTATAATTTAATTGACCCGACAAATTTGACCCGTGACCGGACTAGTTTACCCGACCCAAGATTTGACATGGACTTGAAAATGATGATCCAAATTTGATCTGAATCCGAAACAAATCGAATCGAATCAAAACAACTTGAATTTTAGCTGAACCGAAAGCAACCCGTACCCAATTTGATCTGAACTGAAAATCAAACAGAACTAAAAGTAACTCGAACTGAAAATCAAGCAAAACTGAAAGTAACTCGAACCGAATAATAACCCGAACCGAAAGCAACCCAAATTTAGTTTGCTCAAATATGTATGCTTTATTCTCATTTTGTATTATATTTCTAATTAACAACCATCTTTAATAATAGTTTAATGGTTTAATATAATCTTTTCTCCTTTAAAAAATCATTTTCATATATTGGCTCAAATCAAAAATCAAACGATTCGCTATTGACCCGACTAAAAAAGTAACTGATTCAATTATGGATGATCATTTGACCCAGACTTGATGGGTTTCGACCCAACCCTATAGGTTCAGGTTTTTTGAAGAAAATTTTAGGTTCAGGCTGAGTTTGATTTTAAGGTAGAAAACATCCGACCCGACCCAAAATAATTATTTTAGTTTTATTCCCATCAGCCACACTAGGGTTAGCTACCGTAGTAGCGTATATAACTTTCCCCAAGATGTGTGGATTATCAGCCTTGTCCGTACCAGCCTCACCAGTAGGCAGTAGAATGTTGTTGTCCCTCCATTATTCCTTCCACTGAGTTATGTTAAAGATAGTTAAAGAAGTAGTTAATTAGTTTCATTCTGTTATTAATTCTGTTAGTGAAGTTTGTTATTAGTTGTAGCCTTCTTAGTTTGTGTATATAAACACATGATTGTATAACTTTATTTTTAATGAAATTAGAGGCATTTCTTTTATTTTACTCTCTTTAACATGGTATCATTCGCTGGGTTTTGATTGGGCCTCTTGTTTTTTCCCTTTCTTTCCTGGGCTTCTTCGATTTCATTTTGGATTTGTTTTTTTTTTTTTCATTTTGGATTTGGCTTCTCCGACTTTGTACTTTTTTTCCAAATTCTTTCCCAAATTCTAGGCTTTCTTTCGTTCTCATAGTGATGCCGACAATCACTGATACAATCAATGATCAGTCTCAGATCGATTCCAATCATGTTCTTTTTTTGCATCCCTCCGATACGCCTGGTTCTTTGTTGGTTTCTAATCAACTTGTGGGCATCTCCAATTATAATCTCTGGAGTCGTTCTCTCCAGATTGCGTTGTTAGCCAAAAATAAACTTAGCTTTGTTGACGACAGCTGTTCCAAGGCGTCGTTTCATTCTGCTCTTCATCTACAATGGGAGCGTTGCAATGCCCTTGTGTTGTCCTGGATCCTCAACACCGTCAGTTCCGATCTCTCTGCCGGAGTGGTGTTTTCTTCTTCTGTCGCGTCTGTTTGGAAGGATTTGAAAGAGCGTTTTGAAAAGATCGACGGTGCTCGTGTGTTCTTTCTTCACCATGAGATCGTCACTCATCATCAGGGTGATTCTTCTATCTCGGAGTATTACACCAAACTCAAGCTTCTGTGGGACGAGTATGGTGCTCTGGTCCTTTTTTCTTCCTGCGACTGTGAAGAGTCTCAGCAAAATCTTCTCCATCTTACTCAGCAGAAACTTTTTCAGTTTCTGATGGGTCTCAATGAGTCTTATTCCGCCATTCGAAGTCAGCTCTTGATCATGCAACCACTTACGACAATGAATAAGGCGTACTCCATGCTCGTGCAAGAAGAGGCTCAACGAGTTCATCTTTCTGGTATTTCTTTTATCCCTGATTCGACTACTTTTTATTCTCATGCCTCTGATGGTGCCTCGGATCACATGCGTTTTTTGGGTGTTTGTGATTATTGTAAGTTGAAGGGTCACAAACGGGAGAATTGTTACCGTCTCATCAGCTTCTCGTCGGATTTCAAGTTCACTAAGAAACAGAACCCTAATTCTCCTGCTGCTGCTCTATCGGTCAACGTTTCCTCTCCTGATTTGTCTTCCTCGATGCCTTCATCAGTTTCTCCATCAGTGCTGACATCCGTTCCTTCGTTTACCACGAATCAGTACAATCAGATTCTGTCACTTTTGAATAATGCTCTATCGGTTGATTCTGCTGTGAATCTGGTAGGTATCGTTACTAGTTGTTTGCCTGCTCTGAATGCTGTGAATACCGATTCTGTTTCTTGGATTATGGACACTGGGGCTACAGATCATATTTTGTCTAATTTCAATAGTTTAATTGCTCCAACTTCATGTTTGTCTCTTTCGCGTTTTGTACAACTTCCTAATGGCAAATCTGTCCCGATCACACATATTGGTTCCTGTGCTTTATCTTCCAATATTCTTCTATCTAATGTTTTGTTTGTTCCCCAATTCTCTCAAAATCTTTTATCCATTTCAAAGCTTACTCGTGATCTTCATTGTTTTGTAACTTTTTATCTTGATTTTTGTCTGATTCAGGATCTCTCCACTAGAAGGATGAAAGGGATTGGTAAACAGTCACGAGGCCTTTATTTTTTTGAGTCTCTTGCTTCAGGTTCTAACCATTTTGTTTCTAATTATGTTGTTCCATCTTCTGTTCATGTTCATTATGATATTATCAATTGTATGGCTGCCTCTTCTGTTAATAATACTTTTCTTTGGCATGCTCGTTTAGAGCATGCTTCTTTATCCAAATTAGTCAAATTACCTTTTCCTGATACCAATACTTTAGATGCTAATACTTTACATAAATGTTCTGTTTGTCCTTTAGCTAAGAAAACTCAATTACCCTTTCCTGATAGTGTTCATTCTGCCACTAGTCCTTTCTCTTTGATTCACATTGATCTATGGGGTCCTTATAGGATTTCCACTCATAGTGGTCATAGGTTCTTTTTTACTATTGTTGATGATTTCAGTCGTATGTGTTGGGTGTTCTTGCTGAAGTTGAAAAGTGATGCCCTTCTTTTTCTTAAACAATTCTTCTCTTTGGTTAGCAATAAATTCTCTACTACTATCAAAACTGTCAGAAGTGATAATGGCTTTGAGTTTTTTTCTACTGAATGTGCTGATTTCTTTTCATCTCTTGGTGTTATACATCAAAGCACTTGTGTGTATACTCCTCAGCAAAATGGAATTGCTGAGCGTAAGCATAGGCACATTTTAGAAGTTGCTAGAGCACCTCGATTCATTCCAACGTGCCTTTAAAATTTTGGGGAGAGTGTGTCTTGTCTGCCTATTATTTAATTAACAGGTTACCTTCTGCTATCTTATCCTAGAAATCTCCTTATCAAGTTCTTTATCAAAGGCCTCCTACTCTTTCTCATCTTCGTGTGTTTGGATGTTTGTGTTATGCCACAAACACTAATTACACTGACAAATTTTCTGCTAAATCTTCCCCATCTGTGTTTTTAGGATATTCTCCTACTCAAAAGGGATATTTTTTGTTTAATCTTGACACCAAGATATTATTTGTCAACAGGGATGTAGTTTTTCATGAATCTACATTTCCTTTTCATCTTTCTCAACCTAATTTCAGTTTATTTTTTCCCACTTATCCTTAAATTTCAGATTCTAATTTTCTTATGCTTTCTCCACCAAATTCATCCAATACACCTTCACCAAATTCATCTAATACACCTCCACCAAATTCATCCAATACATCTTCACCATCTTCATCCAATACACCTCTATCACATCCTTCTTCAATTCCCTCTCCTCATTCTTCCCACTCTCCTACTACTTTCCCAGATTCTTCTTCCTTATTTACAAATGATCCCTCACTTGTTTTTCAACCATCAGATTCTTCTTTACCCACTTCTCAATCTTTAGCAAGAACACCTCATGTGTCTAGAAGGTCTGTTAGGATTTCTAAGCCTCTTTTTTGGTTCACAGATTATACTGCTACATACCAATCCACTTCTTCTCTTCCAGGTCAGTATCCCTTGTCTCATTCTATTTCTTATTCTCATTTGCCTTGTCAAACTCGACTTTTCTTATCTTCTACTTCTCAATTCACTGAACCTTCTTCCTATACATCCTGAATGGGTTCAAGCAACGAAGGAGGAAATTTTAGCTCTTAAATTAAATAAAACTTGGTCTGTGGTTCCTTTGCCCATGGTAAGGTGCCTATTGGTTGTAAGTGGGTTTATCGCATCAAGTTTAAGTCTACTGGTGAGATTGAGAGATTTAAGGCTCGGCTTGTGGCTAAGGGGTATAATCAGAAAGAATGTGTGGATTTTGTTAAAACCTTCTCCCCTGTTGCTAAGCTCACCACTTTTAGATTAATCTTGGCTCTTGCTTTTGTTTTTTCCTGGCCTCTTTGGCAAATGGATGTTCACAATGCATTCCCGCAAGGTGATTTGAATGAAGAGGTCTATATGACATTACCAGATGGCTTTTGTAGTCAGGGGGAGTCTATGGTGTGTAGACTACAAAAGTCTTTATATGGCTCGAAGCAAGCCTCAAGACAATGGAATGTTAAACTAACAAAAGCTCTTATATCGGCTGGATGTCATCAAAGTAAGCATGACTATTCCATGTTTATTAAACAAACTGATGCAAAGATTGTGATTATCCTTGTTTATGTTGATGATTTGCTAATCATTGGCAATAATGATAGGTTAATTGAAGACATCAAGAACATATTGCACAGTGGTTTTAAGATGAAAAACCTAGGAGAACTTAAGTATTTTTTTGTACTTGAAGTTCTAAGGTCTAAGAAAGGTATCATACTAAATCAGAGGAAGCAATCACTTGAGTTAACAGAAGATGTTGGACTAGGAGGTGCAAGGCCCGTTGCAACACCACTAGAACAGAATCAAAAGTTGGTAACATCAGAGTATGAAGATAGTTTACAGCAAGAAAGCACAAGTGAAAAATTGTTAGATAAAACAGTTTATCAAAGGATGATTGGAAGACTCATTTATTTAACACACACAAGACCAGACATAGCTTTTGCAGTACAACATCTCATCCAGTTTATGCATAGACCAAGGGAGGTTCATTTGAAAGCAGCTATGAGAGTTATAAGGTACATTAAGAAGAGCCCTGGTCAAGGAACTTTTCTGGATGCTTTGAGCAACTGTGAGCTGTCAGCTTTTTGTGATTCAGATTGAGCAGCATGTCTCATTACTCGAAAGTCAGTCACTGGTTACTGTATAAAGCTTGGGAACTCATTGATTTCCTGGAAATCAAAGAAACAACCTACAGTGGCAAGGTCTTCTGCAGAAGCAGAATATAGAAGCATGGCAATGACAACATCAGAATTGACTTGGTTAGATGGTGTATTGAAAGAAATTGGTGTTGATAGAAAGCTTCCAATGAAGCTTTACTTTGACAATAAAGCAGCTCTGCAAATTGCTTCTAATCCTATTTTTCACGAACGCACTAAACATATAGAGATAGATTGTCACTATGTTCGAGAAAAAATGAAGAATGGTTTTATACAAGCAGAGCATGTGTCTTCAGAAGAACAGTTAGCAGATGTTTTGACTAAAGCTTTAGGGTCTTCACAGCATGAACATTTGATCAGCAAGTTGGGAGTTCAAGATGCCTTTCATCCGCCAACTTGAGAAGGAGTGTTGAAGATAGTTAAAGAAGTAGTTAATTAGTTTCATTCTGTTATTAATTCTGTTAGTGAAGTTTGTTATTAGTTGTAGCCTTCTTAGTTTGTGTATATAAACACATGATTGTATAACTTTATTTTTAATGAAATTAGAGGCATTTCTTTTATTTTACTCTCTTTAACAAGTTATTACCACCCTCAGCTTTCATAGCAGTTGCATTCGACTGTGTTCCTACCCTTGTTGCTTGATCACTGATCGTCCAACGCTGTAGAAGAAGCCAAACATTCTAACGTCAGTGGAACCCTGGTCTGTGGGATACGTTTTAACGGGCAGCCGTCAAGGTTTTCGCACGACAGCGAGTAGTTGAGAACGTTAAGGTTTCCCATTGATTATTATTATTTGTTGATGCAATATATAAATTTGAAATTGTTAGGAATATGGTTGCGTGACAAAATAGCCAAAGCGATAAAGATATGTATATGAGAAAAAATTTAACGTGGTTCAGTATAGTTTTCTTTTACGAATGAGAGAAACGAACAATTCACTATCAATATAGAGAACACAAAAAATATAAATACATGATAACCCATGTAATCCATACAAATCCCATAACCCAACTCAACTTAAAATATTTGGTCACCAAGAAACCTTATTCAATAAGATCTCCTACCTAAAATAGATATTTACTCATTAAAGTAAATCATAACTACCAAGTAATCTTCAAACACTAGAATTATAACAAAACTCAACTTAATTAACAATTAAAATTTAGGTCAAAATATAACAAAAATAATGAAAAGAACTTGACGACATGACGATAGGGGTGAGCAAAACTTGTCTCGACTCGAAAAAACTGAATTTTTCGAATCAACTAGAGGCGAAAAAATCTCGGCTCGTCTTGACTCGACTCAAAATTTTATAAATTTGATTCGACTCAAAAAATTTCAAATAAAATTTGAGTCGTAAAATGGAAATTCGAATAACTCGAAATTTTAATAATCAATGGATTGATTTTTAAGTTCGAGTCCCTCAAATTTTTCTGATATATATATATATATATATATATATATATATATATATATATGCATATCTTATATGATTAGAGAAAACCGTTTAAATTGAACTCAAATCGTACTATAACATGATAAATAATTACAATTAAATTTTTATAGGAACTAAAAAGCTTGCCTCGAATTAAAAAATTTTCAAATAAAATTTGAGTTGTAAAATATGACGCATCAACTTAAATAACTCAAAATATTTTGACTCAACTCGACTCGATCGAACGGGTGGCGTATGTAAAGTTGGCAAAGCACCGAATTCCATCAAATCATATATAACGAAAGTGCCTTTGAATATTATTTGCTGATAGAGAAACCGTTTTCATATATAACGAAAGTGTCTTTGAATATATACTTTCATCAACATGTAAAGCACCAACCAAGTAGACCTAAAACGACAAATACAAGGGAAAATAGTTCACTAGATTAGAATTTATACAATATTTCTATACCTAGCGGCTAGCTATTCGTATTATATATTTAATCCCATATTATTTCTTTATATAAATTTTAATATTTTTTTATCCATATCACATTTTTAAAAAATATAGTGTATCATACAATAATCCAATAAAAATGATAAAATATTTAAAACATAAAAATTCAAAATTAATCAATCAATAATTTAAAAATGAGAAAATATTTAAAATTTTAAAATAAAAAATTAACATGTAGTGCATGTGGATTGCCATCATGTCAACCCTGTTAAAATCTAACGTTTTAGTTACTTTAAAAATATTTTGAGCCTTTTTAAAATGTGGAAGGTCAAATTTATTTATTTTTTAAATTACGATTAAATTTAGTTGAAAGGAATAAAAAAATAAATTAAAAAATGTATAGAAACTGAAATCTAAATTTATTACTATACGTAAATAAACTTTAATGAGTTCTAATGAAGTAAAATCTGAAAAATAGATATTAAAAATTAGGTATTTAATTTATTTCACTGATTATCTTTCTTCCCCACAGGGAAAATAATTCACATTTGTCTAAAGAGTGAATTACACCCTTTACAAGAAAATGGACCGGACATGAAATTGTGTTTCTTGAAATTATTTATTTATTTAACAAAGTAGACCCACCTTTATGACTTGTTTATACAAATGATACTACATGAGGGTCCACTGGAACATAACTTTTTTGACTCTTGTGATTATTATTTGGCAGGTTCAGGTCCCATATCTTTGAAAAAAAAACATGAGATTATTATAGCATTTTAATGTTTGCATGTCAGACATACATTATAGTTTATAATACACTCCACCTTTGTTTTCATATATATATATATATACTCCATTTTTATCCAATAGCGGAATAAAGATTTTTATTCAGTGAAGTCATAATCTAAGGAAATTTCTATAACACTACAATAAATATTATTGATCTCATATGTAAAAAATTAAGTGTGATCAATTCTTACATTTTTTATATATATTTTTTAATTTTTTATACTTTATAACAAATTTGAAAGACAGTTTAGTTAAATTAATGGGTCATTTACCTCCCTAAAATTTCTTAATGCATCCGCCTATGACTTTATTGTAATATATTAACACTCTTTTTTGCCCTTTTTCTATGGACAATCATCTAAATCAAGATATAGTCAATGTATTTTATCCAAATGGTATATTATTATAATTATAATTATAATAATAATAGCAGAGATAAAATCAAGATTTTTATTAAAGGATAATCATAATAAATTATAAATGTTTGGAGGATTAAAGTGCAAATTTTTAATTGATTAATTTATAGTTACATAGTTTCTCGAGTGATTATAGGAAACAAATTTCGTTTTAAGGGGCCAAGGCCATTGTCATCCTCTTCAAGCTCCATCTCTGTTTGGTAGTGGAGAGAGGAAAACCCAAGATAACTAGTTTCTAGCTTCTCGTACATACAATCATAAATGGATAGAGGGATGCTTGAGCCAGTCACATTCTCTAATAATTTTAAAGTCCTCTATAGTTTAGATATTTTTTATCGACAATTTAATTTTATACTCATGAAATTTTACAATTTTGCACCCCTACATTTTCAATATAATTTCATAATAATTCTTATTTCTTTACATAAAATCTCACGTCTATCCCTAGATACCATCACAAGGTATACGTATCAAAATTTATAAACCCGCTATACTTCGTTTGGTTTAACTGGTTTTTTTCTAATTTATCTACCACCATGTATCCATGTCTAAAAACATGGATAAGTTTGATACTTATTGGAGGTGAATACTATACAAAGCCAGAATCATTCTTACAACACTCAAATGCATACCCCCAAAGATATGAATTAGAGAATTAGACAAAAAAAATTGATTTAGGATTTATAACTAATGTTTATGGTTAAATTTAGAGAATTAGAGGTAGGGTTTCTTGTTTAGGGTTTATAATTTAAGATTTAGAATTTAGAGTTAGGGCTTAGAATTTACTTCCTCCGTCCCACGAAAATTGACCCTTATTAACTTTTTGAAACTGAAAATTTTTAACTTTAACTATAATTATATTAAGTATTTTAAATAATTAAAGTTTATAAGATATATATTTAAAAACGACTTAATCAGAGGTTTTTAAATATATATATATCCTATCAAAAAAAATATATATATATATATATATTTCATATTTTTATCAATAATAAATTTTAAATAATTATGAGTCAAAATTATAAAAAATTGACTAAAAAAAGTTAATAAAAGACAATCATCGTAGAAAAAAGAAAATATTTTTAATGTTAGAATATATAAAAGGCACTGAAAAGAGTCGGGATTTTTGTTCCAAACATATCAATGATAACAAAACTAACACTTTTTGTAGGATCTTCTTGCTCCACGAATCTAACCTCTCCTATAACACCTAAAACATTACCCATTTTTTGCTAGTAAAGGCCAATGATTAAGACAATTTATACCCCAATGTGCTGTAAATCATGCAGCAGAGGCTCCTGAACATGAACTGGCGGATTTCCAAAGATCATCTCCCCAAGTGGCTGTCTACGCATCGATGTAACAAGCTTATCCGCAACACCATTGAAGGCTCGATTCACATGTCGCAATAAAACCTCCCAATCGCGCTGCAATGTCTCCTGTATAACGATAACAAGAGCATTCCCCACATTATCCTGGTCGATTTTCTCAAGATTTCGAATCGTCTCCTGACAATTCGATTCTAACTCCAAACGACGGATCCCTACATGTTAAATCAGAGGTTTTTGATTTTCAGAGAAAAGGGAATTGATGCTTTTAGAAGATAGAACGATTGGTAGAGAAAAGAAAACACATGCTCAATTATTATGAAAAGAAAATAAATTGCTATATTATTAAAAGTGTTATGAATATTTATCTATGTGGACGTCTATCATGATTAAAACTTTATCAAAGGAGTTTGATTTATTTATTATTAGGAATATTATCTCTATGAATTAGAGTTTAATGTATTATGTACTTCTTATGCCTATAAATAGATGATTCATTTAAGGCATTGTATACAATTCTATATTTTGAGAATAATACAAATCTCTCTCTTCCTCTCATCTCTTTGTTCTTCTTGTTCTTCTTTATTTTATTCACAACACGTTATCAGCACGATCTCACTCAAGTACCGTGGCTGTTATTGGTGATTCTCGAAAAGAATTTTAATTTGATATTGGTTTCAACATAGGAGAAGTCGATAGCCGCTCTCGAGCTTCTTTCGTTTTCTATCTTCCTTTTTTTTCAGATCTCGAGGTATCATCGTTTAAATTTTCGTTGCGAATTCAATTACATGTTTACCGAATCCAATTATTAAATTTGTTTCCTTTCATTTTTTTGCGTGAATTGCATGTTTTGTTTGGTAATTCTCTTTTTTTTGATCAAATAAACTTTCATTCACCATTAAAAAACAAAGACAAAATAAGAAGACAAAGGATCACGAACACGATCGGGATCAACAGAACAACCGAGAAAGAACAAAACAAAAGGCCGTGCAAGGCCTGAAATGCCAAAAACAAAACCAACGAGCCAAACGCTTCGATGGGGACCAACAGTACCGAAATAAAACCAGCACTTCCGAGAAACTGAAACAAAGGTAGCGTCCGCTGGAGTAACCAGGGATAGCTTCAAACAGCAGCCGAACAACGGCACATACAGCAACGTTCCATCCACGATCTGTCGGGGCTTAAGACAACAGGGATACGCTCGTAACTCGCCTGAGAGCTCCATCCGGAGGCAGGCACCCACTCTATACGAGATGGGCCTTATCAAGGCAAGCTGAACGTAGCCCCTCCGTTGTGGCCACGACACGTAGGAAAGGAGCGCATCAACTGTGGTAAAACCAGCTTGAAACCAAATCACGGTAAAACTGAACGCGCGATCAACCGAAACGCGATGCCACATCCCTCGAAATTTTTCTGTAAAAATGGATCCTCCCGGGTCCCATCCAAAACTGCACTCCAAGGACAAACGAGGCTTACTAAAGACCCAAGTCGAAGTCTGGGCGGTCCTAGAAGATCTCCAAGAATCTTCAAAAATCCAAATCCCATAAAGAGAGGATTTGCTTGGCTTGATTGGGTAAAATCTGATCCTAGATCCATAAAAATCAGAGAGGTTTCCTGACACGATTCCAAAATTGGAAATAAGGGCCCCTTCGGTGGTACAGGTTGGCAGATGGGGAAAAGTCCAAGCTACCCCTGCCAATGTTCCCTTCTCTAGTGATAACCCGCCCAACTTTTCCGTTGACCAGTCGGTCCAAGCTCCGGCAATCCGACGACCGTTGGGGGTGCTAACGTTTTGAACTGAAACCTCACCCAACCTACGGCCATGTGAGCACAACAAATCCATGAGTGAACAAACCCAGGAGTTTTCAGCTGACAGCACCGAGAGCTTCAGCAGATCCGAAGCAAAGCCTCCAGTACCAGCAGACCGCCTACATCTCAGCCCGCCTGGATCGAAGCACGCAATTGTTGGCGAGGACCTTGTCTCCGAAGCCCAGCAGAGGTAGACCGGATGAACGCCGACGAGAACCATAGCTTCAAAGGCCGTAAAAAACGCTCCAAGGGCCGCCGTAGGGTAGTTGTGAACGGTGCCTGAACCGGCCTTCGAATCCAGCATCCACCTGGTTCTCACAAACGAGCTCGTCACCTGCTCCGGCAGAGCAAAAGACACCACCGCAACAAGGCTAAGTTTGGGGACGGCTTCCCTTTGCGCTGTCCAAACCAGCCACCCACCGCTCCGTTGGTCCAAACCACCAGCCGGCGTCGCCGTCCATTGAACCGGTAACCGACGACCCACGACAGGGCCTAACGCGAAGACCGTCACAGATCGGTCACAGCACCGCCTGAGGGACGCGGGGTTAGGAGAAGCCAAGGCTTTGAATAGCGCGTGAGGCGCGTCCGCTTTTAGTTCAAAGGCCATTTGTGACAAATAGTATTTAGTTATTTCTATCCTCAATTTGTTCAATTCTGGTAATTCTCTGTGTGTATGAAAATGTATTGAGTTAATTTCACTTTATGGCGATGATTGAAATGTATTTCCCTATGAAAAGATTTTATTGGGTAAATCAAGGCTGGAGTCTCGAAAAAGGGTTTTTTTTTATCTTTTTATGATAAAAAGAAAATGTTATTTTAATGTATTTTCATCAAATGTCGTTTGGTCCTAAGTAGGGTGGTTTATAATTTGATCATGTCACTTATATGGTTATGCTTAGTTCAACTTGATCCATGATTACTTTTATACATTTTATCGGACATTAAATGATTTTTATTATTATATATTTTTATTCTATTGATAAAAGTCGATGCTTTTAACCGTGTTTTGAGTTTTACATATATTCAAATGAGTTGGAAAGAGACATGGCGTGAAGATGCCTTGGTTCATTTGCTACGTCTCCATTTTCCTCGAGAGGAAAACTAATATCGGTAAATTCTTATTTTATTTTTATTCTTTAAATTATGATTTTAATGTGCGATAAATCATGGTGAATTTCAATCTATAAAAAGATTGTTATAAAGTCTATATTTGCTCGAAATCAATTTTTCTTCTTTGTCGAAAAACTCGACCATAGACTTCTCCCAATTTCAAGTTACGAAAATTCTTCTTGATCCAAAAAGTTTTATGGGAGGCATTCCTTGAAGTGAATGCAAGCATGATGTTTATTCCATGCAATTATCAATGATGGGGCATTCCCTGAAGTGAATGCAAGCATGATGTTTATTCCATGCAATTATTGAATCTGTTTCATTCCCTGAAGTGAATGCAAACATGGTAAATCATTATTCAATTAGAGACATAATTTCGATATAATCCAAGTATAATTGGCTGGACATCCCGTTCTGCGAGGCTACTGGTCTCAAAGGAGGTTTTGAAAGGACCTTGTGGACATGTTTAACAATGCCGCGTACGAGGATTAAATCTTTGTTCTCCGTGATAAGGATATGTGAAAAAGGTTTTAAAGGCCCACTGGCTCTACTCCATTCCCTGAAGTGAATGTGAGATTATATTATGGAAGGAATAAAAAATCACATTAAAAGTTGTGGTCGTGGTCGAGGCTATGAATATACACATGAAAAATATAGTCATTTTAAGAATACTTCTACCCGCTGGTAGCGAAGTTATAAGGATGACAAGAGTGATAAAGATCATTCTAAGGAAGTGAAATCCTTTTACCAATGTGATGTTATAAATCATTGGTTTCGTACTTGTCAAACGCCAAAGTATTATGGACTTTATCCATAATCATGAATGATAAATGAAATAAAATATAAACAAAATTTGTTTATGGCGAAAATAATTATGGCGTTATTGGTCCAACTCAATTGGATATTGTTAATTTTCTCATAACCCTTGAAGGGAATAATTTACCATTTATTTTATTTCCCTTATAACCTCTAACAGGAATAATTGTTTTATTTATTTATTTTTTAATGTTAATTCGTTTTATTTATTATTTATTTATGTTAGTTTGCTTTATGTTAATTTATTTCACATATTATTTATTTATGTTTTATGTTAATTTATTATTTGAAGAATATGATTACTTCCGGAATAAAATATACAATGAATTGTGGCTATTTATGCCTAGAATTGTGGCTATTTATGCCTAGCAGATAATGCAAGTACTCATATTGTACTTAAGCATAAGAAATATTTTTCCCATTTAAATGCAAGGGGAAATATGAGTAGTATTTCTCAAAGTACTAAAATATCAATACTTTGGAAGAGCATCTGAAAGTTTATCTCTGATAGATAATCGACTTGATATGATGTGCTATATTTTATATTTTTCATTCCTCGAAGTGAATGATACAAAGTACATATTTTCATTACCTGAAGTAAATGAAACAATTTGAAAGGTGCACAATTATGCATTTCTCAATTAAAATGCAAGGGAATAATGTGAGTACTATATCCGGAAGTACTAATATCACAAAAAGCTCTAGTTGAGCAAATATGTTATTGTCAAATGGAACTTTATTCCATATTCACAGTGCGTTATACTCGTCAAAGTCATAAAGAGAGCAATATGAGTTCGCAAACTATCCCTTTGGGAATTATAGATAACATATGTTATCAATTGGCATTTGAAATAAGCCAATATGTTTATAAGTTTTGGTAGCCAAAAGTCAGTTGAAAGCTCTAGAAGAGCTCTATATTGCTACCAAAAGATAATTTCAATTGAAAGCTCCAAAAGAGCTAAATATATTCCTATTTAAAGGAACAATTTTGATGGTCGTACTGGACATGTACGAGTAAGATTGAATTACATGTTATGGTAAACAAGAAGTTTACAAATTCAGAGATATATACACACATATATATATAGTTGGCATGATCGGTTAGACCATCCTGATCAATAATGGTGCAGAAATTATTGAGATTTACATGCACATGTATTAAAAGAACCTGTAGTTCTTGTGGTGCTTATTCTCAAAGGAATGAATTAAATTCCACTTATTAAAGAACGTGAAGTTCTTGTGTTGCTTAAAGGAATTGATTAAATTCCACTTACTAAAAGAACCTAAAGTTCTTGTGTTGTTTGTTCTCAAAGGATATAGATGATCCACTTACCAAAAGAATTAGAACTTAAAGTTCTTGTATTGAAGTTGAGACTGTATGTCTTGCATATCTGAACGAAATATGGGCCCATATATCCACAAATATGGAAAGTTTTATATGATTTTAGTAGATGCATCTACATTGTTTTACCGACTTACAACCAGAAGTTTGTGAGATTGATTCTAAAAATATTTAGATTATGCAGTTAGACTATTCGTCTTGAAAAGCTAGTGGGTTTATATTTTAGGCTATATCAGTTGTTACAAAGCCTATTGATTATGAAAAATATAGTTTAGCAAAATTTCAATTGGATGCCTCCTATTTAATAGCTAAACTATGAGAACAAAAGAGTTATTATTTATATGGTGTTTTCATATAGCAACACTTATACGCATCAAGCCAACGAGTTATAATAAACTCCCCGTTATGATTGGTTTTTGGTCAGAAACCATACATTTCTCATTTTATGATTTTTGAATGTGCGGTATGAATTGCTCCACCACAACGCACAAAATGGGTAAATAAAAAGGGTTGAGAATATATATTGAGTACGAGTCTCCTTTTATGTTTAAATTCTTAAACATTAATTGGAGAATCATTTATGACATGATTTTTCTCAACATCAGGGGGAGATAATAATCAGCCGGATAGAAGAAAATGAATTATCATTATCTAGATCCTCGTATATGAACTAGAAGTTCATAAGATAATTCATGTTATTACATGTCAACTACCAGACATATTTACTGACCCAATGAGAGTAATTAAGTCTCATATACCAGCTGAAATGCTCTAAGTTTAAATTACATGTTAGAGCGAGAGAATGTAAATCATGCCTGAAGCATGATAGTTGAAATGGTTCCAATGATCAAAATCTCGTAAATAGAAAGTAATATGAGATGGTCATATATTGGAGGCGGGTGCTCCTGAAGAGACCCAAGACATAACAAATAATAAAACTCTTGAAGAGTTTTAGGTACCTGGAATAAAGATTGAAATCTTGAAGAGATCTCGATAAGTTATGTCATTACGAGAATGGAACCAGAAAATTGAAAAGTTGTCGACAACGATTTTACAAATAATTTTACATAAAATACTTCTATAGAAGTAAAGAAAGAAATCGAGGATCTTGTATAAAATCTATCCAGAAGTATAGATATTGAATTGGTCAATATTGAAAGACGCTTTGAACTTCTAAAATAGAAGTATTTGGACCACCAGTCCAAACACCTAAAGGTGTAATGCAAGTGAGGCACAAATAAGTAGTCGTAAATACGACTTGAACTATGATTTATGAAAAGTTTTAATTATTTCATGGTGGATGCAATTACTTTGGCAGTTTTGAAAATTTTACATGCGTCTAATTATTTGTGGATCCATATTTATCCTTGAAGGATCTAAAATGCTATAAGCATTTGAAAATTTCTGAGGAAATTTATTTAGACATGTCTCATGAATATTTTGGCGCATTTGGTATAATCGCCTTAGTGAATACTAATTGAGAAAATACTATAAGAATGATCAGATTTTCTTATGTATTTTATAAAGGAGTTTGGATCAAGATCCATTATGATAATTTTAGAACTCCTAAAGAGCTTCAAATTGGAAACTCATGAAGTACTTTCAATACAAGCACTTGAATCTTGACATCAAGTTTATCTCGACCTGAAGATCGAGCATTTTTATATATTTCTTTTGTCTATGAATAGACATAAGCTGAAAGAATCTTAAAGAAGATTCAATATGAATAGAGCATATCTATTGAGTATCCCAATAGTTGTAAGATTGTTGGATGTGAATAAAGATAATTATATCTTTTCTTGGTCTTGAAGCACTATATATTAGTTGGTCAAGAAATATCTATGAATATACAAAGATCATTACATTTAGATCTTCAAACATTCGTTGATACCTCCTCAAATGTCGTAGAAATAATTGTTATGCACGAGGCAAGCCAAAAAAATGTGTTTGGCTAAGATTATTGACCCAACATATCCAAAAGATATGTGGATTTACTTTTACAAGATATGATAAAAGCTATCTTGTGTGAAGATAAAGCAAGATGTATATCTCAGTTTGAAAGTTGATACATCATGGAACATATTACTCCAAAGTTTCATCCCTCGCGATCTTTAGAAAAATGATATTCAAGATTAAATTATGAAGATTCAAAGATCTTCTGTGATGTTTTCATGAGGGGGAGTAAATACGCGTTGCACTCTTTTTCCCTTAACCGAGGTTTTGTCCCAATGGGTTTTCCTGGTAAGGTTTTTAATGAGGCAACAAGTTATGCGTATCAAAGATGTGTGTACTCTTTTTCCTTCACTAAAGAATTTTTTCCCACTGGGTTTTTATCTTAGTAAGGTTTTAACGAGGCACATTATCTTCATAGACATCCAAGGGGGAGTGTTATGAATATTTATCTATGTGGATGTCTATCATGATTAGAACTTTATCAAAGGAGTTTGATTTATTTATTATTAGGAATATTATCTCTATGAATTAGAGTTTAATGTATTATGTACTTCTTATGCCTATAAATAGATGATTCATTTAAGGCATTGTATACAATTCTATATTTTGAGAATAATACAAATTTCTCTCTTCCTCTCATCTCTTTGTTCTTCTTGTTCTTCTTTATTTTATTCACAACAAAAAAGGATATAATACATTGTTTAAATAGTAATAACTAATTCTTTAATTAACAGCTGTATAAAACTAACTTAACAGCTCTACTATACCCTAACCATAAGGATTTGTTACTACATTCCAAGAATAGCCCATAGTTGAGCATTCAGCACCGAGCAAAGCCAAAGATCCAGACAGCATTCACATCTGGAAACACTCCCCCGACTGTAGCGGCACCATCATCCGTGCTTACGGCTGCATCTACATTAAACTTCACCCAATTTGAAGACGGTCTTTGCCATGAGGAGAGGGAAGGGCTGTTACTCACAGTTGGAACTTCATTGCTGCAATCAGCATTTCCATATAATTCTTGCTCCACCCATTTCAACTGTCATACTGGCGGTCACAACAAATCCATCCTTTACTAATTAATATACACATTAATCACAAAATTCATTTATTACCTAAAAGTATTAATTTTATTATGACTGTTCAATTTAAAAACAGTCCGGAATCATATAGTGGCAGTAGAAATTTTAAAAATATAAAAAACTGAAATAAACAACAAAATTTGCATCATCAACCATATGTTAACATGTGGAAAGGTATTGCTGTAAGACAATAATGTAAAATTTTTTATATGTGACTCGCATACTTTGATAAATTAAAAATTATATGTCTCAAAGTAGTTAGTCGATAGTTGATAAGTTGAACATTGATGAACACCAGTAACGATGAACACTGATGAACACCATTAAATTAATTAATAAAGATTTAAAATTTTAAGGACTCATCATATAATTAATAATTATTTTAAAAAATTCAATTAAATTATTTTTATATATTAAAATTTTATTTTTTTAATAAGGGTAAACTATATATTTAGTACCTCACTTATTTTCGTATTTCTATTGAACCCTCATTATTTAAATGTTATTTTAATTTGACCATATTCTTTATAAAAAATAACTTAACCCTTAACCCTCAACCTAAAACTCTAAACTATTAAACCTTAAACCCTTAAACTCTTAAACCTATACCCTAAACCATATACCAATAAAAATAATTTCACCATCATCGATTCAATTTAATTTAATGAAATGTTAAATTCTCCTAAAAAATTCAATTAAATTATTTTTTATATATATCAAAATTAATTAAACTCGAATCTCCTAGAATGAACACTATCATCTTATTAAAATCAGTCGATGCGAATACTACCCTTCCTAGTTTTCTTATCGTTGATTAAAATCCGATGGCTTGCGATGAATGATTCAGTGTTTGAAGGTAAAAACATGGTGGTCGATTGGTTGAACAGTCCGACCACTGCACCAATGCTTTTCAAGGCATTACTATAGTCGTGTCTGAAGATCGGAAGATGTTTAAGCTGGTGTATTAGGTATGTTCCAAGAGATGTCAACTCTCACGCTGACCGTCTAGCCAAGAGAGATATCGCTAGGGACCAGAATTTCTTTGAGATTGTGTCGGATTAGGCTGCTGCGAGCTTTGTTTCCTGGTGTCTCTTTATCAGCGCGTTTCCTACTGTTTTTTGGTCGTGGTACAGCAGTGGTACGTGTAGAAGATTATGGCTGGCTTATCTCATCTGGTTTTTCAACATTTCCATGTTTTTGTGGCAGTGGATTCAATTGGGGTTTTTCATTTGCTGGCATGTATTAGCGGCTTTCAAGGGCAGGTTGGCTTTTAATTTATTTGCTATCTCAATTGGGTTGTTAGAAGTATTTTATCTAGTGTATCGGTGATCTATAAACCATTTTTTATATTTTCGCATAGTCATGTTGTACTCTTTTTCCTCCATCTAGAGTTAAGGAGGTTTTTTAATGAGGCTCATGGCTATGTCGGTAGACATATTTATGACTTTCAATAAAACCCAATTAACATTTTTCAAAAAAAAAGTATGGATTGATAAAATTTGATTTCTTCAGTGGATTAGAGCCATGGATGAGCCATTGTGTAGTAATCCTGTATATTGTTCATATGTTGTCAGGTTTCAGATTTGACCATCTATGTTCAAGGTTCTTTGAAATTCGATGCGGATAGGTCTATTTTGATTTCGGGTCCTCTTGATAAAATTCGATGGTGAAAGTTGCTTGATAATTGAATCCGATTCAGTTATTACAGACAACAAGTGTTTGAAGAAGGATAGTCAGCCAAGATTAGTATAGAATATTTTGCTAATACTGCTATTGTATAATGATGCACTATTTTGTTCCTTCACAGTTTACATGGTTGGACTTTATTTTACTGGAAGTTTTTGTGCAAGATGAGAAGCAAATGAAATGTGTACGATTCAAGTGTGTAAAATTCAGAACTTGATTGCTTTGTGTTTGTAGGTTTTTTCAGAACTTTTGGTTTCAATTCTCTGCTCGTTCTCATTAATTATAATTAATTGTAATGGCTTTTTTATCTCAAATAATATGATAGTATTAATTCTAGGAGATTCGAGTTTAATTAATCTTGATATATATAAAAAATAATTTAATTGAATTTTTTAGAGAATTCAACAATTCATTGAATTGAATTGAATCGATAATGGTGAAATTATTTTTAATGGTATATGATTTAGGGTATAGGTTTAACAGTTTAAGGGTTTAAGGTTTAATAGCTTAGGGTTTTAGGTTGAGGGTTAAGGGTTAAGTTATTTTTTGATAAAGAATATGGTCAAATTAAATAATATTTAAATAATGAGGGTTCAATAGAAATACAGAAATAGGTGAGGTACTAAATATATAGTTTACCCTTATTAAAAAATAAAATTTTAATATATATATAAATAATTTAATTGAATTTTTTAAAATAATTATTAATTGTATGATGAGTCCTTGAAATTTTAAATCTTTATTAATTAATTTAATGGTGTTCATCGGTGTTCATCATTAGTGGTGTTCATCGATGTTTGTCGCACGTAGTAGACTCATCCACTCATATATAATATAATTGGTATTTATAGAAAAAAATCATAACTCGATTAAATAGTAAACTATATTCTATAGTCTAGGATGAATGTTTAATTATTTACTTTGTGTAAGACTGTTTTGGGACCTTTGTTGGGCTGTTTGCCCTGTGTTTCATATGCTTCATCTAATTAATTCCATTTCATTGGATAAAAATTCCCCAAAGGGCTACTTTAATTTAAAACCTACCAGGCTTTGGGATAAGATTGCTGAAATTAGGACCAGTGCCTTTGTTCAATTTTATTCCAATCTAATAATGTCGGTTCAATATTTTTTTGAATACTTAATATTTTTTTTATTTTCAATCATAACATATTATATTATATCACTCAAATACCATTTTTTTTCCAAATGAAAACAACTACTCGTGGGTGTGGCTAATGAAGAAGATGAAGGGCCAGAAATGAAACACAAAATAGAAAGAGAAAACAGGAAAAGTGGTGATTAATAAGTGGGGAGCTGCTGGTGGGTGTGGTTAATGAAGAAGAAGTCATAGACGAGGGCAGCGAGGCCGCCACCTACGAGAGGTCCAGCCCAGTAGACCCAGTGGTTTTCCCAGGACCAGCAAACCAAGGCCGGTCCAAATGAGACAGCCGGGTTCATGGAGGCTCCATCGAAGGCCCCACCTGCCAATATATTGGCCCCCACAATTAAACCGATTGCCAGCGGCGCGATCACTCCCAACTCTCCCTTTTTAGGATCTACCGCCGTGGCGTACACCGTGTACACCAATCCGAAAGTCATGACCATCTCCAAAACCAACGCGTTTAACACTCCCACTCCCGATGACAGTCCGAAAGCTGCTACACCCTGGAACCACCCAAATTAAATGCCATACAGTAAGATCCATTTTTATACGTTAAAACCTATTTAGAATTTAGTCCATAATTTAGGATCGATTTAAATATATATATATAAATTAAAAAAGTTAATCGTACTACACTTTCCTAAACTATGTACAAGATCTTAAGGTTACGATCAAATCCTCAAGTTTAAATATAGTTCTAATTGGTTGGTTGATCTGGTTTTAACCTTTAACTTGAATATGTCGTGATTTATTTCTTAGACACATAATGATTCATAAATATAATTGATATTACAATGAACTGATTGTTATGAGTATTATTATTGGGATAAATTGAAACTGATTATTAGATTGAAGAAAATGTTTATTGAAATATTACTTCAGTTATTAAATAAGTAAAATATTTTAAAATTCCATGATAATTAGAGGACTAGCTAACCGTAAATTAAATCGTTACGAAATAGCGGGAATCGGGTTCCAGAAAAGTTACCATCCCGCTGGTGGCGAATTTAAGTAATAGACAAGCCACGGTTGATCCAAGGAGTTGGGCGATCCAGTAAAGGATTCCACGTAAAAGAGTGATGTTCCCGCCCACAAAAGCACCGAAGGTGACGGCAGGGTTGACGTGCCCACCGGATATGTTGGCGCCGACGGAGACAGCAACGAAAAGGGCGAAGGCGTGAGCTATAGAGGCGGCTACTAGACCGGCTGGAGTTGTTGCTCCGCCGTCGGTGAGCTTATTAAAGGCCATCCCTGAGCCGGATCCAGCGAAAACGAAGATTAAGGTTGATATGAACTCAGCCAAAGCTGCCTTAAGAGCATCCGGATGAGTAGCCTCCTGGGGCCTGCCAACGGCTATGTTCCTGATCGGCATGATTACCGTCTGATCAAAATCAAGCGGCTACCGAAGAGTATCGGAGGAGTATTGGCTCTGCTTCTGGTTTTCACTTCTCAGCTTTAGGCCTTACTTATATTTGGAAAGAGTGATCTATGGTGACTGGGATTAGTCCGTTACCGGTTGAAAACTGTGGGGTTGATTCTGCATTATTTGGAACTTGATTGGTTGACAGCCTGTGAAATAATTGCTTTGGTATTTTCCGGAAATATATACTTAAACCTGAGGTAACGGTCATCCCCGTTATTAACAACCAGGAGGGACAGTTTCAGGTAGGTAATTAATTGCCACGTGTCTAACCTTGATAAGCTGAATTGTTTGCTTTATATTTTCATTATTTTAAATCTGAGAAATAGAGAGGCTTGATTATGACACGTGGAACGAGGACCCACTGGTTGGATGATCTCACGGTTGAAGAATGTTGGGTTTGCAAAAACATTTTTGTAAAGCATTTTTTTATCCAATATATGACATAAATACGAAGGACAAAATGTATTTAATATCGGAACAGCGTGATTTATTAGGATTTAAATTTTAATATTTCGGTTTTCATTATTTAATACAATAAAAATGACTCAGTAGCATACCATGGATGGTTACGACACAAAGTGCCTTTCTTTGCAAAAGAAACTTGTTTTGCTTAATAGTAACACATGGATGGTTTTCATTATTTTTAAATATTTTTCAGTTGTTCAAAACATATATTTTTAGTTAATTTAATATTATTATATATTTTTATGTAAATATCACAATTGAAAAATAATTTAAACAATTTTCTTATCCTTTCCGGTGTTTAACCAAATCAGAAAGGTCCAATTCCCTTTCATTTATTAATCTTTACCATCAAATTAGGGATGTAAATAAATTAAACTTAAATGAATAATGTTTTTTTCGTGTTTTTTTATTTATTTTTAAAAGTGTTCGTATTCTTTTAAATTTTAAATATAATTTTCATCTCTATGTTCATTTGTTTATTTTTGAAGGTATTTATGTTCGTTTATTTAGCGTCCGTGAACATGTTCGTTTAATTTTCGTGAACATTTTCATGTAACGTTCGCGAACATGTTTGTTTAATGTACATGAATATGTTTGTTTAACGTTCACGAACATGTTCACTAAAATGGTGACATTACACCATTAGTCCTTTAAGCTCCACAATGTGAACACCAAAGTTCACCCTGTGTTCAATTTCGATCCAGTCGAGTAAAAAAATTCCGAGTTAGTCTAGTCAAGTTGACGAGTTTTATTTTATAACTTAAATTTTATTTGAATTTTTTGCGACCGAGTCGAGTTTATGAAATTCGAGTTGAGTTGTTCGAGTTCATGAAATTTGAGTTGAGTTGTTCGAGTTGATGAACTTGAAAACGAATCCACTAATACTAAAAGTTTTGAATTACTCAAAGTTTTTTTTATAACTTAAATATTATTTAAAATTTTTTCGAGTCGAGTTTTGTCCACCCTTAACATTAATAACCAAATAATATTAGTGATTTTTTACATAGATAATGTGATATTTAAAATAAAAAAGTAAAACCTAATGAAAATGTTAAATAAGATGAGTATAGTTTTATTATTATTATTTTAGAAGAGCGAGGATAAGATAAATAGCTTTTCTATTTTAAAGAATGAGTAAACTACATTTATTGAAGTGCAGATTCATTTTGGTCATTGTATTTTTAAAATATTTGATAAAATTACCTAATTTTTAGTTCAATTTCAATATAGTTATCAAACTTTTAGTTCGCTTTTTAATATGGTCCCTCCCGTTACCTTCCGTTAAAAACTTATGTTAGTTTTCATTTTTTCCTCAATAAGAAATTGGGTAAACTATACCAACCATCACTCAACTTTCATCCACTACTATTTTGGTCACTAGAGTTTAAAAGTTTCAAGTTAATAACTTAACTTTCGAATTGTTCATATTTTGGCCACTCTCAAATGACATGTTTATACAAATAGAAAAATTCGATTAATCCTTAAAAAATATCGTGGCTAATTGGTGAATTTAGATTATTCAGATCTCGATCTTATATTGTATCAATTAAATCGGATAATCGATTAACCGGTTAACCGAAATATTTGATTTTAGAAATGATTTTTTTACTTTGTTTATTAAAATATCAAATATGATAATATGGTAAATTTAATAAATGTTCGGTTGTGAAAAGAGTGTAAAAACAACTAAAAGTCAAAAATTGAAAGCTCACACATATTAATCCTACCCAAAGCCATTTTTTTTAAAAAACCATAAAGGTATCAAAATCACCAGACTATAAGATATTGTAATGCATAAAATTTAGAAATATTGTATATAATATATTAGACTGGTTAATCAAATTTTCTTAAAAATGTGAATCGTAACCGAATTGAAATAATTTATTTTAAAAATTTATACCGAAATCGGGTTCGATTAATCATTAAAAATTATTTTGGTTAATTGCCAAATTCAGATTATTCAATTCTCGATCTTATATTGTACCAATATCGGATAATCGATTGACATGTTAATTGGAATATTGGATTGGAGTAATAATTTTTTTTACTTTGCTTATTAAAATATCAAATATGGTAATATGATAAGTTTAATAAGTAAAGTAAAAAAAAATCATTACCCGAACTTTTTTAAGGATTAATGGATTTTTTCTATTTGTATAACCATGTCATTTGAGAGTGGCCAAAATATGAACAATTTGAAAGTTAAGTTATTAAATTGAAAATTGTTAAATTCTAGTGACGAAAATGGGTGTGAGAAGAAAATTGAGTGATGGCTGGTGTAGTTTACCCATTTATTATTAAGGAAAAAAGAAAACAAACGTCAACTTCTAACGGGAGGGACCGTATCAAATTCGAACTGAAAGTTGAGTGACCTTATCGAATATTTTAAAAGTATGTTGACCAAAATGAATCTGCCCTAAAAGTTCGGTCAACATTTACCCTTAAAGAATAGTTGTTTTCAAGATAATACGAGAGGTAAAAGGTGCTTTTAATAAAATTAAATTATTTTGAAAAAATAAAATACATAAACACCTTTGATATTTTTATGTTGAAATTTTATTTTTTATATATTTTGCAATTAAATTAGTTTCTAATTAATTCGTTAAACAAGTTAAATCAATCACCTTGTACTAAATATAGATAAAAATTCCTAACTTAGATATAAAACAGCATTTTTGTCTCTCTCTCTCTCTCTATAGCAGCAAATAATTTTGTAAGGAAATAATTTATGATTAAACTGAGATGGATAACACCACTACTAAGATTAGTCTTAGCAATTTGCTTTGATTTCTTCGCTGGATATAATAGGTTTTGCTTTCTTGATTCTCTTTTAAGATATTTTTCTAGAAATTCAAATTGGAGCTTTTCTTCTTTTACCACCGGTTCCACTAAACTTGTACATGTTTTATTATTTTAAACCTCAATACATTTTTATCTTATCCAAAAAAAAGAAAAGAAAAAATGACAGATTATTTGTTATTTTCGGAAAAAGCTTTGTATGGTCAGTTTCTTTTGAGTTCATTTGAAATAATATATATCTTCAAAATTTTCAAATGGAAATGCTAGCTAGAGACGGTCCCATATGGAAGATAGACTTGAAATGGGAAAAGTTCCTTTTCCAATTACTAATTTTGTTATAAGAAATAAAACATACTTTAAAAACGAGAAAAAACCATATTTGTTTTTGTTATATCTATTATGAACTTTGCCACCAACATTTCGTATGGCTGTATCTCTGCCTTCGAGTTCTCGGCAGCATTCTCTTCGCACGACATTTTTCCTCACATCTTGTAAGACATAGTAGGATCATAAGAATTTTCGGATTGCCCATGATACATCATAATTGAGGATCCGGAATGACTATGGTGCATCATTATCGAGGTACCATTGTGTCTTGATAAGATGGCTATTAAATCTGTATGACTCACCAGTTAACCCTATTAACTAATAGTTAGGATTAATATTTCGCATACATCATATCCTACAAATCTTAGATTTGAAGCTCACGTTAGACCCCATCAATATAATCATATAATCATAAAGGGATATCAACGTCTCCCCAAGTGGAAACCAAGTAAACTTTGGCCAATAAACCAGAGTAACTTACATTCTCTCAAAATCATTCTATATAGTTACCATTGACTGCGACTCTCCACCAAAACAAGTAGGGGTGAATCACTTGAACCACCAACAACCACAATCATCCTACTTTTACCATTAACAATTGGTGCAGTGAACGTGGACGATGTTCATCCAGAGAGAATTGGTGATGATGAAACACTAAGAAAAACATCCCCATTCATCGGCTCCATCTGACTCCATGGTCGGTGGCAAAACATCTGATAACCCACAAGCTTCGTGACAACTTCTACGTGTGTAACACCCGGGTTTAGGGGTCGGGTGAAAATAATATTTTAATATTATTCCGGGTTCGATTTTACAATTAAAATAATGTTCTGGGTTTTTGTTTCAAATTAATTAGTTGTGTTGGCCATATTTTGAAATTAAACCCCAAATAGCCATGGATTACATGCTCTTGTGAATATCTCATTTCATTAAGGGTAAAATGGTCTTTGGCCTTTAAATTAAAACAAAATAATTAAAAACACCCAACTTCACTATTCACTCTCTTCTTCAAAATCAAAACCAACGTGAAAGGGAGAGAGCTCATCCCCTCCACTATTCCATCACCTTGTTCCTCCATTTTAGCTCGGATTTGCAAGGTAACTACATTTTCAACTTGTCCTCAACAACCTCTCTTCAAAAGTACAAATGGTTTTCATTTTCCTCAATGTTTTAAAAATGGAGTTTTTGGAGATTTTGATTAAAAATGATAACTTTATGTTGTTAAACTTAATATTTCAATTTAATGTTGTTAGTTATGAAGTCTAGGAGCTAAATGGTTCAACATATATGAATTTTACTTGGTTTTGAGCACATTCCCGAAATTGGGTTTAAAGGGGGGTTTTAGAAGGGTTTTGGGTGAGTTTTGGGGTTGTTTTAGGTTGGAATTGGTGGGCTAATGTTAGTACTATGGTTAGGGGTTGCTTTGGGATCAATTGTGGGTATAAAATGTGTTGGAAACTTGGGTTTTGATCAAGGGTTGTGGGCTGCTCGAATTGGATAAAATTGGGGTTTGTTCATGGCTTGAAATGTTGAGTTTGATGTTTGAAATGTTTTCCAGGTTAACTACTTTGATGCTTGGGCTGATTGGAAGTTGTTTGGTTTGTGTTGATGTGGTTTAAAAGCGAGAACTTGTGTTGGTGAAGCATCGGGAGGAAATCCGGAAGCTTGAAGGTGGTTGCTTGCTTGGTATTTGAGCTTGGAAGTATAGGTGAGTGGTTAATGTTTTAAAGTGGTTTTAAGTGTTTGGTTCGAGCATGTGAACTAGGTCGGGCTTGGTAGACCTACCTAGAGTTAGGGTTAAGGTGGTAGCCTAATCCTAAACTTAAACTAGAGACATTGGTTGAACTTGTAATTGATGTTTATGCCTCGTAATATTTGTGATATTGTGATTTATGTATATTGTGTTATACATGTGAGATGAGGCATGATTGTGATGCATTATGATATGCATGTGAATGGTTCATGATTGTGATCATGGTGGATACGTGCTAAGCACGAAATTGGTTGTAATTGATAATGTGGATTGAGTTAAATGTTGGCACTAGTATGCTTGGGTACAAATGATCGATCATTAGGATGTTAGTGTGCACACATGAGTCAAATTCGCCCGTGGCCTTGGTGGCGTTGAGTCACGAAGGAGGAGTACGGGTTCGCCCGGAAATTGTTTTATATACTAGTCGATGATGAGTGGAATCCCATCGACGGGGCGTGAGGATGAGTGGAATCCCCTCCGCGAGACCGGTGATGAGTGTAATCCCACCGTGAGGTAAAGTGGTTGTTGGATGTGAGTTCCAACGTGTTTATCCGCGTATTCGAGTCATAGCTAGGTGCCAATATTGATTGATATGTGTATCAATGTGATGTGGAATGTGATTTCTACTTGGATGTTTATATGTGCTTACATATGTTGTGGAAATGAGCTTGTTAAGCATGACATAAAATTGAATATTGTTCATGCATCATTAACATTTTGGCTCTTGAGGATCGAAGGTATAATCATGCATTTACTTGGTTGAGTACGTGCATTGACCCTGCATTGTCGAGGTTTGTTTTTAAAGAGCTTACCCTCACTAAGCTTTATTGCTTACGCTCTCTCTTTGTTCGACAATGCAGATCCTTAGTTCGGGGGATGTTAAGTGCAAGAAGGGGGCCTCCAAGTGTGCTTCGTGGTGCTTGTTTAGCTACCAAGTATGAACTTTTTAATTATGATGTAATGGTCAAGCAACGTGACATGTATTCGTGTTAAGATGCTTTTGAAGTATGACGTTTTTGTTTAGGAGCATGTTAGACTCCTCATATGTGTTTGTTAAATTGACTTTTGGGATGTATGCCATGCTTGTAACCATGTTGGTACTTTGCTTACCCTAAATTTGTCTAAGTGTTGACTATGTTAAAGTATGCTAGTTGTAATGCCATGTATGGTCCTTGGTGTGGATGTCTTCTTGTATATCTTTTGTATGTCGTGTATGGTTGCTTGGGAGCATGCCTCTAGAATGTATTTGTATGATTTGTATGCCTCGTGTAGTTGTTTCGGGCATTTGGAACCTCTAAGAGTTGTCTAAAACAGATTTTGGGATTTTACTGATAGCTAGTGCTTCAGGTACCCCGTAT
Source organism: Hibiscus tridactylites (assembly GCA_958450335.1). NCBI lineage: Eukaryota > Viridiplantae > Streptophyta > Magnoliopsida > Malvales > Malvaceae > Hibiscus > Hibiscus tridactylites. The sequence continues at coordinate 79,552,851 of OY288273.1, forward strand.
CGGAACTCGTTTCGATACGGTTTGGCCACTGTGAACCCCTGTTCCAAAACGGGCATCGGAACACTTTGGCTACTAGAAATCTGAGAATTTGCCGAGATGATGGGGTTTCGAAACGGGTCTAAGTGTTTCAGAACGGTCAATATCTCGTTGACCACGAGAAGTTGACCGTTGAGGGTGTTTCGGAACGGTTGACCTCCGTTCTGATACGGCCTCCTCGTGTGGGCTTGGGGCCGTTGACCAAGTCAAGACGTTTCGATACACCTTGAGGGTGTTTCGAAACGGCCTGTCTAATAATCTAAAATGGACTGTTTTGCATGTGCTGTTCGAATGATCGTTTTATGAATGCTTATGTTCCGCTGACGTGTCTCACATAGGACAATAGTAATGCATATAGACAAGATAAATAAATGAAAATTTTCTAGGGTTGTTAACCGAGGGGGAACCTTAATAGGTTTCGCTTTGGTTTTCCCCGTGTGGCCCACTCGGACTGGTCAAGCGTCCGGACCGGGACAAGGGGGTTACACTTGTTGGTATCAGAGCTTAAGGTTACCGAGACCTTGGGCAAGTAAGTGAGGTAAGTTAGGTTTTGTATTGATATGCACTGTGTTTGCTTGCCTTGTAAGCATGATTGCTTGTGTGACAAGTATGTTGGTTGTTTGGTTTAAAAGCATGTTGTCTGAGAGTCCCATTGCTACTATTACATCGGAAAAGAATTTTTAAGCGAGAGAAACGTACTTGAGCACTTGGAAGCTGTGATAAGGTTTTTCTCCGAAACCGTTAAGTGTGGGCCTTATCACTATTTTCTTCTTGAAAAGGGGGTTTATTTAAAGAAAATGGGGAATTCATGTTTTGGAAAACTTGTGAAAATTTGGAGTCGCCACCGGCCACTAAGGTAGGCCGGACACCATGAAAACCAGAGATTCGTTTTAAAACGGGTTCGGGAGTTGGTTACGCGTGGGGTAGGATTAGCGTCCCCATCACGCCCGGAAATCGGTACCAAATTGCTTGTTGCCTTTTGATCGATAGTAATTATTTAAAAACCGAAGTGAATTTAATAAAAATGTCCTTAATTGAAAATGCAACTTAAATAGAACGGGCTATATCGGATCGCGGCTTTGGAATTAATTAAACATTTAATTAAGAAGGATGATGGTACACCGGACCATAGACTAAACCGACATCAAATAAGGCTGACTGCCGTGTTAGTTTAGGGTTCGGATCCCGTACGTCACCTTTATGCATGATGCGGGCAAATAAGGGATGATGCGTGCTATTTCCATTTTTATGCTCTCGCTTACCTGGAGGCGGTGAAAATTAGCCCGAGTATCCGATAGACATCCATTAAGCTAGGACTGTCGTTTTCGGATACCGAGGTTAATTAATACCCCTCTCGAGTTTGGTTTTTAGATTAATTAATTAACATACCAAATCATCAATGGTTTCATGAATGACAAATACGAGCATGTCACAAAAAATACAACACCATAATAAAAAATTTGAATGGAAATAAAGCAAGATAAAATAACAACATGGGAATTTAAATAAAAATCCGGAAAAGGACCGGATCGAATATAAAACGCGTAATTAAGTGCGATGAATTAAATAACGGGAATTGAAGTGCTAGAAATTAATATGTTAGTAGTTAGATTAAAAGTTAGATTAGGAGTTAGAAATTACACTAAACGAGCCATAATAATACGGATCATACCCCGTTGCGGGTCACCGTAAGGCCGAACACGAACCACATTCGAACAAGACAAAGGTGCAAAATAATAACATATATAGTATGAAATATATACATAAGATAATCATGATATGTATGCATATATAACATAGTATAATATATATGATATAACGTGTAGCATGCAACATATATGTACTATGAATATTATATACGTAAAGTATAATTATAATATATATACTATATACACCATACTACATGCGTACAGACCAAAAAAGGAATAGAAACTAAAAGGGGACCTAAAGTGCAATAATACCTTTAAAAAAATCTATTTGATGCGAAATAAGGGCTAAATTGGGAAGACGCAAAACTTCAAAAGGGCCAAAACAGTGATTATCCCACCCGAAGACAGATTAAAACGGAAATAGGGGTGAAATTGTAAACGCTGAAAAACATACGAGGACTGCGGGCGGGATTTTAAAATGCGGAAGCCCTCACTACGTAATATCAAGGACGCGGAAGGGTTTAAAAAAAGATTAGCCCAATTTTAATTCGTTGAATCATTATAAAACCCGTTTTAAAAACCATTTTAACCCCTTTTGCACTTCTGAAAATCATTCCGAAAACCCTAGCCCTCTTTCTCTCGATTCTCTGGCGCCGTCACTACGGTTCCGGTCGCCGTTGCCGGCGCCGGAACCCTAAAAAAAAGACCCCTTTTTCTTTGTTTTCTGAAACCCGAAACCAAAAACCAAAATATTTTTTGTTTAAACCTGTTTTTCGTTTCAAAATCTAAGAAACCGAAACTAAAAAGACGTCCTTTCCCCTCTTGTGTCGCCGGCCTCAACGGCTCACCATACACGGCCCCATCAAGGGGCCGCGAGGCTTATCGCCGGTAGAGAAGGGCGAAAGAAGAAGGAGAAGTCGTGAAGGTAAAAAAAACCGAAACCTTAAACCTTTTTATTTTTTATTTATCGAAAGTGTAAGGAAAATGGAAAATATACCTCTGAAATCTTTCTTGCTTGTATTGATATGAATCTTTCGATTACAATTTCTCTCTGAAATCTCTCTGAAAAACTCTCTAATACCTCACTGAAAACTCGAATCCATGATTAGAAATTTTTCTCTTCTAAGAAAAATCCTCTTCAATTACATTTCGCTTCGGGCTTTATATAGCCGGAATATTACATTTTTTCTCTTTTTCTTATTTGCACAAAATTGCTGGAAATGCTGTTGATTTGCTGTCGTTTGTCATTTTGCTTCTGTGATTTTAGGTTTGTTGCATGTCCTTTTCCGACGTTTTTGGTTGTTTGCTGCATGTGAACGAACGGCCGCGAGGAGGGGTTCGAGGAGGGCTCGAGACGGTCGAACGACAAGGGGCGAATCACAACCCTTGGTGGAATCTGGACGGCCAGAGGAATTCGAATGGCCAGCGTGTGATGCACGCGCGAGTGGAGAGCCGAAACGACGCGCGTGAAGGAGTTGGGGAGCCGTGCGTGCGACGCGTGGAGGTTCTGGAGGCTTCCGAACCTCAATCTTGGCCGTTGATCTTGATCTGGATCCAACGACAGACAATGATGCGGCACTTAGGGCAACGGGTGGCTTCTCTAGGGTTTTTTGCTCCTGGTGCGATCTGGGCCGTTGGATCTGGATCCCAGATCCAACGGTGGAGATGGGGTGGCGGCTGCACAAACATAAAGATGTGATCAGATTATTTTTAGGGTTTTTTTAGACTTAGGTTTAATTTTTATTGGGCTTGAAATGGGCTATTGTTTGATATATTCTTTTTGGGTTTAATACTTGAAAATGGACTCTTAAATACATTGGGCTTTATTTATTTATATTGGATTTCTTATTTATTTAATATGTGTTCGTATATATATATATAGTTTTTGTGTTTTTCAGATTCAATTCAATAATAATAATAATAATAATAATAATAATAATAATAATAATAATAATAATAATAATAATAATAATAGTAATAGTAATAATAATATGATAGTAATTTTAAATATAACACTAAATAATAAATAGGGTAATAATATATAGTAGTAATGAGAAGAATAGATAATAATAATAGTAGATAATAAGTAATAACATAGTAATGTAAAAAAAATAATACTAGTAATAGTTATAATAACGATAATAAATATAATGGTAATGATAATAATATAATGATAATAATAATAATATAATAGATAGTGATAATAACGAATAATAATGATAATAAAGAAGATGTCATGCTATATTAGTAGTGTTTAGGGTTTTTTCACATAAATGATATAATAATAGATATAATATTAATAGTAATATTTTTTGCTTTTTCTTAGATTTTAATGACACATTTACATAGTTAATAACTAGACAATAGCCCATATAAGCCCACTATTATAAGACGAAATAAAAAATGTTAGCCCGGACAAAATTAGTGATTACAGTTGCCCCTCTTTGCTTATACTTGTGGAACAAGAATAAAGCAAAGACCATAAGCACTAATTTTGTCCAACTTCCCTGTTTGGGGTGATTTGCTCTTCCGAAACGGCAGAAACAAAGTGGGTAGCGTCGGCGTGTCCTCCCTGAATGGCAAAGGACATAGTCGATTCATTCTTCCTAAGCGGTAAAGAATGAACTTCAAATAGCGTGCTTTCCCGTAGCGGCGAAAGCGAACTGGACAACGTTGGCATGTCCTCCCTGAGCGGCAAAGGACCTAGCTGATTCATTCTCCCTGAGCGGCAAAGAATAAACCTCCAATAACAACTGGACAACGTTGGTATGTCCTCCCTGAGCGGCAAAGGACGTGGTTGATTCATTCTCCCTGAGCGGCAAAGAATAAACCTTCAATAGCTTAGACAACGCTGGCATGTCCTCCCTGAGCGGCAAAGGACGTGGCTGATTCATTCTCCCTGAGCGGCAAAGAATAAACCTTCAATAGCTTAGACAACGCTGACATGTCCTCCCTGAGCGGCAAAGGACGTAGTTGATTCATTCTCCCTGAGCGGCAAAGAATAAACCTCCAATAGCAACTGGACAACGTTGGTATGTCCTCCCTGAGCGGCAAAGGACGTAGCTGATTCATTCTCCCTGAGCGGAAAAGAATAAACCTCCAATAGCAACTGGACAACGTTGGTATGTCCTCCCTGAGCGGCAAAGGACGTGGCTGATTCATTCTCCCTGAGCGGCAAAGAATAAACCTTCAATAGCTTAGACAATGCTAGCATGTCCTCCCTGAGCGGCAAAGGACGTAGCTGATTCATTCTCCCTGAGCGGCAAAGAATAAACCTCCAATAGCAACTGGACAACGTTGGCATGTCCTCCATGAGCGGCAAAGGACATAGTTGATTCATTCTCCCTAAGCGGCAAAGAATAAACCTTCAATAGCTTAGACAACGCTGGCATGTCCTCCCTGAGCGGCAAAGGACATAGCTGATTCATTCTCCCTGAGCGACAAAGAATAAACCTCCAATAGCAACTGGACAACGTTGGCATGTCCTCCATGAGCGGCAAAGGACATAGTTGATTCATTCTCCCTAAGCGGCAAAGAATAAACCCAAATAACTTGTTTTCCCGTGGCGGCAAAAACAAACTGAGCAGGCCTTCTGGCTCTTCTGCCCAGAAATCCTTGAGCTCTTTTGCTCTGAAATTCTAAAGTTGTGGGTCTCTTTTCTTTTCTTCTTTCTTCTTTCCTTCTTTTCTTCTTTTTCTTCTCCTTATTCTTCTTCTTTTTCTGTTTCTTTTTCTTTTTCTTTCTCTCTCTCTTTTTCTTTTTTTTCTTCTTCTTTCTTTTTCTTCTCTCTTTTTCTTTCTTCTTATCCTTTATTTCTATTTCCTCTCGTTCTTTTTCTTTTCCTTTTCTCTTTTCTCTCGCTTACTTTCTTTTTCTTTCTCTCTTCTTATTTCCTCTCTCTCCTTTTTTTTATTTCTTTTTTTTTATTTTCTTCTCTCTTTCTTTTTCTCTTCTTTTTTTTGATCTCTCTTTCTCTCTCATTTCTTCCTTTTCTCTTTATTTCCTCTCATTCTTTTTCTTTTCTTTTTTCTCTCTTTTTCTTTTTTCTTTTTTTTCTTTCTTTCATTTATCTTTTTCTCTTTCTTTTTTTTCTCGTATTCTTCTCTTTTTCTTTTTTCTTTAAAAATCAGGAAACCTGAATTTTTTTATTTAAGATATTCCAAGGGGGTAAATTTGACAATTCCGAAGAAAACGTCCTTTTGGAAGGGACCAAATTGAGGAATTTAAATTTCTGAGGAAAAAAACCATCCTTTAGAAAGGATACGATTGGGAAATCAGAGTTTTGAGAAAAACATCCTTTAGAAAGGATACGATTGAGAAATTGAGTTTTAAGAAAAATTATCCTTCAGGAAGGATACGATTGAGAAATCGGAGTTTTGAGAAAAACTATCCTTTAGGAAGGACACGATTGAGAAATCGGAGTTTTGAGAAAAACATCCTTTAGAAAGGATACGATTGAGAAATCGAGTTTTAAGAAAAACTATCCTTTAGGAAGGACACGATTGAGAAATCGGAGTTTTGAGAAAAACATCATTTAGAAAGGATACGATTGAGAAATTGAGTTTTAAGAAAAACTGTCCTTTAGGAAGGAAACGATTGAGAAATCGAGTTTTAAGAAAAACTATCCTTTAGGAAGGATACGATTCAGAAATCGAGTTTTAAGAAAAACTATCCTTTAGGAAGGATACGATTGAGAAATCAGAGTTTTGAGAAAAACATCCTTTAGAAAGGATACAGTTGAGAAATCGAGTTTTAAGAAAAACATCCTTTAGAAAAGATAGGATTGAGAAATCCGAGTTTTAAGAAAAACATCCTTTAGAAAGGATAGGATTGAGAAATCCGAGTTTTAAGAAAAACTATCCTTTAGGAAGGATACGATTGAGAAATCGAGTTTTAAGAAAAAACTATCCTTTAGGAAGGATAAGAATTGAGAAATTCTGTTTTAAGAAAAACATCCTTTAGGAAGGATAAAATTGAGAAATTCGAATTTTGAGAAAAGCATCATTTAGAAAGGATAAAAAAATTAGGGATTGAGAACCTTGATACCAGTCAAAGGATTCTTGAGATCTATTTCTCTTCTCAGAGATCCGTAGATCCGCCCCTTTATTAATCTTCAAATACCTGTTCACAAATAAACAAATGCTATGATGGTATGAGTTAGCATGCTCCTAACGTAGGGATGTCTAACTATCAATGATGCATGAGCATATTTCATGATGCAATGATGCATATGGTCATGGGAATGCAAAGATGCATGAATTTTGTCTTTATTCTCTGAGGCCGGTGGTCACCATCTTGGGATTACAACCACTCATCAATCTCGTGTCTTGACAAAACTTGCCCCCAACTTGTGTTGCTTATTCCCCGAGTTCAATGGCCTGAATCGCAATCAGAATCATTAGCCCAGTACCTTCTCACTGATTTGAAATCCTGTGTGCAAAAGCTTCTGTTTCCGCACGAACAAAGATGCCCCTTCACGACAACTTAACTTCAACGGTCCTTTCATCATCACACATCATGTAGTGCCTCTCAATTATAGGTCTCATTTCCGATAATGCATTTATCTCTGAAGTAATACAAGGAAATTTATTTGTTTAAAAATATGTCAATTCGCTGGTCGTCATTCTAATGAAGAGTAGATTTTCAAATTAACATACAGAACCTGGAAACCAAAAGTCTAATTAAAAGAAAAATAGAATAGGATGCCCCGGATATCAAATGCAAGAGCGTCTTAGATTCAGCTTTCCGGTGATCTCTTCAAGCATGGCTTGCGTCTTTGAATGTTGTGGCGATATTTGAAGTTATAAAACTCCTCTCTAATCGCCCGATTCATCCTCATGATTATGGTACTTGCTGGATCAGCTCGATTACCATTCCTTCTAGTTCTAACCATGTTTATGATTATCATTGATTTCATGTCGGTGTCCTCAAAGATTCCCTTCCGAGACTTATTCAATTTGTTCATTCATTTCTTTTCTTAGGGGAATTCAACTCGTCACAGTCCTTTGGCTCGAGAATAAAGATGGAGCATACAACGATACCCCGAGTTACTCGGCATGGTCACGATTTTGAAAATATTACCATCACTCATGAAGCGAAGAGTTTCAGGATTCAGCGGAGTGCCCCTAAAATTCCACACTCGTATCCGAAAATTCCTATTACCAGGTTTCGGAAATTGGAGTGCTTTTGTTAATGCCTATTACCAGGCTCTGAAATTAAAACCATTTATTTCGTTTTGAAACAATCTATTTTTCACTTTTCTCTTTTTTCTTTTTTTTTGGCACATTTAAGCAACTTTATTTGGGTCCTCTTAGGTGATTTCCTTATCATCGAACATCATTAAAGGAATAGTAATCTTGCTTCTCTCGCTTTACCGACCAGAGCGGACAGAGCGGGAAATCTCACTTTATCGTTGTCACAACATTCAATCGATCTCTTTCATTAGAATCAATGCCACATCAAGCATGTGATATTCGAGGACCTATAAAGGTAAGGAGGGATATACATATATATGATTTCAAGGTCATCGTATGTTAAGAAAAAAGCCTTTTCATTAGAAAGAAAAATCTGCAAATATAACAAGTGCCCTTGCAAAAAGATCATTGCTATCTCTGGGCAAATGATAACAATGTTGGTTCCATGCATTACTTCAACAGAAAATGCAACATGAAAGAAGACTCAAACATACGAGGTCCTAACAACCCGGGAAACAACACCTCCCCAAAAGTCGCGCTCATCATTCTTTCTTTTCAAAACTTCAAAAGACCGTTCTCGATTAGTCCTTGAACTTTGTTTTTTAGTGCCCCTCTAGGTACTGATGACTTTACCTCGAGCCATGGTCAGTTCGCTTGTTCATTCCAATATAGGAGACTTATAAAAATAAATTCATTATGTATATGTATACATTTTAAAGAATCACGGCAAGCGGTATTTAAGAAAATCAAGTTTTGGGTCCTTGAAAAAAAGGTCAACCCGAGTGACATTTTCCGAATGTTGCAGGAATGCACATATGAAATCTTTTCTGGGCTATTAGGCTTCCGAGAGGAGCGACTCCCATTCCTAGTGTTTACCCGATTTAAAAGTGGCTCTCTTTAGCTCACTAACTCACCATGCCCCATCCTTCCCTCTTTTCTGGTCTCGATCAGGCATTAGAAGTGTGTCAATCCTTGAAGAAAGGTTAACCCTGATAGGCGGGATGCGATCTGAAGACAAATTCATCCATCCGTGTATGGTCCAAATGGTCTTTTATGGCTTGTAATGTAGGCTAAGGCTCACGGCTACGAAAGAAAGGGTAAGTAGGCCCAAACAAGTGTTTAAGGGTGGTGAAACCAAGGATCAATTTTTCCAACGGGAAGTCTCTTGATTATGCCCAGATGAACTGCTATTTCTTCTCTTGTTTCTTTGGATCGCTCTAGACTGCCCCTTTGTTGGGGTTTTCACCCTAGAGTTCATTTCCTTTTATCAAGCGTAGTTTCGGATCAGGTTGCGCCTTTGCATTGTACTGGTGCATGCTTTTGATCAAAGGTGAACAATCCTTCGAGGCTCATCTAAGCAGAGATTCATTTGGATAGGGAATCATCTTGTCTTTTTTCTTTATATGCTTCTCTCTCTTCTCAAAATTGCACTTTTCACTTTAGTGCCTTTGCTTTTGATTTCTTCAACTCTTATGTCGGTAACTTTTGACCTGATTTGAGTAGCTCTTTGAGTGCCAACTTTTCTTTCGTCGTTTCCTTTTGATGTTTTTGCTGCTCAAATTGAAAGTGTCATCTTTTAATCCCCATTAGTTCACAAGACATCATCCTCATAGCATAATCCGAATCCAATGTCATTTATTTGTCCATAGCCTTATATCTCATCTGCCCCCGGTGTAGGGGTGATCCTTGATTTGGGTTCAATCAAAAGAAAAGAAGTTTGACAGGCTCAAACGGGGACAACAATGGTTTTTTTTCATTTTCTTTCTATGTGAATGGAATTGAAGGAATGCCAAATGTCCTCCCATACACGGATATCAAAATTGGTCTTCATGTGGTAGAAGTTTTAGGGTTATCACTTCATTCAAGGACCTTAAACAACAATGCCCGAGAGGAAAAATTCACTCAATGGGAGTGGCCCATTATTCCTGAACACTCATTGTCATTCCTCCCTTGGCCTAAGTAGAACATAGGGTTTTCATATTTAGTATCCTCACAACATACGGCTTTTCGGAAAAAAATCTTTTTAATATTGAATTAAAGTTAATCTTACAAAAGGTATATACATGTGTAATAGGAAAACAAGAGTAAGCTTATAATAATAAATAATAAATGAAATGTTTAAAGAATCAATGAATACCAAAATATTTTCTAAATAACAAAACGAAACTCTCGTTATGATAAAAAATCTACAACTCAGCCTATTTCTTTTGCATTTTTCCCAAATGCACAGGGATCAACGGATTTGAATTGCCTTTACCGGTAGCCGTTTGCTCCGGGCTAGTTGTGCCATTCCCCTGGGTACAATCAGTTTTGACCAATAATGAGAATTGGATTTTTGCAAAGGATTTATTTTCCTTCGACCATTCGTAAAAATGGATTTTCGATGGACCCTTGAATTATCCATTATCTTAAACTTTACCGCGTTTAAGCACGTTGTGCCAACATTTCTGTCGGACTTGCTCAAACATCGCTTCTTCTTTCATGAAGCAATGTAATGTCTCCGAAGGTCATACTAGGCTGAGCTTTGAGCAAAGGCTTCGTCTTGACGGGCAGAAGATGCCCCTTGGGGTGGGCTGGACGAGGGGCCGATAACAAGAGGATTCTTAAAGATCGGGGTAGCCGAGTGGTCTTCCGGTTCTTGAGCAACACTCCTTCCTTTCAGACCGAACTGTAACAATTAGGGTATTCCTTTCATCATATCTTGTTGGGGCTTGATGATGGTGCCCCTTAATTCTTACTGAGTTCGTTCCATCTGACCTCTCAAATCAGCCTCTGGCTTGGCAAAGCTTTCCTCCATTTATTCATTTTAAGAATGAATGCATGTAATGTGTTGTATGCACAACAATGATAGGTGATTAAAGATAATCAAACAAATATGTACAATTGAATGCAAAGATGCATTAATTTGATGGACCTTAATTTTATTTGTTTAATGAATGAATGAATGTGTCGTATGTATAACAGAAACATATGATTAAAGGTAATCAATCAAAATGTATAATTGAATGCAAAGATGCATTGAACATTAATTGCATGAATGCAATGTGTCATATGTACAACAGAAATGCATGGCTAAAGGTAATTAAACAAAATGCATAATTGAAATGCAAAGAGCAACACTGATTTCGGCAAATATCCTCGTTAAACAACTCATCAATGGGAACCTTGGTCCGTTACAATGATCGGATAAAACCCACTACATGCAGTTCTTAAGCTGGCGTCTAGGCTGACGGTTTTCTTCAAGACTCACTCAATCCCTCCTTCTTTCTTGAAATGATCTTTTGCTAGGAATCGGGCGTTCTCTCATATCCTCGTTAACAGGTAGGCCAACTCTCGGTCCTGCCCCCAAGTGGTATAGGCGATGAATTATGATTAATCCACTGTCGATATTGGTACTCTTGACTTGCTCTTTGAAAGGGTCCCACTGAGCCTAACCTTCAAAGCGCATCGGGGGGTGAGGTCGGAATTCCCTCTGACTTGAAGTATTTTTCCTTGTTCTAGGTTGAGACTTGATTGTCAACTCAAGGCGGCGAAGTACCCGAGAAACTTTCGATCTTGCCCTAGAAAGCTTGGTTGCTGTTCGGTGTGGTTCTCGCTAATTTCCTTGCAAGACTCGGTATTTCCCAACTGTTGTAGTCAAATCGAAGCTGGCAATCGTAGAACAAATGTAGGTTGAACTCTAAGATTTGGAGTATCGGTCACTTTCCTGGAACGTCTAACACATATGTAAGGTGGCCATTTTTCGTCTTCGAAAGCCCTTCTTGTCTCGGAAACCCAACCATGTAGTTGCTCTCCTTGTAGCTACACTTTCGTCGAGGTCCTTCTCACTATTGTTACAGACCATATTTCCCACTAATCAAGTCTTTAATTTTAGACTATTTCCAACTCAATGTGCTCTTTATGCAATGATGAAATATGCAAAATAAGAGGGGAAGAAAAGCAAAGGTGTTAGTCACATAAATCAAGGCAAGAAATGAAATTCAAGCATTAACGAAAAAAGGAAGCGTAGAAACAAGTAATTAGCAAGACAAACCTAGACACTCTAAACTCTAGGGTTATCCGCATGGCTCTAATGGGGTAGGTTTCTTATATTCTCACGCATGAGTTCGGTTCTAACAAAGGGTACCCGAACCTATCTCATCACCTACTAAGGCAACAAGAACCCCAATTCTGGCCCATTACAGGCTTGCGAATTGGTTTCGGTTCGAGGGAAAGCACGACCTAATGACGTGGAGGGTTACTCACGTGTCAAAAGGCGTGGATTCCGAAAGTGAATTACCGACCCGTGGAGGGATACTCACGTGGGTATGGGCGTTTCACTCTCACTTAAAAAAAGGGTAGCTCGGGTATAGAGCTTCATGGTCATGGTGCAACACATGTCGGTGACTCCCTTGAAATTAAATGGAAAATTAATTTGAAATGCCACAAATATCCAAAGCCCATCCAACTTAAGCCTTATTTTCATAGAAGAACAAACTTATTAGCTTCACTTCAAAATTTAAATATTTTCTATCGATTAAATGGCAACAAGCGTTTTATTGGCTTAACTCTCTTTTTTTGTAAAAACAAAAATTGGTCCCCAGCAGAGTCGCCAAGCTGTGATAAGGTTTTTCTCCGAAACCGTTAAGTGTGGGCCTTATCACTATTTTCTTCTTGAAAAGGGGGTTTATTTAAAGAAAATGGGGAATTCATGTTTTGGAAAACTTGTGAAAATTTGGAGTCGCCACCGGCCACTAAGGTAGGCCGGACACCATGAAAACCAGAGATTCGTTTTAAAACGGGTTCGGGAGTTGGTTACGCGTGGGGTAGGATTAGCGTCCCCATCACGCCCGGAAATCGGTACCAAATTGCTTGTTGCCTTTTGATCGATAGTAATTATTTAAAAACCGAAGTGAATTTAATAAAAATGTCCTTAATTGAAAATGCGACTTAAATAGAACGGGCTATATCGGATCGCGGCTTTGGAATTAATTAAACATTTAATTAAGAAGGATGACGGTACACCGGACCATAGACTAAACCGACATCAAATAAGGCTGACTGCCGTGTTAGTTTAGGGTTCGGATCCCGTACGTCACCTTTATGCATGATACGGGCAAATAAGGGATGATGCGTGCTATTTCCATTTTTATGCTCTCGCTTACCTGGAGGCGGTGAAAATTAGCCCGAGTATCCGATAGACATCCATTAAGCTAGGACTGTCGTTTTCGGATACCGAGGTTAATTAATACCCCTCTCGAGTTTGGTTTTTAGATTAATTAATTAACATACCAAATCATTAATGGTTTCATGAATGACAAATACGAGTATGTCACAAAAAATACAACACCATAATAAAAAATTCGAATGGAAATAAAGCAAGATAAAATAACAACATGGGAATTTAAATAAAAATCCGGAAAAGGACCGGATCGAATATAAAACGCGTAATTAAGTGCGATGAATTAAATAACGGGAATTGAAGTGCTAGAAATTAATATGTTAGTAGTTAGATTAAAAGTTAGATTAGGAGTTAGAAATTACACTAAACGAGCCATAATAATACGGATCATACCCCGTTGCGGGTCACCGTAAGGCCGAACACGAACCACATTCGAACAAGACAAAGGTGCAAAATAATAACATATATAGTATGAAATATATACATAAGATAATCATGATATGTATGCATATATAACATAGTATAATATATATGATATAACGTGTAGCATGCAACATATATGTACTATGAATATTATATACGTAAAGTATAATTATAATATATATATACTATATACACCATACTACATGCGTACGGACCAAAAAAGGAATAGAAACTAAAAGGGGACCTAAAGTGCAATAATACCTTTAAAAAAAATCTATTTGATGCGAAATAAGGGCTAAATTGGGAAGACGCAAAACTTCAAAAGGGCCAAAACAGTGATTATCCCACCCGAAGACAGATTAAAACGGAAATAGGGGTGAAATTGTAAACGCTGAAAAACATACGAGGACTGCGGGCGGGATTTTAAAATGCGGAAGCCCTCACTACGTAATATCAAGGACGCGGAAGGGTTTAAAAAAAGATTAGCCCAATTTTAATTCGTTGAATCATTATAAAACCCGTTTTAAAAACCATTTTAACCCCTTTTGCACTCCTGAAAATCATTCCGAAAACCCTAGCCCTCTTTCTCTTGATTCTCTGGCGCCGTCACTACGGTTCCGGTCGCCGTTGCCAGCGCCGGAACCCTAAAAAAAAGACCCCTTTTTCTTTGTTTTCTGAAACCCGAAACCAAAAACCAAAATATTTTTTGTTTAAACCTGTTTTTCGTTTCAAAATCTAAGAAACCGAAACTAAAAAGACGTCCTTTCCCCTCTTGTGTCGCCGGCCTCAACGGCTCACCATACACGACCCCGTCAAGGGGCCGCGAGGCTTATCGCCGGTAGAGAAGGGCGAAAGAAGAAGGAGAAGTCGTGAAGGTAAAAAAAACCGAAACCTTAAACCTTTTTATTTTTTATTTATCGAAAGTGTAAGGAAAATGGAAAATATACCTCTGAAATCTTTCTTGCTTGTATTGATATGAATCTTTCGATTACAATTTCTCTCTGAAATCTCTCTGAAAAACTCTCTAATACCTCACTGAAAACTCGAATCCATGATTAGAAATTTTTCTCTTCTAAGAAAAATCCTCTTCAATTACATTTCGCTTCGGGCTTTATATAGCCGGAATATTACATTTTTTCTCTTTTTCTTATTTGCACAAAATTGCTGGAAATGCTATTGATTTGCTGTCGTTTGTCATTTTGCTTCTGTGATTTTAGGTTTGTTGCATGTCCTTTTCTGACGTTTTTGGTTGTTTGCTGCATGTGAACGAACGGCCGCGAAGAGGGGTTCGAGGAGGGCTCGAGACGGTCGAACGACAAGGGGCGAATCACAACCCTTGGTGGAATCTAGACGGCCAGAGGAATTCGAATGGCCAGCGTGTGATGCACGCGCGAGTGGAGAGCCGAAACGACGCGCGTGAAGGAGTTGGGGAGCCGTGCGTGCGACGAGTGGAGGTTCTGAAGGCTTCCGAACCTCGATCTTGGCCGTTGATCTTGATCTGGATCCAACGGCAAACAATGATGCGGCGCTTAGGGCAACGAGTGGCTTCTCTAGGGTTTTTTGCTCCTGGTGCGATCTGGGCCGTTGGATCTGGATCCCAGATCCAACGATGGAGATGGGGTGGCGGCTGCACAAACATAAAGATGTGATCAGATTATTTTTAGGGTTTTTTAGACTTAGGTTTAATTTTTATTGGGCTTGAAATGGGCTATTGTTTGATATATTCTTTTTGGGTTTAATACTTGAAAATGGACTCTTAAATACATTGGGCTTTATTTATTTATATTGGATTTCTTATTTATTTAATATGTGTTCGTATATATATATAGTTTTTGTGTTTTTCAGATTCAATTCAATAATAATAATAATAATAATAATAATAATAATAATAATAATAATAATAATAATAATAATAATAGTAATAGTAATAATAATATGATAGTAATTTTAAATATAACACTAAATAATAAATAGGGTAATAATATATAGTAGTAATGAGAAGAATAGATAATAATAATAGTAGATAATAAGTAATAACATAGTAATGTAAAAAAAATAATACTAGTAATAGTTATAATAACGATAATAAATATAATGGTAATGATAATAATATAATGATAATAATAATAATATAATAGATAGTGATAATAACGAATAATAATGATAATAAAGAAGATGTCATGCTATATTAGTAGTGTTTAGGGTTTTTTCACATAAATGATATAATAATAGATATAATATTAATAGTAATATTTTTTGCTTTTTCTTAGATTTTAATGACACATTTACATAGTTAATAACTAGACAATAGCCCATATAAGCCCACTATTATAAGACGAAATAAAAAATGTTAGCCCGGACAAAATTAGTGATTACAGAAGCCTTGCCTTGCTAACCCAATCTTTTATATTTTGTTTGTTGTGGTTGTAGTTATCGTTTGTGAGCGATGTCTAGGCCGAGGGGTAGGCTGAGGGTGGTTCGTTAGGGACCACATGTTGCGGCTCCTGTTGAGCCGATGGTTGGAGTGGAGGCTCATATAGAAGGGCCTGCAGCTGCTGGAGTTGGAGTTCCTCCACCACCTCCTCCGCCTGGAGTTGGAGGCGAGGATGGAGCTGAAGGAGTAGGACCTCAAGGTGGCCAAGGTGCGGCCGAAATTGATATGACTCCGCTTGTGCAAGCTATAGCGGGAGCATTTCAGGCCGCAGTTGCGGGAGCTCAGGCTGCAGCTCAGCCTAGGGGTGATGATGCTAGTCTACCTTTGGAGAGGATCCGTAACTTGGGGGCTGAGGAGTTCAGAGGATCTACACCGGAGAGGTCTGAGTTGTGGTTGGAGAAGACCGTTCGCATCTTAGCTCAGATGGGTTGCGTGGGCGCACGTAGATTGGGCTGTGTGATCTCATTGCTTCAGGGTGATGCCTACACTTGGTGGGTCACCATTACTACTGGAGTTCCAGAGGCAGAGGTTGATTGGGATTTCTTTGAGTCTGCTTTCAGAAAGAGGTACTTGGGGCTGAGGTATCTAGATGAGAAGAAGCGAGAGTTTATGGCTCTTGTTCAGGGAGATGCTACTGTGACCGACTACGAGATCCGCTTTGTTCGTCTGAGTTAGTATGCTTCAGAGTTAGTGCCTACTGAGAGGGCCCGATGTGATCATTTCAGATATGAGCTTCATGAGGAAGTTAAGAGGTATACCTTAGCTTCGAATTACACTGACTTTGATGTCTTGGTTGCTAGAGCCAAGGACATTGAGCACAACTTGGGGCTGGCCAAGCGTTCTGGAGGATCTAGTTATAGTAAGAGGCATAACAACTTTGATAGTAGAGATGCCAAGAGGCATAGAGGTGGCGGACAACAGTTTGACCATAGGCGTGGAGGTGGCCACCATGGTAGGGGACATCAGGGCCATAGAGGTGGAGGGCGTTTGCCCGAGTGTGCATGTTGTGGGAGACAGCACACTGGTGAGTGTTGGGGTAACTTCCATGCTTGTTGGAACTGTGGCTCGAGGGACCACTTTAGGAGAGAGTGCCCGCATCAGGCGACACAAGCACGAACATAGCTCAGGCTCTTGCAAGGGCCAATGATTTTCAGAGAGGCCGTGGGCGCGGTCGTGGCTACTTCCAGACTAGGGCTGGTGCACCTAGGGTAGATGCTCAGAGGAACCTTGCTCATGTTGTGGCAGTGCAGCCAGAGGCAGGAGGACCAACGAGAGTTTATGCTCAGAGAGAGGCCGGGAACGACACTGATGTGATAGCAGGTAATTTTGAGTTACAGTCTATGTCTTTGCTTTCTTTGGTTGATTCGGGTTCTACACATTCCTACATTTTGAGTGAGCATGCACGGAAGTTAGATATACATGTTGAGATCTTAGATGTAGGTATGCATGTGACTAGTTCTTTTGGTGAGACAGTTGTGGTTAGACGTATGTATAGGAGATGTCCACTGAAGATTCAGGGTCATGTGTTCTCTGTTGATATGATGAAACTTTCTTTTTATGGGTTTGATATTATTCTGGGTATGGACTGGTTAGTTGAGCACCGAGCTAGTGTGGACTTTGAGACGAAGATGATTTCTTTGAAACTTTCTGATGACTACGAGGTAGTAGTAGTAGGCGAGAACATTAAGTTCTTGTCTAATGTTGTGTCAGCTTTAGAGGCTCATAGGTTGGTGGATTCTGAATGTGGGGCTTACTTAGCTTATGTTATGAATCCGAATATGAGTGAAGCTAGATCGAAAGATATTAGAACAGTTTGTGACTTTCCGGATGTGTTTCCTGAAGAGTTGCCGGGTTTGCCTCCTGATAGAGATGTTGAGTTTGTGATTGAGACTGTTTCAGGGTCTAATCTAGTTTCGATAGCTCCGTATCGTATGGCTCCTAAAGAGCTGAAAGAATTGAAGAGTCAGTTGCAAGAATTATTAGACCGTGGTTTCATTAGGCCTAGTAGTTCTCATTGGGGAGCTCCTGTGTTGTTTGTGAAAAAGAAAGATGGTAGTATGAGCATGTGCATTGACTACAGGCAGTTGAATTAGTTGACTGTGAAGAACAAGTATCCGTTGCCTCGCATAGATAATTTGTTTAATCAATTGAGAGGTGCTTCAGTGTTCTCGAATATAGATTTGAGATCCGGGTACTACCAGTTGAAAGTGAAAGAGTGTGATGTCCCGAAGACAACTTTTAGGACTAGATATGGTCACTATGAATTCTGTAACCCCTCGCCCCGGTCCGAACGTTTGACCGGTTCGAGAAGGCTACACGGGGAAAACCGATGTGAAACCCGTTAAGGTCCCACCTCGGTTAGCAACCCTAGAAAATTTCTTTTAACTTATCTTGTCTATAGTCATCATTAAGTCCTATGTGAAACACGACAGCGGAAGCACAAACAATAGAACAACGACCATCCAAAACAACACTTTAAAACAACCCATTTTAGTCCTTTACAACAGGCCGTATCGAAGCGCCCTTAGGGTGTTTCGATACGCCTTGACTTGGTCAACAAGCCAAGGTCAACCTGATGAGACCGTTTCGAAACAGGGGTGACCCGTATCGAAACAACCCCAACGGTCAACTTCTCATGGTCAACGAGATGAAGACCGTTCCGAAACGCTAAAGCCCGTTTCGATACGTTAATTTATCGTCAAATTCTCAGATTTCCAGTGGCAAAAATGTATAGGAACGCCCCCTAGGCGTATCGAAACGCCTGGCCAAAAACAAAGGGGCCGTATCGAAACGGGGTCGGCCGTTTCGAAACGCCCTCTGTGTACAGATTGGTTTTAGCTGGTTTTTAGTACAAGGCTGTCCCAAAAACACCACTAAGACCCCACACAACACACTAACATAAACCCTAAGGCAAAACCAAACATCTACCAACGCGCTCAACACACCACAAGCATATAAGAACCATCCATTAAAGAATCAACAACATCCAACACATGCTTCATACATAAAACTTACGGTTCATGCTTCACAAAATCATGCACTTAAGCATTTAAGATAGACAAGCTTAACATGGTTTACAATCCAAACATGGCATCCAAAAGCCGAACCAACAACATGATAAAGAAGAGTCTAAATGCTCTTAAACGAAACCAACATCAACATACTTCAAAACTCAAATTTCAACATCTATCCCATTGCTTGACTATTACAATCTACAATTTAAAAGTCATACTTGAGCTAACCATAAGCAACACTTGGAGACCTTTCCTTGCCTTTGCCACCCACAAGCTATTGATCTGCATTGTCGAACAAAAAGGGAGCATAAGCATAAAAGCTTAGTGAGGGTAAGCTCATAAAACAAACCTTCGACAATGCAGGGTCCAAGCACGAGCAACAAACAAAATAGAATGCATGGTCTTACCTTCAATCCTCAAGGGCCAAAATAAAGGATGATGCATGAACATATTATCCAAACCATGTCATGCTCAACAAGTCCATAACCACCACATATGGAAACATAAATATATTCAACATATAAGTAACATAAACCACTATCCGTATTGGCACCTAGATATGACTCGAATACGCGGATAACCGTTGGAACTCACATCCAACAACTCAACCATTACCTGACGGTGGGATTACACTCATCACCGTTCACGCGGAGGGGATTCCACTCATCCTCACGCCCGTCGATGGGATTCCACTCATCACCGACGAATATATATATATATATAAGAAGATTTCTGGGCGAACCCGTACTCCATCTTGATGACTACCATCATCAAGACCACGCGCGCATTTGACTCACGTGTGCACACTAAACATCCTAATGATCGATCATTTGTACCCAAGCATACTAGTGCCAATACTACACATTTCATTAATCTTTCACAATATCATTTCATAAGACTTTCTTGCTTAGCACGTACTCACCATGACTCACCGTCATGCACAAACCACATTTCCATGCCTAACATGTACTCACCATGATCCTTAGATCATACAATCACCTCATATCACCATTTCACATGACAACACCACATGTATATCATTAACACCAATATCACATCATATTTTACACCTATGTATAACCATATCATATTTATCATCAACATGCATATAACAATACATCGAGCCATGCCTCCACATACTTGTATAACAACGTATACATAACACCACAATCACAACTAATCAAGAGGCATAAACAACCATTAAAGAGTGCAACCAAAGTCTCTAATTTAAGCTTGGGATTAGGTTACCACTCTAATCCCAACTCTAGGTGGGTCTACCAATCCCAACCTAGTCCACATGCTTGAACCATTTGCTCAAAACCATTTAAAACATTTTAACCACTCACCTCCACCTCCAAGCTCAACTACCAAGCAAGCAACACCTTCAAGTTTCCGGATTTGTTCCCAAGGCTTCACCAACACATAATCTCGCTTCTAATCACCTCAACACAACCAAAATAGCCTTAAATCAGTCCACACAACAATGTAACAACCCGAAACACTAATCAAGCAATAAACACATGAATTCAAGCCATGAACAATCCCCAAAATCACCAAACCCGAGCAGCCCTTATACCCAGCCCAAAACTTGTGATTTCAACACATTTAACACTTCCAAATGTTTCCAAAACAACCCCCAACCATTACCCTAACATCAACCCTCAATTTCCAACACAAACCACACCCAAAACTCATCTAAAACCCCTCCTAAAACCCCACCAAAACCCAAATTCGGGAATTCATTTAAAACACTCTAAAAATTATATATGTTGGACTATTTGATTCACAAACAACATATCTAACATAAATAAACCAAAAGCCTTGATAAAAACTCATAAAGTCACAACCTTTAACCAAAACTTTGAAAAACCCAAATTCTAAAACATTGATGAAAATGAAATCTATTTGTACTTTTAAAGAGAGGAAGATGAGAGCAAGTTAGAAATATAATTACCTTTCAAAAACGAGCTAAAATGAGGAGATGATGGAATGGAATAGTAAAATGGAGAAGCTTCCCCCTCTTTGTCGTGAGAAATGAAGAAGGAAGAAGAGAAAATTTTGTGTTTTAAATTAAAAAGGGGTTTTTAATTTCCAAGGGCTTGAAATTACAATAGTGCCATTAATGAGATGGCAACTCTCCCTTACTTTAAAATCCATGACATTTTAGTTTCATTTCAAATTAGTCCAAACATAAAATGTTTATTTTGAAAATAAAGAAAGACACAAGGTCCAAATAATATATAATATTATTTAATCATAAATCGAGACCCAAAATATTATTTAAATATTATTTTCACCCGACCCCTAAACCCGGGTGTTACAAATTCCTTGTGATGCCGTTTGGGCTCACGAACGCACCTGCAACATTCATGGATATGATGAATGTAACGCCCCGGTTTTGGGCTCAGAAGTTTTGGGTGTTGACCGGTTCGGTCAAAGTGCTGATCGAATATATAAGAGTGAATTTAGGAAAGCCTAGTTCGGGTTGCATTAAAAATATGGAAAAATGTTCTAAAATCATCTTTTAATATATATAAGTGAACTGTGAAATCAATTTTGGAAAATGAGGTTCGGAAGGTTGACATTTTGGCTGGTGACCAAAATGTAATTTTTGAAAGTTGCGGGACAGTTTTATAAAGGATTGAAACTTTGAATCTTTAAGGAGCTATTATTCCAAAAAGGATTTCTCCAGATTTTTCTAAGATATTTTAAGGCTTTATTCTGATTTTAAAGATTAAGAAAGGGAGGGAAATCATTTTAACCAATTTCTTAACTAACTTTCCATTTTCTCTCAATTTCCCTTTTCTCTCATTTTCTCTCAACCCAAACACAATTCTCCAGATTTCTTTCTCTGATTTTGACATCTAAATCTCTCATTTCAACTCTCATTTGATTCCTAATCATCTCATCAACAAAACCTCTCAATTTGCAAGTTGTTTCATCAAGCTTTTTGGCTCTAAAATGGAGAAATTCAAGTTTGGAGGTAAGAACGTCCTTCTCCTCTAAACTATCAGTTCTTTACTGAAATTCCTAAGTTCTCAATCCTTGATTTATGTTTTGTTAATGGCTTTTCAATTGAGATCTTGATTTTTGGCTAAAATGCAAGATTTGGTGTTTTTGGTGAAATTTTCGTGTGATCTGTTTGGGCAGTGTTTTGGAGTGTCAAAATGATGTTAAATGAATGCTAAATTGATTAGAAGTTGAGGTTTAATCAATGCAATCCCGGATAGGTTGAATTTCCTAAGTTTGGCTTGAGTTTTTGGTTGTTTTTGGAGTGTTTTTGGTGATCTGTTATACCTGGAGGTATAAGGACGTGGTTGTGATCATTTTGTATGTTAATTGATGTATAAAAATAGTTAGAAGTGATGGATCTTGGCTGGGTTAAGTTTTGGAAGTGTTTGGAGAAGATTTCGGTTGTGTTTGGTAGCCAAATTGTTAGATTTGTGATGAGCAGCGAGTTGTGTTGTTGTTGCTGGTGTTTTAATGCATAAGGATGCATTAATGTTCTGTTTTTGTGTGCTTGAAACAGGGGAGTTTGATCCGTGAGCTTTGGAGGTGTTTGCGGAAGGTTTCGGAAGCTTGGAAGGCTTGTTGGCTAGTCTTGTTTTGGTTATCGGTGAGTGAAGTTGGGATTTCAGCTTTTAAACCAAGGTTTGAAGGTTTTGGGAGCTTAGTTTAAGTCTAAACAACTTTGCTAAGCTCAAGAGTAAGTGAATGGATTTTTGCTCTTGAATTGTGTTGTGATTTGGTTATAAAAGCAAGAGTGGTTGATGTTTGAAATGCATGTGTTTTGCATGGTTTAATTCTGTTTTGTAAGCATGTTTTTAGCATGGTTTAATGCTGGTTTTGAAAGCCATTTGAGAAGGATGCTCAAGGTAAGGGATCCTTGGTTTTGTATATGGTAAATGTGGTTTTGATGCATAGTGTTGCATGTTGATCAATGGCTTTGTATGATGCTTTAAAACAGTGAATTGATGATGGTAAATGTTACCTTTTGCATATTGGTTATGCATGTGAATCATTGGATTAATGAGGTAATGGGTTTGCATATTGGTTATGCATGTGAATCATTGGGCTAATGTTGTGATGGCTTTGCATTATGTTTATGCATGTGGAACATTGGATTAATATGGTAAGATGGTTATATTGGCAAGTGATGTAAATGGTTCTTGGTTTGTTGATCGGATATAGTTAGCCGGCTATAGGATTGGGTGCACCGTGAATTAAGTCGCCTTGGAGGTGGAGTGGTCAAGAGTGGACCGGATAAGCTCCCTTCAAGTATCCTAACGAGATGAGGTCATAGTGGAGGTTGTTGCCCATTCGAGGACCTTGGTTGATTGAGGTCATAATGGAGGTGTTGCCCATTCGAGGACCTTGGTTGAGCAAAGGTTATATGGTGGTTAAAAGTCCATATGTGAGAACCTTGTGCTTGTTGAGATCACAATGGCAGTGTTAAGTCCATGCGTGGATCTTGTGTAGGGTGTCCCGGATCTCGTTAGATGATGTTCTACAACTACCAATCGGTTATGCAAAGGTTGTATGGTGGTTAAAAGTCCATACGTGGGAATCTTGTGCATGTCAAGGTTGTATGGTGGTTAAAAGTCCATACATGGGAACCTTGGGGAAAAAGCTAAGGTTGTATGGTGTTTAAAAGTCCATACATGGGAACCTTAGGATGTTGAGGTCATAATGGAGGTTGTTGCCCATTCGAGGACCTTGGATTGGGTAGGGTGTAGGGAGCGTAGGGACAACGCTCGGAATCCGCGTATCCGATCGGGTTGTTGAGTTGAAAAGTGAATGTGGTTGATCTTTTGGAAGCCAATGTAATGTTCTTGATCATAGTGAAGCATGAGATGCTTGAAATGATGCATGGTTGCATGTGAAGCATGAGATGCTTGAAATGATGCATGGTTGCATGTGAAGCATGAGATGCTTGAATTGATGCATGATTGCATGTGAAGCATGAGTTGCTTGAAAGATGCATTGTTGCATGAAAAGTGTATGATGCTAGTGAATGCATGTTTACTTGTTAAGTTAAACAAGTGTTGGTTATCATTTGGTAAATGGTGCATGTGAGCATGAAATATCTATATTGCATTGGAGTCTTGTAAGACTTGTTTTTAAAGGCATGTGAAGATGATGTTATGGTTTTTATGTTGCCTTGGTTGAATGCATGTGATAGAATTTTTGAGCTATGGTTTTAAAAGGTTTCTTGCTTGTTATGGTTATCAAGTTTAAGAAAGGTATGTTGTGAAATGGAGTGTTTTCCATGGTTTTGTTAAGCTTGGCATATGGTGTTTATGCATGGTTTGAGCTTGATGTTGAAAAGGGTTTTCAAACATGGCTTTGGTAATCAAATCGGGTTTGTTTTAAAAGTGTTTCAATGACCCGCTGCATTGATGGTGTTTTGTTTTGAGCATTCCTCACTAAGCATTATGTGCTTACGCTCCTTTTTGTCCATCAATGCAGATTCTTGAAGTTTGGACAGCAAGGAGCAAGGCATTCAAGGTGGACTCCAATGGAGATGTATGTCTCGGTGAATAGCTATAGTTAATAAGGGCAATGGGGTAGAATCTCTCGGGTTTATGTGTATGAGATCGTTTATGTTTGATCAAGAATGTTTAAATGATGTTGCTATTGTTGTTGGAACATGAATTGGCTTAAATGAGTTTGTTTTGGAAGGTTTGTGCCTAAATGGTTGCTTGTGTAGGAAGCATGCCTATAGATTTGGGGCTTTTCTCATAAGTTGTGTTTCTGTTGAATTGTTGATGCAAATATGTCTCATTTATGTTGAATTGCATGTTGGTAAAGTTTGCTGGCTTTTGGAGCATGTTTGAATGATCAATTGTGTGTTTGAGTGAGCAAAATGCAGCATTCTGGGCTAGGCGTTTCGGAACAGGTAACACCGTTTTGGAACGGGTGCCCTGCATGAACCCAGGCGTCCGAAACGGGTGCCACCGTTCCGAAACGGAAGGCATTCTACCAGACCCCCGTTGCGGAACGCGTTGCGGAACGGCCCCGTGTTTCGGAACGGGCTTGGCCTGTTTCGGAACGGGTGACCGTTGGGGCTGACATGGGCGGTTAAATGTTTCAAAATGTTTGCATTTTGGTCCTGAATCTTGTTTGTGCAATTGTATGAGTTTGGGATGTCCGTTTGAGCTGAAATTTGGCAAGGAAGCATGAAACCTGATTAATTTTAAGTTGGTAACTTAAAATCTGGTTAAGTCCTTAAAGTTTTAAGAAATTACAATTTGGTCCCTAAAGTTGTAATTTGTTCAATTGGGTCCCTGTTTGATCTCTGATGTTTGTGATCTTTGAGCATGATGTTGTGTGATCACATCTAAGGTTAATGTGCATCTAGACAAGATTTTAAAAAGAAAAAAAGGGTCGTTAATCAAGGTTGACTTTCGGGTTGACTTTGGTTTTCCCCGTGTAATCTTCGTAGTTCGGGTCAACCGTCTAGGCCGGGCTACGGGGGTTACATTTGGTGGTATCAGAGCTGAGTTGCGAAGGTTGGGGAAAACGGTAAGTTGTTGTGATGTGTGTTTGATGTTTACCTTGTTGTGTGGTTGAGAGTTGGTTGAAACATGTGTTTTTGAGTATGCTGTTGATGTTTCTGAGCATATTGCTGATGTATGCAAGCATGTTTTGTGGTATGAATCTTGGTTGAGTTTATGTGGATATGTGCTGATGCTATGAGCTGATGTTATGCATGGTGAATGTGTTTTGAGTATGTTATGTTGATAATATGCTGGTGCAAATGGATGTTGTTTGGTGTAAGCATGATCAAGGTATGTTGTTGATATGCTTGATGTTGTGATATCCATGTTGTGTTGACTGTTATGTCATGTAAAGGGGAGGATTCGGGATACCCATTGCCTTATTAATATAGCTATTGTGTTATTTTGGAGTTGGAGTTTGAATCCTTGCTTAATGCTGGTCTAACTGGTTTGTTTGCTTGTTGTGATTGTATGTTTGTTGTTGTTAGTGGTATGGCAAAGTCGATGAAAGAATGGCGGATGAGGGAGATGGTTGCTGCCTTGGGGTAGGTTGTTAAGGCAAGGAATTCACCCTTTTGTAAAGGTGTTATGTCTCAGTCTTCTGTGCCTGGAGTTGAGAGGGTAAGGCAAGGAAAAGAAGTTGGTTCTGTGATGAAAAGTTCATCATCGGTTGTTCAGGAGGTGTTGGGAACATCTCAGGCTACGGTTGAGGTAAAATCAGTGGATGTGCTGGCTAGATGTGAGGGTTTGCCGAAGCATCGTTTGCTTGATTTGGGTGCTGTGGAATATCATGGTTCTACACCGGAGATGTTTGAGGCCTGGTTGGCCAATGTGGTTCTGATTTTGGATCAGGAAGGCTGTGATTATGCCTGTAAGCTGGGGAGTGTTGTTTCTTTGATGTTGGAAGATGTGTGTGTCTGGTGGACATCTGTGGCTGTGGCGTCACATATCCTTGATATTGATTGGGATTTCTTTGTATCGGCCTTTTATGAAAGGTATCTTGGAGAGAAGTTTCCAAGGGTTAAGCAATGTGAAGGTAGTGCTGTTGGTGAGCAAGTGTTGCTTGAGCAAGGAGTAGAAGCTCAGCCATCTGTGTGTGACCGATGTGAAAGGCAACATGTTGGAAATTGTTGGGGCGCAGGTGTTTGCTGGAATTGTGGTTCTAAGATGCATGTTAAGCGTGATTGTCCACATGGAGTGAAGTCAGCTTTGGTGTTAGCCAAAGGGTCTCAGAAAGGTCGTGGGTACGACCGGGGCAAGGTTCAGAGGTGGCAGAAAAAGCAGAAGGTTGTGAAGAGTTTGGGAAATGAAGTTTGCTGGAAATGTGGGTCTGCTGGACACATGAGACGTGATTGTTTGATGTTGGCTCGGAATAGCCAAGGTTCTTTACCGCAAGGAGTTGGTGGTGACCCCGGTGTGTTAGCTGGTGCTGCAATGGTGCGGCAGGAGGATGATGGTTCCGCAAGGAAGAGAGCTTGTCTGATGAAGCTTCAGGGTGGTGTTGTGCTTTCAGGTAACCTTGTTAAGTGATCTTTGCTTTAGTTGCCTTGGTTTGGTTTATGTTGGTTTTCCTTGCGTGGTAAGTCTAGTCTTGTTGCTAGTATGTTTGGGGTAATGGTAGTTGTGGTTTGGTAATATCTTGGGTGTGAAGAAGGCTTGGGTGAGTATCTTGTAGTTAATGGTTGTTGGTATGATGGGGTTGGATAAGTTAGAAGGGAGTTAGGAGGTTGTTCTTAGACAGATTTTGAGGATGTTATTGGAGGGTGTGAACTGGCATTCATGCACAGTTAAAATCATTGTTATATGCTATATTATATATGTTGGTCCATGCATACATGTGGCATGACACTAGAGGTTTTGCATACATGTACATCAGGCATTGATAGGGCATGTAGGTGATCATGCATACGATGTTCACGCTCGCTAATAACTAATCGAATCTGTTAGTATTGTGGTTGAATTAGGTGGGATGATGGGTTTTTATAGGTTGTTTGGTGCTGAGTGAGAGCTAGAAGTGTTGGAGTTTGGTAAACTAGTTGCTAGTGATAGTGAGAGTGGTATAGCCGGTTGGTAGAAGGATAGTGTTTTATGCTCAGAGAGTTTAGTGGCTTGGTGGTGAAGGGTATCGGTTGAGGTTAGTATCGGTTAAGTGGTTTGTTTAGCTAAAAGGAAGTGGTAGTTCCTTGGTGCTAAGTGATGTTGCAGTTTGAGGTTGTGTTTCCAAGTGCTGAGGTAGTTTAGCTTTTAAGTTGTTGTGAAAGGGTTGTGTTGGTTCTTAGCAACCTTTGAGGAGACCAGAAGCTGTTATGTGTGTTTTGGATAAGTGATGTTCTGGTAGTGCAAGTGTTCTGGTTGAAGTGAAAGGGCTGTGAAGGATCGAAAGTTTTCGTTGGTTGTTTGGGTTCTTGTGAGAAGTGGTTGGCTGGTTGTGGTTAAGAAAGTTCCGTTTGAAGTCAGCTTGTGGTGTGTGGAACGGCTGACGGTTTCAAGTTGGGGTTGTGATGTAATTTTTGGTATTTGGGTGAATAGTCCTGGTGAGCTGTCATGGTAATGTTTTTGGCGGATGTGAAGGATTGTCAGCTTCGTTGAAGAGTTTGAGTAAACAGTTGATGTTTAAGGATTTTTGCTTGTTGGGAAAATCTTTGGAAGAGGTTTGGGAGTCGCAAGAGTTTTAGAAGCAGAGAGGTTGCCTAGTGGCTGAGTTGGTTTGGTTGTTGTCTTTGTGTAGACAAGTCTTGGGAGTTGTGTGCTACAGTGTTGTCTGCTGTAGAAGCTGAAGTTTTTTCAGGTTGATGTTGGGATTGTGTATAGTCCGGTTATGTGGAAGGTTAAGTCGTGGTTACCTTTGAGAGTTTGGATTTGTGAACAGTGTATGGTGGAGGTTTTGTGTGGAATGTGATCAGTGGTGTTGGTTGAGGCTTTTGTGTCGCCTTGTGTGTTGCTTTGAGAAGGTTCTGTTTCTCTTTTCGCCGGTTGAAATTTCGAGGACGAAATTTCCTAAGGGGGGGAGAGTTGTAACGCCCCGGTTTTGGGCTCAGAAGTTTTGGGTGTTGACCGGTTCGGTCAAAGTGCTGATCGAATATATAAGAGTGAATTTAGGAAAGCCTAGTTCGGGTTGCATTAAAAATATGGAAAAATGTTCTAAAATCATCTTTTAATATATATAAGTGAACTGTGAAATCAATTTTGGAAAATGAGGTTCGGAAGGTTGACATTTTGGCTGGTGACCAAAATGTAATTTTTGAAAGTTGCGGGACAGTTTTATAAAGGATTGAAACTTTGAATCTTTAAGGAGCTATTATTCCAAAAAGGATTTCTCCAGATTTTTCTAAGATATTTTAAGGCTTTATTCTGATTTTAAAGATTAAGAAAGGGAGGGAAATCATTTTAACCAATTTCTTAACTAACTTTCCATTTTCTCTCAATTTCCCTTTTCTCTCATTTTCTCTCAACCCAAACACAATTCTCCAGATTTCTTTCTCTGATTTTGACATCTAAATCTCTCATTTCAACTCTCATTTGATTCCTAATCATCTCATCAACAAAACCTCTCAATTTGCAAGTTGTTTCATCAAGCTTTTTGGCTCTAAAATGGAGAAATTCAAGTTTGGAGGTAAGAACGTCCTTCTCCTCTAAACTATCAGTTCTTTACTGAAATTCCTAAGTTCTCAATCCTTGATTTATGTTTTGTTAATGGCTTTTCAAT
Source organism: Hibiscus tridactylites (assembly GCA_958450335.1). Classification (NCBI taxonomy): domain Eukaryota; kingdom Viridiplantae; phylum Streptophyta; class Magnoliopsida; order Malvales; family Malvaceae; genus Hibiscus; species Hibiscus tridactylites. The sequence goes on from OY288273.1 coordinate 79,581,968, forward strand.
TGAGATCTTGATTTTTGGCTAAAATGCAAGATTTGGTGTTTTTGGTGAAATTTTCGTGTGATCTGTTTGGGCAGTGTTTTGGAGTGTCAAAATGATGTTAAATGAATGCTAAATTGATTAGAAGTTGAGGTTTAATCAATGCAATCCCGGATAGGTTGAATTTCCTAAGTTTGGCTTGAGTTTTTGGTTGTTTTTGGAGTGTTTTTGGTGATCTGTTATACCTGGAGGTATAAGGACGTGGTTGTGATCATTTTGTATGTTAATTGATGTATAAAAATAGTTAGAAGTGATGGATCTTGGCTGGGTTAAGTTTTGGAAGTGTTTGGAGAAGATTTCGGTTGTGTTTGGTAGCCAAATTGTTAGATTTGTGATGAGCAGCGAGTTGTGTTGTTGTTGCTGGTGTTTTAATGCATAAGGATGCATTAATGTTCTGTTTTTGTGTGCTTGAAACAGGGGAGTTTGATCCGTGAGCTTTGGAGGTGTTTGCGGAAGGTTTCGGAAGCTTGGAAGGCTTGTTGGCTAGTCTTGTTTTGGTTATCGGTGAGTGAAGTTGGGATTTGAGCTTTTAAACCAAGGTTTGAAGGTTTTGGGAGCTTAGTTTAAGTCTAAACAACTTTGCTAAGCTCAAGAGTAAGTGAATGGATTTTTGCTCTTGAATTGTGTTGTGATTTGGTTTTAAAAGCAAGAGTGGTTGATGTTTGAAATGCATGTGTTTTGCATGGTTTAATTCTGTTTTGTAAGCATGTTTTTAGCATGGTTTAATGCTGGTTTTGAAAGCCATTTGAGAAGGATGCTCAAGGTAAGGGATCCTTGGTTTTGTATATGGTAAATGTGGTTTTGATGCATAGTGTTGCATGTTGATCAATGGCTTTGTATGATGCTTTAAAACAGTGAATTGATGATGGTAAATGTTACCTTTTGCATATTGGTTATGCATGTGAATCATTGGATTAATGAGGTAATGGGTTTGCATATTGGTTATGCATGTGAATCATTGGGCTAATGTTGTGATGGCTTTGCATTATGTTTATGCATGTGGAACATTGGATTAATATGGTAAGATGGTTATATTGGCAAGTGATGTAAATGGTTCTTGGTTTGTTGATCGGATATAGTTAGCCGGCTATAGGATTGGGTGCACCGTGAATTAAGTCGCCTTGGAGGTGGAGTGGTCAAGAGTGGACCGGATAAGCTCCCTTCAAGTATCCTAACGAGATGAGGTCATAATGGAGGTTGTTGCCCATTCGAGGACCTTGGTTGATTGAGGTCATAATGGAGGTGTTGCCCATTCGAGGACCTTGGTTGAGCAAAGGTTATATGGTGGTTAAAAGTCCATATGTGAGAACCTTGTGCTTGTTGAGATCACAATGGCAGTGTTAAGTCCATGCGTGGATCTTGTGTAGGGTGTCCCGGATCTCGTTAGATGATGTTCTACAACTACCAATCGGTTATGCAAAGGTTGTATGGTGGTTAAAAGTCCATACGTGAGAATCTTGTGCATGTCAAGGTTGTATGGTGGTTAAAAGTCCATACATGGGAACCTTGGGGAAAAAGCTAAGGTTGTATGGTGTTTAAAAGTCCATACATGGGAACCTTAGGATGTTGAGGTCATAATGGAGGTTGTTGCCCATTCGAGGACCTTGGATTGGGTAGGGTGTAGGGAGCGTAGGGACAACGCTCGGAATCCGCGTATCCGATCGGGTTGTTGAGTTGAAAAGTGAATGTGGTTGATCTTTTGTAAGCCAATGTAATGTTCTTGATCATAGTGAAGCATGAGATGCTTGAAATGATGCATGGTTGCATGTGAAGCATGAGATGCTTGAATGATGCATGGTTGCATGTGAAGCATGAGATGCTTGAATTGATGCATGATTGCATGTGAAGCATGAGTTGCTTGAAAGATGCATTGTTGCATGAAAAGTGTATGATGCTAGTGAATGCATGTTTACTTGTTAAGTTAAACAAGTGTTGGTTATCATTTGGTAAATGATGCATGTGAGCATGAAATATCTATATTGCATTGGAGTCTTGTAAGACTTGTTTTTAAAGGCATGTGAAGATGATGTTATGGTTTTTATGTTGCCTTGGTTGAATGCATGTGATAGAATTTTTGAGCTATGGTTTTAAAAGGTTTCTTGCTTGTTATGGTTATCAAGTTTAAGAAAGGTATGTTGTGAAATGGGAGTGTTTTCCATGGTTTTGTTAAGCTTGGCATATGGTGTTTATGCATGGTTTGAGCTTGATGTTGAAAAGGGTTTTCAAACATGGCTTTGGTAATCAAATCGGGTTTGTTTTAAAAGTGTTTCAATGACCCGCTGCATTGATGGTGTTTTGTTTTGAGCATTCCTCACTAAGCATTATGTGCTTACGCTCCTTTTTGTCCATCAATGCAGATTCTTGAAGTTTGGATAGCAAGGAGCAAGGCATTCAAGGTGGACTCCAATGGAGATGTATGTCTCGGTGAATAGCTATAGTTAATAAGGGCAATGGGGTAGAATCTCTCGGGTTTATGTGTATGAGATCGTTTATGTTTGATCAAGAATGTTTAAATGATGTTGCTATTGTTGTTGGAACATGAATTGGCTTAAATGAGTTTGTTTTGGAAGGTTTGTGCCTAAATGGTTGCTTGTGTAGGAAGCATGCCTATAGATTTGGGGCTTTTCTCATAAGTTGTGTTTCTGTTGAATTGTTGATGCAAATATGTCTCATTTATGTTGAATTGCATGTTGGTAAAGTTTGGTGGCTTTTGGAGCATGTTTGAATGATCAATTGTGTGTTTGAGTGAGCAAAATGCAGCATTCTGGGCTAGGCGTTTCGGAACAGGTAACACCGTTTCGGAACGGGTGCCCTGCATGAACCCAGGCGTCCAAAACGGGTGCCACCGTTCCGAAACGGAAGGCATTCTGCCAGACCCCCGTTGCGGAACGCGTTGCGGAACGGCCCCGTGTTTCGGAACGGGCTTGGCCTGTTTTGGAACGGGTGACCGTTGGGGGCTGACATGGGCGGTTAAATGTTTCAAAATGTTTGCATTTTGGTCCTAAATCTTGTTTGTGCAATTGTATGAGTTTGGGATGTCCGTTTGAGCTGAAATTTGGCAAGGAAGCATGAAACCTGATTAATTTTAAGTTGGTAACTTAAAATCTGGTTAAGTCCTTAAAGTTTTAAGAAATTACAATTTGGTCCCTAAAGTTGTAATTTGTTCAATTGGGTCCCTGTTTGATCTCTGATGTTTGTGATCTTTGAGCATGATGTTGTGTGATCACATCTAAGGTTAATGTGCATCTAGACAAGATTTTAAAAAGAAAAAAAAGGGTCGTTAATCAAGGTTGACTTTCGGGTTGACTTTGGTTTTCCCCGTGTAATCTTCGTAGTTCGGGTCAACCGTCTAGGCCGGGCTACGGGGGTTACAATGAACAGAATTTTTAGAGACTATCTAGACCGTTTTTAGTTGTTTTTATTGATGATATACTTGTGTACTCGAAGACAGAAGAAGAGCATGATGAACACTTGAGATGTGTTTTACAGAGATTGTTGAGCAATCAGTTGTATGCGAAGCTTAGTAAATGTGAGTTCTTGATTCGGGAGGTTGTATTTCTTGGCCATGTTGTTTCGGCCGAAGGTATCCGTGTTGATCTATCGAAGATTGAGGCTATTGTTGACTGGAAACAACCTAAGTCTGTGACCGAGATTAGGAGTTTCCTAGGATTACCCGGTTACTATAGGAGATTTGTTGATGGTTTCTCTGGGGTAGCTGTTCTTTTGACTAAATTGTTGCAAAAGGGAGTTAAGTTTGAATGGTCAGATGCAAGACAGAAGGCCTTTGAGAAATTGAAAGAAGCTTTGACAAATGCTCCAGTGTTAGTGCAACCTGTTTCAGGTAAAGAGTTTGTGATCTACAGTGATGCCTCATACATAGGTTTAGGATGTGTTTTGATGCAAGAAAGAAGAGTTGTTGCTTATGCTTCTAGACAGTTGAAGGTTCATGAGAAGAACTATCCTACTCACGATATAGAGTTAGCCGCAGTTGTGTTTGCATTGAAGATTTGGCGTCATTACTTGCATGGTGAGAAGTGTATCGTTTACACCGATCATAAGAGCTTGAAGTATTTGATGACACAGAAGGAGTTGAACTTGAGACAGAGAAGATGGCTTGAGTTGTTAAAAGATTATGATTTGACCATTGAGTACCATCCGGGTAAGGCAAATGTAGTAGCTGATGCTTTGAGTAGAAAAGTTGATGTTGAGTTGAGAGCTATGTTTTCTAAACTGAGTGTGTCCGACGATGGTGGTTTGATCACCGAGTTGCAAGTGAAGCCTTCTTTGGTTCAGTTGATTAGAGAGCAGCAGTTGCAAGATTTGACTCTAGTTCCTCATGTTCAGGACATAGCCGAAGGAAGACCGACCGAGTATAGTTTCAGTGGTGAGAACTTGTTGTGCTTTAGAGATAGAATGGTTGTACCAGAAGATGTTGAGTTGAGACGTCAGATTCTGAGTGAAGCACATTCGAGTCCTTTTTCTATGCATCCAGGTAGTACCAAGATGTACCGTAACTTGAAGAATGATTACTTCTGGGTTGGTTTGAAGAAGGATGTAGCCGAGTATGTGAGCTGTTGTATGGTTTGTCAGAGAGTGAAGGCAGAACATCAGGTTCCTTCAGGTTTGTTACAGCCTTTGAAGATTCCGGAATGGAAATGGGAGAAGATCACCATGGATTTTGTGTCGGGGTTACCATTGTCTCCTTCGAAGAAGAATTCCGTATGGGTGATTGTTGATAGGTTCACTAAGTGTGCTCACTTCTTAGCGATGAACACTACAGATTCTTTAGACAAGCTGGCAAACTTGTACATTCGTGAGATTGTGAGACTTCATGGAGTCCCGAAGTCTATTGTTTCAGATAGGGATCCTAGATTTACTTCAAGGTTCTGGGTTGCTTGCATAGTACTCTAGGAAGTCGTTTGCATTTTAGTACTTCTTATCATCCGCAGTCCGATGGGCAGTCAGAGCGAGTGATACAGATTTTAGAGGATATGCTTCGTTGTTGTGTGATTGACTTCCAGGGCTCTTGGGAGAAGCACTTACCTTTAGTTGAGTTTGCTTACAACAACAATTATCAGTCTAGTATTCAGATGGCTCCCTATGAGGCTTTGTATGGTAGACGATGTAGGACTCCGATTTGTTGGGCGGAAACAGGTCAGAGATTGTTACCTATGCCGGATTTGCTTAAGGGGACTACCGATAAGGTGAAGTTGAATTGTGACCGTTTGAAAGCAGCTTCCGATCGTCAGAAGTCTTATGCAGATTTGAAGAGGAAAGAGATTGAGTTCTCCGTGGGTGAGAAAGTGTTTCTGAAAGTATCTCCGTGGAAGAAGGTAATGAGATTTGGCCGGAAGGGCAAGTTGAGTCCAAGGTTCATTGGTCCGTATGAGATAGTTGAGCGGATTGGGCCTGTAGCTTACCGGTTGAGATTACCTTCTGAGTTAGAGAAGATCCATGATGTCTTTCATGTGTCGATGCTTAGAAGATATAGGTCTGACCCTTCTCATGTTATGCCCGTTGTGGAGATAGAGTTGAATCCGGATTTGTCTTATAATGAAGAGCCTGTTGAGATACTTGCTTCTGATAGCAAGGTGTTGCGTGGCAAGACCATAGAGTTGGTCAAGGTGTTGTGGAGACATAGAGGTGTGGAATAGGCCACGTGGGAGAAGAAAGCTGATATGCTTGAGCAGTTTCTGTATTTGTTTCCGTCAGGTAATTTTGGGGACGAAATTCCTTAAGTGGGGGAGAGTTGTAACACCCGGGTTTAGGGGTCGAGTGAAAATAATATTTTAATATTATTTCGGGTTCGGTTTTACAATTAAAATAATGTTCCGGGTTTTTGTTTCAAATTAATTAGTTGTGTTGGCCATATTTTGAAATTAAACCCCAAATAGCCAGGGATTACATGCTCTTGTGAATATCTCATTTCATTAAGGGTAAAATGGTCTTTGGCCTTTAAATTAAAACAAAACAATTAAAAACATCCAACTTCACTATTCACTCTCTTCTTAAATATCAAAACCAACGTGAAAGGGAGAGAGCTCATCCCCTCCACTATTCCATCACCTTGTTCCTCCATTTTAGCCCGGATTTGCAAGGTAACTACATTTTCAACTTGTCCTCAACAGCCTCTCTTCAAAAGTACAAATGGTTTTCATTTTCCTCAATGTTTTGAAAATGGAGTTTTTGGAGATTTTGATTAAAAATGATATCTTTATGTTGTTAAACTTAATATTTCGATTTAATGTTGTTAGTTATGAAGTCTAGGAGCTAAATGGTTCAACATATATGAATTTTACTTGGTTTTGAGCACATTCCCGAAATTGGGTTTAAAGGGGGGTTTTGAAGGGTTTTGGGGTTGTTTTAGGTTGGAATTGGTGGGCTAATGTTAGTACTATGGTTAGGAGTTGCTTTGGGATCAATTGTTGGTATAAAATGTGTTGGAAACTTGGGTTTTGATCAAGGGTTGTGGGCTACTCGAATTGGATAAAATTGGGGTTTGTTCATGGCTTGAAATGTTGAGTTTGATGTTTGAAATGTTTTCCGGGTTAACTACTTTAATGCTTGGGATGATTGGAAGTTGTTTGGTTTGTGTTGAGGTGGTTTAGAAGTGAGAACTTGTGTTGGTGAAGCATCGAGAGGAAATCCGGAAGCTTGAAGGTGGTTGCTTGCTTGGTATTTGAGCTTGGAAGTATATGTGAGTGGTTAATGTTTTAAAGTGGTTTTAAGTGTTTGGTTCGAGCATGTGAACTAGGTCGGGCTTGGTAGACCCACCTAGAGTTAGGGTTAGGGTGGTAGCCTAATCCTAAACTTAAACTAGAGACATTGGTTGAACTTGTAATTGATGTTTATGCCTCGTAATATTTGTGATATTGTGATTTATGTATATTGTGTTATACATGTGAGATGAGGCATGGTTGTGATGCATTATGATATGCATGTGAATGGTTCATGATTGTGATCATGGTGGATACGTGCTAAGCACGAAATTGGTTATAATTGATAATGTGGATTGAGTTAAATGTTGGCACTAGTATGCTTGGGTACAAATGATCGATCATTAGGATGTTAGTGTGCACACATGAGTCAAATTCGCGCGTGGCCTTGGTGGCGTTGAGTCACCAAGGAGGAGTACGGGTTCGCCCGGAAATTGTTTTATATACTAGTCGATGATGAGTGGAATCCCATCGACGGGGCGTGAGGATGAGTGGAATCCCCTCCGCGAGACCGGTGATGAGTGTAATCCCACCGTGAGGTAAAATGGTTGTTGGATGTGAGTTTCAACGTGTTTATCCGCGTATTCGAGTCATAGCTAGGTGCCAATATTGATTGATATGTGTATCAATGTGATGTGGAATGTGATTTCTACTTGGATGTTTATATGTGCTTACATATGTTGTGGAAATGAGCTTGTTAAGCATGACATAAAATTGAATATTGTTCATGCATCATTAACATTTTGGCTCTTGAGGATCGAAGGTATAATCATGCATTTTCCTTGGTTGAGTACGTGCTTGGACCCTACATTGTCGAGGTTTATTTTTAAAGAGCTTACCCTCACTAAGCTTTATTGCTTACGCTCTCTCTTTGTTCGACAATGCAGATCCTTAGTTCGGGGGTTGCTAAGTGCAAGAAGGGGGCCTCCAAGTGTGCTTCGTGGTGCTTGTTTAGCTACCAAGTATGAACTTTTTAATTATGATGTAATGGTCAAGCAATGGGACATGTATTCGTGTTAAGATGCTTTTGAAGTATGATGTTGTTGTTTAGGAGCATGTTAGACTCCTCGTATGTGTTTGTTAAATTGACTTTTGGGATGTATGCCATGCTTGTAACCATGTTGGTACTTTGCTTACCCTAAATTTGTCTAAGTGTTGACTATGTTAAAGTATGCTAGTTATAATGCCATGTATGGTCCTTGGTGTGGATGTCTTCTTTTATATCTTGTGTATGTCGTGTATGGTTGCTAGAGAGCATGCCTCTAGAATGTATTTGTATGATTTGTATGCCTCGTGTAGTTGTTTCGGGCGTTTGGAACCTCTAGGAGTTGTCTAAAACAAATTTTGGGATTTTACAGACAGCCAGTGTTTCGAAACGGGCTGGGCCGTTTCGGAACGGGTTTGGCTTCAGGGACCCCGTATCAGAACTCATTTCGATACGGTTTGGCCACTGTGAACCCTTGTTCCGAAACGGGTATCGGAACACTTTGGCTACTGGAAATCTGAGAATTTGCCGAGATGATGAGGTTTCGAAACGGGTCTAAGTGTTTCGAAACGGTCAATATCTCGTTGACCACGAGAAGTTGACCGTGGAGGGTGTTTCGGAATGGTTGACCTCCGTTCCGATACGGCCTCCTCGTGTGGGCTTGGAGCCGTTAACCAAGTCAAGGCGTTTCGATACACCTTGAAGGTGTTTCGAAACGGCCTGCCTAATAATCTAAACTGGACTATTTTGCATGTGCTGTTCGAATGATCGTTTTATGAATGCTTGTGTTCCGCTGACGTGTCTCACATAGGACAATAGTAATGCATATAGACAAGATAAATAAAAGAAAATTTTCTAGGGTTGTTAACCGAGGGGGAACCTTAACGGGATTCGCTTCGGTTTTCCCCGTGTGGCCCACTCGGACCAGTCAAGCGTCTGGACCGGGACGAGGGTGTTACAACGTGCTCGAACTCAAGCCCCTTGTACAAGATGACTTCAACATCAAAGTGCAACCAAAGAAGAGGCAAGAAGTTTTGAATCAATTTAGCATATTCTCTAGATTTTTCTAGAACTACAAACTCATATTCAATTGTGGATATGATTATAACCTTTTCTTTTGAGAATTTTCATGACACAACTCCTCCTCTAGATATGTAAACATATCAACTTGTACCTTTGGTATCTTGAATATCAAATATCAGACTGGCATCGTAGAATCCTTTTAAAACAACAAGTCTCTAGAATAATGTAGTCCATTATCTCGAGTATAAATGAGATATCTCATTACCCTTACAATTGCTTTCGATTGGTTTTCCCCTGAGTTGCTTTCAAGTGGTTTTTCCTTGAATTACTTGTGAATCTACTTAAATTGCTTACAATGAAAGTAATATCTGGTTCAGTACATCTCATAAGGTACATTAATATGCCTATGACCTTTGCATATTCCACCATAACTTATATGGTGTCTAGTCTCTTTTCTTGCGGGGAACCTTATTTGAAAGGCAAGTAACTGATAAAATAGCTCATCCCCACATATTTTGTGCTAACATAGAGCATTCTAGCAAAGCGTTCACCATCTTCGTTAGAGTCTGAATTTTCTTTTCGACTACTTCATTTGATTGACAAGAGTATAGTGGTGCTATTTCATGAATAATATCATGTTGTGTGTAGTATTCACCAAATGCTTCAACATATTCTTCACCACAATCACTTCTCACCATCTTAATATTTTTATTAAGTTAGATTCAACTTCCTGTTTATAGAGACTAAATTTCTCTATAGCTTCACCTTTGCTTTTAAGCAAACATTATCCTAAAGTATTGTACACTTAAGAGTGTCTTAGAAAAAAGGTTATTGCGCATGTCTGACATATACAACACATTTTGAAGCTTGAGTTCATTGTCAAAAGTTATCTTCAATACCATATTACCCTTCCTCTTGGTCTTGAAAGTCGCAACATTTCCAATATAGAACTTTTCACTTTCTCACAAGGCCTCAACTATGAAAAAGAGTCATTATCGCAGTAGATATGACGTCTGACACTAGTATCAAGCTATCATTCTCTTAGATTGGAGACATTCATGTTGACTTCATAAATTACAACACAAAGATCCATATCACACTTCTTTAGGAATTTCTTCCCCAACATTGCCTCGTTAGCTATGGCTTTCTTTGGAAGCCTATAGTTAGAAGATTTGTGGCCTATCTTGTTATAATTGAAACATTTCCTTGAAATTTACACTTCTCGAAAACTCTACATTTTGGTCCCAATTTATACACATTTTGAGGTTATTTTCCCTTCTTGAAGTCCTTGATTTCTACCAAGTTTTCCTTAGCATCATTGGTTGATTTTTTGAGCCTTTTGGCATTGTCTTTATTGTATTATTCTTGTAACACCCCAAAAAATGGGGCTAGTCGAAATTAGATTCCGATGATCGAAGTATTGATAATAAAATGTTCAAATATCGTATCTTTATTGCCTAAATTATAGATTATATTGTTAAAGGACCCTAATTGAACTTATTCTTAGTTAAGAAACTTCTTGAAATGCCTAAAATGATGCTTTTTGAGCTAGACGTTTCGATACAGTAAGACTCGTATCGAAACAACCTAGGTAAGGTGTTTCGAAATGATTATAGAGTGTTTCGATACAGTTCTAACAGTTTTAAATAACTTTTGGACTTTTTCTTAGCCGTTTCGATACAACTTCATGCGTTTCGAAACGGGACCCCTGATTCAAATCTGTTCGAAGGTTAAATTGAAAGGAAATGAGGAGGTGATAACTCACATGCTTATTGCTGCCCCTCCCCACGTGGAAGTAATCCAAAATGATGACTTATAGTCATCTTTAAGATTGGTATTGATAAGATATAGAGAAAATAAGAAATAATATTTTAAGCTTTCCCTTGGTTGAGGGAAACCTTCTCATTGGTCATAGGTGAGGTGGGGAATGATTAAGCTTAGAAAATGAATAAAGGAAAAGGTTCTCATCCTTATTTATCTTTCACCAAGACCAACTTCATCTTCTTTCTTTGAATGAACAAGAATACACCTCCATTGTCTTCAACCTTGAGCTCCTAAGCATACACCTCTCAACTTGTGATCCTTAAGCTTAGGCTTTCTTTGATTTAAGAACATCAATTCCTAGCTACCGATCGACTAAGTGGAAACCCTAAATCAATTATCGATCCTCTTGGTCATTGAATGCCCAATTTTAAGTAAAAAGCTTTAAGATAAGCCTTTGTCTAATAACTAATAGCTATTCCAAGTATCGATATTGTCATATTGATTCTAATAATCTCTTATTGTTTTTCCTAGCTCAAGAATTGGAGGAAGTTAATCTGACACCTCCAATAAAGTCTAGGGATAAAGGGATTGTCATCCGAGAGCCTTAGGAGCTTCAGATTATCGAGGTGAGTGTAGTCGGAGTCTCGAGAGTGGCTAGGTGCCATCTTGAATTATTGATTATTGATTTACTAACCATTAAATTGAAGGGTGTTGCATAAAACATTATTGAAAGCTATATTGGTACTTGGATTGCCGTGTTGTCTAAATTTATTAGTAGATGTTCTGCTTTGGAGTCAGAACTTTGGGGTGTCTGCGAAGGCCTAAAATGTGTCGCGTCCTTGAACGCGAGACCTTTAGTTGTTGAATCAGATTTCCTTTACTCTATTCGTATGTTGGAGGATCCTAATAGTTTTGCGTTGAGTTCTACTTTGATTGGTCATATCAAAGGCTTGTTGGAGCGTTCGTGGTGGATCACTTTTGTGCATGTCTTATGGGAAGGGAAAAGGTCACGGATGGTATGACAAGGTTGTTTTGGCGGAATAATTTTGAGCAACGCCTGTTTATGAACCCTCCTAATGTAGTTCTAGCCTTACTGCACGATGATTGTTCTCGCCTCAATACAGAATGATGGTGGCCACTCTTGGTAGTTTCTTGTGGCTTTGTTTGTTTATTTTAGACAGTTGTTGGCTTGATGTTATCGAGTCTGTCTTGTATGCTTCTATTGTAATATTAATATCGGTACTCTTTTCCTCCACTTAGGCTTAAGGAGGTTTTTAATTAGGCCTATATTAGTATCCTCTTATTCATCAAATAAACAACCGTCTAGTACGATTATAAATTATCTACCTCTTTTCGTTGTCCTTTTATATGCCTAACACTAAAAATACCAGGTTTATGGTTTAAGTTTAATGTTAAGATTAGGGTTTAAAGAATTGTGGGTATTGTGTTTTTAAGGTTTATGATTTAAGAATGAGGCTTTGCTTGGTAGAAAGGAAAAGTGGAAAGGAGGAATGAGGGAAGAGAAAATTGGAAAGAAAATGAATTTAAGGGTTGTTTGGTAGAGTGAAAAATTAGAAGGAAAAAATGTAACACCCGAGTTTGGGGGTCGGGTGAAAATAATATTTTGTGTCTCGGTTTTATAATTAAAATAATAATATATATTATTTGGACCTTGTGATTTCAAAGCAAACATTTTTGTGTTGGACTAAATTGAATTGTTTTTCATTTTCCATGAAATTTACAAACAAATGAGATTTCCATTTCATTAATGGCAAATCTGTAAATAGTTGGACTTCCATTTAAAACTCCCTTTTGATTAAAAGTGAGCATTGTCTTCTTCCTTCTCCATATTTTCCATTTCAACGACAAAGGAAGAGTTTTCTCTCCATTTCACTATTCCATTCCCTTTCTTCTTCATCTTTGGGGCTTTTTGAAAGGTAAATATATCTTTGACTTGGCCTTGGTTTCCTTTACATTTTGGTACCATTGGATTTCATAAAAACCATGTATTTTGCATTTGGGTTTTTTAAAGTTTTTGGCCAAAGGTTGAAGCTTTATGATTCTTTAGCAAAGCTTTTGATTTATTATGGTTAGATACGTTGTTTGTGAACCATAAGGTCCAACATATGTGATTTTTAAAGTGTTTTACTGAGATTCCCGGATTTGGGTTTTAATGGGTTTTTAGAAGGGTTTTAAGGTTGTTTTTGGGGTTGCTTCATGTTGGAAATTGAGGGCTGAGGTTAGTATGATAGTTGGGGGTTGTTTTGGAATCATTTAGGACTATTAAAGAGGTTGAAATCATGAGTTTTGGATTGAGTTTGAGGGCTGCCCAGGTTTGATGTTTTGGGGTTGTTCATAGCTTGAATTCATGTGTTTGATGCTTGATTAGTGTTCCGGGTTTGCTACATTGTTGTGTGAACTGATTTGAGGTTGTTTGAATGTGTTGAAATGATTAGAGAGAAGAAATTGTGTTGGTGAAGCATCAGGAGTGAATCCGGAAGCTTGAAGGTCTTGGTTGCTTGGTTGTTGAGCTTGGATGTGAAGGTGAGTGGTTAAATGTTTTAAATGGTTTTGAGTATTTTGTTCAAGCATGTGGACTAGGTTGGGCTTGGTAGACCCACCTAGAGTTGGGATTAGAGTGGTAGCCTAATCCCAAGCTTTAGTTAGAGACATTGGTTGAACTCTAATTGTTGTTTGTACCTCATGATTATTTGTGTTTATGATGGGTATGTATAGATGTGTTATACATGTATGTTGAGGCATGGTTGTGATGCATTGTTATATGCGTGTCGATTGTGCATGATGTTAATCATGGTGAGTACGTGCTAAGCACGAAATTGGATATGAAATGATGTTGTGGATTGTGTTTAATGTTGGCACTAGTATGATTGGGTACAAATGATCGATCATTAGGGTGTTAGTGTGCACACGTGAGTTAAATGCGCGCGTGGTCTTGGTGATGGTAGTCATCAAGATAGAGTACGGGTTCGCCCGGAAAACCTTCTTATATATATATATTAGTCGATGATGAGTGTAATCCTATCGACGGGGCGTGAGGATGAGTGGAATCCCCTCCGCGTGAACGGTGATGAGTGTAATCCCACCGTAAGGTAATGGTTGTGTTGGATGTGAGTTCCAACGTGTTATCCGCGTATTCGAGTCATAGCTAGGTGCCAATATGAGTTGATATGTGTATCAATATGATATGAAATATGATTCCTATATGGATTATTATATGTGTTTACATATGATGTGGGTTTGAGCTTGTTGAGCATGGCATGATATTGAATATATGTTCATGCATCATGTGTATTTTGGCTCATGTGGATCAAAGGTAAGATCATGCATTCTACCTTGGTTGTGCTCGTGCTTGGACCCTGCATTGTCGAGGTTTGTTTTATGAGCTTACCCTCACTAAGCTTTATGCTTACGCTCTCTTTTGTTCGACAATGCAGATCCGTAGTTCGTGGGTTGCTAGTGCAAAAAGGGGGCCTCCAAGTGTGCTAGTTGGGCTTTTGAATCTATCAAGTATGGATTTTATGTTAATGATGTAATGGTCAAGTAATGGGGACTTGTGTGGTTGATGTTGGTTTGTTTAGGAGCATGCTAGACTCCTTTTATATGTTATGTTGGTTGGCTTGTGGTTGCCTTGTATTGCTTGTAAACCATGTCTAATTTGCCACCTTAAAGGCTTAGTGTTGACCTTGTGTAAACATGTTATCTTGAATGCTTAAGTGTATGCCTTGCATGATCTTTTGACTGGATGCCCCTATCTTATATCCTTATGTAACTTGAGTATGTTTGCAATAGGGTGCATGCGTCTAAAATGTGTTCGTATGTTATGTATGCTTCTTGGGGTCGTTAAGGGCGTTTGGGATCATTTGGAGATGTTTAAAACTGATTTTGGGAATTTACAGACTGCAGGTGTTTCGAAACGGGTTGTGCTGTTTCAGAACGGGTGTGGTTCCAGGGCCCCTGTATCGGAACGCGTTTCAGGACGGTTTGGCTACTGTAAGCCCCTGTTTCGAAACGAGTTTCGAAACACTTTGGCTACTAGAATTGCCTGTTCCGAAACGGGTATCGGAACGCCTAGGCAAAATGGGACCCTGTTCCGAAACGGGGTGGATGCGTTTCGGTACGGGTGTCTGGCTTTTTAAACTGGAGCCCGTGTTTCGAAACGGGCGATGTCTGTTTCGAAACACATGCCTGTAAATGGGCTTTTTGACATCTCTAAAAGGTCTCAAGGTTGGGCTTAGGCCCTGTTTGTTGTTAGGCTTCTCGTGAGCCTTGTTTCTACTATCGTTTCACGCATAGGGTTATTTAACGCATCTAGACAAGTTAATAAATGAAAAGTTTTTCTTGGGTCGGTAACTGAAGTGAAACCTTAACGGGTTTCGCCTCGGTTATCCCCGTGTAGCCCACTCGGATCGGTCTAGCGTCCGGACCGAGATGAGGGGGTTACAAAGAAAATAGGAGGGGAGATAGTTTTCCTTTCTCCTATACAAATAATTTTCTCTCCAAATTGGGTGAAAAGTAAGAAAGAAAAGTGAAAGTTATCCAACTTTAATAGTAAAATTACGAAATTATGTTTAAAATTTTCTAATTTTATTTTAACCATATTTATAATTAATTTTAATTATTATAATTTTATTTTATTCATTTTAGTCCCTAAAAATTTATTTAGGCTTTGCTTGGTAGAGAGGAAAGAAAATTGGAAGGATGATAAATTAAAGTGATGGGAAAATGGAAGGATGGAAAACATATTTTTTTCTTTCCATTGATGGCTTGGTTGAGAGGATGGAAAATTAGAAGGAAAATAATTTTCTTTCCTCTCTACTGCTTGGTACAATTGAAAGGTGAGAGAAAAGAAAATTAAGCTTTAAAGATTATATTTTATTTTTAATTTTTATAATTTAGTACAATTCAATTTAGTCCCTAAATTTTTTTATTTAATCTAAAATTGACCCATATTTGTTTCTAGTTTAATAATTTAATCTAACGTTTATAATATAGTTTTATTTTTGTTCAATTTAATTCCTAATTTTTTCTTTAATTCAAAATTGACATATTTATATTTCTATTTTTTTATAATTAAGTCCAATATTTTTAATATGATTTTATTTTTGTCCAGTTTAGTCCTTAAAATTTTTATTTAATTTGAAATTAACCTCTATTTATTTCTAATTTTTATAATTTAGTCTAATATTTTTATAATCTAATCCCGAGAATTTGACTATCAATGTTACACCTAATACACGATACAAACGAATTTGACCCAAATATCGAATGCTACAAATGACCATTTGTGTCCTAAAACAAATTAAAAAAAGCATATTTGATTACATGAAAGTAAACAACCAACATGAACATAAAGAAACAATTAACTAAAGTCACCCGAGAAAATAAACCTTTAAAACTTTAGAAAATAAACGATTTAAAAGATATTTTGGTAATTTTAAAAGATTTGAACCCAAAAATCATTCAAAACTTACAGAAAAAGTTTAATAGAAGTAGAAACATTGTATACCTCTATTTTGCTAAAAAAAATTCAAATCGAAGTAAATTTAACCGAATCGATGTTGAGGGACTAAAATGTAAATAATCCATAAGTTGGATTTTAAGTTAAAAACTCAATTTCAAGTCAATTTTAGACTCATTAATTCCAATTAGAATTGATGGTAAATTCATGTTGAAATCAAATTTGAAATAGAGTGTTAATTGCAAAAAAAGAGTTGTTTATGGGTCATTTAGAAAACATTCATAAAATACATGAGCCAGTTTTTCAAAAAGTGAAATTAAACCTTCATTTATGAAAAAGAATATCATTATTGACACATAGACCAAGTTTCAAGTTAATCCGGGGTAAAACAAGTCCTTAATTGCAATTATAAAATTAGTGACTAAAATGTAAAGTTTGCTATTATAAGATAATGGACTGAATTATAAAATGGAGGTCAATTCCAAATTAAATAAAAATTTGGGGATTGAATTGAATAAAAATAAAATTATAGTAAAAATGTAAGATAAAATTAGAGACAAATAAGGTTCAATTTCGGATTAAATAAATATTTTAGGGACTAAAATGAGCAAAAATATTATTATATTAATAATATTGAATTTAATAATAAAATAAAAATAAATCAGGGTAAATTTTAGATTAAATAAAAATTTTAGGGACTGAACTAAACAAAATAAAATCATAATATAAATATTGGATGGAATCATAAAAATTAATTATAAATACGGTTAAAATAAAATTAGAATTTTTTTAAACATAATTTCATAAAAATTATTATTAAAGTGGGATGACTTTCACTTTTCTTTCCTATTTTCCACCCAATTTGGAGAGAGAACTTTATGTACATGAGCAAGAAAAATTACCTCCCCTCTCATTTTCTTTTCTTCTAATTTTTCACTCTACAAAACAACCATTAAATTCATTTTTTCCAATTTTCTCTCCCCTCCTTCCTCCCTTCCACTTTTCTTCCCTACCAAGCAAAGTCTTAATCTAAAATATATCATCATTTTTTATTTTCTTATTAAATTTAATATTATTAATATAATAATATTTTTTTCACTTTAGTCCATAAAATATTTATTTAATCTAAAATTGAACCCTATTTGTTTCTAACTTTTATAATTTTATCTAATATTTTTACTATGGTTTTACTTTTATTAAATTTAATCCCTAAAATTTTATTTAATTTGAAATTGACCTCTATCTTATATTCAGTCATTACCTTTGTGAAATCAATATTTTAATTTTGATATAACTAAAAACCTAAGGACTAAATTGAAAATGTCAAAACGAATTTTTAAGTCCTCAAAACATCCCCATATGATTTTAAGATTATGCCAAAGTTAAAAACAAAGTTTTCAAATATTTTTCTAAGTGTTTAAAGCCGAAACAGTGATTTTCAAGTCCCTGTTTCGAAACGGCCCAAGGCATTTCGAAACGATTTCATCACTACCAACCCCTGTTCCGAAACGCGTATCAAAACGACTTTAGAACACATGAACCCGTATCGAAACGGCTTCAATCGTTTCGAAACGGTTCTTCATTTTTTATTTGAAAACTACAACGATTGTAATATTTTTTAACTGAATTTTCAAAGATAAATAGGGTTTTTCGAAACGGGATCAATCAGTTTCGAAACGACCCTTGACAGTAGCAAAACTGTTTCGAAACGAGTCCATGTGTTTCGAAACGGTTCTTTATTCTGATTTGAAAATATGACCGTTGTAAAGGTTTTTAACTGATTTTTTAGAATCTGTTAGGGTGTTTCGAAACGGGCTTAGGCTGTTTCGAAACAACCCTTTACAGTGGCAAAAGTGTTTCGAAACGGCTTCAACATGTTTCGAAACGGGCTCTTAAATGCACCCAACGGCTCTTTCTATTTTAGTCTGTTTCGAAACAGGTACCCCGCGTTCCAAAACGGGTTGTTGTAGACTGCATTTATGGAGGTGAGATAACATCTCAACGGCTCTATTGATGAGTGCAACAACCACAACGGCTAGAAATCAATGAGAAGGTATAAAAGGGACCTCTAAAAGCTCCAACAACAACTATTGATCCAAATATCCATACATCAAATCCAAGCATTTGTGCTAAAATCCCATATTGTCTAGAAACCCCAATTGTAATTTTCATTCTTATCTTTTTCAATTGGGTTGAGTGCTTGTAATTGGGCTACAAATTGTATTGAGAGATACTATCTTAGCCATCAAATTCTTTGTTACCTTTGTGTGAGGATTGGGTTAAATTTTGGGTAGAAAATTTAACTGAAAATTGTAAGGGTTGTCTCCTTAGCCTAGAAAAGGGGAAGAGCAATTAGTGGAATTGTTGCAAATCCTTAGTGAAGCTAAGGTAGTGGATGTAGAGTTCATTTGGAACTTGAACCACTCTAAAATTCCTTGTCAATCTTTTTAATTTGCAATTTCCACCGCACAAACTTTAAAAATCCAATTCACCCCCTATTGGTTCATATCGATCTTTCGATCCACTCAACAATTGGTATCAGAGCCTACCTCTTTGAGGATTAACAACCACAAGAGGAGTTCCTTGGAAGAGTGTGATCATCAAATATCAAGAGATGGCTTCAACCTCCGGTTCGGGCATGTATGAGTCTCAATCCACTACAAAGCCTCCCTTCTTTAATGGTGATAACTATTCTTTTTGGAAGAATAGAATGCGTCTCTTCATCAAGTCAAATGACTACTTAGTGTGGGATGTCATTGAAGATGGCCCTTACATTCCATTGAAGCAAGATGGTGAAGGCAAGATGGTCTTGAAGAAAAAGATGGAGATGAGTGAAGAAGAAAGGAAAAAGATTCAAGTAAATGACAAAGCTCTCCACATGCTCTTTTGTTCATTCGGTCCGGACATCTATTCTAAGGTTTCATCCATCGAGAGTGCCAAAGAAGCGTGGGACACTCTTGAGACTACCTACGAGGGTACCAATTATTCTCAATCTTAGTTATGAGAATTTCAAGATGGAGCCCGATGAGACGGTGTCCAAGATGTTTGATCGGTTCTCCACTATTGTCAATGGGCTCAAGGGTTTTGGAGAAATCATACCGGAAGACAAGCTTGTCCGGAAGCTACTCTATTCACTTCCCGAATCTTGGGATGGGAAGAGAACCGCCATAATAGAAACTAAAAATTTAAAGACTTTAAAGCTTGATGAGCTTGTGGGTTCTCTCCTTACTCATGAGATTATGAAGCAAGGAAGGGAAGAAGAGAAGAAGAAAGAAGAGAAAAGAGTAGAAAAGCTTGAGGTTGAGAAGAAGAAGAAGATGGGAATAGCTCTCAAAGCTTCACTACATGAAGAGAGCTCTTCTAGTGAGGAGGATGAGCTAGAAGAATTGGCTATGATAGCCAAACGATTCTCACGCTTTATGAGGTCCAACCGGGGAAGAAAAATCCAAAGAAAAATGGACTTCAAAAGCAAGAACAAAGAAGAAGCAAGGGATTGAATCATTTGCTTTGAGTGCAAACAACCCGGCCACATACGTTCGAAGTGCCCTCAACTCAAGAAGAAGAGCTTTGATAAGAAGAAGAAGCTCAAAGCCAAGCTTGCTACTTGGAGTGATGAGGAGTCATCGGAGGATGACGAACAAGAAGTGGCTAACCTTTGCCTCATGGCACTTGAGGAAGATTCCTCCATGGTAACCTCTAACTCATCAACTTTAGATTTTACATATGATGAATTGAATGGTGCATATGATGAGTTACAAGAGGTCTATGATGAATTAGTTGAGAAATATAAAGAGTCGGTCATTAGAAACAAGAAAATTATTTTGGAACTAAATGAGAAAAATGACTCACTCACTCAAGCTAATTCAAAATTTGAGAAAAAGATATTAGGGTTAAAAGATGAACTAAAATTCTTTCAAGATGAAAATGTTGACCTTAATAATCTTTTGTCTCAATGTAATAGTGAACACCAAAAGGTGTTGGATGAGCTAAATGAGCTCAAAAGGTCCTTTAAAAATGTTGGTAGTGTCAAGCATGAAATAGGTGAATCCTCAAGAACAAACCAATCTAAGAAAAGGACTAACTACTACAAACAAGGTAGCTTTCCTAGACATAGTAGAGCTAAAAGAATTAGAAGTGTATGGGTTCCTAAGGAACTTGTAAAATCTAATAATATTATTGCTATGTCATCTTGGATTCCTAAGGGAACCAAGGTTTTGGGAGCTAACACTCATGGACCCAAAATGATTTGGGTACCAAAAACAAAAGCTTAGTATCTTTGTTTGTAGGGGGAGCATTGCTACAAGGCCAAAGCACAAAGTCAAAACTCATGGTACCTTGATAGTGGATGCTCAAGGCATATGACCGGAGACAAGAGTAGATTCATGGATCTAAAGCCAAAAAGTGGAGGAGTAGTGACATTTGGTGACAACTCCAAAGGCCACATTAAAGGTATTGGCTCCATAGGTAATCACTCTACTATTCTCATTGAAAATGTCTTGTATGTCGATGGTCTTAAACACAATTTATTGAGCATAAGCCAATTTGTGATAAAGGATTTAATGTTTTATTTGATAAAAATGGATGCAAAATTGTAGACATTAAATCTAATAATATTATGCTCATAGGTCATCGCATATGGAACATATACATGGTGCATCTAGATGACATTCATACATCTCATGCATGCTTAGTTGCACAAAATGAAAATGATGCATAGTTGTGGCATAGGAAACTAGGACATGCTAGCATAAGTGTTTTAGAAAAACTAGTCCCCCTTAATCTAGTTAGAGGTTTACCCAAGATAAAATTTTCAAATGATAAAATTTGTGATGCATGCTCTAAGGGTAAACAACATAAATCTTCCTTTAAATCCATTAATGATGTTTCTACTAGTAGATGTTTACAACTTATCCATATGGATTTATTTGGGCCAATTAGGACTATGAGCTTGGGTGGTAAGTTTTATGCTTTTGTACTTGTTGATGATTTTTCTAGATTTACTTGGGTTCTATTTTTAAGTACTAAAGATGAGGCTTTGGAAAAATTCATCACATTTTCAAAACTAACCCAAAATGATCTTGAACTTAAAATTTCACATATTAGAAGTGATCATGGAACCGAGTTTCAAAATTTAGGGTTTGAAGATTTTTTAAATGAAAATGGTATTAGCCATAATTTTTCGGCTCCTCGAACTCCTCAACAAAATAGGGTAGTTGAGAGGAAAAATAGAACTTTGCAAGAAATGGCTAGAACTATGCTTTGTGAAAACAATTTACCTAAATATTTTTGGGCGGAAGCCACAAACACCGCTTGTTATATTGTAAATCGAGTAATGATTAGGCCAATTTTAAAGAAAACACCTTATGAGATTTTAAAATCTAAAAAGCCTAACATTAGCTATTTTCACCCTTTTGGTTTCAAGTGTTTTGTTTTAAATAATGGAAAACACAACTTAGGTAAATTTGATGCAAAAAGTGATGAAGCTATTTTCATAGGTTACTCTTTAACCTCTAAAGCCTATCGAGAATTTAACAAAAGAACTTTAGTAGTAGAAGAATCTATTCATGTTGTATTCGATGATAACCTCCTTCCTAGGAAGGATTCTTGTGATGATGATGATGTAGGAATCATAAATGCCTTTGATGGAGGACAAACTTCAAAGGAGGATGAGATTCCAACAAAAGAAGAGGACACACAAGATCCACCTCTTAAAGCCTTGAAGGACTTGGCTCTTGAGGAAAAGGAAGTGAGCTACCCAAGGGAGTTAAACTATGTCAAAGATGGTGAAATCTTGGGTGATCCATCCAAGGGGGTAACCACTCGATCTTCTCTTAGATTAATGAATCATATTGCATTTATCTCATACATAGAGCCTAAGAATATTAAAGAAGCATTGAAAGATGACTTTTGGATTATGGCTATGCAAGAAGAGTTAAATCAATTTTAGAGAAGTAACGTTTGGACATTAGTTGATAGGCCTAGTAATCAATCTACCATAGGAACTAAATGGGTCTTTAGGAACAAGCTAGATGAGAGTGGTAACATTGTAAGAAATAAAGCTAGACTAGTAGCACAAGGTTACACTCAAGAAGAGGGAATAGATTTTGATGAAACCTATGCACCCGTAGCTAGAATGGAAGCCATTATGATGTTGCTTGCATATGCATGTTATCATAATTTCAAGCTTTTTCAAATGGATGTTAAAAGCGCATTTTTAAATGGTTTTATAAATGAAGAAGTGTATGTGGAACAACCACCGGGTTTTGAAGACTCAAAATTCCCAAATCATGTTTTCAAACTCACCAAAGCTCTTTATGGTTTAAAACAAGCTCCTAGAGCTTGGTATGAAAGACTTTCAAACTTTTTAATTGAAAAAGGATTTGAAAAAGGTAAGGTGGACACTACACTTTTTATAAAAATGTATAAAAATGACATCTTAGTAGTTCAAATTTATGTTGATGATATTATTTTTGGTTCTACTAATGAATGCCATTGTCAAGAGTTTGCTAAGTTAATGCAAGGTGAATTCGAGATGAGCATGATGGGGGAGCTCTCATTCTTTTTGGGACTCCAAATCAAGCAAAAGAAGGACGGCACCTTCATCAATCAAGCAAAGTACATAAAGGATATGCTCAAGAAGTTTGGCTTGGAGAATGCAAAGCCTCAAGCCACACATATGAGCTCATCTACAAAGCTTGACAAAGATGAAGGAGGTAAGTGTGTTGACTCTAAGCTTTACCGTTCTATGATTGGATCATTGCTTTACCTTACCGCAAGTAGACCGAATATCTTGTTTAGTGTTTGCTTGTGTGCTAGGTTTCAAGCTAGTCCTAGAGAGTCTCACCTTATAGCCGTTAAGAGAATCTTTAGGTACCTTAGAGATACTCCTTGTTTAGGTCTTTGGTACCCTAGAGACTCTACCTTCCACCTTCATGCTTATTCGGATGCGGATTATGGGGGGTTGCAAAATCGATAGGAAAAGTACTTCGGGAACTTGTCAATTCCTAGGTAGTATGCTCATATCTTGGTTCTCTAAGAAACAAAATAGTGTAGCCTTATCTACCACCGAAGCCGAGTACATATCCTTAGGGAGTTATTGTGCTCAAGTCCTTTGGATGAAGCAACAACTCTTAGATTATGGAATTAAAGTTGAAACCATACCCCTAAAATGTGACAACACTAGTGCAATATGTCTAACAAAAAATCCCATCCAACACTCTAGAACCAAACACATAGAAATAAGGCATCATTTCATTAGAGATCATGTCCTTAAAGAAGATGTGGTTATAGAGTATGTAGACACCTTAAATCAATTAGCGGACATATTTACAAAACCTTTAGACAAAGAGCGTTTTTGGTCTCTTAGGAGAGAGATAGGTCTAGCTAGCCTATCTTAACCTTTTAGGACCTCTTTTGTGCTTAAATTTGCTTGATCTTGTGAAATGCCATGTTTATGTGTTTAGACTCCTAATTTTATCCATGTTTATAGCTAGGGGGAGTATGTTTATGTTTGCATATGTTTTGCCTGCTCATTCATGTCATTTATGCATGTTAGGCCTAAGAAAAAATCATTTTTCTGCACTTTTAGAGCCTCATCTGCACTTCCAGGCCTAGGTGTATCAAAACGGGTGAACTTGTTTCGATACGGATACCTTAAATTCATGTATGAGAGAAGGGTGTTTCGAAACGCCTCCAAAGGGTTTCGAAACATTTTTGCTACTGCCAAGGGGTGTATCGAAACGTGTTTCGATACGGGTCAACGGGTATTCGATACGGTCAACATCGTATCGAAACGGTCAGCTGAAAGTCTCAAAACGGTCAAACCCTCGTGCTAGCGTTTTGAAACGGTCCCGACCATTCCGAAACGGTATCGCGGATAGCTTTATATGGCTTTTAATGTTAAAATCCACTTTTACATCAAACTCTTAAAAACCCTAAAAACCCTAAACCGACTTTCTCCCTATAAAAACCCTCTAAACCTCTTTGTTTTTCACCAAATCTTGAGGGGGTTTTCTCTCAAACTCAAGTCTAAGCAAGTTTCATCAACATTGCGCAAGGATTTTCATCAAATCATCCAAAATCCCAAACTAAGGTATTTTCCCTTTTTTCTTTTTCTTTCAATTTATGTTCGAATCTTAGGTTAGAAAATTTTATTTTTGTATAAATTATATGTTTTCATGTTTGGGTTTTCCATATCTTGTAAAAAATTTTCAAAATCTCAAATTTTTTTATTTGAATATAAAATTTTTCAGTCGTATTTTCTTTTACTGTTTTTTTTTAATTTTTCTTTATTTTAATTTTTTTAAAAACCTAAGTGGGATTTATTATTGGATTGAATTTAAAAATCGATGCATACACTTAATTTTAAAACATGTTTGCTTAATGTTTTTAGGATGTCGGATCAAGCTAACAAAAAGCGTAAGTCCGTTCAAACCGATGATTCGAGCATACGTCCGAATCTCGCTCTGCTCTTTCAGAAATCCCTTCGAACTACCGAGATGCGAGCTCGTTTCACATTTGTCAAGGATTTCGAAGTTCGTCGTGAATGTGTCATTGATCTTGATTTCCTCAACTCCGAGCGATTCCTATTTTGTTACCTCGAGCGTTTGAGTGATTGGGAACTTCTTCCTTTGTTGAGCATCCCGGATATTCGCTACAAACATATGATACTCATCTTTTACTCTAATGCTCGTCTTATTCATGATGAAACCAAAACCGAGGTTGTAGGGATTGAATCTTTCATATTAGGAAAAAAGTTTACTGTTAATATTGCTCTCTTGGAATCCACCTTTTCCCTTAAGAATATAGGAATTGAGGATGAACGTCACTTTGGCACTTTCACCGGTCCGGCACTTACTTTGGATGCGCACGACCATTTTCTTCACTTGATGGTATCATGGTTCTTTCGCCCTTCCGGAGGTAAATACTCTCATATCCGTCAAGTTGATCACTTTTGGCTTGAATGTTTCCGTAAATGTAACGCCCGTGTTTTGGGGTTAGGAGTTAGTGGGGTTTGCGGTTCGAGTCGGTAAAATAAAATTAAATAAATTCAACCTTAATTAGGGTCTAAATGGGCTGTAATAAAAAGGGGAGGGACCAATGTTGTAATTTTACCCAAATGATTTAAAAAGCAAGACAACTTTTGAATAAAAGAAAAAAAAAGTGTCATCTTCTCTACTCTCTCCCCTTCCCCAACGTGAAAAACCCCCAAAGCTATTTTCAAAGGTAATGACATTTCCTAACTCTCCTTTTCATTCTCTATCTCTACATAGTCATAGAATTTAAAACCATGAACTTTTGAAAATTAGGGCTTGATAAAAGTTTGAGTTTTTATGGGGATTTTCAAGTCGTTTTGAAATATATTGTTAGGTTTTGGTTTAACCACCTTAAAATGCTTAACATATGTTAAAATGGTTGGGTTTGGGGGTTACATTTGTTGGTATCAGAACCTGAGGTTACCGAGACCTCGGGCAGGTAAGTGAGGTAAGCTTGATGTGTTAAATGATTGTGTTGTTCGATGCATGCCTTGCCATGAATTCTTGATATTTGACTGTTCGCATGATGTTTTGAAGCATGAGTTGTTGTGTCTGGTGTAGAGTGTGTGCCCATTGCTACTATTACTTAATTTAAAAGAGATTTTTGGAAAAAGGAGTACTTGAGCACTATTGGACCCTTGCTTTGGCTAACGTAATCCTTATATGTTTCTTGTTGTAGTTATACCTTGCTAGCGGTATCATGAGACCACGTGAGAGGCCTAGGATGGTTCGACCGGAACCACGGGCAGCGGCTCCAAGAGTTGAGCCAGTAGTTAGGGTTGAGGCTTAAGTGGGAGAGCCTGTGGTTGGAGTTGGAGCTCCTCCACCACCTCCACCACCACCACCTCCTCCACCCGGAGTAGAAGGAGAGGCAGGGGCCGAAGGAGAGGGACCTCAAGGAGGCCAAGGTGGCCAAGGACCGGCCGGGATAGACTTAGCTCCGTTGGTTCAGGCGGGGCATTTCAGGCTGCAGTAGCTGGGGGTCAGGCAGCACATCATCAGGGTGAGGGCACCGGATTGCCTTTAGAGAGACTTTGGGGCCTTGGGGCCGAAGAGTTCAGAGGTTCTACTCCAGAGCGATCCGAGTTATGGTTTGAGAAGACTGTTCGTATCCTCGCTCAGATGGGATGTACTGGTGAGCGCAAGTTGGGATGTGTTGAGTCCTTGCTTCAGGGTGATGCCTACACCTGGTGGGTCACCATTACTACGGGCATGGATGAGGCCGAGATTACTTGGGAGTTCTTTGAGACAGCATTCCGTAAGAAGTATCTGGGTCCGCGATACCTCGATGAGAGGAAGAGGGAGTTTATGGCATTGCTTCAAGGGAGTATGTCCGTGACCGATTATGAGATCCGATTTGTCAGATTGAGTCAGTATGCACCTGAGCTTGTTCCTACTGAGGTGGAACGTTGTAACCGTTTTCGTTATGGGCTGAGTGAAGAGATCAAGACGTATACTCTAGCTTCGGACTACACTGATTTTGATGTCTTCGTCGCGAGGGCCAAGGACTTAGAGCACAGCTTGAGTTTGACCAGGCGGTCTGGTGGATCTAGTTCGGGTAAGAGGTCCAGTAACTTTGATAGAGGTGATGCCAAGAGGCATCGGGACAACAGGCATCATTATGATCATAGGCGTGGTGGCGGTAACCACGGTAGGGGCCATCAGGGCCAGAGAGCTGGTGGGAAGTTGCCCACATGTGCTACTTGCGGGAGGAACCACACCGGTGAGTGTTGGGGAAATTTTCATTCTTGTTGGAGTTGTGGGGCTAGAGACAACATTAGGTGTGACTGTCCACATCAGGTGGGGCAGGCACCAGCTCAGGCTCTTGCTAGAGCCAATGACTTTCAGAGAGGCCGCGGGCACGGTAGAGGTAACTTCCAGCCGAGGAACGATGGTCAGAGGAACATATCACATGTAGTTGCAGTTCAGCCGGAGGGCGGAGGTCAGGCCAGAGTTTACGCTCAGCGTGGGGATCAGCATGACACCGATGTGATCGCAGGTAACTTCTCGATACAGTCTTTGGGTTTGCTTTCTTTGATTGACTCTGGGTCTACACATTCCTACATATTGAGTGAGCATGCACAGTCTTTGAATTTGCCTTGTGAGATTTTAGAGGTAGGAGTTAGTGTTACTAGTTCCTTTGGGGACACGGTAGTAGTTAGAAAAATGTACCGAAGGTGTCCGTTGATGGTTCAGGGACATGTGTTTCTAGTGGATATGATGAAGCTTCCTTTCTATGGTTTTGATGTGATTCTGGGTATGGACTGGCTTATCGAGCATAGGGCTAGGATAGACTTTGAAACTAAGAGGATTTCTTTGAAGCTCTCAGATGATTACGAGATTGTAGTTGTGGGTGAGAACGTGAAGTTCTTGTCCAATGTGGTTTCAGCTTTAGAGGCTAGGAGGTTAGTCGAGTTAGGGTGTGAGGCATACTTGGCGTACGTGATGAACCCTAACATGAGTGAGGTTAGACCTCAGGACATCCAGACAGTATGTGACTTTCCTAGTGTGTTTCCAGAAGAGTTGCCAGGGTTACCACCGGACAGAGAGGTAGAGTTCACTATTGAGACTTATTCTGATTCAGCTCCTGTTTTGATTGCTCCGTATCACATGGCACCGTAAGAATTGAAAGAGTTGAAGACTCAATTGCAAGAATTGACATATAGAGGTTTTATTCGGCCTAGTTCTTCACCTTGGGGTGCACCAGTTTTGTTTGTGAAGAAGAAAGATGGAAGCATGAGAATGTGTATAGATTACAGACAGTTAAATCAGTTGACAGTGAAGAATAAATATCCATTGCCTAGAATTGATGACTTGTTTAATCAGTTGAGGGGAGCATCAGTCTTTTCGAAGATTGATTTGAGATCGGGTTACTACCAGCTAAAGGTAAGAGAGGTTGATGTACCGAAGACGACCTTTAGGACTAGATATGGTCACTGTGAGTTCTTAGTCATGCCATTTGGGTTGACTAATGCACCGGCTGCTTTTATGGATATGATGAATAGGATTTTTCATCAGTATCTAGATCAGTTTGTAGTTGTGTTTATAGATGACATTTTGGTGTATTCGCGAACTGAAGAAGACCATGACCAACACTTAAGACTGGTTTTGAAGACTTTGCTCGATCATCAGTTGTATGCGAAGTTAAGCAAGTGTGAATTCTGGATCCGAGAGGTAGTCTTCTTAGGACATGTAGTGTCAGCCGATGGGATTAGAGTTGATCCGAAGAAGATTGAGGCCATTGTTGAGTGGAAGCAACCGAAGTCTGCGACAGAGGTACGTAGCTTCCTAGGATTAGCTGGATACTATAGAAGATTTGTAGAAGGTTTCTCTAAGTTAGCCGCTCCATTGACACAGTTACTTCAGAAGAGTGTTCAGTTTGAGTGGACAGATGCAAGACAGAAAGCCTTTGAGAAATTGAAAGAAGCTTTGACCCAAGCACCGATCTTGATTCAGCCAGAGTCCGGGAAGGACTATGTAGTCTACAGTGATGCTTCTTATGTAGGGCTAGGATGTGTTCTTATGCAAGACAAGAGAGTAGTGGCTTATGCCTTAAGACAGTTGAAGACCCATGAGCGCAACTATCCGACCCATGACATAGAGTTAGCTGCAGTTGTGTTTGCTTTGAAGATTTGGAGGCACTATTTGTACGGTGAGAAATGCACAGTGTACACCGATCACAAGAGTTTGAAATACATTATGAATCAGCGAGATTTGAATCTCAAACAGCGTAGGTGGTTAGAGTTGCTAAAAGACTATGATCTTGCCATTGAGTACCATCCGGGTAAGGCCAATGTAGTGGTCGATGCATTGAGTAGGAAGATGGTCGTGGACTTGAGGGCCATGTTTGCTAGATTGAGTTTGTCCGGAGATGGTGGCTTGGTAGCCGAGCTTCAGGTTAGACCTACTCTAGGTCAATTGATTCGAGAGAAACAGATCTTAGATAGATCTTTGGCACCTCACGTGCAAGATATAGCCGAGGGTAGATCTTCAGACTACAGTTTCAGTACTGATGGGGTTTTGTGTTTCAAGGATAGAATAGTTGTGCCAGAGGACAGTGACTTGAGACGTACGATTTTGACTGAAGCCCACAGTAGTCCGTTTGCTATGCATCCTGGAAGTACGAAGATGTACCGTGATTTGAAGAATGAGTACTTTTGGGTTGGCTTGAAGAGAGATGTAGCCGACTTTGTGAGTAAGTGCTTAGTGTGTCAGAGGGTGAAGGCGGAACATCAGGTTCCCTCAGGTTTGTTACATCCGTTGAGAATTCCGGAATGGAAGTGGGAGAACATCACCATGGATTTTGTTTCGGGTTTGCCTTTGACTCCTACGAAGAAGAACTTAGTTTGGGTGATAGTGGATCGTTTTACGAAGTGTGCTCACTTCTAGGCAGTTAATACTACTTACACTTTAGATAGATTGGCCGATTTGTACATTGGTGAGATTGTTAGACTGCATGGTGTGCCGAAGTCCATTGTGTCAGATAGAGATCCGTGATTTACTTCTCGATTTTGGGAGTGTCTGCATACAACTTTGGGTACCCGTTTGAATTTCAGCACGTCTTATCATCCACAGTCAGATGGTCAGTCCGAGAGAGTTATCCAGATCTTAGAGGACATGTTGCGTTGTTGTATCATTGACTTTCAGGGTACTTGGGAGAAGCATTTGCCTCTAGTAGAGTTTGCGTACAATAATAGCTTTCAGTTGAGCATTCAGATGGCTCCGTATGAGGCCTTATATGGCCGAAAGTGTAGGACTCCAATTTGTTGGGCCGAAGTGGGACAAAAGTTGCTACATATGTCGGATTTGCTCAAGGGGACAACTAACAAGGTAAAATTGATTTGTGATCGTTTGAAAGCTGCTTCGGATAGGAAGAAGTCCTATGCCGATTTGAAGAGGAAGGAAGTTGAGTTCTCAGTGGGTGAGAAGGTGTTCTTTAAAGTGTCTCCGTGGAAGAAAGTGATGAGATTTTGCCGAAAGGGGAAGTTGAGTCCGAGGTACATAGGACCATATGAGATAGTGAATAGGGTTGGTCCGGTTGCTTATCAGTTGCGTTTGCCATCCGAGTTAGAGAAGATACACGATGTGTTCCATGTTTCGATGCTCCGTAAGTATAGGTCTGATCCATCACATGTTATGCCCGTAAAAGAGATTGAATTGAATCTGGATTTGACTTATGAGGAAGAACCGGTTGAGATCTTAGCTTCTGACAGTAAGGTGTTGCGGGGTAGAGCGATTGAGTTAGTAAAGGTGCGGTGGCAACGTCGAGGTGTGAACGAGGCCACTTGGGAGAGGAAGGAGGATATGGAAAAGCAGTTTCCGTATCTCTTTCAGTCAGGTAATTTCGGGGACGAAATCCCTTAAGTGGGAGAGAGTTGTAACGCCCGTGTTTTGGGGTTAGGAATTAGTGGGGTTTGCGGTTCGAGTCGGTAAAATAAAATTAAATAAATTCAACCTTAATTAGGGTCTAAATGGGCTATAATAAAAAAGGGAGGGACCAATGTTGTAATTTTACCCAAATGATTTAAAAAGCAAGACAACTTTTGAATAAAAGAAAAAAAAGTGTCATCTTCTCTACTCTCTCCCCTTCCCCAACGTGAAAAACCCCCAAACACTCTCCCAACACTAAAATCAATATTCCATTAATTTCCAACCTCTTCCCAAGGTTATTTTCAAAGGTAATGACATTTCCTAACTCTGCTTTTCATTCTCTATATCTACATAGTCATAGAATTTAAAACCATGAACTTTTGAAAATTAGGGCTTGATAAAAGTTTGAGTTTTTATGGGGATTTTCAAGTCGTTTTGAAATATATTGTTAGGTTTTGGTTTAACCACCTTAAAATGCTTAACATGTGTTAAAATGGTTGGGTTTGGGTGAAAACCCGAAATGGGGTTTTGAGGCATTTTTAAAGGTGTCAAAAACTTGATTTTTGGTGGGTTTTAGGTTGAAATCAAAGGGCTGATGGTTTAGGTATATTAGGAAGGTGATTTGGGATCTTTGGGTGTCATTTGGAGGATTGAAAATGGAGTTTTCAGCTAGGTTTTGGGGGAGCTCGAAAATGGGTATTTTGGATTGGAATTCGGTTGAAGTTGGCTTGTGTTTATGAAGTGAGTTGATGGTTGAGTTTTAGCATTGAATTGTGAAGTAATGAATGTGTTTTGTTTGGCTAGAAGCAAGAGGAAGCGTTGGAGAGGCATCGGGATCGAATTCGGGCCTGTAGGAGATTTGCTTTGGTTGCTAAGGAAGGGTGGTGAGTGACTTTAAATGTGTTTTAAAGTTTGGTTCGAGTATGTGTAGTGTGTGAGTTGAAGTGTGCTTGGTAGGCCATTTCTATGTATTTCCAAGTTGTTAATTTAGCCATCGATTTCCATTTTTGTGCTATTGTGGTTGCCTATTTATGCTCTTGTAATATGCGGTTGCTTTGCACATGTATATCATGAAATGTATATATGATGAGCATGAGATGTGGTTGATGGATATGTGATGTGGTAAATTGAAATTGGCACTAATTAACTTACCGGGTGTAGATGATCGATCATTAGGATTAGTGTGCACACAAATTGAGTCAAAACGTACGTGGCCTTGATGGCGTTAAGTCATCAAGGAGGAGTACGGTGATGTAATATTCCACCGGAAGCTTTTATATATTCTACGGGATGATGAGTGGAATCCCATCCGTA
The DNA here is from genome assembly GCA_958450335.1 of Hibiscus tridactylites. Classification (NCBI taxonomy): domain Eukaryota; kingdom Viridiplantae; phylum Streptophyta; class Magnoliopsida; order Malvales; family Malvaceae; genus Hibiscus; species Hibiscus tridactylites. Next base: position 79,613,690 of record OY288273.1, read on the forward strand.
GGGCATGTGGCGATGAGTGGAATCCCGCCCATACAAGGTCCGGTGATGAGTGTAATCCCACCGAGGTAAAGTGATTGTTGAGATTTAATCCGCACATCCGGGTAACTAATAGTGGCCAATTAAACTTGTTCATATGATTGCAATATATGATGTTGATATATGATGTTAGAGCTTAGTATGATGTAAGATGCCATATTATGACTCTTGAAAGACTAGCTAGGTCTACTTGATTATTTGCCAATGTATGTTGTAGGTGAGATTAGGATTTACATGCTTGAACCCTGCATTGTTGATGTTTTCGGTTTTAGAGCATCCTCACTAAGCTTATAGCTTACGCTCTCAATTTTCAACAATGCATATCATTAGCGTGGTGTTAGCTCGGAGCAAGGCAAGAAGGGCTTCCAAGTTTTGTTGCTCAAGTACGGTTCATAATTATGTAGTAGCTTAGCAATGTGGCAAGGGTGTTTTGTATGGCTTTGCATGACTCTTTTATATGTTGATGTTTTGTATTGACTATGGTTTGTAAAGCATGATATGTCATGATGAATGTTTGTGTGTGAAGGCATGCTTTTAGGTGTTTAGGTTGCCTTATTGGTGAATGCAAACCTCAAGGGGTATTAACTTGTGCCATTTTGGTCTTTTGAGCTTTCATGTATGACCATATATGCTAAATGTTGCCCTTGTATGAATGCCATGATTAGATGCCTTGTTTCATGTTCGATTGCTTCCTTGGGCTTTAGTATGATTGCTTGAATGTTTGTATGTGCATAGGAGAGTGCAAAGATGCATCTAGAGTTGTGTTTGAGGTCACATAGTTGATAATTGTGCAATTGCAGAGCAGGGCATATCGATACGCCTAAGGGCCGTATCGATATGGCCTTACCCAAATGCCACGATTTTTGTCTAGCGTACCGATACCCTCCAAAGTTACTGGAATTTGGAGAAGTGGGTAAGAGTAGGGCGTATCGATACGGGGTTCACGCGTATCGATACGGGTCTACTCCGTTGACCAAGAAGAGTTGACCGAGAAGGGCGTATCGATACGCTCAAGGGCTGTATCGATACGGTCTTCCCGGAGTTGACTCTTTGGGTTGACCTGGTCAGGGCGTATCGATACCCCTAGTTAGGGTACCGATACAGTCTGCCCTGTAAGCTTAAAAATGGACTAGTTATGTATGGTCGTGGTTCGAATGTGACTTCCTTTGGATGTTTTCCGCTGTCGTAATTCACCTAGGACTTAACAATCCTCTAGACAAGATTAAAATGAAAGAAAAAAATAGGGTCGCTAACCGAGGGGGAACCTTAACGGGTTTCGCTTCGGTTTTCCCCGTGTGGCCCACTCAGACCGGTCATCCGACCAGACCGGGACGAGAGGGTTACAGTAGAGGCGAGCGCCCTAATGTTGCTAAGATCATTTTTGCCGAGATGGTCAATAATGTTAAGCTTATTGACACCAATGAGTTGAAATCTTTTACTTATGGCACGATCTTGAGCCACATCTTTAGCCACATCGGTCTCGATTGCACCTATGACTCCCCGGAACCTCGCAAGTGCAAGATTGGTGAGTCCTCTCTTCGCAAGTCCAGGTTTCGATATTTGAATGATGTTTGGGAACGTGTTGATAGAGAAGCTCCTCTTCCTCCCGTTGCACCTCCACCGCAAGTTCAAGTTGGAAACAATGAAGCTCTTACGGCTCTCATTACCGAGCGGTTCAATGCTTTGGATACTCGCATTGCTTCAGGTTTTGGTGCCATCGACACTCGCTTGCAAAATGTCGAGGATCGCCTCCTATCTCTTGAGACTTCCCACTCAAACTTGGATTTGTCCTTCTCTACTCTTTATGGCCAATGGACGAAGTTTCACCATTCTCAAGTCAAGAGCGATGATGAGACTTCCGATGATGATGATGGTGGTGACGAGGCCTAGGACTTTCATATCATATCATATTATTTATGCATTTTAGGTTTAAGATTGCATCTTTATGTTTCATTATGTTTTAGGAACCTATGCTTTTGATCTTTTGTTTGGGATTTTATTTTGAACTTAATGTTGATTTATGCTTTGGATATTTTAATTTTATGAATTAATATTATTGTTGCTTATTAGTTAATGCTTATTGGTACTAATCCTTTGTCTTCTCTATGAGCCTTATTTATTCTTTTTGATCTAACAAAAAGGGGAGAAGAAATTTAAGAGCCAAAAACAAAAAATTCGTTTTAAATGTTTAAAGTGTTTTTAAAAGTTTTAAAACTTGAATTTCAAAGTTAAACATTTTTAAAACTTTAAAAACCTATCTTAAATTAAGGGGGAGTTAGAATATGTTCAAAATTTTCAAAACTCTTAAAAATTCTAACTTTGGTTTTGTTATATCAAAAAGGGGGAGATTGTGAAACCAATATTTTAATTTTGATATAACTAAAAACCTAAGGACTAAATTGAAAATGTCAAAACGAATTTTTAAGTCCTCAAAACATCCCCATATGATTTTAAGATTATGCCAAAGTTAAAAACAAAGTTTTCAAATATTTTTCTAAGTGTTTAAAGCCGAAACAGTGATTTTCAAGTCCCTGTTTCGAAACGGCCTAAGGCGTTTCGAAACGATTTCATCACTACCAACCCCTGTTCCGAAATGCGTATCGAAACGGCTTTAGAACACATGAACCCGTATCGAAACGGCTTCAATCGTTTCGAAACGGTTCTTCATTTTTGATTTGAAAACTATAACGGTTGTAATATTTTTAACTGAATTTACAAAGATAAATAGGGTGTTTCGAAACGGGGTCAATCAGTTTCGAAACGACCCTTCACAGTAGCAAAACTGTTTCGAAACGAGTCTATGTGTTTCGAAATGGTTCTTTATTCTGATTTGAAAATATGACCGTTGTAAAGGTTTTTAACTGATTTTTTAGAATCTGTTAGGGTGTTTCGAAACGGGCTTAGGTTGTTTCGAAACAACCCTTTACAATGGCAAAAGTGTTTCGAAACGGCTTCAACACGTTTCGAAACGGGCTCTTAAATGCACCCCAACGGCTCTTTCTATTTTAGTTCGTTTCGAAACATGTACCCCGCGTTCCGAAACGGGTTGTTGCAGACTGCATTTATGGAGGTGAGATAACATCCCAACGGCTCTATTGTTGAGTGCAACAACCACAACGGCTAGAAATCAATGAGAAGGTATAAAAGGGACCTCTAAAAGCTCTAGCAACAACTATTGATCCAAAAGCAAATATCCATACATCAAATCCAAGCATTTGTGCTAAAATCCCATATTGTCTAGAAACCCCAATTGTAATTTTCATTCTTATCTTTTTTCAATTGGGTTGAGTGCTTGTAATTGGGCTACAAATTGTATTGAGAGATAGTATCTTAGCCATCAAATTCTTTGTTACCTTTGTGTGAGGATTGTGTTAAATTTTGGGTAGAAAATTTAACCGAAAATTGTAAGGGTTGCCTCTTTAGCCTAGAAAAGGGGAAGGGCAATTACTGGAATTGTTGCAAATCCTTAGTGAAGCTACGGTAGTGGATGTAGAGTTCATTTGGAACTTGAACCACTCTAAAATTCCTTGTCAATCTTTTTAATTTGCAATTTCCACCACACAAACTTTAAAAATCCAATTCACCACCCTCTTGGTTTATATCGATCTTTCGATCCACTCAACAACCTTATAATAGCAAACTTTACATTTTAGTCACTAATTTTATAATTGCAATTAAGGACTTGTTTTTTTTCATAAATGAAGGTTTAATTTCAGTTTTTTGAAAAATTGGCCCATGTATTTTATGAATGTTTTCAAAATGACCCATAAACTACTTAATTTTTTGGCAATTAACACTCTATTTCAAATTCGATTTCAACACGAATTTACCATTAAGTCTAATTAGAATTAATGAGTCTAAAACGGACCTGAAATTGAGTTTTAACTTAAAACTCAACTTATGAATTATTTACATTTTAGCCTCCAAAACCTGATTTAGTTAAATTTACTTCAATTTGAACTTAATTTTTTAGAAAAAAATAGAGTTATACAATGGTTCCTACTTATATTAAACTTTTATATAAGCTTTGAATGTTTTTTGGGTTCAAATCTTGTAAAATTACAAAAATGTCTTTTTGTTAAATCGTTTATTTTCTAAAGTTTTAAAGGTTTATTTTCTCGGGTGACTTTAGTTAATTGTTTCTCCGTTATGTTCATGTTGGTTGTTTACTTTCATGCAATCAAATGCTTTTTTTTTAATTTGTTTTAGGCCACAAATGGGCCATTTTGTAGCATTCGATATTAGGGTTGGATTCGTTTGTACCATACGTATTAGGTGTTACATTGACAGTCAAACTCTCGGGATTAGATTATAAAAATATTAGACTAAATTATAAAAATTAGAAATAAATAGATGTTAATTTCATATTAAATAAAATTTTTATGCACTAGACTAGACAAAAATAAAACCATATTAAAAATATTAGACTCAATTATAAAAAATAGAAATACATGTAGGTCAAATTTGAATCAGAGAAAAAAATTAGGGATTAAATTGAAAAAAAATAAAACTATATTAAAAATGTTAGATTAAATTATAAAACAAATATAGGTTAATTTTAGATTAAATAAAAAAAATTAGGGACTAAGTTGAATAAAAATAATTAAATTAAAAATATTGTACTAAATTATAAAAATTAAAAATAAATTATAATTTTCAAAGCTTAATTTTCTTTCCTCTCACATACCAAGCAATAGAGAGGAAATAAACTTATTTTCCTTCTAGTTTTACATCCTCTTAACCAAGCACACTGATGGAAAGAAATTTTTTTCGATCATTTCCTTTTTTTTTCATCACTTAAATTTTTCATCCTTTTAATTTTCTTTCCTTTCTACCAAGCAAAGCCTTAAAGTTTGAAGTCAAGGCTTAAAATTTAACTTTTTAATTTTAAGCATAGAAAAGGGCAATAAAAATAAATAAACGACTTTTGTCCGTCCAACATATGTTTATTTAAATCATAATTTCGCACTATTGCTTATCACTAATGTTATATTTGGTACACAAATAATATTTAATTATTATACAAATTAGAAAATAATTTATTGCTAATTTATATAGTAAGATATATTCAAAAGAAATGAAGCAGGGTCCACTAAATTAAAATATCGTATGATATATTTGTGTGGCTGAGATTGAAAAAGAAACGCGCGGAAAAGTTTAGATGTGGTATGATGGGATTTGTTTAAGGATGAGTCTAACACGTGCGACGAACATTGATGAACACCACTAACGAAGAACACCGATGAACACCATTATTTTTTTTTAATTTTAAAAATCTAAAGGACTAAAATTATAATTAAAACTATCTCTTAAAAATAAAAATCAAATTTAATAATTACTTTATAATATTTTTTAATAGATTAGAATCAAATATACTCAATTCTCCTAAACCTTAACAAAATCAATCTCTTAAACAAATAGAAATCAATTTATAATTTTTTAATAGATTAGAATCAATAATATGAGAATTTGGTATATTTGATTCTAATCTATTAAAAAATTATAAATTGATTTCTATTTTTTTAAGAGATTGATTTTGTTAGGGTTTAGGAGAATTGAGTATATTTGATTCTAACTTATTAAAAAATATTATAAAATAACTATTAAATTTGATTTTTATTTTTAAGAGATAATTTTAATTATAATTTTAATCTTTTAAATTTTTAATTTTTTTTTAAAAAAAATTAATGGTGTTCATCGTTAGCGGTGTTCATCAATGTTCGTCGTCCGTTATAAAATTTTATTTGTTTGATCATAAAAATCGGCTTTGTAGGTGATTGAAGGCCAATCCCTATGTGTTTGAAACTTCAAGAGGGTTTTATGAATTTAAGTGTTTCCGATAATCCACCGTCCAAGATTCTTCAAGGCAAAGTTTTAAATACACAATCATCATTTTTTTTATTAATAAGGGGAATATTACTAATTTATCATAGGCTTTATTAAAAAAATCATCTTAAATTTAAATAGAATAAAAAAATAACTCATAACAATATTTACAAATAAATGATCAAGACAAGCTAGACAAGAGTTGAAAACAAAAGAAAAGTAACAAATGGCAACAGAAAACAAACAAATTAGCCCGAAAAATTCAATTGAAGGAGACTTAAGATAGAACTGGAAGATGAAAGAACTCGTGGGATCCGAAAGAAAGCTTCCAAGCAAGTTGGGTAAGAGTGTATGCCACCTAATACCTTCCCCTGAAACTATCGAGAGCCGGACTTCCCATTGCCTATCCGATATATCTCATATATGCTGAACAAGGGAGGGACGACAACTAAGAGAGGCCCGATCATGCAGAACATCCACAACACTATTTTCAAAAATCAATTGCATTGCTTACTAGTATTCATATTAAAGCATAATTATTTATAGTTCTATTCTAATATAAGATACTATTTGTATTGAGTTTTAATTCGGGATAAACTTACACACATGCAGGATAAGTTGTTCGAACTCAAACCACTTGAGTGGAATACGTCGTCCAGTTACTGGGATCACTTCTTCAGTTCATAAAGACTATTTTTAAATATAAACTCTTAAGAAATGAAATATTTTTTTTATTATATCTTAATCTCTGGTGTTTGATACGATTATTGATATGGTGCTTTTCTTGTGTTGTAAAACACATAATCATATCCTATGCAAATTTTTGAACCCAAATAATATTATTTCGAGTATTTTTATTTAGTAAATGATAAAGGATTTGTTATAAAAGAGAAACGTCGAACAGTATTGCTGCACACCATTTTGTTTTGATCAAAATGGTGTTGTTTTGATAATTTCCTTTTTAACTTTATCTTACTGTGTTTTATGTTTTAGATGTTGTCGTTTTGCTTTGTTTCATAAGATATATTGTGTTAGGTTTTTGAGGATATAAAATGAAACGAGAGAAATATTATGAGCTATTTCTCTTCTCTGCTTCCCTTCAATCTTATTTTGATTCTCTTTTTTCTATCTACAATCTTATTTTGATTCTCTTTTTTCTATCTACAATTTTCCAGATTTTTTTTTAACTTTAGAGGTTGATAGAGAAAATCATTTTACTTTTTGAAATCAGTTGACTTTCGAGTTATCTATTATTAAGGACGAAAAAGAATTATCTCAACTAGAACTTCTCTTTAGGACCATAATAATCAAGTGAGTTTAAAAAAATTAAAGTTAAACGAATTAAAAATTGTGTAATAAAAATTATTGAACACATTTAAATGATTTTAGTGAAACTTTAAAATAATTTGAAATATTTATCGACGGGATTGGTCAAAGTAGTAAGCAGTTTGGTATTTCTTAAGCAGGTCTCGAGTTCGAGGCCATGTGCGTAGAAAATCCTTGTTGGAAAACTCACCCGCCAAAACCAGGTGTACGACACAGGTAGTCTGAATTTTTCAAGACAAAACCCTAGGAACCGGAAGGACAACCCAAAAATATAATTTAAAATATTTATCTAAAAATTATAATTTGAAATATTAAATAATATAACTAGAGGCCACCGCCATCTTTTACTCTACTTTTGTAGATGATTTTTTTTGTGTGTGTGTTAGCTTGAGTTTGGCCCCTTTAATTTTTACATGGTGATTAAGTGAGTTTAAATACATTTTACTTTATTTCTCTCTCAAATTTTTATACTTTTAACATGGATTTGTACAGGGGCGGAGCCAAGATCGAATATTAGCAGGGGTCAAAATATTGAATTTTAAAAAAAATAAGGGTTTATTACGTATTTAAACTCCAAATTCATGGAGAAAGACATAATTTGTCTAATATTTAAATTTATAAGGACCTAAATTGTTATTGAACAAAAAAATTTGAGGATACACACTCATTCTTCTTTAGTTCAAGCTAGAATTGTAAATGAACAGAGTGTTCGACGAATTGTTAGTGGACTGTTCGTATATTAAGCTAAATAAAAGAGTATGAACAAATTTTTATGTTTGTTTAATAAACGGACGAATACAAACAAATGTGTATTCCGTTCATTTATGTTCATGAACAAACTCGTTTATAAGATCATTTGCTTGGTTTCCCCTTTCCTTTTATTTTTTTTACATTTTAAATAATGGTGGATGTATGGACTAAATTGAACACATAGTAAACGTTTGAGTTCAAACTGTGAAGCCTAATGAGCTTAAAGACTAATGGTGTAATTCCATAATTTTGGCGAAACATATAAATGAACATGTTCGCAAACATTACACGGATATGTTCACGAACATTAAACGAACATGTTCGTGAACGTTAAACAAACGAACACAAACACCATCAAAAATAAATAAACAAACGCAAATATGATATTAAAAATGTAAACGATCCAAACATGAACACCTTCAAATATAAATAAAAGAACACGAACAAAATCATATTCGTTCAAGCTTAGTTTATTTATATCCATAGTTCAACCCCTAATTGATTATGTATTTAATAAATTTTTATATTTTTAATTTAAATAATTATTTTTTAGGAGTCCAAATTATTATTAAATAAAACTATGAAATAATTAAGTTTAAAATAGAAGCAGGGTCGAGGCCCCCTTGGGCCCCAAGAAAGCTTCGCCCCTGGATTTGCAAAACTTAAGTGTGGTTAATTGACCCCAATAAACTGAATGTAAATCCATACATGGACATGGAGAATGTGCAGGGAGTGATCTATATGATTTTTGGGTTGTGGTTCTCCCAAATTTTTTTAAATATAAAAGGGTTTTGTTTTGCCTATATAGATATTTCCAAATTCATTTGAAATTTATTTCTCTCGTTTTTGTAGTTTATTATATTTTATCTCCTTTAATCTTGATTCCCGACTTGTCCCTAAAAACTTACGAGCAAAATACAAGTGAGTTCCATCCAAATGTTTTAAGAGTTTATGCGGACGAGAGGAACAAATGTAGAGGTCTATACCGTTGGCTTCGAATATCCTTACGTACAGGTTAGGAAGTCTCCGGTTGTTGATAGGGTTGTTAGGCCTAATGGCACTTTAGAGAACAATAGGTTATTATCATATGCTTCATTAAAAAAATTTAACCTAATCAGAAGAAAAAACTACATGTGTAAATAATTATTAAAATATGCTCGAGACAAAAACACTCATCCTTCTTTAGTTCAGCTAGTACTTGATGTTTTGAACATTTAATAAGTCATTGTATTTTTAATTTTGTATTTTTTTACTTGAGACAAAGTGTTTTTAGTCCAAAATTTATCAAATATTTAAATTTTTCAACAGAAACTTAGGCCTCTTTGGGCCTCAAGGGAGCTCCGTTCATGTGTGTACTAGAAGATCACACAAGGTTCTCGAGAAAAAATTACTCACAATATGTTAAGTTAAATAGTTAAAAAAAAATATTACCCAAAAAATAAAATGATATTGTACTTCACAAATTTTTAATTTTGCTAGACTCAGTTTTTAATAAAAATTCAATCTACTACATACAAAAGTCAACAAATATTTATTTTTATTAAATCCATTATTCTAAATTTATAAATTGCACGATACCTTTAAATTTATGAATGCAACTATTGAAGTTTGTCCTATTTAGTTCGAAGATTTGATGGTTTTTGTGTTCTTGTTTTGGCTTTCATGTTTTCAAGGTTCATATGGTATGATGTAAGGATTCGTAAGAAACATTATTAGCAATAATCGTTGTACTTTTTTACCGCATCTAAATTTAGAGGACTTTTTTAACGAGGTACGATTATAGCTACTTTACCTAATAAATCGAATCCTTTAAAAAAACTATTGAAGTTTGTGATTTAATCGGGCATCACCTGCAAGTGTTGAAAAGAAACATTGAATTCTATATGAAGTATATGCTAATTCAGTCTTGCAGATTGAAAACCAGAGTCGAACAATTACGAAAATCAAGTTGAGTATATGTTGCGTGTAAAAGAGTCTATCGCAATGGTAGTGCAAGTGTACACGACGCAAGTAGTAAAGTGATACGAAGTATCGGATATCGTCTCCACAGGGATTGGGCTAATGACTTCACCTTAATTCACTGCACGAAGGTAAAGGAAATAGTTGAGAATTTGTCACGAAAATATTAAAGAAAACGTAAATAAAGGAGTAGAGGAATCAAGATAGAGAGAATGGGCTGATATTGAATTGCTCAGTAGTGCAGGTATTGCAGAGTTTAGGAAATCCAGTTCTGTCGTCGCGCCCGTCGCCGACAGCACCTGTCGCGGCGGCTGTCCGTTAGCTGTCGCGGCAGCGAACACACCAACTCCGTACTCCAAGTTTGGCAAGAATCCCAGATCTGCCTTGGCCTATCCCTAGGTCCAAGTCTGTCGATGATCACGTCTTGATGATACCTCCCGGCGTGAATCGAATGATGAACACCGATGTGTATGAATTCTTCTTTAGCCACTTAACCTTGCCCTATCCCTAGGCACAAGATAGTTCAACTATAAACTAGAGAACTTGCTCTTATTTCTTTCGTATACTTAACTCTCCCGATGCTAAGTAAATGGATAACCTCACAATGCTCTCCCGATGCTCTTGCAAGATATTAAAACCAAAATAAGAGAACTTGAAGTTTATTTTATTGAACTTGGAAAATCCTAAAACAAAACAACCCTTGCAACTACTTTACAAAACAACCCGTGGCCCTAGGGGGTTTTTAGAACATAACGATGGCGGGTAAACGGCGGGGGATTTAGGTTATCGGTTATGGGGTATATCCCTCCTAGGTTAAAATCTATGCCCTTATATAAGCTTTGGGCTCAAGTATTCTAAGTTAACAAGGATTACAACTTTAATTAAAAGTAAGATTCTAATAAAGACTTAATCTCCAGGTATCCTACTTTTCAGCCGCCATCCTTGTTTCTTGAGATTTCCTCTCCTTGAGCTTTGGCTTGACATATCTTTTGATCCGGGGCTTGGAAAATTATTTGGTTTTCACACGACAGACGAGCAGATTTTTCTCTATCTATCGAGGTCCATTTTACTTTTCCTCTTCATAAGGCTGCTGTCACCTTGCTGTCACGGCAGATCCATGGCAGCATCATCCTCGTCGTCTGCTTGTCCAGTTCAGCTCTGCTGCTTCTCTGCCCTGCGCCCGCCTTCTCCGTCAACTATGGCAGCAACCTACAAAATCAGTCATCTTTTAGTAGAATCCGTGCCTTTAATATATTTGTGATGTTTTGCTGTAAACTAACCTAAATGCAATGCAATGATGCTTGAATGCAGCAGAAATATGGGTTAAAAAGGGTGTAAATAATAGAACTTTTACACACTCAACAGTATAAATCGTTTTCCCTTTTCGGTATTTTTATTTATGTTTCAACATTAAAAAAATTAAGTTTAAAATTTTGGGTTAAAGCTTAGTATTAGATGCGTGTGTAATTTTTTGAGTTTAAAGTTTAAGATTTAAAATTTAGAATTATGATTTAAAATTTAATTTTTTTTTAATTTTAAAGCACTAATAAAACACAAAAAAGAGACCAAAGATGTTTTGTGATCGGTGACTAACTTAAAGCCTGTAATATCAACTGAAGTACTTTATTTCAGTGGACAAAATAGTGTTCTGCTGAAAAAAATATCAAGACTATGGAAGATATATTTTTTTCAAATGAGATAAAGAAGTTAATGATTTGGTTTGAATCGATACGAGCAAGATGTAAAATTGAAGATTACTAGCTACTTCAATTAGACTATGCTGCAGCTGCAGCTGCATCAACCATCTCCTCCTCTCAGACAACGGATGTATCAACCCTCGCGCACCCGCGATGGCAACCCTCGAGACGGGTCCATGAAGGTTAATACTTAACACGGATGAAGCCTTTAATCCTCTCACCAAGGCTATTGTTGGGGGTGTTATGGCTCATGACTCTAACAGAGTGGTGATAGGAAGACTTGCTCACCCTTTGGGTAGTTGTGTGGATGCAGCCTCGGCCGAAGCACAACCAATCCTTGCTGGCATTATTTTTTTTTGTGATCGTCGCTGGTCTAATACGGTCATTAAGACAGGTTTAACTATAGAGGCTAATAAATTAAATCAGTAATGTACTGATTTGTCTATCTTGAGCTCGTTTATTGAACATGTTCATCTTCTGCTTGTTGATGCAGATAATTTCCGTATTCATTTTGTTCTTAGGGTGGTGAACAATGTTGCACACACTCTTGCCTCTAAGGCTTTGAGGACTATGTTGTCCACATTTTTCTCTTCGAATTATCCCGATTATCTGCATTCTTTTGTAACTAATGAGATTATTTTTTATCTAAATTAATATATATATATATATATATATATATATATATATATGGGTACCCTTTTCTCCTTAGGTGCTCACTCGGGACCTTTTGGCTACGTATGACTTTAGAGGAGTTTTTAATAAGGTCGCATTTCTTCAGAAAAACGTTACTCCCTCCGTCCCACTAAAACTGTCACATGTTGACTTTTTTCTGGTCAACTTTTTTCAACTTTGACTATAATTTATTTAAAAATTTTAATTAATTAAAATTTATAAAAAATATATTTAAAAACTACTTGATTCAAGGTTTCTAAGATATATTTTTTAAAATTTTTATCAATAATAAATTTTAAATTATAAAATGTCAAAGTTAAAAAAGTTTGACCCAAAAATTGTCAACATGTGACAGTTTTAGTGGGACAGAGGGAGTATATTGTATAGGTGTGAACAATACATAATAATTATTGGGACTAAATCTCAAACTTCATGGTAATTTAAAATACACCTTCAGTCCTTGTACTTCCATGAATTTTGAGATTTAGTCTATATACTTAAAAAACTTAAAAATTAAGTCATCTTACTTTTTTTAATTTACAAATTTTAATCCAATCATTGATACTATCAGTATCTTCTATTAAAATTAATTTTCTGAATTCTTAATGATTTACTGAAAATTGTATGATTGTATAGGTGTATTGATGTCAAACTTTGGACTAGGATTTTTAAACCCAAGAAGTACGATTTAAATGTATAAAGATTAAATCTTAAACTTTAGTAAGTATAGGGACTGACGACATGTTTTGACCTATTATTAAAATAAAATTATACCCATAGTTCAAATATACCAACTCTTTATTTTAATATGTTGGTGTGATAAAGGGTAGCATCTGTTTAACTTTTTTAGTCTTTTTAATAGGGAAAGCTACACCACTGACCACCAAACAAATTGGGAATACCTATTTGAACCACCGAACTATAAAAAACGTCAATCACACCACCGAACTTATAGAATCAACCTATTTTGACCACCGCCGTTAAAAACCTAACGGTGGAGTGACGGAACTGCCACGTTGCAATTGATGGGTATATTTAAAAATTACACATTTGGTCCCTGTTATTTACACATTCTTTCAATTTAGTCATAATTTTCAATTAATAAAATAATAAATTATTTAATTAAGTGGTGACACGTGTCAAGACCTTATTGGAGGATTTTAATTATTTATATTTAATTTTATTAATTTATTTTCCCCCTCCAATCAGGTGGTGCTTGGTGCTTGGTGCAGTGGCAAAGCTATTGGCTTTACCCCTGGGATACCCAGGTTCAAACCCTCCCCAGCGCATATGAAGGAAAATTGATTTTTCTCCTCTAAATTGGTGGTGACACGTGTCACCACCTGATTGGAGGGGGAAAATAAATTAATAAAATTAAATATAAATAATTAAAATCCTCCAATAAGGTCTTGACACGTGTCACCACTTAATTAAATAATTTATTATTTTATTAATTGAAAATTATGACTAAATTGAAAGAATGTGTAAATAACAGGGACCAAATGTGTAATTTTTAAATATACCCATCAATTGCCACGTGGCAGTTCCGTCACTCCACCGTTAGGTTTTTAACGGCAATGGTCAAAATAGGTTGATTTTATAAGTTCGGTGGTGTGATTGACGTTTTTTTATAGTTCGATGGTTCAAATAGGTATCCCCAATTTGTTTGGTGGTCAGTGGTGTAATTTTCCCTTTTTAATAAGGCGCACACACTGTGCAGAACTAGTGTTCAAACCCGGGTCACCTGGATGAATTACATCGATAACAAGGGTGAGCAAATATACCAACTAGGGGTGTTCAATCGGTCGGTTCGGTTAACCGACCGAACCGAACTTTCAAATTTTTATTAACCGATTTTTTTTTTATATTAACCGTTAACCGAACCGAAAATTTTTGAAAATTTTTAACCGAACCGAAAAAAGTTCGGTTAATTCGGTCGGTTTTCAAATTAACCGAAATTTGTTAGAAAATTTTGGGTAAATCACCCAAATGGTCACTAAACTATTTTAAAATAATCTTTTTGGTCACTAAACTTTCAAAAATTATAAAATAACCATTAGACTTATCGAACTATTACAAAATAGTCATTAACTTGCACGTTATAAATTATTGATAAATCATTTTGCGCTAATTTGATAAAGTTTAATGACCATTTTATAATATATAAAAAATTTTAATGACTATTTTATAATTTTTAAAAATTTAGTGACTAAAAATAAATATATAATATATAAAAATTTCGGTTAAATCGGTTAATTAACAGATTTCGAACCCAATTAACCGATAACCGAAGTTTGAAAAAATCATTAACCGTTAACCGACCAAACCTAAAATTAACTGACCGATTAACCGAAAAAATTTCGGTTCGGTTCAGTTAGTTCGGTTTTAACCGAAGTTTGAACACCCCTAATACCAACTCTTTAATTCATAATTATTGAGTGAATGATTATGAAATTCATAAAAAAATTGGATCATATAAACGGCGTGATTTTAGGGTTGTCTATCAGAGAATCACAACTTTGGTGGGTCAACTTCACATGACATTGCTTGATTAAGTGGCTTAACACAATATAATTAGTGTAAAATTTCTTATTTGTTTTGTTCTATATTCATTAAATATAATATTTTATTTTTGAAAGTTCGAAAAATCATTTCTAATCTGGTAATATATCATTTGAAATTGAAATGTTTTAATTAACCATCTTGCAGGAGTTTACTAACTAATTTATAATTAATGAAGATTTCATAAACAGGTTTTGCGCCTCGCCATTTTTTCTCTATAGAGAACTCTATTTTTTTCATCTTTGTTTAGCCGTCAGCGGCACCAATTTAGATATTAGTAGTTGACCGCAGGTTATTTTTCTTTTATTTTATCATGTTTTATTTTTATTTCTTATCATTTTTTTAGTTTTTAATAAAAATAACTATACATTTGTGACACGTTTTTTTTTACCTTTGTGGCAAGTTTATCTATGTCTTTTAGTATGTTTCTCTTCTTTCTCGGTCGCTTGGCCATTCTTTTTATTTTATATTTTTTCAGGGTTGGACTTGACAACGACGCGACTGATCAAGATGAAACTTATTTGTTATCTTGTTGATCTTCCCTCCTCTAGGCCCTCGAATTGAATTTGGATACGCAATTTGCGTTCGTGGATAGTTTTCTCATGAAGCTCGGTTTTGATTTGCGGTTCTTAGTGGTCTTTCAATAGCTAAATCCCCTTTTGTGGTTCGTTTGTCGATGCAGTCAGATTTGTTCGTATCTATATTTCGCTTGAGTCTTTTGGTTGGGTTTTTAACTTTTTTCATGTATGGTCCTTGTAGGATGGAAATCATCTGCCCCTTTTCGATGGCCCTACTTATGCCTCCACACTCAAAATTAAGTTTATGATTTAGGATTTAGGGTTTAAGATTAGGGTTTATGGAATTTAGGATATGGTGTATTTTTTAGGTGTAGGATTTAGAATTTAGGATTAGAGCTTGAAATTTAATTTTTTAGTGTTGGAGCATATATAGGGGCACCAAAAAGGGGCAAAGGATTTTTATCCGTCCTCGTATGATCTAAAGTGGCTAGTCAATATTATAAGAAAATGTCCAAATTATACATTTAGGTTAGGATGATAATTGTACACAATTATTATAATTTTAGATATTTTTTAATAACACTAACTACTTATATTAAAAAAATATAATTAATGAGAATAATAAAATAAAACCATTTCGATAAGTACAAAATAAACTATAATTAAAATACATCACTGGATAACAAATCCAATTTTACTTAAAAATGAGGATAAACTACTCAAATAACCATCCGGTTTATAGCATGTTTTTATTGGGTCACTCAACATTAAAAGGTTACAAAATAGTCAATTGAATTATTAAAAGTTACAAAAATAATTTATTTCCGTCAAGTTGGCAACAGAAGGTGACATGGTGTTTTAAAAAATTGAAATAATATCTTTTTCTTGTTTTTCCATTAGAAAGCTAAAAACTCAATACAACAATACTAAAAGGAAATATTGAAAATGAGTAAAGAATCCCAATTTCACTGATTTTCCTGGCCCTTCATGCTTTAATACCCATTTAAAGCCCCAGCCGCAGACTGTATCGATATACTGACGTGCGTATCGATCCATTTTTATGCGATTAAAATTCCAGTAACGTAAAATTGTATTGATAAGATTAGAGCGTATCAATATGCCTTAGCGTAATTGTAAGGTTTGACTTTGAAACACTTAGAAAGATTTGTTTGGTTTAAATGTTTTGAATTAGTTTTGGTTCAAATTGCTTGTCAAATTGTGAGACTTTGAGATACTTAAAAATTTATTTACTTTTACAAATAGGTCCTTAGACAATTTGTTATATCAAAATCAAATTAAGTTTTACAATAATAATTGTTTTGTTCTCATAGTTTAGCTTCTAAAGATGAGACATCCAATTAAAATTTTGATAAACTGTATTTTTCATAATCAATTAGCTTTGTAACAGTTATTTCAACTGATATAGCATAAAATATAAACCCACTAGCTTTTACAAGACGAATAGTCTAATTTCATAATCTGGATCCTTTTAGAAACAATCTCACAAACTTATGGTTGTAAGTTGATAAAACAATGTAGATGCATCTACTAAAATCATACAAAACTTTCCACATTTGTGGATAAATGAGCTCATATTTTATTCAGATATGCAAGACATGCAGTCTCAACTTTAGTACAAGAACTTCAAGTTCTTTTGGTAAGTGGGATCTTAATCATTTCCTTTGAGAACAAGCAACACAAGAACTTCTGTTGAGTGTGTAAAAGTTCTATTATTTACACCCTTTTTAACCCATATTTCTGCTGCATTCAAGCATCATTGCATTGCATTTAGGTTAGTTTTCAATAAAACATCACAATTATATAAAAGGCACGGATTCTACTAAAAGATGGCTATTTTTGCAGGTATCTGTCACAGTAGATGTCGAAGGCAGGCGCAGGGCAGATAAGCAGGAGAGCTGAACTGGACAAGCAACTGAAGAAGACGAACCTGTCATGGACCTGTCGTGACAGCATGGTGACAGCAGATTTATGAAGAGGAAAAGTGAAGTGGACCTTGATAGGTAGAGAAAAATCTGCTCGTCTGTCGTGTGAAAGCCAAATATTTTTTCAAGCCCCGGATCAAAAGATATGTCAAGCCAAAGCTCAAGGAGAGGAAATCCCTAAAAGCAAGGATGCGGCTGGAAAGTAGGAGACTTTAGAGATTTAGTCTTTATTAGAATCTTACTTTTAATTAAAGTTGTAATCCTTGTTACCTTAGATAACTTGAGCCCAAAGCTTATATAAGGGCATAGATTAAACCTAGGGCATAACCGATTACCCCATAACCGAAACCTAAACCCTGCCGTTTACCTGTCACCGATATGTTCTAAATTCCCCCTAGGGCTACGGGTTGTTTTGTAAAGTAGTTGCAAGGGTTGCTTTGTTTTAGGATTTTTTAAGTTCAATAAAATAAACTTCAAGTTCTTTTATCTTGGTTTTAATATCTTGCAAGAGCATCGGGAGAGCATTGTGAGGTTATCCATTTACTTAGCATCGGGAGAGTTAAGTATACGAAAGAGATAAGAGCGCGTTCTCTAGTTTATAGTTGAACCATCTCGTGCCTAGGGATAGGGCGAGGTTAAGTGGCTAAAGAAGAATTCATACACATCGGTGTTCATCCTTCGATTCACGCCGGGAGGTATCATCAAAGACGTGATTGCCGACAGACTTGTGCCTAGGGATAGGGCAAGGCAGATCTGGGATTCTTGCCAAGCTTGAAGTACGGAGTTAGTGTTCGCTGCCGCGACAGCTAACGGACAGACGCCGCGACAGGTGCTGTCGGCGACGGGTGCGACGACAGAACTGGAGATCCTAAGCAATTCAATACCTGCACTACCGAGCAACTCAATACCAGCCCATTCTCTTTATCTTGATATCTTACTTCTTTTATTTGCGTTTTCCTTATTATTTTCGTGACAACTTCTCATAATTATTTCCTTTACTTCGTGCAGTGAATTTAGGTGAAGCTATTAGCCCAATCCTTGTGGAGACGATATCCGATACTTCGTATCACTTTACTACTTGCGTCGTGTATACTTGCACTATAATTGCGATAGACTATTTTACACGCAACAAGTTTTTGGCGCCGTTGCCGGGGATTGGCAACATAACTACACCTTTCTTTCCTTGCACTTTTTGTTTTTATTTTCGTTTTTGTTTTTGTTTTTATTTTTATTTTCTTTAAATTTTCTTTTGTGTTTTAAACTCTTGCTTTTCACAAGGTTTTCCTGTTTATGCGCAGATCGAAAAGAGGTGAAGATCCTGAGTATAAATTAGATCCGGAGATCGAACGTTCCTTTAATCTCAAGAAACAGATTCGCCACCTCTTAGACCGAAACAAATACCTTGAAGAACAGCTAGAGCAGATGGCCCGTAATCAGCCTGTTGGTGATGATGTACCGCCTGTCGGTGATCCGCCCGCGGCAGGTGGACGACGGTCATGTCGTGACTACATGCTGAACGATCATGTAGAGCTGGAGACCACGCTGCCGGATATTGATGTTGACAACTTCGAGCTTAAACCTGTCATGTTTAGTATGATCAACAACGCCGGACAGTTTAGTGGTTCTGCGACAGAAGATGCCAGGGAGCATCTCAAAACGTTCCAGGAGATCTGTGGTTCGTTTAGACTGCCAGGAGTTAGTCCGGAGATACTGAGGCTTCGGTTATTTCCCCATTCATTGAGGGACAGAGCTAAAACTTGGTGGAATAAACTTACACCGAGTTCTATTATGACTTGGGCAGATTTAACTCGTGAATTTTTGTCTCGTTTTAATCCTTCACATTTAGCTGAGCGATTACGTAATGAAATTGCTACTTTTCAACAGGAAGATGACGAGCCAATGCACGAGGCCTGGGACAGATTCACAACTCTTCTTCGAAACTGCCCAATGCATGGATTCCCCGTCTGGAATCAGGTAACTAAGTTTTATAATGCTGCTAACTTACAAACTCACATTCGAATTGATTCTGCAGCAAATGGACTATTATTGGATAAAGATCCGGACGAGGCCCTGCAAGTTTTGAAACATCTGGCTAAGAATGAGGAGCAGTTTCCAACCGCTAGAAGAGGAGGTAAACGGGTACTTGCTGTCAAGGACTATGAGGCCGACAGCACTATGAAATCGCAGGTAGCATTCCTTACTAAAGCCATGAAAAAGTTATTGAATGATGATGAATTACAAGGATTTGCTGTCGAGGAAGTTTGTGCTACTTGTGAGGGAAATCATAGTAGGGATGAGTGCCCGATAAATATAGAAGAGGGAAAATAAATTGGGAATTACAAGCCGAACTATAATTCCAACAACTACAACCCTAATTGGAGGAAGGATCCCAAATTTTCCTGGAGTAACCCTAACAATGCTCTGAACCCACAAGCACATAATCAGAATCAGGGGGGTCCTAGATTGTTGACGCGACAGAACCTGCCGCAGAACCTGCCCCCTCAGCAACAACAGCAGCCACCACCTGCCACGAGTAGTGTATTAGAGCAGACTCTGGCCACCTTTATGTCTCAGACTGGTACGTATATGGAGAATATTAATCAGTTTGTCAAGAAGACGGAAAACTTTATGGATGAAACCAAGATGAGAATGACAAACCATGAGGCTACCTTGAAATCTCTAGAGACACAAATGGGTCAGGTGTCGCAGCATATTAAGCCAAGGCAGAATGGAGGTTTCCCTAGTAATATTGAAAATGCTAGACCACCCCCACATGAGCAATGTAAGGCAATTACTACTAGGAGTGGGAAAAAGTTACCAGGGCCGGAAAAAGAAGCTGAAACAGAAAAGGAACCTGCCTTGGATAAACCTGCCGAGGAAGCTGCCCCGACAGGTGATAAACAGACTGCTGCCGATGAGCCTGTCACGACAGCAGAAGCGACAGAGGAGAAGAAAGATGAATACCGTCCTCAGATTCGCATGCAGTGGGAAGGACGCATTGCTGATTACCGTCCTCCACCACCTTTTCCGCAACGGATACAGCAAACTAAGCATGAATCTCAACTTAAAAAGATTTATGATATTTTTAAACAGGTTCATATTAATATTCCGTTGTTAGATGCTGTTAGGGAGATGCCCGGTTACGCTAAATTTCTCAAGGATGTTATGTCGAAAAAATCTAAACTTGGGGAATTTGAAACGGTAAAGATGACAGAAGGTTGCATGAGTATTCTTCATCGGCAGCCACTCCAGAAAAAGAAAGATCCGGGGAGCTTCATCATACCTTGCGTAATTGGTGAAAGATTTGTGGGTAAGGCATTATGTGATCTTGGTGCTAGTGTTAATCTAATGCCCAAATCTGTTTTTCAGAAACTAGGTATTGGCAAGGCGCGGCCCACTACAGTTACCCTACAGCTAGCCGACCGCTCTTACGTTCACCCCGAGGGAAAAATTGAAGATATTTTGGTAAGAGTGGATAAGCTTATTTTTCCTGCTGACTTTCTTATTTTAGATTGTGAAGCAGATGAGAACGCACCAGTCATCCTTGGGAGACCCTTCTTAGCCACGGGCAGATCATTGATTGATGTGGAGAAAGGAGAACTCACCATGCGCGTGAACGATCAAGAAATTAAGTCGAATGTTCTCCAAGCGATGAAACATGCTGATGTGGATGAAGAATGCAAGGCCATCATTGAGGTGACCTTCGATCAACCCTGCATCAGGTCGGGCTGCCGTGATATAAAATTTGGTCACTGCTGCGACAACCATCTACAGACCTGTCACGACAGCAATAACGACAGCAACGACGACAGCACCGACGAAAGCGACTCCTCTGAATCCGATACATCTGATACTGAAGGTCATGAGGAGGTAGATTGGTTAGACCATCGTCCAGGTAAGTTATTCGAACCTTTGAATTACACTTCGGATAACCATTTAATCCAAAAGCCATCGACTGTTGAACCACTTGTCTTAGAACTTAAGCCCCTGCCAGGGCAGCTTAAATATGCATATCTTGGTTGTGATGACACACTGCCCGTAATCATCTCTGCTAAGCTACTGCAGGAACAGGAACGACAGCTGATCGACATGTTAAGGCAGCACAAGAAGGCGATTGGATGGACGATAGCAGACATTCAAGGCATTAGTCCGGCATTATGTATGCACAAAATCCTCCTTGAGGAAGATCATAAGCCGACTATAGATGCCCAAAGGCGGTTAAACCATGCGATGAAGGAGGTAGTGCGTAAGGAAATCATTAAATGGTTAGATGCTGGAATTATATACGCCATCTCCGATAGCAAATGGGTAAGCCCGGTGCAATGTGTTCCCAAAAAAGGAGGCATGACCGTGATAACCAACGAAAACAATGAGTTAATTTCAACCAGGACTGTGACCGGTTGGAGGGTTTGTATGGACTATCGGAAGCTTAACAAAGCTACCCGAAAAGACCACTTTCCTTTACCCTTTATTGATCAAATGCTTGATAGATTAGCGGGTAAACCTTACTATTGTTTTCTTGATGGTTACTCAGGTTACAATCAAATTGCTATTGCACCAGAGGATCAAGAGAAAACGACTTTCACCTGCCCCTACGGAACATACGCATTTAGAAGGATGCCGTTTGGACTCTGTAACGCACCTGCCACCTTCCAAAGGTGCATGATGGCTATATTCTCCGACATGGTTGAGGACTTCCTTGAGATTTTCATGGATGATTTTTCTGTCTTTGGAGACGATTTTGAGAGTTGCCTCGGCAACTTACAAAAGGTACTTGAAAGATGTGAAAAAGCTAATCTCGTTTTAAATTGGGAAAAATGCCATTTTATGGTGGATGAGGGGATAGTTCTTGGCCATAAGATTAGCTGCCGTGGGATAGAAGTCGACAGGGCCAAAATAGAGGTAATTGAGAAGCTGCCGCCGCCAACCACAGTCAAGGGCATTAGGAGTTTTCTAGGGCATGCTGGTTTTTATAGGAGATTTATTGCGAATTTCTCAAAAATCACGAAGCCCCTATGTCATCTCTTAGAGCAGAACCGACCCTTTGACTTTAATGAAGAATGTACTGAAGCATTCAAGGTTCTGAAGGAAAAGCTAGTGACAGCCCCCATAGTACAGCCACCAGACTGGACACAACCATTTGAGATCATGTGTGATGCCAGTGACTATGCTGTCGGGGCAGCACTTGGGCAGCGCAAGGACAGGCTGTTCCATGTCATATACTACGCCAGCAAAACATTGAATGATGCCCAAGTGAACTATACCACCACAGAAAAGGAGTTGTTAGCTGTGGTGTTTTCCATCGACAAGTTTCGTTCTTACATACTTGGGACGAAAGTAATAGTGCACACCGATCATTCTGCCCTTAAGTACTTGTTCGCAAAGAAGGATGCAAAGCCTAGGTTGATACGATGGATCTTGCTATTACAAGAGTTCGACCTTGAAATCAAAGACAAAAAGGGGACAGAAAATCAGGTGGCAGATCATTTGTCGAGATTGGAGAAGGGACAGAGTCTACCGTTCGATGAGACACACATACTGGAGACCTTCCCAGATGAGCAGCTCTTTGCTGCCGCAATCGCTATCGCGACAGCTATGGCGACAGGTAAGTCTTCTGACCTTCCTTGGTATGCTGATTTCGTTAATTTTATAGTTAGCGGAATATTACCTTCTGATCTTAATTATCAAGCCAGGAAGAGGTTCCAAAATGATGTTAAGCATTATTATTGGGACGAACCTCTCCTTTTCAAAATGTGCGCAGATCAGGTTATAAGGAGGTGTGTACCACAAGAAGAACAAGAAGACATTCTCCATCACTGTCATGCTTCACAATATGGAGGACACTTAGGAGGCAACAAAACTGCTGCCAAGGTGCTGCAGTCAGGGTTCTACTGACCGACACTGTATAAAGATGCACAGGACTTTTACAAGAACTGTGACAGGTGCCAGCGGACAGGTAACATCTCGAGGAGAAACGAGATGCCACTGCAGAATATTTTAGAAGTCGAGATCTTCGACGTTTGGGGGATTGATTTTATGGGACCTTTTCTATCTTCATGTGGAAATCTTTACATCCTCCTAGCAGTGGACTATGTCTCCAAGTGGGTAGAAGCAATCGCAACTCAAAAGAATGATGCCAAAACGGTCCAAAAGTTTTTGCACAAAAACATATTTTCTAGATTCAGCATCCCTAAGGCGATTATCAGTGACGAAGGGAGATATTTTGACAATAGGGTAATTGCTGCCGCCTTGAAGAAATATGGTGTCAAGCACAGGATCGCGACATCATACCACCCACAGACCAATGGACAGGCTGAGATTTCCAACAGGGAAGTAAAGAACATTCTTGAAAAGATGGTTAAACCAACTAGGAAAGATTGGTCTCTACTTCTGAATGATGCATTATGGGCATACATGACAGCTTTCAAGACTCCATTGGGCATGTCTCCATACCGTTTGATTTATGGGAAAACCTGTCACCTGCCTGTCGAGATAGAGCACAAGGCATATTGGGCAATCAAGGCAGTAAACATGGACTTGGACAAGGCAGGCCAGAAAAGGCTGTTAGATTTCAATGAGATCGATGAAATACGGACGATGGCCTACGACAATGCAAGGATTTACAAGGAAAAGACTAAGAAGTGGCATGACAAGAAGTTGCTGCCACGTCAGTTCTGCCCAGGGCAGCTTGTGTTGTTGTTTAATTCTAGGTTGAAACTCTTCCCAGGGAAGCTTAAATCTAGATGGTCTGGCCCGTTCCAAGTGGTTCAAGTTTTTCCCCATGGTGTCATTACAATTCAATCATTAAAGGACGGGCACCAATTCAAAGTCAATGGACAACGCCTCAAGCATTATCAGGGGACTGAAGCCCCAGGAATACAGGAAGTGGTTACTTTAGGTGATGCCCCACAAGGCATCCCTAATTTAACCTAATTTTTATTTTTATTTATTTTTATTTATTATTATTTATTAGGAAATTAGGTTTATTTTATTCGAATAACGTTTTATTTTTCTAATTTCAGTTTTTAGGAAATAAAGGAGTCAAGTGAGAAAGAAGAAGTGGCCCAAGACCACCGCCCATCCACCAGCCCAATAAAGCCCATTTATGATAACCTGTCGTTTCAGCTGCCGGCGCAGACGGACTTGACAGGCTGTCAACAGGCTGACACTGCAGACGCAGAAGCGTGCAGCAGACGCACAGCAGACGCATAAATGCGTGTCAGACGCGTCAGACACGCTACATTCAATCTGCCGCCCCGTTATTCCCGCCTGCCGTTGCGGCATTAAATGGGCAGCTACTCGACCGCTATATAAACCCCTTCCCCCTTTCATTTTTTCCTCACTTCTGATTTTTCTCTCTTGTATTCTCCTCTAGTTTTATCTATTTTTCTTTCTTTTTTTCAGCCCTTGCAACCAAAATGTCATCACGACAAACCTGTCAGAACGCTGCTGCCGCTTCTTCTTCAGCAGCAGCATCCCCGTTCGCTAAAAAAGAACTATGGGAGGAGCGTAGCTTCATCTATAACAGAGATGCCCCCCATATGGGACTCCGGCCGTTCATCATGCAGGCTATAACAGCACAACTTTGGGAGGATTTTGCCGAGCAGCCGGCAGAGCTTAATGATACATTGGTCCGAGAATTTTATGAGGCCATCGACAGCAAAACGGCGACATCTGTCACCGTCCGAGGAGTGGCAGTTCCCTTCACCGCCAGCAGCATCAACCATGTGTTCGGCCTCTTCTTTGGCCCCAATGATGATGCTCACCAACAATTTTGGGACACCCTCGACGCTGCCGGACATGATGCTGTCATGAGGGAGTTGACAGAGGCGGGAACGACATGGAGCACCAGTAAGAAGAACCCCAACTCCGTCAATAGGGCGCAACTACTCCCTGAGGCGAAACTATGGAACGCTTTCATCAAAAAGCGTATCCTGCCCTCGTCCCACCATACGACAATCAACCGACAGCGGCTGGCCCTTATCCACTCCATTATGCACAACAGGCCCATCAATGTGGGCAGATACATGAGGGACAGCATCCTCGACTGTGCTTTCCGCACAGACTCACGACTCTGCCTGCCGTTCACCATCACCGCCCTCTGCCGCTGTGCTGCCGTACCAGAGGAGCCCTCCGATAAAATCAAGAAGGGCAGCGGCTGGACAGACAGCAACATCTCCAGCCTTATGGAGGTCATAGTCGTATCGCCACTCAATGCCTTCGACCCCAACGCCCCTCCTGCTGATTCCGATGATGAACCTGCCACCGAACCTGCCCCAGAAGCTGCCACCAACACCGCTCCGGCAGATCAGAACGCCCACATCCTTGCTGCCATCCTGAGGGTAGAGGAGCGCCAAATGGGTTTGATGACCTTTATCCGTGACTTCTCCAATGCAACGGTAAATTTCATCACTAATACTTTGAATTTTTCGGATGTCATCTTCCCCACCTTCCCCGCTCATTATTTCAATATACCCTCCCCCACTCCCACACCACCTGTCTCTCCCCACGAAGAATCTGCCTCCTCCACACCATCCCCGACGGCAGCCGGCAGCCCTCCGGCAGACACCTCCCCTCGAGGAACCAAGCGAGCTGCCACTGATGACAGCCCTCTTGTCCGGAGAAATTTGGACAGCGACTTCACGCGGGTAAAACGTATTAAGCACGTGGCAAACAAGAGACGGCTGTCCAAAGCCATCACTAGTAGCAGCTGGGATAGTGGCAGCAGTTCCGATGTCCGACTAGTGGAGCCATCTGCCCCTCAACCTGCCGATGAACCTGCCCCTCAACAGGCTGATGAACCTGTTGATGAACCTGCTCCGGAACCTGCCCAGCCCCCTCCACAGCGCAGACGCCGCCATCAGATCTGCGTCAGCAGCAGCAGCGAGGACAGCGAATAAAAATTTAAGTTTTTATTATTTTTTTCCCCTTTACTGCTGCCTGCCTTTATATTTTGTGATGTACTTTTATTTATTTTGTTTTTCTTTATTTTTCATATCATTTTGCATTGAGGGCAATGCAACCCTCGAGTTTGGGGGTGGCAACCCTCCATTCTAATGGAGTCTTAGTACATCTTTTATTAATTATTGTGTCTTATTTTTATTTAAGTTCAAAAAAAAATCAGAAAAATCAGAAAATTTAAACTGTTGGCTTAAAACTGAGAAGTTAACTTACCTGTCATGACGGCTCTGTCGTGGCAGCATCTTTAGGACAGGTTAAGGAAAAGTTTAGAGCCTTTCTATAGTTCTGAAAACTTAAACACTTTTGTGACTGTTATACTGCTTAGATTTCTTTTAGCCAAACTAGAATAGGAAGCTTAGAACTTGGATAGCCCCTAGAGGTGCCTAACACTGGCTCTAGGAAAGAAGTTTAGCAAAAGAAATTCAAAAAAAAAACCTAGAGGTGCCCGAAACCGGCTCTAGAAAAACTTAGCTTGAAAATAGAAGAAAAAGAAGCATGAAAATGTGCCTTCTAAAAAAATAAACTTTGGCATAAAAATTCGAGTTAAGGAGTTGAATATTCTAGTGAAACTAAGAGAATCTTAGCATATAACTGTTCACAAGCATGCACACACTGCACGAGAGCTATAGGGAGATTCCGGACAGATCCTAACCTTTCCGACAGGTTGCTGCCGCCGTAGAGAATGAGCGACAGGTAAGGGACAATTCACTGTTTGAAGTTCAACACAAAAAAAAAATTCAGTTTTCTTTTAAGTCTACATTGCTTGAGGGCAAGCAAAAACTTGAGTTTGGGGGTGTGTTGAGTGTGTAAAAGTTCTATTATTTACACCCTTTTTAACCCATATTTCAGCTGCATTCAAGCATCATTGCATTGCATTTAGGTTAGTTTTCAATAAAACATCACAATTATATAAAAGGCACGGATTCTACTAAAAGATGGCTATTTTTGCAGGTATCTGTCACAGTAGATGTCGAAGGCAGGCGCAGGGCAGATAAGCAGGAGAGCTGAACTGGACAAGCAACTGAAGAAGACGAACCTGTCATGGACCTGTCGTGACAGCAGATTTATGAAGAGGAAAAGTGAAGTGGACCTCGATAGGTAGAGAAAAATCTGCTCGTCTGTCGTGTGAAAGCCAAATATTTTTTCAAGCCCCGGATCAAAAGATATGTCAAGCCAAAGCTCAAGGAGAGGAAATCCCTAAAAGCAAGGATGCGGCTGGAAAGTAGGAGACTTTAGAGATTTAGTCTTTATTAGAATCTTACTTTTAATTAAAGTTGTAATCCTTGTTACCTTAGATAACTTGAGCCCAAAGCTTATATAAGGGCATAGATTAAACCTAGGGCATAACCGATTACCCCATAACCGAAACCTAAACCCTGTCGTTTACCTGTCACCGATATGTTCTAAATTCCCCCTAGGGCTACGGGTTGTTTTGTAAAGTAGTTGCAAGGGTTGCTTTGTTTTAGGATTTTTTAAGTTCAATAAAATAAACTTCAAGTTCTTTTATCTTGGTTTTAATATCTTGCAAGAGCATCGGGAGAGCATTGTGAGGTTATCCATTTACTTAGCATCGGGAGAGTTAAGTATACGAAAGAGATAAGAGCGCGTTCTCTAGTTTATAGTTGAACCATCTCGTGCCTAGGGATAGGGCGAGGTTAAGTGGCTAAAGAAGAATTCATACACATCGGTGTTCATCCTTCGATTCACGCCGGGAGGTATCATCAAAGACGTGATTGCCGACAGACTTGTGCCTAGGGATAGGGCAAGGCAGATCTGGGATTCTTGCCAAGCTTGAAGTACGGAGTTAGTGTTCGCTGCCGCGACAGCTAACGGACAGACGCCGCGACAGGTGCTGTCGGCGACGGGTGCGACGACAGAACTGGAGATCCTAAGCAATTCAATACCTGCACTACCGAGCAACTCAATACCAGCCCATTCTCTTTATCTTGATATCTTACTTCTTTTATTTGCGTTTTCCTTATTATTTTCGTGACAACTTCTCATAATTATTTCCTTTACTTCGTGCAGTGAATTTAGGTGAAGCTATTAGCCCAATCCTTGTGGAGACGATATCCGATACTTCGTATCACTTTACTACTTGCGTCGTGTATACTTGCACTATAATTGCGATAGACTATTTTACATGCAACAACTTCATGTTCTTTCAGTAAGTGGAATTTAATCAATTCCTTTGAGAACAAGCACCACAAGAACTTCATGTTCTTTTAATAAATCTGCATATAAATCTCAATAGCTTTTGCATCATTATTGATTAAGATGGTTTAACCGATCATGCCAACTATATATACATGTATGTATATATATTCTTCAATTTGTAAACTTCTGGTTTACCAAAACATGTGATTCAATATCACTTGTACATGTGTGGTACAAATTTTGAAATACAACTTTCTTTCAAACTTGATAATACATTTTCTAACCAAAAATTGTTCCTTTGAATAGTAATATATTTAGCTCTTCCGGAACTTTCAATGAAAATTATTCTTTTGGTAGTAATATGTAGCTCTTTTAGAGCTTTCAACTGACTTTTTGGCTACTAGAACTTATATCCACATTGGCTTATTTCATATGCCAATTGATAACATATGTTATCTATAATTTTAAAAGAATATTTTGCGAACTCATATTGCTCTCTTAAAATTTCTACTTCTAGTGGTGACGCTATTATTACTATTAGTGGTAATTATTGCAATATTCGTAATTATGCACTTTTCATAATGTGATTTGTTGAGTGGATCGAAAGATCGATATGAACCAAGAGGGGGTGAATTGGAAATTTAAAGATTTTGTGGTGGAAATTGCAAATTAAAAGTAATGACAAGGGATTTTAGAGTGGTTCAAGTTCCAAATGAACTCTAC
Source organism: Hibiscus tridactylites (assembly GCA_958450335.1). Lineage (NCBI taxonomy): Eukaryota > Viridiplantae > Streptophyta > Magnoliopsida > Malvales > Malvaceae > Hibiscus > Hibiscus tridactylites. Next base: position 79,642,820 of record OY288273.1, read on the forward strand.
ATCCACTACCTTAGCTTCACTAAGGATTTGCAACAATTCCACTAATTGCTCTTCCCCTTTTCTAGGCTAAGGAGGCAACCCTTACAATTTCTGTTGAATTTTTTACCCAAAATTCAACCCAATCCTCACAACAAGATAACAAAGAAATTTGTTGGCTAATAGAGTATCTCTCAATACAAATGATAGCCCAATTACAAGCACTCAACCCAATTGAACAAGATAGGAATGAAAAATACAATTGGGGTTTATAGACAGTAGGAATTTTTGCACAATTGCTTGGATTTGATGTATGGATGTTTTCTTGATGATCAATAGTTCATGCTGATGCTTTTGGATGTCTCTTTTATACCTCCTCATTGATTTCTAGCCGTCTGGATGGTTGGGAACATAAATGGAGCCGTTGGAACCCTCTCTAACCACCATAAATGCACTTCTGCAGCCATGCGTATCGGTACGCGGGGAGGTGTATCGATACCTGTCTCAGAAAAGAAAGAGCCGTTGTGTGCAATAAATAAGGGGTATCGATACGCGCGTAAGCGTATCGGTATGGGGTATCGAAACGGTAAAGGTCGTATCGATACCTTTTTCTCAACTAAACTCACTGTCGATATCCGTATCGGTACGGGAGTTAGGCGTATCGATACGGGTCAACGACCTTTTAAAGTTTGGTTACCAACCAACTGACACCAACGGTCATATTTTTTAAACCGACTTAAATTTAAAATTTATTAAGGCTGTATCGATACGAGGGTTTAGGGTATCGGTACGCCATTCAAACTCTTCAGATTTTAACACAGGGGCGTATCGATACGAGGGTTTGTCGTATCGATACGTGTTCCGACAGTAGCCAAGTTTTGTAAAAAGGTATCGATACGCTTGGGAGTGTATCAATACACCTGAACGTTTTTCAATAGTTTGGCCTTGGAACACTTAGAAAATATTTTGAGTTTGAGTTTTTCAAATCAGTTTCAAAGAGTTGGTGTTTTAAAATTATTAAGGGACTTTCAAAAACAATTTTAAGTTTTTCAAATTGATCCTTAAAGATCTAATTATATCAAAATCAAACATAGGTTTTACAATCTCCCCCTTTTTGATATAACAAAACTAAAACTTAAAATTTTTGATATTTTGAAAAGACTTTACAAAGATAACTTCCCCTTAATATAAGCTTGGTAACCTTTGAGTTAAAATCAAAATATTTGAAGTGTGAGCTAGTTTCTCTCCCTCTTTTTGTTAGATCAAAAAATCTTGAGACAATTAAGTGCATAAAGAAGGCAAAGGTATAAATAAGCAACATAATTTTATTCATCATAACATCAAACTTGAAATCCAAACAAAAACAGAAAATCAAAGCATAGGTTTAATCCTAAAACAAACTTAGTCCTAAGAACATAAAGTAAAGGTGCATAAAACAGAAAATCCTAAATGATATGCATGAGATGCAAGAAGAAACGTCTAGGCATCGTCTTCGTCGTCTTCATCATCTTCATCATCAACTCCCATAGGCTCATTATCCCGCATACTATTATGCCACTCATCATGGAAAGCGCGAGGGAAATATTCAAGGAATTGTGCCCGCTTTCAAGGGATGTGAGGCGATTCTCCATACCCGTCATCCTTGTATCAAAGGTGGTTTCCATGGAAGTAAGACGAGTGTTCATGTCCGTGCCCAACCCAGTAAATTGCTCATTGAGATAAGTCATGAGAGCATCCATGGAGGGTTGTGGGACTTGAGGAGCTTGAGGAGCTTGATTTTCCTCAAATACGGCGGCGGCTTCGGGAGGTAGCTCGGCAAGACGTACCCATTCACCATTAAAATATGAAAACTTTGTCCGAGCAAGAGATCGCTCATCAATGGGATCGGTGAGAGGAGTTGGGTAGTCATAAGAGCAATCAATATCCTTTTTAATAAAGAAATAACTCAAAGTCGTACCATATGTAAAGGAAGTGACGAGAGTTGTGTGACGATTTTGCACGAGGTAGACGATCTCCGCGAACATGAGTCGAGCAAGATTTGGGCGCTTTTTCTCACGGAAACAGCGGATCCAAAAATCATCCACTTGACGGATGGTGGAATATTTTCCTCCGGAGGGAAGAAACCACCAAGATACCATCAAATGTAAGATCCGGTCTTGAGCATTTAGGGCGGTGACGGATCCACTAAGAACATGCCCCAAAGCATGCTCATTATCAATGCCTTCATCCTCTAATTTGAAAACCTCACAAATGGATTTGACATCAAGGATGATTTTCTTCCCCATGAGGTAAGAGCTAATGACAACAACTTCCCCATCACGAGTAATACATTTGGTATTAGAGTAGAAAATCAAAACCAAAAGCCGATAATAAACACCGGGAATAGAGATGAACTCCATGAAGTTCCAACGATGAAACAAAGGAAGATATTCAAACTTAAAACGCTCCGAATTGAGAAAAGGAACGGATATTACCCTTTCGGCACGAATCTTATAATTCTCATATTGACGAAAATGAGTTAGACCCGTGTTGGTTTCAAAGGATCGCTCATAGATGGTAGAGTAGTTCGGACGAGCAATCGCTCCAAGAGTGGAGGATTCACCGGTTTGAGAAACCCTTGAACGCTTCCTCGATGGTTCCTTAGGTGCCATGATCTAAAAGAGAGATTAAGCAAAGGAATTTCTTCAATTTTGAGTAAAAACCAAGGTGAAAAAAATTTTAAGAAAAATTTGAAGAAAAATTTTGAAGAACAAAAATTTAAAAGAAAAAAAGAAACAAAACAAAAAAAAAACAAAAAAATGAAAAAGAAAAAGAAGAAAAAAGATTACCTTGATAGAACTTGAGAAATTGAAGAAAATTCTAGCACAATAGATGAGAGAGAGATCCCAATGCTTTGCTTGATTCAAAAACTCTTTTAGATTTGAGTTGAGGTGTGAAAAATATGAAGGAGGAAGGGCCTTTTTATAGGAAAAAACGGCTAGGGTTAATTAGGTTTTGAATAGTTTTAATTTAGGTAAAAATTGAACTCATTTAAAGCCAAATTTAATGCCATCAGCGCAATCGAGTATCGATACGCCTGAGGGTGTATCGATACGGGGGTAGAATCGTCTTTTCTGCAAAAATGCCCGTTGGAAAGTCGTATCGAAACGACCCGTATCGATACGAGTTGAATCGTATCGATACCCGTGAAGCGAAGAAAATTCTAGGAAACTGAATGAAGAACATGTATCGATACGCGTAGATCCGTATCGATACCGTATGCCCAGAAATGCATATTTGGTTCAAAGTACAACCAAAGGCTCGAACTTAACATCTCCTAAAAGTATGCAAATGATGAATGAGCAGTTCTAAGCATATTTTAATATAAGCATACTCCCCCTAACTATAGGCATGGATGAAATTAGGAGTCTAAACACATAAACATGGCATTTCACAAGATCAAGCAAATTTAAGCACAAAGGAGGTCCTAAAAGGTCAAGATAGGCTAGCTAGACCTAACTCTCTCCTAAGGGACCAAAAACGCTCTTTGTCTAAGGGTTTCGTAAATATGTCCGCTAATTGATTTAAGGTGTCTACATACTCTATAACCACATCTTCCTTAAGGACATGATCTCTAATGAAATGATGCCTTATATCTATGTGTTTGGTTCTAGAGTGTTGGATGGGATTTTTTTGTTAGGCATATTGCACTAGTGTTGTCACATTTTAGGGGTATGGTTTTAACTTTAATTCCATAATCTAAGAGTTGTTGCTTCATCCAAAGGACTTGAGCACAATAACTCCCTAAGGATATGTACTCGACTTCGGTGGTAGATAAGGCTACACTATTTTGTTTCTTAGAGAACCAAGATATGAGCATACTACCTAGGAATTGACAAGTTCCTGAAGTACTTTTCCTATCGATTTTGCAACCCCCATAATCCGCATCCGAGTAAGCATGAAGGTTGAAGGTAGAGTCTCTAGGGTACCAAAGACCTAAACAAGGAGTATCTCTAAGGTACCTAAAAATTCTCTTAACGGCTATAAGGTGAGACTCTCTAGGACTAGCTTGAAACCTAGCACACAAGCAAACACTAAACAAGATATCCGGTCTACTTGCGGTAAGGTAAAGCAATGATCCAATCATAGAACGATAAAGCTTAGAGTCAACACACTTACCTCCTTCATCTTTGTCAAGCTTTGTAGATAAGCTCATAGGAGTGGCCTGAGGCTTTGCATTCTCCAAGCCAAACTTCTTGAGCATATCCTTTATGTATTTTGCTTGGTTGATGAAGGTGCCATCCTTCTTTTGCTTGATTTGGAGTCCCAAAAAGAATGAAAGCTCCCCCATCATGCTCATCTCAAATTCACCTTGCATTAACTTAGCAAACTCTTGACAATGACATTCATTAGTAGAACAAAAAATAATATCATCAACATAAATTTGAACTACTAAGATGTCATTTTTATACATTTTTATAAAAAGTGTAGTGTCCACCTTACCTTTTTCAAATCTTTTTTCAATTAAAAAGTTTGAAAGTCTTTCATACCAAGCTCTAGGAGCTTGTTTTAAACCATAAAGGGCTTTGGTAAGTTTGAAAACATGATTTGGAAATTTTGAGTCTTCAAAACCCGGTGGTTGTTCCACATACACTTCTTCATTTATAAAACCATTTAAAAATGCGCTTTTAACATCCATTTGAAAAAGCTTGAAATTATGATAACATGCATATGCAAGCAACATCCTAATGGCTTCCATTCTAGCTACGGGTGCATAGGTTTCATCAAAATCTATTCCCTCTTCTTGAGTGTAACCTGTGCTACTAGTCTAGCTTTATTTCTTACAATGTTACCACTCTCATCTAGCTTATTCCTAAATACCCATTTAGTTCCTATTGTAGATTGATTACTAGGCCTATCAACTAATGTCCAAGCATTACTTCTCTCAAATTAATTTAACTCTTCTTGCATAGCCATAATCCAGAAGTCATCTTTCAATGCTTCTTTAATATTCTTAGGCTCTATGCATGAGATAAATGCAACATGATTCATTAATCTAAGAGAAGATCGAGTGGTTACCCCCTTGGATGGATCACCCAAGATTTCACCATCTTTGACATAGTTCAACTCTCTTGGGTAGCTCACTTCCTTTTCCTCAAGAGCCAAGTCCTTCAAGGCTTCAAGAGGTGGATCTTGTGTGTCCTCTTCTTTTGTTGGAATCTCATCCTCCTTTGAAGTTTGTCCTCCATCAAAGGCATTTATGATTCCTACATCATCATCATCACAAGAATCCTTTCTAGGAAGGAGGTTATCATCGAATACAACATGAATAGATTCTTCTACTACTAAAGTTCTTTTGTTAAATACTCGATAGGCTTTAGAGGTTAAATAGTAACCTATGAAAATAGCTTCATCACTTTTTGCATCAAATTTACCTAAGTTATCTTTTCAATTATTTAAAACAAAACACTTGCAACCAAAAGGGTGAAAATAGCTAATGTTAGGCTTTTTAGATTTTAAAATCTCATAAGGTGTTTTCTTTAAAATTGGCCTAATCATTACTCGATTTACAATATAACAAGCGGTGTTTGTGGCTTCCGCCCAAAAATATTTAGGTAAATTGTTTTCACAAAGCATAGTTCTAGCCATTTCTTGCAAAGTTCTATTTTTCCTCTCAACTACCCTATTTTGTTGAGGAGTTCGAGGAGCCGAAAAATTATGGCTAATACCATTTTCATTTAAAAAATCTTCAAACCCTAAATTTTGAAACTCGGTTCCATGATCACTTCTAATATGTGAAATTTTAAGTTCAAGATCATTTTGGGTTAGTTTTGAAAATGTGATGAATTTTTCCAAAGCCTCATCTTTAGTACTTAAAAATAGAACCCAAGTAAATCTAGAAAAATCATCAACAAGTACAAAAGCATAAGACTTACCACCCAAGCTCATAGTCCTAATTGGCCCAAATAAATCCATATGGATAAGTTGTAAGCATCTACTAGTAGAAACATCATTAATGGATTTAAAGGAAGATCTATGTTGTTTACCCTTTGAGCATGCATCACAAATTTTATCATTTGAAAATTTTATCTTGGGTAAACCTCTAACTAGATTAAGGGAGACTAGTTTTTCCAAAACACTTATGCTAGCATGTCCTAGCTTCCTATGCCACAACAATGCATCATTTTCATTTTGTGCAACTAAGCATGCATGAGATGTATGAATGTCATCTAGATGCACCATGTATATGTTCCCTATGCGATGACCTATGAGCATAATATTATTAGATTTAATGTCTACAATTTTGCAACCATTTTTATCAAATAAAACATTAAATCCTTTATCACACAATTGACTTATGCTCAATAAATTGTGTTTAAGACCATCGACATATAAGACATTTTCAATGAGAATAGTAGAGTGATTACCTATGGAGCCAATACCTTTAATGTGGCCTTTGGAGTTGTCACCAAATGTCACTACTCCTCCACTTTTTGGCTTTAGATCCATGAATCTACTCTTGTCTCCAGTCATATGCCTTGAGCATCCACTATCAAGGTGCCATGAGTTTTGACTTTGTGCTTTGGCCTTGTAGCAATGCTCCCCCTACAAACAAAGATATTAAACTTTTGTTTTTGGTACCCAAATCATTTTGGGTCCATGAGTGTTAGCTCCCAAAACCTTGGTTCCCTTAGGAATCCAAGATGACATAGCAATAATATTATTAGATTTTACAAGTTCCTTAGGAACCCATACACTTCTAATTCTTTTTGCTCTACTATGTCTAGGATAACTACCTTGTTTGTAGTAGTTAGTCCTTTTCTTAGGTTGGTTTGTTCTAGAGGATTCACCTATCTCATGTTTGACACTACCAACATTTTTAAAGGACTTTTTAAGCTCATTTAGCTCATTTAACACCTTTTGGTGTTCACTATTACATTGAGACAAAAGATTATTAAGATCAACATTCTCATCTTGAAAGAATTTCAGTTCATGTTTTAATCCTAATATCTTTTTCTCAAATTTTGAATTAGCTTGAGTGAGTGAGTCATTTTTCTCATTTAGTTCCACAATAATTTTCTTGTTTTTAATGACCGACTCTTTAAACTTCTCAACTAATTCATCATAGACCTCTTGTAACTCATCATATGCATCATTCAATTCATCATATGAAATATCTAAAGTAGATGAGTTAGAGGTTACCAAGGAGGAATCTTCCTCAAGTGCCATGAGGCAAAGGTTAGCCACTTCTTGTTCGTCATCCTCCGATGACTCCTCATCACTCCAAGTAGCAAGCTTGGCTTTGAGCCCCTTCTTCTTCTCAAAGCCCTTCTTCTTGAGTTGAGGGCACTCCGAACGTATGTGGCCGGGTTGTTTGCACTCAAAGCAAATGATTGGATCCCTTGCTTCTTCTTTGTTCTTGCTTTTGAAGTCCATCTTTCTTTGGATTTTTCTTCCCCGGTTGGACCTCATAAAACGTGAGAATCGTTTGGTTATCATAGCCAATTCTTCTAGTTCATCCTCCTCACAAGAAGAGCTCTCTTCATGTTGTGAAGCCTTGAGAGCTATTCCCATCTTCTTCTTCTTCTCAACCTCAAGCTTCTCTACTCTTTTCTCTTCTTTCTTCTTCTCTTCTTCCCTTCCTTGCTTCATGATCTCATGAGTAAGGAGAGAACCCACAAGCTCATCAAGCTTTAAAGTCTTTAAATTCTTGGCTTCAATGATAGCGGTTCTCTTCCCATCCCAAGACTCGGGAAGTGAATAGAGTAGCTTCCGGACAAGCTTGTCTTCCGGTATGATTTCTCCAAAACCCTTGAGCCCATTGAAAATAGTGGAGAAACGATCAAACATCTTGGATACCGTCTCATCGGGCTCTATCTTGAAATTCTCATAACTAAGATTGAGAATTCCAATCTTAGTTTCTTTAACATCGTTGGTGCCCTCGTAGGTAGTCTCAAGAGTGTCCCACACTTCTTTGGCACTCTCAATGGATGAGACCTTCGAATAGATGTCCGGACCGAAAGAACAAAATAGCATGTGGAGAGCTTTGTCATTGACTTGAATCTTTGTCATTGACTTGAATCTTTTTCCTTTCTTTTTCACTCATCTCCATCTTCTTCTTTAAGACCATCTTGCCTTCACCATCTTGCTTCAATGGAATATAGGGGCCATCTTGTAACACCCGGGTTTAGGGGTTAGGTGAAAATAATATTTTAATATTATTTGGGCTCGGGTTTGTATTTAAAATGATCCTTTTAAAATTCCGGGTTTCAAAATAAACATTTAAAATGGGACCAAATTGATTTAGTTTCAAAATTTAAGAGCTATTTTAAAAACAAGGGAATAGCCATTCATTAATGGCCTTATTGTAATTTACCCATCTTTCCAAATTAAATCCCCTTATTTCAAATAAAACACCCATTCACTATTCATTGTCTTCTTCTTCAACGTTAGAAGAGCTCTCCCTCCCTGATGTACTATTCCATTGCAAAGCTATCTCATTTCAACTCCAAATTGAAAGGTAATGGCATTTTTGACTTCCCCTCATCTCCCTCTCCATAAAAATACCTTTTATTTTCATTTTCATGGAGGTTTTAGAAAATGTCATTTTGGAAAGTTTGGATTAAAGATGAAAGCTTTATGCTGTAAAACTAAATGTTTTGATTTAATATGCTTAGTTATGGTATATAGAGGTCAAATGGTATATCATATGTGAATTTCAAATGATTTTGGGCAATTTTCGGAATTGGGTTATAAGAGGGTTTTTGGAGGGTTTTAACGTGGTTTTTGGGGTTGTTTAATGTTGGATTTTGGGGGCTGTTGGTAGTATGATATATGAGGGTCACTTTGGGTGTATTTGATGGTTGATTGGATGCTTGAATTGGAAGATTTCTGTGGGTTTTGTGGGTTGCTCGAAAATTCTGTTTTGGGCTTGTTTTGGGTGTTGGATGCTTGAAAATATTATTCCGGGTTAGTTCCGATGATGAGCTTTTGATTGTGGATGTTTTGTTTGTGTTTGGGATTGATTAGAATCGAGTTTGGACATCGGTGAAGCATCGGAAGTAATTCCGGGAAGTTGAAGGTGGTTGCTTGCTTGGTCTTTGAGCTTGGAAGCTTAGGTGAGTGGTTGATTGTTTTAAATGGTTTTAAAATGGTTGGTTCGAGTATATAGACTAGGTCGGGCTTGGTAGACCCACCTAGAGTTAGGATTAGGGTGGTAGCCTAATCCTAAACTTGATCTAGATCCTTTGGATGAACTCATATATGTGGTTGTGTATGTCTCGTATGAAATGTGATAGGAATGCTTATGTATATTGTGTTATACATGTGAAATGAGATATGGCTTGTGATGCTTGAGACATGCATGATGATGGTTGTTGGTGAGTACGTGCTAAGCACGGAATTGATGTGAAATGGGTAATGTGAAATGAGTAAAATGTTGGCACTAGTATGCTTGAGTACAAATGATCGATCATTAGGATGTTAGTGTGTACACATGAGTCAAAAGTCGCGCGTGGCCTTGGTGGCGTTGAGTCACCAAGGAGGAGTACGGGTTCGCCCGGAAATTGTATTTAAATATAGTCGGTGATGAATGGAATCCCATCGACGGGGCGTGAGGATGAGTGGTATCCCCTCCGCGAGACCGGTGATGAGTGTAATCCCACCGTGAGGTAATGTGGTTGTTGGATGTGAGTTCCAACATGTCTATCCGCGTATTCGGGTCATAGCTAGGTGCCAATGTTGATGGATATGTGTATCAATGTGTTGAGATATATGATCTTTAATTGGATGTTAAATGTGATTACGTGTATTGTGGAATTGAGCTTATGATCATGGCATTTATATTGTATATTGCTCATGCATCTTTATCTTGTGGCTCTTATGGATCCTTGGTATGTTTGCGTTTTACCTTGGCTAGATCGTGCTCGGACCCTGCAATGTTGAGGTTTGTTTTTAATAGCTTACCCTCACTAAGCATCATTGCTTACGCTCTCTTTGTTCAACATTGCAGATCCTTAGTTCGTGGGTGGCTTGCGCAAGTGGAGGGCCTCCAAGTGTGGTTGTTAGCCTTGAGTACTTCAAGTATGAGTTTTTAATGTTGAACATGTATTAGTTAAGCAATGGGACATGTGTCATTTTGATGGATGATTGTTGGTTGTTTAGGAACTCGTTTAGACTCCTTGTTATCTTGCTTTTGTATGGTTTGTGTTGCCATGTTGAATTGTAACCCATGCCTAAATTGCTTATTATGAATGTTAGCCATGTGCCTTAGTGGTTGCCTTTATGTTTGAATGTGGTTGTATGATTGCATGACTTGTGATGTCTTGCCTTAGTGTTTAGACTCGTCCTAATCTTGTTAAAGCATGCTAATATAGTTGGGTTGCCTTAGGTTTAGGTGTTTTAATGTTGAAGGGTGTTTTGGTGGTGTTTTGGGGCACCATTGTGCCTTAAAACAGCCAAAATGAGTCTGCAGACAAGGGGCGTTTCGGAACGGGCCACCCTGTTTCGGTACGGTCCCTTTGCATTTGGCCTGCCGTTTCAAAACGGATGGGGGTCGTTTCGGAACATTTTTGCTACTAGAATTCTGAGAAATTGGTGAGATAAAGGCGTTCCGAAACGAGCCTTTGATGTTTCAAAACGGTCAAATCTCGTTGACCACGAGAAGTTGACCGTTAGGGTCGTTTCGATACGGGTCACCCCTGTTTCGAAACGGTCACCCTATGGTTGACCCTGGCCTGTTGACTAAGTCAAGGCGTATCGGAACACCCTAAGGGCGTTTCGATACGGCCTGCTGTAAAGGGCTAAAATGAGCTGTTTAATGTTTTGGTTGATCGAAATATGTTACATTGTTTGTATTTTCCGCTGCTGTGCTTCACCTAGGATTTAAATATGCCTATAGGCAAGATAAAGTAAAAAGGAATTTTTCTGGGTCGTTAACCGAGGAGGAACCTTAACGGGTTTCGCTTCGGTTTTCCCCGTGTGGCCCACTCGGATCGGTCATCCGACCAGACCGGGACGAGGGGGTTACACTTGTTGGTATCAGAGCCTAAGGTTACCGAGACCTTGGGCAGGTAAGTGAGGTAAGTTCAAGTTTTTGATTGATATGCACGGTGTTTGCTTACCTTGTAAGAATGGTTGCTTGTTTGACAAGTATGATTGACTGTTTATTCAAAAGTATGTGTGTGTGAGTCCCATTGCTACTATTACATTGGAAAAAATGATTTTTAAGTGAGGGAACGTACTTGAACACTTGGAAGCCTTGCCTTGCTAACCCAGCTTGTATGTTTTGTTGTTGTGGTTGTAGTTGATATCTGTGAGAGCGATGTCTAGACCGAGAGGTAGGCCGAGGGTGGTTCGTTAGGAACCACGGGTTGCGACTCCTGTTGAGCCGGCAGTTGGTGTGGAGGCTCACATAGAAGGGCCGGTGGCCGCGGGAGTTGGCGCTCCTCCACCACCTCCTCCACCTGGAGTTGGGGGCGAGGATGGAGCCGGAGGAGATGGACCTCAAGGTGGCCAAGGTCCAGCTGGAATTGATATGACTCCGCTAGTGCAAGCGATAGCGGGAGCATTTCAGGCCGCAGTTGCGGGAGCTCAGGCTGCAGCTCAGCCTAGGTGTGACGATGTCAGTCTACCTTTGGAGAGGCTCCGTAGCTTGGGGGGCGAGGAGTTTAGAGGATCTACTCCGGAGAGGTCGGAGTTATGGTTGGAGAAAACAGTTCGTATCTTGGCTCAGATGGGTTGTGCGGGCGCACGTAGATTGGGTTGTGTGATCTCGTTGCTTCAGGGTGATGCCTACACCTGGTGGGTCACTATTACTACTGGGGTTCCAGAGACAGAGATTGACTGGGATTTCTTTGAGTCCGCTTTCCGGAAGAGGTATTTGGGACCGAGGTACTTAGATGAGAAGAAGCGAGAGTTTATGGCTCTTACCTAGGGAGATGCTTCTGTGACTGACTATGAGATCCGCTTTGTTCGCTTGAGTCAGTATGCTCCAGAGTTGGTTCCTACTGAAGTGGAACGCTGCAACCGTTTCCGTTATGGGTTGAATGAAGAGATCAAGAGGTACACGTTAGCTTCTGACTACTCAAACTTTGATGTCTTGGTCGCGAGGGCCAAGGATTTAGAGCATAGTTTGGGTTCGGCCAAACGATCTGGTGGTTCCAGTTCTGGTAAGAGGCATAACCACTTTGATGGTAGAGATGCCAAGAGGCACAGAGGTGGCGGACATCAGTTTGACCATAGACGTGGCGGTGGCAACCATGGTAGGGGCCATCAGGGCCATAGAGGAGGGCATTTGCCTGAGTGTACCCGTTGTGGGAGACAGCACGCTGGTGAGTGTTGGGGTAACTTTCATGCTTGTTGGAACTGTGGTTCGAGGGACCACTTTAGGAGGGATTGTCCGCATCAGGCGGCTCAGGCACCGAACATTGCTCAGGCTTCTGCGAGAGCGAATGATTTTCAGAGAGGCCGTGGGCGTGGTCGTGGCTACTTCCAGCCTAGGGCTGATGCACCTAGGGTAGATGCTCAGAGGAACCTTGCTCATGTTGTGGCAGTGCAGCCAGAGGCAGGAGGACCAGCGAGGGTGAATGCTCAGAAAGAGGCCGGGAACGACACCGATGTGATAGCAGGTAATTTCGAGTTATAGTCTATGTCTTTGCTTTCTTTGGTTGATTCGGGTTCTACGCATTCCTACATTTTGAGTGAGCATGCACAGAAGTTAGATATCCCTGTTGAGATCTTAGATGTAGGTATGCATGTTACTAGTTCTTTTGGTGAGACAGTTGTGGTTAGGCGTATGTATAGGAGATGTCCACTGAAGATTCAGGGTCATGTGTTTTCAGTTGATATGATGGAACTTCCTTTCTATGGTTTCGACATAATTTTGGGTATGGACTGGTTGGTTGAGCATCGGGCTAGTGTGGATTTTGAAACAAAGAGAATTTCTTTGAAGCTTTCTGATGACTACGAGGTAGTAGTAGTAGGCGAGAACATTAAGTTCTTGTCTAATGTGGTGTCAGCTTTAGAGGCTCATAGGTTGGTGGACTCTGGATGTGGGGCTTATTTAGCTTATGTTATGAATCCGGATATGAGTAAAGCTAGACCGAAAGATAACAGAACAGTGTGTGACTTTCCGGATGTGTTTCCTGAAGAGTTGTCGGGTTTGCCTCCTGACATAGATGTTGAGTTTGTGATTTAGACAGTTTCAGGATCTAATCCAGTTTCGATAGCTTCGTATCGTATGGCTCCGAAAGAGTTGAAAGAGTTGAAGAGTCAGTTGCAAGAATTATTAGACCGTGGTTTCATTAGACCTAGTAGTTCTCCGTGGGGTGCTCCCGTGTTGTTTGTTAAAAAGAAAGATGGTAGTATGCGCATGTGTATTGACTATAGACAGTTGAATCAGTTGACCGTGAAGAACAAGTATCAGTTGCCTCGTATAGATGATTTGTTTGATCAGTTGAGAGGTGCTTCAGTGTTCTCGAAGATAGATTTGAGATCCGGGTACTATCAGTTGAAGGTGAAAGAGTGTGATGTTCCGAAGACAGCTTTTAGGACTAGATATGGTCACTATGAGTTTCTTGTGATGCCATTTGGGCTCACGAATGCACATGCAGCATTCATGGACATGATGAACAGAATTTTTAGAGACTATCTAGATCGTTTTGTAGTTGTTTTCATTGATGACATACTTGTGTACTCGAAGACAGAAGAAGAGCATGATGAGCACTTGAGATTTGTTTTACAGAGATTGTTGAGCAACCAGTTGTATGCGAAGCTTAGTAAATGTGAGTTCTGGATTTGAGAGGTTGTATTTCTTGGCCATGTTGTTTCGGCCGAAGGTATCCGTGTTGATCCATCGAAGATTGAGGCTATTGTTGAGTGGAAAAAACCTAAGTCCGTGACCGAGATTAGGAGTTTCCTAGGTTTAGCCGGTTACTATAGGAGATTTGTTGATGGTTTCTCTAGGGTAGCTGCTCCTTTGACGAAATTGTTGCAAAAAGGGGTCAAGTTTGAATGGTCAGATGCAAGACAAAAGGCCTTTGAGAAATTGAAAGAAGCTTTGACGAATGCTCCAGTGTTAGTGCAACCTGTTTTCGGTAAGGAGTTTGTGATCTACAGTGATGCTTCCTACGTAGGCCTAGGATGTGTTTTGATGCAAGATAGGAGAGTTCTTGCTTACGCTTCTAGACAGTTGAAGATCCATGAGAAGAACTATCCTACTCATGATATAGAGCTAGCCGCAGTTGTGTTTGCATTGAAGATTTAGCGTCATTACTTGTATGGTGAGAAGTGTATTGTTTACACCGATCACAAGAGCTTGAAGTACCTGATGACACAGAAAGAGTTGAACTTGAGACAGAGAAGATGGTTAGAGTTGCTAAAAGATTATAATTTGACCATTGAGTACCATCCGGGTAAAGCAAATGTAGTAGCCGATGCTTTGAGTAGAAAAGTGGTTGTTGAGTTGAGAGCTATGTTTGCTAGATTGAGTGTGTCCGATGATGGTGGTTTGATCATCGAGTTACAAGTGAAGCCTTCTTTGATTCAGTTGATTAGAGAGAAACAGTTGCAAGATGCGAGTTTAGTTCCTCATGTTCAAGATATAGCCGAAGGAAGACCGACCGAGTATAGTTTCAGTGGTGAGAGCTTGTTGTGCTTTAGAGATAGAATTGTTGTAACAGAAGATGTTGAGTTGAGACGTCAGATTTTGAGTGAAGCACATTCGAGTCCCTTTTCTATACATTCGGGTAGTACCAAAATGTACCGAGATTTGAAGAATGATTACTTTTGGGTTGGTTTGAAGCGAGATGTCGCCGAGTATGTGAGTCGTTGTATGGTTTGTCAGAGAGTGAAGGCAGAACATCAGGTTCCTTCAGGTTTGTTACAGCCTTTGAAGATTCCGGAATGGAAATGGAAGAGGATCACCATGGATTTTGTGTCGGGGTTGCCCTTGTCTCCTTCGAAGAAGAACTCCGTTTGGGTGATTGTTGATAGGTTCACTAAGTGTGCTCACTTCTTAGCGGTGAACACTACGGAATCCTTAGACAAGTTGGCAAACTTGTACATCCGTGAGATTGTGAGACTTCATGGGGTTCCGAAGTCTATTGTTTCAGATAGGGATCCTAGATTTACTTCGAGATTCTGGGGTTGCTTGCATAGTGCTTTAGGTAGCCGTTTGCATTTTAGCACGTCTTATCATCCTCAGTCCGATGGGCAGTCAGAGCGAGTGATACAGATTCTTGAGGATATGCTTCGTTGTTGTGTGATTGACTTCCAGGGTTCTTGGGAGAAGCACTTACCGTTGGTTGAGTTTGCTTACAACAACAGTTACCAGTTTAGTGTTCAGATGGCACCTTATGAGGCTTTGTATGGTAGACGATGTAGGACTCCGATTTGTTGGGCCGAGACAGGTCAGAGATTGTTACCTATGCCAGACTTGCTTAAAGGGACTACCGAAAAAGTGAAGTTGATTTGTGACCGTTTAAAAGCAGCTTCCGATCGTCAGAAGTCATATGCAGATTTGAAGAGGAAAGAAATTGAGTACTCAGTGGGTGAGAAAGTGTTTCTGAAAGTATCTCCGTGGAAGAAGGTAATGAGATTTGGCCGAAAGAGCAAGTTGAGTCCGAGGTTCATTGGTCCGTATGAGATAGTTGAGCGGATTGGGCCTGTAGCCTATCGTTTGAGGTTACCTTCTGAATTAGAGAAGATCCATGATGTCTTTCATGTGTCTATGCTTAGGAGATATAGATCGGATCCTTCTCATGTGATGCCCGTTGAGGAGATAGAGTTAAATCCGGATTTGTCCTACAATGAAGAGCCCATTGAGATACTTGCTTCTGATAGCAAGGTGTTGCGTGGCAAGACCATAGAGTTGGTCAAAGTGTTGTGGAGACATAGAGGTGTGGAAGAGGCCACGTGGGAGACGAAAGCAGATATGGTTGAGCAGTTTTCGTATTTGTTTCCACCAGGTAATTTCGGGGACGAAATTCCTTAAGTGGGGGAGAGTTGTAACACCCGGGTTTAGGGGTTAGAAAATAATATTTTAATATTATTTGGGCTCGGGTTTGTATTTAAAATGATCCTTTTAAAATTCCGGGTTTCAAAATAAACATTTAAAATGGGACCAAATTGATTTAGTTTCAAAATTTAAGAGCTATTTTAAAAACAAGGGAATAGCCATTCATTAATGGCCTTATTGTAATTTACCCATCTTTCCAAATTAAATCCCTTTATTTCAAATAAAACACCCATTCACTATTCATTGTCTTCTTTTTCAATGTTAGAAGAGCTCTCCGTCCCTAATGTACTATTCCATTGCAAAGCTATCTCATTTCAACTCCAAATTGAAAGGTAATGGCATTTTTTACTTCCCCTCATCTCCCTCTCCATAAAAGTACCTTTTATTTTCATTTTCATGGAGGTTTTAGAAAATGTCATTTTGGCAAGTTTGGATTAAAGATGAAAGCTTTATGTTGTAAAACTAAATGTTTTGATTTAATATGCTTAGTTATGGTATATAGAGGTCAACTGGTATATCATATGTGAATTTCAAATGATTTTAGGCAATTTTCGGAATTGGGTTATAAGGGGGTTTTTGGAGGGTTTTAAAGTGGTTTTTGGGGTTGTTTAATGTTGGATTTTGGGGGCTGTTGGTAGTATGATATATGAGGGTCACTTTGGGTGTATTTGATAGTTGATTGGATGCTTGAATTGGAAGATTTCAGTGGGTTTTGTGGGTTGCTCGAAAATTCTGTTTTGGGCTTGTTTTGGGTGTTGGATGCTTGAAAATATTATTCCGGGTTAGTTCCGATGATGAGCTTTTGATTGTGGATGTTTTGTTTGTGTTTGGGATTGATTAGAATCGAGTTTGGACATCGGTGAAGCATCTGAAGTAAATCCGGGAAGTTAGAGGTGGTTGCTTGCTTGGTCTTTGAGCTTGGAAGCTTAGGTGAGTGGTTGATTGTTTTAAATGGTTTTAAAATGGTTGGTTTGAGTATATAGACTAGGTCGGGCTTGGTAGACCCACCTAGAGTTAGGATTAGGGTGGTAGCCTAATCCTAAACTTGATCTAGAGCCTTTGGATGAACTCATATATGTGGTTGTGTATGTCTCGTATGAAATGTGATAGGAATGCTTATGTATATTGTGTTATACATGTGAAATGAGATATGGCTTGTGATGCTTGAGACATGCATGATGATGGTTGTTGGTGAGTACGTGCTAAGCACGGAATTGATGTGAAATGGGTAATGTGAAATGAGTAAAATGTTGGCACTAGTATGCTTGAGTACAAATGATCGATCATTAGGATGTTAGTGTGTACACATGAGTCAAAAGTCACGCGTGGCCTTGGTGGCGTTGAGTCACCAAGGAGGAGTACGGGTTCGCCCGGAAATTGTATTTAAATATAGTCGGTGATGAGTGGAATCCCATCGACGGGGCGTGAGGATGAGTGGAATCCCCTCCGCGAGACCGGTGATGAGTGTAATCCCACCGTGAGGTAATGTGGTTGTTGGATGTGAGTTCCAACATGTCTATTCGCGTATTCGGGTCATAGCTAGGTGCCAATGTTGATGGATATGTGTATCAATATGTTGAGATATATGATCTTTAATTGGATGTTAAATGTGATTACGTGTATTGTGGAATTGAGCTTATGATCATGGCATTTATATTGTATATTGCTCATGCATCTTTATCTTGTGGCTCTTATGGATCCTTGGTATGTTTGCGTTTTACCTTGGCTAGATCGTGCTCGGACCCTGCAATGTTGAGGTTTGTTTTTAATAGCTTACCCTCACTAAGCATCATTGCTTACGCTCTCTTTGTTCAACATTGCAGATCCTTAGTTCGTGGGTGGCTTGCGCAAGTGGAGGGCCTCCAAGTGTGGTTGTTAGCCTTGAGTACTTCAAGTATGAGTTTTTAATGTTGAACATGTATTAGTTAAGCAATGGGACATGTGTCATTTTGATGGATGATTGTTGGTTGTTTAGGAACTCGTTTAGACTCCTTGTTATCTTGCTTTTGTATGGTTTGTGTTGCCATGTTGAATTGTAACCCATGCCTAAATTGCTTATTATGAATGTTAGCCATGTGCCTTAGTGGTTGCTTTTATGTTTGAATGTGGTTGTATGATTGCATGACTTGTGATGTCTTGCCTTAGTGTTTAGACTCGTCCTAATCTTGTTAAAGCATGCTAATATAGTTGGGTTGCCTTAGGTTTAGGTGTTTTAATGTTGAAGGGTGTTTTGGGGCACCCTTGTGCCTTAAAACAGCTAAAACGAGTTTGCAGACAGGGGCGTTTCGGAACGGGCCACCCTGTTTCGGTACGGTCCCTTTGCATTCGGCCTGCCGTTTCGAAACGGATGGGGGTCGTTTCGGAACATTTTTGCTACTGGAATTCTGAGAAATTGGCGAGATAAAGGCGTTCCGAAATGGGCCTTTGATGTTTCGAAACGGTCAAATCTCTTTGACCACGAGAAGTTGACCGTTAGGGTCGTTTCGATACGGGTCACCCCTGTTTCGAAACGGTCACCCTATGGTTGACCCTGGCCTGTTGACTAAGTCAAGGCGTATCGGAACACCCTAAGGGCGTTTCGATACGGCCTGCTGTAAAGGGCTAAAATGAGCTGTTTAATGTTTTGGTTGATCGGAATATGTTACATTGTTTGTATTTTCCGCTGCTGTGCTTCACCTAGGATTTAAATATGCCTATAGGCAAGATAAAGTAAAAAGGAAATTTTCTGGGTCGTTAACCGATGAGGAACCTTAACGGGTTTCGCTTCGGTTTTCCCCGTGTGGCCCACTCGGATCGGTCATCCGACCAGACCGGGACGAGGGGGTTACACATCTTCAATGACATCCCACACTAGGTAGTCATTTGACTTGATGAAGAGACGCATTCTATTCTTCCAAAAAGAATAGTTATCGCCATTAAAGAAGGGAGGCTTTGTAGTAGATTGAGACTCGTACATGCCCGAACCGGAGGTTGAAGCCATCTCTTGATATATGATGATCACACTCTTCCAAGGAACTCCTCTTGTGGTTGTTAATCCTCAAAGAGGTAGGCTCTGATACCAATTGTTGAGTGGATCGAAAGATCATATGAACCAAGAGGGGGGGTAATTGGAAATTTAAAGATTTTGTGGTGGAAATTGCAAATTAAAAATAATGACAAGGGATTTTAGAGTGGTTTAAGTTCCAAATGAACTCCACATCTACTACCTTAGCTTCACTAAGGATTTGCAACAATTCCACTAATTGCTCTTCCCCTTTTCTAGGCTAAGGAGGCAACCCTTACAATTTCGGTTGAATTTTTTACCCAAAATTCAACCCAATCCTCACAACAAGATAACAAAGAAATTTGTTGGCTAATAGAGTATCTCTCAATACAAATGATAGCCCAATTACAAGTACTCAACCCAATTGAACAAGATAGGAATGAAAAATACAATTGAGGTTTCTAGACAATAGGAATTTTTGCACAATTGCTTGGATTTGATGTATGGATGTTTTCTTGATGATCAATAGTTCATGCTGATGCTTTTGGATGTCTCTTTTATACCTCCTCATTGATTTTTAGCCGTTTGGGTGGTTGGGAACATAAATGGAGCCGTTGGAACCCTCTCTTACCACCATAAATGCACTTCTGCAACCATGCGTATCGGTACGCGAGGAGGTGTATCGATACCTATCTCAGAAAAGAAAGAGCCTTTGTGTACAATAAATAAGGGGTATCGATACGCGCGTAAGCGTATCGGTACGGGGTATCGAAACGGTAAAGGTCGTATCGATACCTTTTTCTTAACTAAACTCACTGTCGATATCCGTACCGGTACGGGGGTTAGGCGTATCGATACGGGTCAACGACCTTTTAAAGTTTGGTTACCAACCAACTGACACCAACGGTCATATTTTTTAAACCGACTTAAATTTAAAATTTATTAAGGCCGTATCGATACGATGGTTTAGGGTATCGGTACGCCATTCAAACTCTTCAGATTTTAACACATGGGCGTATCGATACGAGGGTTTGCCGTATCGATACGTGTTCCGAAAGTAGCCAAGTTTTGTAAAAAGGTATCGATACGCTTGGGAGTGTATCGATACACCTGAACGTTTTTCAATATTTTGGCCTTGGAACACTTAGAAAATATTTTGAGTTTGAGTTTTTCAAATCAGTTTCAAAGAGTTGGTGTTTTAAAATTATTAAGGGACTTTCAAAAACAATTTTAAGTTTTTCAAATTGATCCTTAAATATCTAATTATATCAATATCAAACATAGGTTTTACATGATTTCTCTCAAGAACTTATTGCTCTTTTGGAGCATCAAAATTTTCAGTACTTTGAGATATAGTACTCACATTATCCCTTGCATTTAAGTGGGAAAATATATATTATGCTTCTGCTAAGCATAAATCGTCGCCATAGATTGTATTTGATAAATAATCATGTGAAACAAAATAAATAAATGTCTACAAACCAACAAAGAACAAAGATTTAATCCTCGTACGATGTCGTTAAGTCAGTTCACAGGGTCCTTTAGAAACCTCCTTTGAGACTAATAGCCTCGCAGAACGGGATGTCCAACCAATGTATTTAAATTAAACCAACATAACATAGAATATATTAAGTAATTAAAGAATATATTTTAGGCGTTAAATTAATATATAAAGCGTAAATAATTAATGCGTAAAGTAAATAAACATAAAGCAAAGTAAATTAAAAGAAATAAGTAATTTTCTTCAAGGTTACGAGAATAATTAGAAGATGATTTATTCCTTTTCAAGGGTTATAAGAAAATCAACAACGTCCAAATGAGTTGGACCAATATCATATTCTTTATTTTTGCAAACAAAATTTGCTTCTATTTCTTTTCCTTTATCAATCAATGATTGTCGATTTTTCAGCGTACGACTAGTACGAGTCCATTGGTTTATAACATCGCATTGGTAATAAAAAAGATTTCACTTCCTTAGAATAACTTTTATCACTCTTGTCATCCTTATAACCTCACTACCGGTGTGTAAAAATATTCTTAAAATGACCATATTTTTCATGTCTATATTCATGATCTCGACCATGACCACAACTTCTAATGTGGCTTTTATTCTTTCCATAATATAACCTCACATTCACTTTAGAAATGGAGTGGAGCCAGCGGGCCTTTAAAAATCTTTTTCACAATATTGTGTCTAAGGACAACATTATTTACGTGAAAAGTGGACTATGTTTTTATTAACATATCCTCATCATAGATACTCAGTAATTTGGATCATATTGAAGTTATGTCACTAACCGAATAGTGATTTTACCATGTTTGCATTCACTTCAGGGAATGAAACAGATCCAATAATCGCATGGAATAAACATCATGCTTGCATTCACTTCAGGGAATGTCTCTCATAAAACTTTTTGGATCAAGACGAATTTTTGTAACTTGAACTTGGGAGAAATAGTCGAATTTTTTGACACATGAGAATTATTGCTTTCGAGCAAAATCATCATGATTATCGCACTTTAAAATCATAATTTAAAGAATAAAAATAAAATCAAAATTTACCAATATTAATTTTCTTCTCGAGGACAATGAAGGCATAGCAAATGACCAATATAGCTTTTCATAATTTTTTTATGTCATATCTCTTTCCACACCATTTAAATATATCCTGTAAAACTCAAAACACGGTTAAAATATTAAATCTCATCAACAAATAAAATAAAACTAATATTGATATTTAAAAACTTAGCTATGAAAATTTTCAAATATAATCAATATGAACAAAAGTATGGAGGAGCATCATGATTAAAAGTATAGGTTCCAATTAAGCTACAAATTCAATTTGTTCATATATATATATATAGGTGAGCAAATGCAAAGGAAAGAGTTGCAAGACGACACTCACGATAACCACATCATTGTTGGTGCTTTTGTTTGCGGTAGGGTCGACAAATTGTAGAGTTGGATCGAATCTACTTTAATAGTTGTTTGAGCGAGATCATTTCTTTTAACGTAGAATCGAATTTTTTCCATTGATTTTTTTGAGATTCAAATGAAGAGCACTAAAATCTTTTGAGAGAACTCGTGTTGATAACATGTTGTGAATAAAATAATGAAGAACAATAAGAAGAATAAAGAACAAGAATAAAATAAACAAAGAGATAAAAGAAAGAGAGAGAGATTTGTATTATTCTCATATTGACATAAGTGTAAAATGTCTTAATCAAATTATCTATTTATAGGCATAAGAAGTACATAATACACTGAACTCTAATTAATGGAAATAATATTTCTAATAATAAAATAAATCAAATCTCCTAGATGAAATTCTTATTATATAGATATCTACATAAATAAATATTCATAACAGTCTTAGCATTTTTTTAATATATATCTATATATAGAAAACAAAATCCCATATTAGTATATGTGACAATTTAATATTTCAACAAGTATTAAGTAGATTATTGATGTGGTATTGGTCAGTTAAAATAATGATATTATTAATTACCATGTGTTACAATTTGATTGATGGTTGAAATATCACATCAATACTAAATATCATTTTAATTTTTTTAAGTTAAGTAATAATATAAGAACTATTTTAAGTTGAACCTACTAAGTGTTCCTGTGGAAAAGCGGGTGATGTTTATCTGAGAAGATACGGGTTCAAATCGTATTGTCTGCAAAGTGAATGTACATTGTCAAAGGGATAAAAATATGTATGAACAAATACTACCTTATAATCACCTTCAGACTATTAAAAAAGAATTATTTTCTAAGTTTAGGTGCCAATTCAAAATTAAAAAGATTTAAGTGTTAATTTGAGAGAGAGAGAGAGAGAGAAATCAAAGTTATGTATCAATATGTATATTGAGCCTTGTTTTCTTTTTGAATTATGCTTAACCATTAAATAAGTGCTCGAATTATACTCTTTTTCAGTTAAGTGCTTAAACTATTTTTTGGCCCAAATAAGTGTCTGACGTTTTATTTTGTAACCCAAATAAGAATTTTTCGTGAAAGACATTAAAAAATTTTCATTATCCAATAAAAAGTGGCATGTGGTCGATTTCTGTTATTTCCTTTAGTTTTTATATTTAAAAAAAACTTTAATTTTAATAAAAATTTAAAAACCTTTAATTTTAAAAATCTTTAATTTCTCTAAAAAATCCCTCGAACTCTAACCATAAATATCTTAGATTTCTCTCCTCTGACCACCAATTCAACTACCATCTACCACTCTTGCTTTCGTCGAACCCGCATGACTGAAAACTCTATCATCCTATCGTCGAAAATCGACGAATGAACCTTCGATTGCAACACCAACGAACATCCAAAAATGAAGAAGAAAGAAGACGATTGAGTTTCTAACCGACAGGTAGAGGGCAGAGGATGTCGAACGGTGAGGTACACAATATTTGGGCAGTGAACGATGAACCTTCGACGTGTGGGGGATGTCGGACGGTGAGGGAGATTTGATTTGAGAGTTTGATTGAAAGAAATTAAAATTTTGAAATTTTTAAAGCTATAGTTTTGAAAGTTATTTGACGGTTAAACCTTTGATGATGAAATTTTTATGAATTTCTTAAAAAAAATCCCCACACCGTCATATATAGTCTTATCTACTAAAATCAATCGACAATTCTTTTTGTTCCATGTCTCTAATCCACTCATAATTAGCTTTTAAATAACCTCACTCTGTATTTTCATGAAAAAAAAGTGAAGATTCATCTTTTGAAAAAATAACATGAAAAAAAACAATTAGCTGATTTTTAGCGGATAGACTACATATGACATGGTGAGCTGAGTATATATAGGCCTTGTTTGGCAATTAGCGGATAGCGGATTACATTAGCTGATAGTTGACAGCTGATTGCATTAGCTGATTTGACTAGCGGATTGTATTAGTTGATTATATAAAAGTGTTTGGTAAAATTAATAGATGTTAGATTATTTAAACAAGCAAAATGACATATAAGGACATAATTATATTCAATACTTGTTTGAATAGTTTATTAGTTATCAATATTTTGTATCTAATTATTATTAATTAGATCTATAAAATTATTTTTAATATAAGTTTTCTAAACATATTCAAATGATTTATATATTAATTTATTATTTATATAATTATTTTAATATAATTTATTTAATTAATAAATTTAAATACACATATAAATATGTGATAGTAAAAAAAAGTAAATAAGATTAGCTTATAAATAGGGTGAGAAAATATTTAATTTAAGTTATTTTGAGATTTTTGGTAACTGGTAAGGGTAAAAGAGTCTTTACAACTCTAATATCAAACCTCTAATCTCAAAAAGCTCCTATTATGAGCTTTTTCAAAATTAACAGTTTCATCCCAATCCGCTCTTTCAATTCGCTATTTATCAAACAATAATATTAGCAGATTTGACTGGTCAAACCTCTAATTATGCATCAAACCTCTAATTTTTGCCCAAAGCTCTCTTTACCAAATAGGGCCATAATCTTTTTTTTTATATTTTCCGGTCATTACAAAAAGTATCAAGAAAGGCTAACAGAGACTCCAAGCAAGTAAATAAAAAAGAGAGAAGTGTGTGGTTCCAGGCTTGCAATCCAATCCTCCCTCTTATAGAAGGAATCATCGCCAAAAGGAAACGGCTTTGCTTCAAAGCCAACCGAATCTCACTCCTCTCTTACATATTATATATATACACACTCAATGACTTCCAGGGTCAGTGTTCCAAAAAATATATTCTTAATAGAAACCCTTTTCATAGATTGAATTAGAGACATGATGATGGAGGGCGAGGAGGATGTTGTTGTTTGTAAACATCAATTGCAAATCATCAAAGGGAAACGTAGCAAACGTCCAAGGCCACCGTCGCCTCCTCTGACTTTGCCGGTGGATTCAACCACCACGACATCGACCGGAGGTGGTGGAGCTGTTCTTTCTCCAACAACATCTGTTGAGTTAGCAGAAAGCAGTACTGGACGAGAACAAGAAGATGAAGAAGACATGGCGATGGCGAATTGTTTACTTCTTTTGTCTCAAGGTCAAACAAGGAAACCACCACCGGAACCGCCTTCTTCGGCAGCGGCAACAAGCAAGACGGCGTCGCCGGGGATGTTTGTTCACCAATGCAAGACGTGTAACCGGTGTTTCCCTTCATTCCAGGCGCTTGGTGGGCATAGAGCAAGCCACAAAAAGCCCAAGGTTAACGATCATCATGAAGATAATAACAATTACAATAACAAAGAGTTGATGTTCGGGAAAGATGATGATTATTACGATGAACCGAACGACATGAATACGACCCTTTCACTTCAAATAACGAGCAAGGCTTCTGTTTCATGCAACAAATCTAGGGTTCACGAGTGTTCCATATGTGGGGCTGAGTTCTCCTCGGGACAAGCTCTTGGAGGTCATATGAGAAGACATAGGTCGACATTAAGTAATGTTCCAACGACGACAACCTTGAACACTGTCGGGACAAGTACTGTTGTGCAGTTGGATCTTAATCTTCCAGCCCCGGAAGATGATCATCACAAGGAACCCAAAGTGCTTTCATTTGCTTCCAAGGAAAAACTAGTTGTTTTTTCGGCATCTTCTTTGGTTGATTGCCATCACTAGATTCAATGTGTGGGCAATTCTGTATCATTAGCATTTAATTATATTCCTCACTCTACTTATTGATCATTCTTTGAATTCTTTTAAACTTAACTTTGTTTCCATGTTAATGAGGTTGAAAAGAAAACTTCATTAATGAAGTATGTTAGCTTTTGTATTTTCATGGTCTCATTTGTCAATATATTTTTCATTTTTTAATCCAATTTTTGGTTAGGTTGTGCGACCTGTTTTATTCTTTTATGAGTTGGAGAAGCATGTGATAGCTGATGAAATAGAAAGGAAGATAATAATAATAATAATAATAATAATAATAATAATAATAATAATAATAATAATAATAATAATAATAATAATAAAAGAGAAGCGAGTTTAGGGTTTAGGATTTAGGGTTTAGGAGAGCAAAGAAGAAAGAAATTTGGTACCTATAACACAACCGACGGAAGAAAAAAGTTTTTGTCCTCTTCTGATGTCTTTTTGTGCCCTAAAAATATACCTTACACTTAATACTTTAAATTCTAATTCTAAATATTAATCTTTAATATTAACATAATTTTTTTAATAACGGGGAATAAATAGAGATATCAAAAAAGGACAAACGATTTCTATTTCAACCGACGGTGTTGGATTAAGATTCTCTTCACAAGGAAGCTAAAGTTTAAATTTGGGTTTAGTTAAATGTAATCTCTGTCATCCCCAACCCAGCCAAATTGCACATTGCCCTTCCATTTATTAAAACCATAGCTAAATTAGTGATCAATCTCCATGTGAAGGGAACAAATTGGACACTTAATTTAGGCATAATTCATTAAACAAAGTGCCTCTATTCTTTGTCTGGACTCCACTCCATTTCATTGTAAGATCAAAAGATGACGTGAAACACTTAACCTAGTTTTTCCCTTTTTTGTTGTTCCATTTGCCATTAAAACTTCAGCTTTCTCTTAGAAAGAAAGAGAGGAGTGAACAATGAGTATTAGGGAGGTGGTCTAAATGGGCAGATTTGGTGGTTGCTGAGAAGCCAAGCCAATGTGACCCACTTTGGTTGAAGACCATTGGATTTAATGAGAGAATGAGGGAGACTTGATGGAGAGAAATAAAGGGTTCATTTCATCTGGCATTGCCACGTGTACGGTGGTCTTAACAGCTCGCACATTATCTGAAGACACAAACAACAACACCCTAATCTCAATCCTAAAGTCTTTAATATTCGTAGCTCTCAACAGACCTACATTTACATAATTACATGTACAAAGTAGATTGTACATTAATGTTTTTGCGGATAGAAATCATTGTGTTTTCGGTGCATTTTTATGTACTACAATAAAAATTAGGTTTAGAGTTTAAGGTTAAAGTTTAAAATTAAAGTATAAAAAATGAAAGGTAGAATGTACTTTTTAGGGTCTAAAATTAAATTTTAAAATTAAATTCTTTAATGTTAAATCATAGAAAAAGACACTAAAAAGACACATAATTTTTTTTATCATGTTCTTATAAATTGTCGGGGACAAAAAGCCTACAAATTAAAACCATAAATATCGGTAGATCAATGGCATGATTAGGAAGAATAAGGTAACTAATTTTCTTCTCATAAAAAAAAGTTGCTTTGCAAGTTTTCATTTTTTTGGTAAAATGATAAAAGATGCTGCCAACGTTTGCATGTTTTGTTATTTGGTCTCTTGTTCTTTCTTTTTGTCTAAATATGCCCCAACGTTTGCTTGTTTTGTTATTTGGCCCCCTATTCTTTCTTTTGGTCCAAATATGCCCCCAACGTTTCATTCGTAGTCCAAATATGCCCCAACGTTTCAATTTGGTCCAAATATGCCCCCGTTAGATGGAAATTGTCAGTCAACTGACGTTCAACAGTTGATGCTGACTGGACTTGCCACGTATTAAGATCTGCTGATGCCACGTCAAATTTTTTTTACAAGCCGTTGACCGTCAGTTGATTGATAGTTTACATCCAATAGATGCATATTTGGACTATGAATGAAACGTTGGGGGCATATTTGGACCAAAAGAAAAAATATGGGACCAAATGACAAAACAAGCAAACGTTGGAAGCATATTTAGACCAAAAAAAAGAATAAAGGACTAAATGAAAAAACATGCAAACGTTGAGGGCATCTTTTGTCATTTTATTTTTTTCCGAGTAAAGGTTTTCTATGACTCAATGGCTCATTCAGTTTACAATAGTTCCATTTGATTTGCTTTTTGCTACAATGACTTTGATCGATTATTCTATTTGATGGAAGGGTTCGCAATTGATCAATTCGCTGTGGTTTATTATTGTAAATTATGATACAAAAATTTGTTTCAAATGATCATACTCGGTTTTAAAAAGTTCGGCTAAATGAAAAAAAAAATTGTTTGGATTTTGAATTTTCAGATATTTGAGTAAGTACGAAAACATTATTATTATTATTTGTTACACCAAAATATAAGTTCATCAAATAAGATCCACGTCACTCAAATATGTGTTCGGTTATAATCGAGTCAATCTTTTCTTCTAAAACTTACTATTTAGTCATTCCATTAAAATTTCATTACAAACATGTCATTGGGTCGTTAAAATTGAAACATAATGTTGAGCTTGAATCAATCAACCGAAAACTACCGAGAAGATGTTGAATTGTCAAACAAGATAATGTGGTGGAAACAACTGAAAGATAAAACTTTGTGCAATAATTTATAGTGGTTCAACTTTTAAATCAAGTCTACCCCCACTACCTTATCTATCCACACTAAAAATTTTCCACAAATTCACTAATTTGTCTTTCTTTTAAAGACATAGAGTAACCTTACAAGATTACCTAAATTTTTGTGAATAATTTCCCATAAAGATTATACCTCAAAACTTTGAGTTACACTCTCCCTAGGAGAAATATAAATTTAACAAACAAGAAAAAAAACTTTACAAGACAAATGTGTTTGTACATAGGCTCTCGAAAGATGAACACTAAAAATTTACAATGAAGTTCTCTACAAAATGTACAAGAGAAAATGAAAAAAAGTATTAAAGCTCTTTTCTCTTGATCCTTAGGATCGGATGTTCATCTCTTTCTTCTTCAAGTGTTCTTAACTTGCTTTTATAACGTACTACAACAAATTTATCAATTTATGACGAAATTTCTATATGACGTTGCATATAACATCACAAAATATACAATAAATGTGACGATTTTTCCTCTCGTCACAATTAGTGAATAATGGTATATCATTTTTGACAATTTTAAAAAACGTCATTGATTTTCGTCACTATAAGTTCGGCGCCTAAATTTTTTTTGGAGAGATTTATTTCAATGACGGTTAGACAAAATAGTGACATTGTAAAATCGTCACTAATGAAATGAAAATATTAGTGACGAATAACTATAATGACGATTCAATTTTAATTAGTGACGTTGCAGATTCATCACCAATAGCTTTTATTTGTGACAATTTAATTCGTCATATTTTAAAAAAATATAAAAGGTTACATTTTACTTGCGCCGCAAAATGTGGTTTAATGTGACGAAAATGACTAATTGTCACAAATTTGTATCCCTTATATTTTATATGACGATTTTCAAAAACAATCACTTAATGCTCGTCACTTAACAAAATCAAGCAAAAAGGTGTTTTTGTAATTTTATATTATTGGTGAATAAACACTCATAAACAAAAACTAATAATACACATTAGTCTCAATCTCGTTATTTATTGTATTGCTCATTTGACATATTTTTAAATTACTCAGTTTCATACGTTTAAAATTTACTTTAATTTTTGATAACGTATTGCCATATTTTAATAATACAAATATTTAAATATTTTTATGATTAACTATCATGCCCCAAATTGTGTTGATTGTTTATGTGGAGTTTAGAATTGTGAAATTTAGGACCAAATTGAAAAAAAATGAAAATTTAGACTTTGGAATTTGGGGGTAAAATCAGAAAGATAAACAATTTCGAGCTTCTTCGTAAACCCTAAATAATCAAGGGCCCTTAACCTCAATTTAACCATTGGAGTTAAATATAAATACATATTTTCCCTTCAGCCGTTGCTTCCTTCTTCTCCTTGAATCCATAGCTGATTTTCCTTATTCTCCCCGTTGTATCCTTCTTCAGCCGTTCATCTATCCCTAATGCATCCACCTTCTGCACCGCACCCCGACCATAGGCTTGCCTTTAGCTATTCATCGCGCCTCAACCTAACGTGTTGTGTTACCCTCTGCTGGACCACCATCTGATGATCCTAACGTGATTTCACTGTTACCCTCGGTTGTGTGATATCCACTTCTAATTTTTTTATACTGAAGCCTATGTGCGGGACATATTCATTTATGATTATGAGGATATGAACCTCTCAAGATCTTTCAAATACATGATTTAAGTGTCGGTCATACACCAATTTTGGCTTTTATCCATGATCTATCTCGTGTAAGTACTGTTGTTTTAGTTTTTTTCTTTGTTTTTCATTTTTCTTGATTTTTATCCAATATTAATGTAATTTTTTATTTTACTTTAATCCTATTTCTAAACTAATCTACTGCTGTTTATGAATGGCAAGTAGGGAACCACGTTTTGAAGTGAGGGTAGATCACTATAGAAATCCAAACAAGGTTTCCAACTTTTTCCCAGATCGAATTTTATATTCGTGCGTCTTGAGGATGATGATGGCGGTCTTCGACGATATGTTTGGATGATGATGGCGGTCTACAAGCATGACCCTAAAAATCCATTGACTAGGTGGGTTGTTTTGGTATTTTAGAAGGGGCCAACTTTTAATGATTGTAAAAATATAGGGGTTTATTGTAATTTGAAAAAATCTGGGGTTTTTTGTAATAAAAAATTAGCATTTATGTAATTTAAAAGAGTTTTTACCTTTATTGTAATTTATAATAAAAATATAATTTTTGTAATTTATATAAAGTTCTAGACTCTTAGTGTAATTTTAAGATTTAATTTTTGATAAAATATTTTAATTTTCTAATAATGAAATTTGTGACAATATTTTTTTCGTCATTTAAACATTAAATTTGTTATATTATTGGTGACGATATAAATAATTAGTGACATAATTTTATATCATTTAGTGACACAGTTAATTGTCGTTGAAAATAATTATAATATGATGTTTTACATAAATGTCACTACATGTTTAACAATATGTGACGAAAAAAGACATATCGTCACGTTAGACATTTAGCGACACACCTAGCGTGACGATCGTCGCGACGTTGAATTTTATGTCACAGAAAACAAACAGTGACGTAAATGTGAATTTTTGTGACATTATTTTCAATGTCAAGAATAAATAAATTTGTTGTAGTATACGTTGAATGAGATTGTAAGTTGTTTATGGACGTTGGAATATTTTGTAGCCATTGGGACTTTTAGAATAGAGCAATTAGTGCTCACATGCACGATAGTTTTGAAATCTTGTTAATGGTTTCGAGACCTTTAAGACAATTTTCATAAAACTAGTCGTTACACAGACAAATGTATTGAACCTTTGGGTATGATTTCGAAACCATGCTCCAGGTTTTGATTCTAAAGTCTTTTTGCCCACATGGTTTCGAGATCTCCTAAAGGGGAACCAAACCTTCATTAAAATACTGAAAAGTTGGCTAGGTTTTGACCTTTTAAAGATATGTCCGATGTAGGTTTTTATCAAAACATTTTAAAAATATTTTTCAAGTTTTGTGGACTTTGAATTATTTGATCGAGTCCAAAACATTTTTCATTTAATTTTTCGTATCAAAATATTAGCTCAACACATGATCTAATATAATAATAGTTTTAGTCTCCAAAACTTACATATTCTATCAATTTGGTCCTAATTTAAAATAATTTACTAAATTTAATTGTTCATATTTAAAAATTCCAACATTATACCCTCTTGACATATCCTACGGCGACTTATCTCTTTCCTTTTTTATTTTCCATCAACTCGATAACTAATGGATGAGATAGCTCAACAGACACAATCACTTTACTACTAGACATATGACAGAGTACTAATGGAGCAAATCCATTATGACCCTAATATCACTTGCTAGTAACTCAATTAAGGGTGAGCAAAACTCGACTCAAAAAATATAATTTTTAATTTTAAGTTCTTTGAGTCAACTTGAATTAATGATTTAGTTTTTCAGTTTGAGTTGAGTTCGAATTTTTTCAACTTGAAAAACAAAATAAATTATTGTTTTACGACTTAGTACTTGATTTCCTTATTTCTTCCATCACTCATTCATTTTTAAGTACATTTTACAAACTTTAGCCTTTGTAACTTCAATTTATCTTTATATAAAACCATCTTTTTGTAGTTTAATTCCTCAACTTTGTATGATTTCTTCACTTCCTCAATTTCTCCTTCATTTTAAGTTCAGTTTTGACTAAATTTGAACCAAATTCCACTAGCTCTATAGAATATCTATGTAACTTCAATTCATGTTTTAAAAAAATAAATTTATTATTTTTTCAAATTTTGTCCCTTAGCTTTGCATTTTATTCAATTTAGTTCTTCAACTATATTTTCTTGTAAACTATTTTCCTATCAATTCCGTGAATCCCTTATACTCCATCAATATTTTGTCTTAAAAATTCATTCTTTAAAAATAAAATTATAAATATATTTTATAATTTTTGAAGATATTTGATTTTTTTATCAAAGCATGTATGATATTATTAAGAATTAATTATGCAAAGACTACATCGCCGAGGACCTCATTAAAAACCTTCATATACTTAAAATGGAGGAAAAAAGTACCCTCAATGATGACAAAGCAAAACGAACACAAGAAAGAACCAAATACCAAGTCCAAGTATACCTAAAAGTGCAACCAACAAACGAGCCATAATGCAGCACACTACCCCTGCACAAAACACACACCCCAACAATCCAGACTCCTGTACCCTTGACTACCCAATCGACCAAACACAACCAACAACACCCCCGTAACACCAAAGGAAATTAAGACACAACTCTAAACCACGAAGTCCGATCAACACCCCTTTTGCAAGAGCATCTGTCATGCCATTTGCCTCACGAAAAATGTGTTAAAAACAAATGTCGGGAAGGACTCGACGCGCTTCATCAATCCGGTTAAACCAAAACCACAAACGCCACGGCCATTTAGCTGATTACCAGACCCAATCCAATGCCACTTTTGAATCGGACTCGACCACAATCAACACCTCCTTCCATGGAGAATTAACAAGTATATCAAGAGTAGACCTGGCAAACTTGACCCGAGACTCGAAACTCGAACCGAATTACCCGAACCGAGACCCGATTTTGACCCGAACATGATGATCCGAAGTTGACCCGAAACCCGAAATAAACCGAACCGAAACCGAACTGAAATTTTTTGCTGAACTGAAATAGACCCAAACCGAATAGACCTGAACTGAATGGACCCGAACCGATTTGACTCGAACCAAATGCTACCCGAACCGAAAGCTGAACCGAATATCGACCCTATTTTAACCCGAAAATTAAGGTAAAATAAATGAATAATTTATTTTTAATATTATCTATTTTTAACAATATAATAAATAATAAAATGAAGTATGTTTTATTATCTTTTTGTACTATACCATGGAAGAGACAGTTGCTCTTGTCAAAGTTGTGGTATAATAACATATTATGTCATTTTACGTTTAAATATTAATTAAATAAAACTTTTGTCCCTACTAATTTTTAAATTTAGAATTTTAATTTACTATTTTCTCTCTTAATATTTAATCTTAAGTCATAAATCCTAAACAATAAACCTTAAGCCATAGAAATTAATCTCGTGAACCAATAACCTTAAACTAAACCATAAACCCTAAATCATTAACACTAAGCCCTAAAAACCTAAACTATTAACCTTTAAGCCATAGAAATTAATCTAAAATCAATAACCCTAAACCATTAACACTAATGCCTAAACCATAAACCATAAACTGAAATTAGAGACAAATTTTACAATCTTACCATAAAAATATAGCTAAAACTGGAATTAGAGACCATCTTGACAATTTGAAAGTAGAGAAATTTGAGAGCTTGGTGACCAATTTTATAATTTCACCATAAAATATAGCATAAAACTGAAATTGTGGACTAAATTAACAATTTGGAAGTGGAGAAATTTGAGAGTCCAATGGCCAATTTCATAATTATACCATATAAATAAATATGGGTCAATTTTGGCTAAAAAATAAATCTTAGAAATTAAAATGAACAAAAATATCATTATATTAAATTAATAGACTAAATTACAAAAATTGGTTAATTTTGACTAAAAGTAAATTTTTAGAGACTAAATATCACTACGGGGAGGGGATTTCTATATCCGAAGTCTAAACCGTAGGGATAGTTGTGACTAAATTAAATTAAACTAAAACTTAAAGTTGAATATTAGTACTAAAATGTAACATTTTAAATGCAACATGACCTAAAAGGTAATTAATCTCTAGCTTAAATAATTGGTGACTTATTTCCCTCCAAAATTTTGTCTTTTCCCTATCTATTTTTACCAATTGTCTTTTTTTTCTTTTTTTTCAATCTAGCTTAAAAAATTGGTGGCTTATTTCCCTCCAAAATTTTTCTTTTCCCTCTCTATTTTTACCAATTGTCTTTCTCTTTTTCTTAATTTAATTGAGTTTCAATTTAGATTAATTTAATTGAAATTTTACATTTAGTTTTAGAATTATTTTAATTATGTTCGTGATTTATGCTTCTAGATTTTAGTTAGCTCAATTAGATCCTAAGTTTAATAAATTAATTCATTTCAGACTTTATTATTATTATTATTATTATTATTGTTATTATTATTATTATTATTATTATTAAACTTTGATTTAATATAATTATACACAAAATTTTGATATGGATACATGAAGCTTTGATTTAAATATTTAATCAAATTCAAATGCATAGATTAACAAGTTAAATCAGAATTAATCTCATACACCAATAACTCTAAACTAAACCATAAATACTAAACCTCAAACCCTAAACCCAACTCAAACCAAAAATTCAAATGTTGACCCAAACCGAAATTGATCTAAACGACCTGATTTTGACCCGAACCAAAAGCGACCCGAACGACCCGATTTTGACCCGAACCGAAAGCAACCGGTCCGATATTGACCCGACCCGAAACAACCGATCCAATTTTGACCCGATCCAATACCCGAACCAGATCCGACTCATCACAGACTCGAACCCGAACCGAACCAAATTTAAACTGATTCTAGATAGACCCGAAATGACCCAAACCGAACCCGAACCGAACGACCCGATTGCCACCTCTAATCAAGAGCATACTCAATTGCGTGTGACTCCACCATATTAGAGTCCATTATACCAAGCGGTTCGGAAAATAAAGCCAAAATCGTTCCTTTCGCATCACACAACACACCCCCACACCCTGTAGGACCCGACTTATCCTTCGTCGAGCCATCCACATTAAATTTATTGAGTGGATTGTTGAATTGATTTAAGCCAAGAGGGGGTGAATTGGATTTTTAAAGAGATTGGTAGTGAAGTGGTAAATTAAAAAAATTAAAGACAAGGCACTTAGAGTGGTTCAAGTTCCAAATGAACTCTACATCCACTACCTTAGCTCCCACTAAGGATTTTCAAACAACTCCACTAGTTGATCTTCCCCTTTTCTAGGCTTAGGAGGAAACCTTTACACAATGGTCAATTTTCTACCCAAAATTGACAAAATCCTCACACAATGTTTACAAAGAAGATTAAGGCAAATAGCAAGTATCTCTCACTACAAATATTTCCCAATTACAAGCACTGAACCCAATTGAATCAAAGAAAATAGGAGTTACAAAGAACTACAATTGAGGTTTTACAAAGAATATGGAAATTTAGCACTTGAGCTTGGATTTGATGTTAGAATGTTTCTTTGAGGATCAATAGTTATTGTTGGTGGATTTAGGACTCCCTTTTATACCTTCTCATTCAATTTTAGCCGTTGGGGTTGTTTCCATCATAAATATAGCTGTTGGGATGTAATCTTCCCACTATAAATTCACTTCTGCAACTACTCGTTTCGAAACACCTGTACCTGTTTCGAAACAGACCAAAATAGAAATAATCGTTGGGGTGTAATTAAGAGACCGTATCGAAATGGACCCGATCGTTTCGATACACTAAGAGCTCGTTTTAAAACATTTTGCCACTGCCAAAACCCGTATCAAAACGGCTTAACTCGTTTCGATACACCTTAACCCTTTTTTTGAAAATCAGTTATAAACTTATAATGGTCATATTTTTTAATTGAAGTTTTAAAATCGTTTCGAAATGTTTGGGGTCGTTTTGATACTGCCGTATCGAAACGGTTCAACTTGTTCCGTTTTTCTTCATCCGTTTCAAAACATAGGGATCTGTTTCGATACACCCGTATCAAAACAGGAAGGCTAGTTTCGAAACACATGTTAACAGTTTCAAAACGTTCTGAAATGCCTAAGGGCCGTTTCGAAACAGTGACTCGAAAATCACTATTTTGACTTGGAAAACACTTAGAAAATTTTCATAAACATTGGTTTTGACTTGACCATTTTGCTAAAGGATTTTGGGAAGTTTTGAGGACTTAAAAATTTATTTTCAATTTCACTTTAGTCCTTAAATACTTTGTTATATCAAAATCAATTCTTTGGTTTTACTATCTCCCCCTTTTGATATAACAAAACCAAGTATAAATTTTTAAGTGTTTTGAAATCTTTGAAAAAGTTTTAACTCCCCCTCAATTTAAGATATGTTTTAAAGATGAGATTTAAAGCATTTGAAACTTAAAACCAACTTAAAAACACTAGGCTCTTAGGAATTACTTCTCCTCCTTTTTGTTAGATCAAAATATATAATCAAGGCTAATAAGAGAATAAAGGAGACATTAAGAGTAAACCAAACAACATAATATTATAGATAGCATTTAAGTTCAAGAAACAACATCAAGAACATAAATATCAAGCTCAATCCTAAAAACATAAAATCAAAGCGTGAGTCTTAAAAATAAAAACATAAATAGGTGCAAACTTAATCCTAATGTGACATAAAGATATGATATGCAATAATCCTAGGGTGCCTCATCACCATCATCGTCTCTAATATCATCCATAAAATCATCCTTATCTTTTGCTTGATCTTAGCGAAAATGCCTCCAATCACCATAGAAGGTGGAGAAGGAGAGATCAATGGACGGTTGTTGATTTTCAAGAGTAGTAACACGATCCTCCAAGGATTGCAAACGAGTGTTGACAGCACCAAAACCTGAAGTCATGTTCGTGTCTATCGTGTTGAACCTCTCGGTAAGGAAGGCCATAAGAGCATCATTGTTGGGAGCCGCAACAGGAGCCGAAGCTTGAGGTTGAGGCTCATCTTGAGGTGCTTAAGCTCTTCTATCAACACTGACCCATTGACCAAGAGTGTAACGAAACCCAAATCTCACAAGAGAAAATTCACCAATCTTTTGCTTTTGGGGTTCCGGAGAATCATATGAGCAATCTAGACCAATTTGAACAAATATGTAGCTCAGCATTGTCCCATAGGTGAAGGAAGTAAGGGCATCAGTTTGACGAATCCTTACTTGATGGACCATCTCAGCAAACATGATCTTCACCAAATTCGGTTGTTGTGCTTGACGAAAACACTCTAACAAAAAATGATCAACTTGGCGGATGTGAGCAAATTTACCTCCGGATAGGAGAATGAACCATGAGATGATCAAATGTAAGAAACAGTGATGGACATCCAAGGTAAGAACCGATCCGGTGTGAGCTACAAAGTGATTTTCATCCTCAATTCCCTCATCTTTTAGCCCAAGAATGTTCACTAATACGAATGGATCAATACAGAACTTCTTGCCCAAAAGGTAAGACTCAATGGCTATGACCTCGGAATGATCCTCATTGTTAATGAGAACGACATTGGAGTAAAAGAGCAAAACCATGTTCTTGTAAACAATGTCAAGAATGCTCAAGAAGGCTAGGAAACTCCATTCTTGCAAGAGAGGTGGATATCGAAATAGAAAACACTCGGAATCAAGCAAATCCATATCCACAACTCGCTCTCTTCGAACAATGGCATCATGAAAGAGTTTAAAACGTTGCTTAGCATCTTGATTCCTAAGACTCTTGGAATATAGAAGGGTAAGGTTTGGACGCATGTCGTCTTAGTTCGAACCTTCATCCCCTTGAGTCTTTCGTTTCTTAGATTCCATTAAAAAAACACCTAAAAACAAAGCAATCAAGAAATTTTGAGTGTATGCATTTAAATCCTAATTCGATCCAATAAAAATCCCATTAAGGTTTCAAAAATGCTTTGAACATATATTAAAGAAAATTTTGATGAAAACAAATTTGAAAAACATTTTAAAAAATATGAATAAAATAAAATATATTCGAATCAAAAAATTTGAGATTTTGAAATATTTTTGCAAGATTTTGAAAACCCATAGTGGAAAACAAGTATTCTATACAAAACTATAATTTTCTAACCTAAGATTCGAACGAAATCAAAAGAAAAAGAAAAAGACAGAAAATACCTTAAAAGAGGGATTTTGGAAGAATTGATGGATGAAATTGCACTAAATTGTTGAAGCTTACTTAGATTTTCGTTTGGGAGTAAAAGCCCTCAATATTGATGAAAAACAAAGAGGTTTGGAGGGTTTTAATAGAGGAAAACGTTTTAAGGTTTTTAGGGTTTTGAGTTTGATTAAAAGAGAGTTTGAGCATTTAAAACCCTTTAAAACAGGCTTTTCTGGATATGCGTTTCGAAACAGGAGAACTCGTTTTGAAATAGGCGTACTGAAACGTATACGAACGTTCAGAAACAAGATGATCGTTTCAATACAGGTTTGACTGTATCGAAGCCAAAGAGATTGCCCGTATCGAAACGCATAGGGGTCGTTTCGATACATGTTCTGGCAGAACCAAATCGTTTCGAAACCCTTTAGGGCGTTTCGAAACATCTTGGTCCATTTGTGTTCTTTGAAGGCACCCGTATCGAAATAGGGTGACCCGTTTCGATACCAATAGGCTTGGAAGTGTAGATGAAGCTCTAAATTGCATAAAAATTGAATTTTAATTGCCCCTAGATGCATGAATGAGATGTTTGAGCAAGTTTAACATATCAAAACATAAACATACTCCCCCTATCTACAAGCATAAATGAAATTAGGATCAAAACACATAAGCATGTCATTTAACAAGAATTCAAGCAATTTAAAGCACAAAAGGTCCTAAAAGGTCAAGATAGGCTAGTGAGACCTAACTCTCTCCTAAGAGACCAAAAACGCTCTTTATCTAGAGGTTTAGTAAAGATGTCTGCTAATTGATTTAAGGTGTCTACATACTCTAAAACAACATCTTCCTTAAGGACATGATCTCTAATGAAATGATGCTTTATTTTTATGTGTTTGGTTCTAGAGTGTTGGATAGGATTTTTAGTAAGACATATGGCACTAGTGTTATCACACCTAAGGGGTATGGTGTCTACCTTAATTCCATAGTCTAAGAGTTGTTGTTTCATCCAAAGGACTTAAGCACAACAACTCCCTAAGGATATGTACTCGGTTTCGGTGGTAGATAAAGCTACACTATTTTGTTTCTTAGAGAACCAAGATATGAGCATACTATCTAGGAATTGGAAAGTGTCGTAAGTACTTTTTCTGTCTATTTTACAAACCTCATAATCTACATCCGAATAAGCATGAAGGTTAAAGGTTGAGTCTCTAGGGTAGCAAAGACCTAAACAAGGAGTATCTCTAAGGTACCTAAAGATCCTTTTAACGGATATAAGGTGAGACTTTCTAGGACTAGCTTGGAACCTAGCACACAAGCAAACACTAAACAATATATCCGGTCTACTTGCGGTAAGGTAAAGCAAAGATCCAATCATAGAGCGATAAAGCTTAGAGTCAACACACTTACTTCCTTCATCTTTGTCAAGCTTTGTAGATGAACTCATTGGTGTAGCTTGAGGCTTTGCTTGCTCCAAGCCAAACTTCTTGAGCATATCTTTGATGTACTTAGCTTGATTGATGAATATGTCATCCTTCATTTGTTTAATTTGGAGTTCCAAGAAAAATGAGAGCTCCCACATCATGCTCATTTCAAATTCACCTTGCACCAACTTAGAAAAATCTTGACAAAGCAATTCATTAGTAGAACCAAAAATGATATCATCAACATAAATTTAAACTACTGAGATATCTTTTCCATTGTTTTTAATAAAAAGTGTTGTGTCCACCTTTTCTTTTTCAAAATCTTTTCCAACTAGAAAACTTGATAATCTTTCATACCAAGCTCTAGGAGCTTGTTTTAAACAATATAAAGTTTTTGACAATTTGAAAACATGGTTTGGAAAAATAGGATCTTCAAAACTCGGTGGTTGTTCTACATACACTTCTTCGTTTATAAAACCATTTAAAAACGCACTTTTGACATTCATTTGAAAAAGCTTGAAATCATGATAACATGAAAATGCAAGTAGCATCCTAATTACTTCCATTCTAGCTACGGGTGCATAGGTTTCATCAAAATCAATTCCCTCTTCTTGAGTGTAACCTTGAGCAACAAGCCTAGCCTTGTTTCTCACTATGTTACCACTCACATCTAGTTTGTTTCTAAAGACCCATTTAGTTCATATAGTAGATTTATTTCTAGGTCTATCAACTAATGTCCATACTTTACTTCTCTCAAATTGATTTAACTCATCTTGCATTGCCATAATCCAAGAGTCATCTTTTAGTGCTTCTTTAACATTCTTAGGCTCAATGCATGAGATAAATGCAACATGATTAAGCATTTTAAGAGAAGAGCGAGTAGTTACCCCCTTGGATGGATCACCCAAGATCTCACCACCCGTGACATAGTTGTACTCCCTTGGGTAGCTCATTTTCTTTTCCTCAAGAGACATGTCTTGCAATGCTTCTAGAGGCGGTTCTTGTGCTTCTTCCTCTTTGGTGTGAATCTCATTCACCTTTGATGATTCTTCGCCATCATTGGCTTCAATGATCCATACATCATCATCATCACAAGAATCCTTCCTCAGAAGGAGGTTATCATCGAAAACCACATGAATAGATTTCTCTACAACTAAAGTTGTAACACCAGGGTTTAGGGGTCGAGAGTCGAGTGTGGGAATCGGGTTCGAGTCGTTGGGCTCGTTTTAATTAAAATGAGCTTTGCTTTAAACTTAAAAAGAGCTTGTGGTTCATTAAGGGTAAAATTGTAATTTTTAAATAAAGGGATTAAGATGAGTAAAAAGGGACCTTTTTTAAAGTCCTCTTCATCTTCTTCCTTAAACCCTTTTCACGACAAAACCTCACTCTTACCCCCAAATCACTGTTCCATCAATTTTCTTCACCATTACAAGAGCTCTCATCGAGGTAATTACATTTTTGACTTCTCCTCATCATTCCAAACGTTTCCAGGGCTTTAGATATCCATAAGCTTCATTTTTTGGTTGTTCATGTTTTCAAAATTTTAAGTAAAAGGTGGAAGCTTTAATGGTTTTTCGTTGAGCTTTTGATTTTAAATTTAATTTATGTTTTAATCTTACCCTAAAGAGTATTATAAGTAAAATGGTGGGGTTTTGATGAAAATCCCGAAATGGGTTTTGTGGGTGTTTTAAAGGGTTGAAAACTTGAGTTTTTGAGGTAGTTTGGTGTAAGAGAGTTGGGCTGATGTTATAGTGATGCTTGAGGGTTGTTTGGAAGGTGTTTAATGATGATTTGGGTGTTGAGATTGATGGGTTTCTGTTGGGTTAAGTTCAAGTCCGAAAATGGGGATTTTGTGTTAGTTTTGGAATGGAAATGTAGAGAAATAGTCTTGTGTTTGTGACCTGATTGTGACAGTGGTTTTGCGGATGACGTGTTGAGTAATATGTTGTTTTTGATTGATTAAAATCAAGGGAAATTGTTAGAGAAGCTTCAGGCTCGATTCCGGGAAGTTTAGAGGCTTGATCGGCTTTCTCGGTTTGCTTAAGGAGTTTGGTGAGTGGTTTGTTTAAAATGGTTTTAAATTGGTTCAAGTGTGTGGTTTAGGTATTAGGTTGTGCTTGGTAGGCCAATCTAAGGTGGGGATTAAGTTGGTAGCTTAATCTCTTGTTTGACTTTATGAATTCTTGCTTAATGTGCATGAATATGGACTTGTGTAGTATGTGTTCGTTTATGCATGTTGATATATATATATATATATACATTGATGTTGTTTATTGGCGATGATATGTTGTGTTGCATGATTGTGAAATCATGGTAAGACTTGGTTAGTATGTTGGTACTAGTTGTAATTACCAGATATAAATGATCGATCATTAGGATGAGTGTGCACGCGGTAAGAGTCAAATTTGCGTGTGGCCTTAGTGACGTGTAGTCATCAAGGAGGAGTACGGTGAGGTAATATTCCACCGGAAAATGTTAGCATATGATGATGAGTGTAATCCCATCCATGAGTGAAAACGGTGATGTGTGTAATCCCACAGGAAGGTAATATGGTTGTTGAGTACGTTGAGGTGAAAATCCCAACGAAAGTTATCCGCATATCCGAGTAGTATATAGTTGCCAATACACTTCTTCATGTATGGTTGTTGTGTAAGATATTTTTTATATCTTTGTTTAACATAACATAAGGTAAGATGCCATGTTCATGCATTCTCTTAATGTTTGGCTATGTTGCTATGTTAGCGTAAATGTATGCCTTGTGAATGTCTTAAGGATATCATGCTTTGAACTCTGCATTGTCGTTGTTTTGTTTTAGAGCTCCCTCACTAAGCTTCTAGCTTACGCTCTCGTTTTCGACAATGCAAGTCATTAGTATAGAGTTAGCAAGGAGCAAGGAAAGGGCATCCAAGCGTGTGGTGGTTGCTCAAGTATGGTTTTATGGAATAATGTAGTAGTTTAGCAATGTGGATGCTACGTGTTGTAGGAGCATGTGTAGACTCCTATTGTGTTAATGCTTTTGTGTTGTGGATTTGTAGACCTTGCTTTATGAGATGTTTATGTGTTGTGTGAAAAAACATGTAAGCCTTGTTTTATGAATGCTTATGTTTTGTATTGAAGACATGTAACCTTGCTTATTCTATGTTTATGCGAATGCATGTTCCCATGAATGAAATGGCCTTGTTATGCATGAGTATATGTTTGATCATGCTTGAAGTAGGGTGTAATGCCTATAGATTGTATGCTTGTTTGCTGTTTCATGATTCTTGTGGTTTTGGAGCATGTTTGGTAATGATTGGAGATGCAGAAAACTGTTTTCAGGGTGACACAAAGTGTAGGCGTTTTGAAACGCTCTTGGTTGTTTCAAAATGGGTATAGCTCCAGGGATACTCGTATCGGAACAGGGGTGGTGTCGTTTCGATATGATTTGACACTGTGAGCTCGCGTTTCGATACGGTTTGCCTCTCTGAGTGCCCGTTTTGGAACCTGTTCCGGAACATTTCGACACTGGAGACCCCCGTACCGAAACGAAGTGGACCGTATCGGTACGGCCT
This sequence comes from Hibiscus tridactylites, assembly GCA_958450335.1. Classification (NCBI taxonomy): domain Eukaryota; kingdom Viridiplantae; phylum Streptophyta; class Magnoliopsida; order Malvales; family Malvaceae; genus Hibiscus; species Hibiscus tridactylites. The sequence continues at coordinate 79,685,870 of OY288273.1, forward strand.
GGTCTGGCTTTTGACTTAGAGTCTGCGTTTCGAAACAGGCTAGCCTGTTTCGAAACGCATGCTTGTATTTGGGTTTTTTTTTCATATTCAAAGGTTCTCGGATGTCGTGTTTTAGTCCAGTTGGTTGTTTTTTCCGTGTTAAGTTTATATGCATCGTTTATTAATGGTTTTGGTTCCGAATGCTAGCAATCGGACTAATATGTCACTCGGTAAATTTAAAGTTACCTTACGTTCTACTTTTATTGTTTCGTTATCGTTTCCGTTGTTGTTTCACACATAAGACTGAATGTAATAATTTAGACATGATAATTAATGAAAATTTTCTAGGTTTGCTAATCGGAGTGGAGCCTTAACGGGTTTCACTTCGGTTTTCCCCGTGTAACCTGTTCGGACCGGTCTGTCGCGTGGACCAGGACTAGGGGATTACATTTGTTGTGTCAGATCCTGAGGTTTCCACGACCTCGGGAAGGTAAGTAAGGTAAGTTTGAAGTGTTCTATTGCTATCTCGGTGTATGTTGTATAGTGAATGCTTTTGCTATGTTTGCTTGTTGTTTGCTTGCATGTACGGTGTTTGAAAGCATGTGTTAGTATGGTTGTTGTGTTGAGGCGTAGTGTCGAGTTCCCATTGCTACTATTACTTATTTGAAAAGATTTTGAGTAAAGGAGTACTTGAGCACGTTGGACCCTTGCCTTTGCTAACTTAATCCTTGTTTGCTTGTTTTGTTGTAGTTGTTATCTTGCTAAGTCATAAGATGAGACCTAGAGGCAGGCCTAGGATGGTTCATCCGGAACCACGGGCAGCAGCTCCGAAAGTTGAGCTGGTTGTTGAGGCAGAGGCTCATCCACCTTCTCCTTCTCCTCCTCGTCAAGAGGGAGGTGAGGCGAAAGCTGAGGGTGTAGGACCTCAGGTTGGCCAAGGGCCAGCGGGTATAGATTTGGCTCCGTTAGTTCATGCTATAGCTGGGGCTTTTCAGGCAGTGGCATAACCTCAGGGTGAGGGCACGGGTTTGCCATTTGAGAGACTTTGCAGTTTGGGAGGTGAAGAGTTTTGAGGGTTGGCGCCCGAGAGATCAGAGGCTTGGTTTGATAAGATTGTTCGTATTTTGTTTCAGATGGGTTGTACTAGAGTACGCAGACTAGGGTGTGTTGTTTCTCTGCTTCAGGGTGATGCCTACACTTGGTGGGTCACCATTACTACGGGCATGCCAGATGCCAAGATTACTTGGGTCCCCGTTATCTTGTTGAGAAGAAGAGAGAGTTCATGGCCTTGCTTTAGGGAAACATGACAGTGACCGAGTAAGAGATACGGTTCGTCAGATTGAGTCAGTATGCATCCGAGCTAGTTTTTATTGAGAGGGAACGTTGTGACCATTTCCGTTACGGGTTGAGTGAGGAAGTGAAGAGGTACACTTTGGCTACAGATTATACGGACTTCGATGTCTTGGTCGCTAGGGCCATGGACATAGAGCACAGTTTGGGTCTGATCAAACGTTCAGGTAGTTTTAGTTCAGGGAAGAGACCTGCTGACTTTGATAGAGGTGATGCCAAGAGGCACAGAAACAATAGGCATCATTTTGATCATAGACGTGGTGGTGGTAACCACGGGAGAGGCCATCAGGGCCAAAGAGCTGGTGGGCATTTTCCTGAGTGTACTAGATGCGAGAGGCATCACACCGGAGAGTGTTGGGGAAACTTCCATTCGTGTTGGAACTGTGGAGCTAGAGATCACCTTAGGCGTGATTGTCCACATTAGGCTGGGTATGCACCAGTTCAGGTTTAGGCTCCTGCTATAGCTATTGAGTATTCGAAAGGCCGTGGGCGCGGTCGAGGTAACTTTTAGCCAAGAAATGATGGCCAGAGGAATATAGCACATGTAGTTGCGGTTCAGCCAGAGGGCAGAGGTCAGGCTAGAGTTTATGCTCAGCGAGAGGGACAGAACGACACAGATGTGATTGCAGGTAATTTCTCGATACAGTCTCTGAGTTTGCTTTCCTTGATTGACTCTGGGTCTACACATTCTTATATTTTGAGTGAGCATGCAAAGATGTTGAATTTACCTTGTGAGGTATTAGAGGTAGGTGTTAGTGTTACTAGTTCCTTCAAGGATACAGTAGTGGTTAGGAAGATGTACAAAAGGTGTCCGTTAATGGTTTAAAAGTATATATTTCTAATAGACATGATAGAGTTACCGTTTTATGGTTTCGATGTGATATTGGGTATGGACTGGCTTACAGAACATAGAGCTAGGATAGATTTCGAAACTAAGAGAGTCTTCTTAAAGCTTGCGGATGACTATGAGATTGTGGTAGTATGTGAGAATGTGAAATTTTTGTCGAATGTTGTTTCAGCCTTAGAGGCTCAGAGATTAGTTGAGTTGGGATGTGAGGCGTACTTGGCCTACATGATGAATTCGAACATGAATGAAGTTAGACCGCAAGATATCAGAACAATGTGTGATTTTCTAAGTGTTTTTTAGGAAGAATTGTCGGGTTTATCGCCTGATAGAGAGGTAGAGTTTGCTATAGAGACATATTCAGATTCTGCTCTTGTTTTGATTGCTCTGTAACGTATGGCACCGAAAGAACTGAAAGAGTTGAAGACTCAGTTACAAGAGTTGTCGGACAGAGGTTTTATCTGTAAGAGTTCTTTGCCTTGGGGCGCTCCAGTATTGTTTGTGAAGAAGAAAGACGGTAGTATGAGAATGTGCATTGCTTATAGACAGTTGAATCAGTTGACAGTGAAAAACAAGTATCCCTTGATGCATATCGATGATTTGTTTGATTAGTTGAGAGGGGCATCAGTCTTTTTGAAGATTGACTTGAGATATGGGTATTACCAGTTGAAGGTAAAATAGGTTGATGTACCGAAGACAACCTTTAGGACTAGATATGGTCACTACGAGTTCTTAGTTATGCCGTTTGGGTTGACAAATGCATCGGCTGCTTTCATGGACATGATGAACAGAATCTTCCATCAGTACTTAGATCAGTTTGTGGTTGTTTTCATAGATGATATTTTGGTGTATCCGCGTACCTAAGAAGACCATGACCGGCATTTGAGGTTAGTTTTGCAAACTTTGCTAGACAACCAGTTGTACGCTAAGTTGAGTAAGTGTGAGTTCTGGATCAGAGAAGTAGTCTTCCTAGGACATGTAGTGTCAGCCGAGGGGATTAGAGTTGATCTGAAGAAGATAGAGGCCATTGTTGAGTGGAAGCAACCAAAGTCTGTGACAGAGATTCGTAGTTTCCTAGGCTTAACGGGTTATTATAGGAGGTTTGTGGATGGGTTCTCAAAGATAGCCGCTCCTTTGACAAAATTGCTTTAGAAGAATGCTCAGTTTGAGTGGTCGGATACGAGACAGCAAGCATTTGAGAAATTGAAAGAAGCTTTGACAGATGCAACGATCTTGATTCAGCCATAGTCTGGGAAAGATTATGTAGTCTAAAGTGATGCTTCATACGTAGGTTTAGGTTGTATGCTCATACAAGACGGAATAGTGGTGGCCTATGGCTCGAGACAGTTGAAGACTCACAAGCGTAATTATCCGACACACGACATAGAGCTAGCCACAGTTGTGTTTGCCTTGAAGATTTGGAGACATTATTTGTATGGTGAGAAATGCACAGTGTATACGGATCACAAGAGTCTGAAGTATATAATGACACAACAAGAGTTGAACCTTAGACAGCGTAGGTGGCTATAGTTGCTCAAGGACTATGATCTCACGATTGAATACCATCCAGGTAAAGCCAATGTAGTGGCAGATGCTTTGAGTAGGAAGGTAGCCGTTGAGTTGAGAGCCATGTTTGCTAATTTGAGTTTGTCCGGTGATGGTGGTCTAGTGGCCGAACTTCAGGTTAGACCTACCTTAAGTCATTTGATTAGAGAAAAACATTTGTTAGATAGATCTTTGGCACCTCACGTGCAAGATATAGCCGAGGGTAGACCATCGAACTACAGTTTCAGTGTTGATGAGGTCTTGTGTTTTAGAGATAGAATAGTTGTGCCGGATGACAGTAATTTGAGACGTATTATCTTGACTGAAGCACACAATAGCCCGTTTGCTATGCATCCAGGTAGTACAAAGATGTATCGTGATTTGAAGAATGAATACTATTGGGTCGGTTTGAAGAAAGACGTAGCCGATTACGTGAGTAAGTGTATGGTATGTTAGAGAGTTAAGGCAGAACATCAGGTTCCATCAGGTTTGTTGCAACCGTTGAGAATTTCGGAATGGAAGTGGGAAATATCACCATGGACTTTGTTTCAGGTTTGCCTTTGACTCCTTCGAAGAAGAACTCAGTTTGGGTTATAGTTGATCGCTTCACAGAGTGTGCTCACTTTTTAGCTGTTAATACGACTTACTACTTAGATAAGTTGGCCGGTTTGTACATCAGTAAGATTGTGAGACTACATGATGTGCCGAAGTCGATTGTGTCTGACAGAGATCCGAGATTTACAGCTAGATTTTGAGAGTGTTTGCATACAGCTTTGGGTACCCGATTGAATTTCAGCACTTCGTATCATCCTCATACAGATGGTCAGTCGGAGAGGGTTATACAGATTTTGGAGGACATGTTGCATTGTTGCGTTATTGATTTTCAGAGCGTGTGGGAGAAACATTTGTCGTTGGTCGAGTTCGCATACAATAACAATTTTCAGTCGAGCATTCAGATGGCTCCGTATGAGGCATTGTATGGTAGAAAATGTAGAACTCCGATTTATTGGGCCGAAGCAGATCATAAGTTGTTACCGATGCCAAATTTTCTTAAGGGGGCTACTAATAAGGTGAAGTTAATCTGTGACCGTTTGAAGGCAGCTTCGGATAGGCAGAAGTCCTATGCCGATCTGAAGAGGAAAGAAGTTGAGTATGTCGTGGGAGATAGAGTGTTCTTGAAAGTCTCTCCATGGAAGAAAGTTATGAGGTTTGACAAAAATGGGAAACTGAGTCCGAGATACATTGGGCCGTATGAGATTGTGAAGCGAATCGGTCCGGTTGCTTATCAGTTACGTTTTCCATCCGAGTTAGAGAAGATTCACAATGTGTTCCATGTTTCGATGCTTCGGAAGTATAGATCAGATCCGTCGCATGTTATGCATGTGGAAGAGATTGAGTTGAATCCATACTTGACGTACGATGAAGAACCGGTTGAGATCTTAGCATCGGATAGCAAAGTGTTGCGTGCTAGACAAATTGAGTTGGTCAAACTGAGGTGGCAACGTCGAGGTGTGGACGAGGCCACTTGGGGGAGAAAGTATGATATGAAGAGGCAGTTTTCGTATCTCTTTCAGTCAGGTAATTTTGAGGACGAAATTCCTTAAGTGGGGGAGAGTTGTAACACCCATGTTTAGGGGTCGGGAGTCGAGTGTAGGAATCTGGTTCGAGTCGTTGGGCTCGTTTTAATTAAAATGGGCTTTGCTTTAAACTTAAAAAGAGCTTGTGGTTCATTAAGGGCAAAATTGTAATTTTTAAATAAAGGGAATAAGATGAGTAAAAATGGGCATTTTTGAAAGTCCTATTCATCTTCTTCCTTAAACTCTTTTTATGACAAAACCTCCCTCTTACCCCCAAACCACTATTCCATCAATTTTCTTCACCATTTCAAGAGCTTTCATCGAGGTAATTACATTTTTGACTTCTCCTCATCATTTCAAACGTTTCCATGGCTTTAGATTTTCATAAGCTTCATTTTTGGGTTGTTCATGTTTTTAAAATTTTAAGTAAAATGTGGGAGCTTTAATGGTTTTTTGTTTAGCTTTTAATTTGTAAATTTAATTTATATTTTAATCTTACCCTAAAGAGTATTATAAGTGAAAATGGTGGAGTTTTGATGAAAATCCCGAAATCGGTTTTTGTGGGTGTTTTAAAGGGTTGAAAACTTGGGTTTTTAAGGTAGTTTGGTGTAAGAGAGTTGGGATAATGTTATAGTGATGCTTGAGGGTTGTTTTGAAGGTGTTTAATGATGATATGGGTGTTGAGATTGATGAGTTTCTGCTGGGTTAAGTTCAAGTCCGAAAATGGGGATTTTGTGTTAGTTTTAGCTTGGAAATGTAGAGAAATAGTCTTGTGTTTGTGACCTGATTGTGACAGTGGTTTTGTGGATGACATGTTGAGTAATATGTTGTTTTTTATTGATTAGAATCAAGGGAAATCGTTGGAGAAGCTTCGGGCTCGATTACGGGAAGTTTGGAGGCTTGATCAGCTTTCTCGGTTTGCTTAAAGGAGTTTGGTGAGTGGTTTGTTTAAAATGGTTTTAAATTTGTTCAAGTGTGTGGTTGAGGTATTAGGTTATGCTTGGTAGGCCAATCTAAGGTGGGGATTAAGTTGGTAGCTTAATCTCTTGTTTGACTTTATGAATTCTTGCTTAATGTGCATGAATGTGGACTTGTGTAGTATGTATTCATTTATGCATGTTGATATATATATATTGATGTTGTTTATTGGTGATGATATGTTGTGTTGCATGATTGTGAAATCATGGTAAGACTTGGTTAGTATGTTGGCACTAGTTGTAATTACCGGATATAAATGATCGATTATTAGGATGAGAGTGCACACGGTAAGAGTCAAATTTGCGTGTGGCCTTGGTGACGTGTAGTCATCAAGGAGGAGTACGGTGAGGTAATATTCCACCAGAAAATGTTAGCATGTGATGATGAGTGTAATCCCATCCATGAGTGAAAACGGTGATGTGTGTAATCCCACCGGAAGGTAATATGGTTGTTGAGTACGTTGGGGCGAAAATCCCAAGGAAAGCTATCCGCATATCCGAGTAGTATATAGTTGCCAATATACTTGTTCATGTGTGGTTGTTGTGTAAGATATTTGTTATATCTTTGTTTAGCATAACATGAGGTAAGACGCCATGTTCGTGCATTCTCTTAATGTTTGGCTATGCTGTTATGTTAGCGTAAATGTATGCCTTGTGAATGTCTTAAGGATATCATGCTTTGAACCCTGCATTGTCGTTGTTTTGTTTTAGAGCTCCCTCGCTAAGCTTCTAGCTTACGCTCTCGTTTTCGACAATGCATATCATTAGTGTGGAGTTAGCAAGGAGCAAGGAAATGGCATCCAAGCGTGTGGTGGTTGCTCAAGTATGGTTTTATGGAATAATGTAGTAGTTTAGCAATGAGGATGCTACGTGTTGTAGGAGCATGTGTAGACTCCTATTGTGTTAATGCTTTTGTGTTGTGGATTTGTAGACCTTGCTTTATGAGATGTTTATGTGTTGTGTGAAAAAGCTTGTAAGCCTTGTTTTATGAATGCTTATGTTTTGTATTGAAGACATGTAACCTTGCTTATGCTATGTTTATGTGGATGCATGTTCCCATGAATGAAATGGCATTGTTATGCATGTGTATATGTTTGATCATGCTTGAAGTAGGGTGTAATGCCTATAGATTGTATGCTTGTTTGTAATTTCATGATTCTTGTGGTTTTGGAGCATGTTTGGGAATGATTGGAGATGCAGAAAACTGTTTTTAGGGTCACACAGAGTGCATGCATTTCGAAACGCTCGTGGTTGTTTCGGAACGGGTGTAGCTCCAGGGATACTCGTATCGGAATAGAGGTGGTGTCGTTTCGATACGATTTGACACTATGAGCTCCCGTTTCGGTACGCGTTTCGATACGGTTTGCCTCTGTGAGTGCCCGCTTCGGAACTTGTTCCGGAACGTTTCGACACTGGAGACCCCCGTACCGAAACGAAATGGACCGTATCGGTACTACCTAGTCTGGCTTTTGAACTGGAGTCCGCGTATCGAAACGGGCAAGCCTGTTTCGAAACGCAGGCTTGTAGTTGGGCTTTTTAGCATCTTAAAAAGTTTTCGGATGTCGTGTTTTAGTCTCGTTGGTTGTTTGTTTCCGTGTTAAGTTTATATGCATCGTTTATGAATGGTTTTGGTTTCAAATGCTAGCAATCGGACTAATATGTCACTCGCTAAATTTAAAGTTACCTTACGTTCTGCTTGTATCGTTTCCGCTGTTGTTTCACACATAGGACTGAATGTAATAATTTAGACAAGATAATTAATGAAAATTTTCTAGGGTTGCTAATCGGAGTGGAACCTTAACGGGTTTCACTTCGGTTTTCCCCGTGTAACCTGTTCGGACCGGTCTGTCGCCTAGACCGGGACGAGGGGGTTACAAAAGTTCTTTTGTTAAACACATGATAGGCATTAGAGTTTAAAAAGTAACCTAGAAAAATAGTTTCATCTCTTTTTGCATCAAATTTACCTAAATTGTCTTTTCCATTGTTTAAAAAAAACACTTGCAACCAAAAGGATGAAAATAGCTAATGTTAGGCTTTTTAGATTTTAAAATCTCATAAGGAGTTTTCTTCAAAATGGGCCTAATCATTACTCAGTTTATAATATAGCAAGCGGTGTTAGTGGCTTCCGCCTAAAAATACTTAGGTAAATTATTTTCACAATGCATAGTAGCCATTTCTTCTAAAGTTCTATTTTTCCTCTCAACTACCCCGTTTTGTTGAGGAGCCGAAAAATTATGGCTAATCCCATTTTCATTACAAAAATCATCAAAACCCATATTTTTAAATGTGGTTCCATGATTACTTCTAATATGTGAAATTTTAAGTTCAAAATCATTTTGGGTTATTTTTGAAAATGTGATGAAGTTTTCTAAAGCCTCATCCTTGGTGCTTAAAAAGAGAACCCAAGTATATCTAGAGTAATCATCAACAAGCATAAAATCATATGACTTTTCACCCAAGCTAGTAGTCCTAATTGGCCCAAAGAGATCCATATGGATCAATTGCAAACACCTACTTGTAGAAACATCATTAATGGACTTAAAAGAGGCTCTATGTTGTTTACCTTTAGTACATGCATCACAAATTTTATCTAATAAGAACTTGAGCTTAGGTAGGCCTCTAACTAGATTAAGGTAAACTAATTTTTCTAAAACGCTAATGCTAGCATGTCCTAGTTTCCTATGCCATAACTATGCATCATTTTCATTTTGTGCAACTAAGCATGCATGGGATGTATGAATGTCATCTAGATGCACTATATATATATATATATATATATATATATATATATATATATATATATATATATATATATATATGTATATATATTGCTTATGCGATGACCAATGAGCATTGTTTTGTTAGATTTAATGTCTACAATTCTACCTCCATTTACATCAAACATGACATTAAACCCTTTATCACACAATGGACTTATGCTCAACAAGTTATGTTTTAGACCATTGACATACAAAATATTTTTAATATGTATAGAAGAGTGATTACCTATGGAGCCAATACCTTCAATGTGGCCTTTGGAGTTGTCACCAAATGTTACTACTCCTCCATTTTTTTGGATTTAATTCCATGAATCGACTCTTGTCTCCGGTCATGTGCCTCGAACATCCACTATCAAGGTGCCACAAATTTTGACGTTGTGTTTTGGCCTTGTAGCAATGCTCCCCCTACAAACAAAGAGTTAAACTTTGATTTTTGGTACCCAAATCATTTTGGGTCCATGAGTGTTAGCTCCCAAAAGCTTGGTTCCCTTAGAAATCCAAGGTGACATGGCAATAATATTATTAGATTTTACAAGTTCCTTAGGAACCCATACACTTTTAATCTTTTTAGTTCTATTATGCCTATAGGAGCCACTTTGTTTGTAGTTAAAATTCTTTCTTTTTATAAAGTTGGTTTTTAAAGATTCACCTTTTTCTAGTTTTGAAGAACCAACATTTTTGAAAGAATTTTTGAGCTCACTAAGCTCATTCACCAACTTTTGGTGTTCATCATTACATTGAGAAAGAAGGTTGTTCAAATCAATATTTTCTTGTTCAAAGAACTTCAAATCATCTTGTAAGCTTAAAACCTTTTTCTCAAAATATGAGTTAGCTTTAGAGAGTAAATCATTTTGAGCTTTCAAATCTGAAATGACCTTTTTGTTTTTCAAAACGGACTCCTTATATTTCTCTACTAACTCATCATTTACCTCTTGTAACTCATCATATGCATCATGTAATTCATCAAATGTAAAATCAAAGAAAGATAAGTTTGAGGTTACTATAGAATCCTCCTCAAGAGCCATGAGGCATAGGTTGACCACATCATGTTCCTCATCCTCGGATGACTCCTCATCACTCCAAGTAGCAAGCTTGGCTTTGAGCTTCTTCTTCTTCTCAAAGCCCTTCTTCTTGAGTTGAAGGCAATCGAAACGAATGTGACCCAGCTTCTTGCACTCAAAGAAAATGATTGGATCACTTTCTTCTTCTTTGCTTTTGTTCTTGAAGTCCATCTTTCTTTGAAATTTCCTCCCTCGGTTGGACTTTATGAACTGTGAGAATCGTTTGGCTATTATTGCCAACTCCTCAAAGTCTTCCTCCTCGCTAGAAGAGCTCTCCTCTTGTAGAGAGGCTTTGAGAGCAACTCCTAGCTTCTTCTTCTTTTCCACCTCATACTTCTCTATTCTTCTCTCTCCTTTCTTCTTTTCTTCTTCTCTTCATTGTTTCATGATCTTATGTGTAAGAAGAGAACCAACGAGCTCATCAAGCTCTAATGTCTTCAAATTCTTAGCTTCAATGATGGTCGTTTTTTTGCCATCCCAAGACTCCGAGAGAGAATATAGAAGCTTCCTTACTATCTTATCTTCGGGAATCACTTCACTAAATCCTTTAAGACCGTTGACGATGATCAAAAACCAATCAAACATCTTTGAGACGCTCTCATCGGGGTTCATCTTGAAATTTTCATAGCTTAAATTTAATAACCCGATCTTCATCTCCTTCACATCGCTAGTACCTTCATAAGTCATCTCTAAAGTGTCCCACACTTCTTTTGCCCTCTCAATAGAAAGAACCTTAGAGTAGATGTCCGGACCAAGTGCACAAAATATAATGTGTAGAGCTTTGTCGTTGACTTGTATCCTTCGTCTATCTTCCTCGGTCATCTCTGACTTTACCTTTGGGACAAGTCTTCCTTCATCGTTTCTTTTACCAGAATGTAAGGTCCTTCTTCCACTACATCCCAAACTATATAATCGGTGGACTTGATGAAGAGACGCATCCTATTCTTCCAATATGGGTAGTTGTCCTCATTGAAGAAAGGTGGTTTAGTGGTGGATTGTGACTCATAAAGGTTGGAGGTTATGGTAGATGTCATGGCTTGACTTTAGACTTGATCACACTCTCCTAGGAACTCCCTTGTGGTTGTTAATCCTTCAAAAGAGGTAGGCTCTGATATCAATTGTTGAGTGGATCGTTGAATCAATTTAAGCCAAGAGGGGGTGAATTGAATTTTTAAAGAGGTTAGTAGTGAAGTGGTAAATTAAAAAGTTGAAGACAAGGCACTTAGAGTGGTTCAAGTTCTAAATGAACTCTACATCCACTACCTTTTCTCCCACTAAGGATTTTCAAACAGCTTCACTAGTTGATGTTCCCCTTTTCTAGGCTTAGGAGGAAACCTTTACACAACGACCAATTTTCTACTCAAATTGACCAAATCCTCGCACAATGTTTACAAAGAAGATTAAGGAAAATAACAAGTATCTCTCAATACAAATGTTGCCTAATTACAAGCACTCAACCCAATTGAATCAAAGAAAATAAAAATTACAATGAACTACAATTGGGATCTTACAAATAATATGGAAATTTAGCACTTGATCTTGGATTTGATGTTGGAATGTTTCTTTGAGGATCAATAGTTATTGCTGGTGGATTTAGGACTCCCTTTTATACCATCTCATTCAATTCTAGTCGTTGGGGTTGTTGTCATCGTAAATATAGCCGTTGGGATGCAATCTTCCCACCATAAATGCACTTCTGCAACTACCCGTTTCGAAACATCTGTACCTGTTTCGAAACAGACCAATATAGAAATAGTCGTTGGGGTGTAATTAAGAGACCGTATCAAAACGAACCTGATTGTTTTGATACACTAAGAGCCCGTTTCGAAACATTTCGCCACTATCAAAACCCGTATCGAAACGGCTTAACTCATTTCGATACACCTTAACCGTTTTTCTAAAAATCAGTTATAAACTTATAACGGTCATATTTTTTAATCCAAGTTTAAAAATCGTTTCGAAACGTTTGAGGTCGTTTTGATACTGTCGTATCGAAACGATTCAACTCGTTCCGTTGTTCTTCATCCGTTTCGAAACATAGGGACCTGTTTCGATACACCCGTATCGAAACGGGAAGGCTAGTTCCGAAACACATGTTAATAGTTTTAAAACGTTCTGAAATGCCTAAGGACCGTTTCAAAACGGTGACTCGAAAACCATTGTTTTAACTTGGAAAACACATAGAAAAATTTTCATAAACATTGGTTTTAACTTGACCATTTTGCTAAAGGATTTTGGGAAGTTTTGAGAACTTAAAAAATTTATTTTTCAATTTCAATTTAGTCCTTAAATCCTTTGTTATATCAAAAATCAATTCTTTGGTTTTACAAATTTCAATGTGCCCTCCATTGGTGGAACCCAAATTATATCATGTCGTACCGAAGCACCAATAACAGCCGATAAGCACAACCATGGACACTCCCACCAACCCGATTCCAATATCAATTGTGCCAGATCCGAAGCCTTCACCCAATACAAGGAGCGTAGTTTAACTAAGAAAAAGATCTCCACACCTAACTTCCTCTTGTTAAAAAGCAAATCATTCCTCGCTAACCATGTCAACCAAATGATTGTTGTACAACCAGGAAACCACCATTCCCTCGCCAAACCCGAGAAGCGCCCAAAAAAACATTGCGTAGACATTTCCTCAAGCAAGCGCGGCTGAACAAACGTGAAGATATTTGATTTATTAAATAACATTACACTTACACATATGAAAAAATATGAAGAAGTGTATAGGCACATCGTCGTTTAAATTAGAACCAATTTGTATCATAATATTATAAATACGGGTATAGTTTAAAAATGGTTATTGAACTATCTTAAAATATTCATTTTGGTCACCCAACTTTCAAATGTTACAAACTAGGCATTGAACTTATGAATTTGTTACAAAATGGTCACTACATCGTTAACTAGCACTGAAAAGGTGACGTCAATTAAGAAAATTTTTAAAATAGCACATTTACTCCTTCATATTTACAAATTTAATCAATTTATTCCTAATTCGAAAAAAATCAATAAATTTAGCCTTCGTTATTCACTCATTTTATCAATTTGATCATATTTTTAATAAGAATGCTAGATTTATTGATTTTTTACCCATTCTATTAAATGTGTAAATATGGATGACTAAATGTGTTATTATACAAATTTTCTTAGCTGGTGTCACCCTCTTAACAATAGTTAATCACACAGTGACCATATTGTAACAAAATCATAAGTTTAATACTCATTTTGTAACATTGAAAGTTATGTGACCAAAACAAACACTTTAACAGTTCAATGTCCATTATTGAACTTTACAATATAAATATAATTAAATTTGAAGAGAAACTCAAACAACTAGACTCGACTTGTAAAAAATTCAAATAATGTTTGAATTGTAAAATGGGACTCGTCAACTTGGCCAACTAGAAATTTTTTTTCTCGACTAATGGATTTTTTTAAATACAAAATGTTAGATTTATTAAATTGTTTTAAACTGTGACTAAATTGAGAGAATATATAAGTTTTGAAGATTAAAAATATTATTATATCAAATCATATTAGACGCTTGTTTTAATTTTAACATAGAATGACCTAATTGTAACAAAATTTAAATGGGTAAACTACACTGGTGACCACCGAACTATTTGAGGATACCTATTTAACATATAATGACCTATTTGGTGACCACCGAAATATTTGATCAAGTCCAAAACATTTTTCATTTAATTTTTTATACCAAAATATTAGCTCAACACATGATCTAATATAATAATAGTTTTAGTCTCCAAAACTTACATATTCTATCAATTTGGTCCTAATTTAAAATAATTCACTAAATTTAATCGTTCATATTTAAAACTTCCAACATTATATCCTCTTGACATATCCTCCGACAACTTATCTAATTCCTTGTTATTTTCCATCAGCTCGATAACTAACGGATGAGATAGCTCAACATACACAATCACTTCACTACTAGACATATGACAGACTAATGGAGCAAATCCATTATGACCCTAATGTCACTTGCTAGTAACTCAATTAGGGGTGAGCAAAAATCGACTCGAAAAATCTAATTTTTAATTTTAAGGTATTCGAGTCAACTCGAATTAGTAATTCAGTTTTTCAGTTTGTGTCAAGTTTAAATTTTTCCAACTTGAAAAACAAAATAAATTGTTGTTTTACGATTTAGTACTTGATTTCATTATTTCTTCCCCCACTCATTCATTTTTAAGTACATTTTACAAACTTGAGCCTTTGTAACTTCAATCTATCTTTAAATAAAACCATCTTTTTGTACTTGAATCATTCAACTTTGTATGATTTCTTCATTTTTTCAATTCCTCCTTTGTTTTAAGTTCAATTTTGACCAAATTTGAACCACATGTTTTACTATTTCTATAAATATCTATGTAACTTTAATTCATGTTTTAAAAAATAAATTTATTATTTTTCAAATTTTATCCCTTAGCTTTGCATTTTATTCAATTTGGTTCTTCAATTGTATTTTCTTGTAAACTTTCTTCCTTTCAATTTCGTGAATCCCTTATACTCCATCAATATTTTGTCTTAAAAATTCATTCTTTAAAAATAAAATTATAAATATATATTTTATAATTTTTGAAAGTATTTGATTTATTAAATAACATTACGCTTACACATATGAAAAAAATACGAAGAAGTATATAGGCATATCATCATTTAAATTAGAACCAATTTGTATCATAATATTATAAATAAGGGTATAGTTTAAAAATGGTTATTGAAATGTCTTAAAATATTCATTTTGGTCACCCAACTTTCAAATGTTACAAACTAGGCACTAAACTTAGAACTTTGTTACAAAATGGTCACTACATCGTTAACTAGCATTGAAAAGGTGACGTCAATTAAGAAAATTTTTAAAATAGCATATTTACTCCTTCATATTTACAACGTTAATCAATTTAGTCCTAATTCGAAAAAAAATTCAATAAATTTAGCCTTCGCTATTCACTCATTCTATCAATTTGATCCTATTCTTAATTAGAAATAAGAAGGCTAAATTTATTGATTTTTTTACCCATTCTATTAAATGTGTAAATATTGATGACTAAATGTGTTATTATACAAATTTTCTTAGCTGGCGTCACCCTATTAACAACAGTTAATCACACAGTGACCATATTGTAGCAAAATCATAAGTTTAATACTCATTTTGTAACCTTGAAAGTCAGATAACCAAACCAAACACTTTAATAGTTCAATGGCCATTTTTGAACTTTACGATATAAATACAACTAAATTTGAAGATAAACTCGAACAACTAGACTCGACTTGAAAAAAATTTAAATAAAGTTTGAATCATAAAATTGGACTCATCAACTTGGCCAACTAGAAATTTTTTTCTCGACTAATGGATTTTTTAAATACAAAAGGTTAGATTTATTAAATTATTTTAAATTGTGACTAAATTGAGAGAATATATAAGTTTTGATGATTAAAAATATTATTATATCAAATCATATTAGATGATTGTTTTAATTTTAACATATAATGACCTAATTGTAACAAAATTTAAATGGGTAAACTACACCGGTGACCACCGAACTATTTGGGGATACCTATTTTGACCACCGAACTAGACAACTCGTCAATCAGACCACCAAACTTATTAAATTGACCTATTTTGACCACCGACGTTAAAAAACTAACGGATGGGTGATGTGGCAGTTAACTGAAATTTGTAAAATTACACATTTAGTCACTTTTATTTACTTATTATATCAATTTGGTCATAATTTTAATTTAATTAAACAAAATTACTAATTGGTGTTATACCAACACCTTTACCACTGCACCAACCTGCTCTTAGTGATATAAAATAAACCATTTTATATACAAAATTTAGTTTTATTAAATTATTTTAAATTGTGACTAAATTGAGAGAATATATAATTTTTAAAGATTAAAAATATTGCTTTCAAAAAGATTAAAAATATTATTATATTAAATCATATTAGACGATTGTTTTAAGATATAATGACTTAATTGTAACAAAATTTAAATTGAAGACAAAGTGGCAAAATGCATAGTTGAGTAACGGAGTGTTTATTTTACCTATTATAAAAATAAAAAGAAGAGTAGACCTAAGTTGATTCGCCGTCCAAACCAAGAACAACAGAGAATTCGAAAGAAAGAGAAGAAAACGATGGCGGTTCCAGGAAGACACATGCTTGAAGAAGATGAAGACGATGATAACGCTCTTTTTGAAGAAAACGGTCTCGAGATGGACCTTGAAGCCGATACCCCTCCGCACCTCCGCGACCTCGCCGCAGCTGCCCAGCTCGGCGACCTCAACGCTCTTCGCCTCGCCCTAGGTTTCATTTTCCCCATTTTACAATTTTTACTCTTTTATTCATGTTTGTTTAACCTTCATCTGTTAAAATTTCATGTTACCAACTTTTACTTCCCCCCTTTGGGTTTTATCATTCTTTGAAATTAAAAAGATCAGATTTTGGAAGTTCTCATATTTTTGTTTCTGACTGAGGTCTCCGGGTCAATGCTGGTGTGAGAATAATTATTAGTCATGAATAAAATTAGCGATTTTTGGGTAGTCTTTGTCAAGAAATTTGAAGAACACGATGGGAGTATTTAAAGGAAATAGATGAAGTAAAGAAGCACATGTGATGTTGATTCAAGTTTGTGAATGTTATATTGAAGTTGGTGATTGATATATCCTTAGTGACTTAGAAATGAAAACTTTGCATTTATGGAAGAGAAAAATTCGATACAGCCCGTGTAAACTAAAGCTTGTCAAATTTAGGGGTTAGGAGTTTATGTTGTAGGGTTTAGAATTTAAGAGTTAGGGTTTAAAATTTAGGGTGTTAGGGTTAGGGTTTTAGGTTTCCGATTTTAAAGATGAGTTGTGTTAAAAAATTTACACGGGCTGTGTATCAAAATATAACCCTATATGGAAGTATCTCTGATTTTCAAGCTTGTAATCCATATATGAAAATTGAAAAGTGGAAAGGAGCTGAAGTTGAGAAAACTTCTGATCTTGAATAATGCCTTATGTAAGTGTCTTCCTTGATCGTATGACATTCTTTTTGGACTTCTGATTTAAGCGTTTATGCCCTTTGGTCAATTGTACATTTTGTCAAAATGGAACACCTAATATACTGTTTCTCTCATCATTTTAGTTGGACTCGCTTGGACATTAAAGCTATTTTGCTCTGACTATTCATTTTTGTTCAACTACGTGTCTAATACATGAATATGTGGATATAACCTCCATAGATCCTCCAAATACATGAAGAATTTTAATAGAATCTGACCAGGCATACATGTATTGGATACATACCCATGGCCAGCACTTGCACCCGAATCCAAGTAACATAACATTTGTGTTTTCTTTGTCTACTATATCTCCTAATAATGTGTTTTATTGTTCACTTGATTGTATAGACAACATGAATGGCAGCATCGATGAACCTGTAGAAGATGGTGATACAGCTCTCCATCTTACATGCCTTTACGGTTATCTACCTTGTGTTCAAGTCAGTTGTTCGATTTTGTTTTTACTGCTATTTTTTATGTGCACTTTTCTAGACCAAAAGCCTTATTATTGATGATTTGATCCTTTGTAGCTACTTTTGGAAAGGGGGGCTAATTTGGAGGCCATGGATGAAGATGGGGCGGTTCCTTTGCATGATGCCTGTGCCGGGGGTAGGATGCACACTTATATTTAGAATCTTCCATCTCTGACTAGGTACTGACTTTTGTTTTTTTTCTTTCCCGATTGACGCTTTCAGGATTTATCGAGATAGTACAACTTCTACTTGACAGAGCCACTGATAGTGGATGTCTAAAAAGGATACTAGATTCAGTTGATGCCGAAGGTGATACTGTGAGTAGTACCATGATACTTATGGCACTTGAACCATCTTGAATTCTAATGCCTATATGTTCAATTTATTTGCTCGATGTTGATTAGGTTCTAAAGCTAATTCAATTCATTTCAATTGATTCTGATTTGTTTGACTCATTCAATTGCACATTGATCAAAGTTTTTAATTACTAATGAAATGGGAACCGATTTAGCACTCTTCTCCCACTTGCTTGACAAGACCGAAAACCCGACCCATTTTGACCATAAAAATCAACAACCAAAACTATCCAACCTAGATCCTACTTGGTTTGAGCTCGAAATGATCCAAATCCAAAATGACATGAATTCAAAATAGGCTGAACAAGTAACCCGTAATGATGACCTGAAAACTGAACCCTCAAAAACGAATGATCCAAACCCAAATTGACCTGAAATTTCTGAAACCTAAATTGACCAGATGTTTGTTCATATACGAACCAGAATGCTTTTTACATACAACATAGTCTTGTTTATGGCTACTCTATTCCTTTTTCGTCAGCCTCTTCATCATGCAGCAAGAGGTGAGCATGCAGAAGTGATACAGTTGTTACTGGCAAAAGGAGCGTCTCCCACAGAGACGAACACTTATGGAAAGGTTAGCCTCGACTAGGTATTCTAAATCTAATATTTTCCTTTCCAAGATGTGTTCCTAACTCGAAATTGTGCAGATCCCACGGGAGCTAACTGACCCCGGAACAGAGGCTTGGAGAGTTTTTGAAGCCGCCGCCAGTGCCCAAACCTCCCAGTGAAGCTACCAAGTAAACCTGATGTTTCTTGAAATTTGCTTGGCCAGTGTTAGAAAAAGGGTCAAGTGGTGGCGCTACATTTTTGTTGCCACTCTACCGTGAGCAGTTGAGAGTGGAAGTTTTCAAGGCTAGAATGAAATACCTATTTTTCATCGAATTTAATACATTATTAGTATCTTAGCAGAAAAGGGGAGCTTGTATAAGTATATAGCTTTTCAATGCTACCCAATTATTGCAAAGAAACAGTAAAACGGTATGATCTTTTTATTGTTTTTTAAATGCCAAATCTCGATAAATTAGTCAAATGATTATTATTTGATACATTAGTGTTAGGATTTTTTTTTAACAAACGGTTTTAGCATATATGAAATGAGATAGTGACACAGGAAAACTGCTAAATTTCGTTTTTATTTTTTTCACTTTAAAACAAGTTGATTATTTTGTTTGTCAGAGATCCATCAGGTATATGAAAATAGTAACATCGACTAATAACGGGCTGACAAATGCCAAGTAATGGCTCTGAACCTTAAAGTAGAAGGATTAGAACAGATAAAAGTTTACTTTTGTTTTCCACTATTTGGAGAAGTGCGAAACGATAGAACAAGCATCGAAAATGTGTTCCAGGAAGTATATCATAAACAAATGGCAGGGAACTATACTCACTATAAACATCATGATTAAAAATCGGCTCCTAAGAACAGATCTTTCGGCAACATTGCCACAGAGGGTATTGGAATGGTGTCTTACATCTCCTAATCAAACTTCATTTCTCACGACATTCGGGCACTATGGACCCAACACTCTGTGTCAAAATTTGCATGGAATTCGGAGGAAATACCTTCTGAATGAAGTCCAAGAACCGTTGCGAGTAAAATGTAGGGTCGACGGCAGATATGGATAGAGAATCAAACTGAAAAGATTTATAGGCATGTTCAATCTTCTTAGTCATGTTATATTCTTGCAATATGTCGATGATTCCCAGATATAGAACAACATCGTATGCTTCATGGAACATGTTTTCTTGTTTGCCAGGAATCTGCTCTGCCCTCGCTGGCATGTTCACACCAAGCTGGATCTGGAATCTGTTCCATAAATAAATAGAACATTAAAAAGTTATCTCCCAAGAGATAAAGAATTAAAGCTCACACGCTGCATTAGAATCACAATGTATAGCCAATTGGTGCATGTGTACGAGTCACCACCATCCCTTTTTCTCTCTTAATTTAGACTTCAGAAATTATGGCTATAGGTGCGAATCAGACATCTCTAGTTTTCTTCTTCTTTTAATACAAGGCAGAGCAAGAAAGGATCTTTTCATAACTATAGTAGCACGCAACAAATTTTAGGATACCTTGCTGTACCCGGGAGGAGGAGATCGACTTCCTCGTCACCTGCAGCTGATGCTCGCAAACGTCTACCTCGTATATGAGAACCCGCAACAACACTATTGTCGTCGGTTCCACGAGGAACCAATACAAGGCCTTGAGGGTAGTTGGAAATTTCATCCTCCTCTGAAATATAAACACCAAGAAAATTTGAAATCAGTCCACTGTCCTTCAGGATGATGTAAAAGTAGGAAATGCATACAATAAGTTGGATCAGAATCAGATAACTACAGCATAGATCCGATTATTTGAGTATATGCTATGTACCATGCATGATATATATGGTTCCATCACAGAATATTAAAGCCAAGAGTAAGGTGTTGAATTGGTATGGACCCCATGTCTTATTCGATGTTGTTTCAAATACGCCCTTTATAGGGTATATATCTGACCTCTTTATTCTGGGTTGTATTGTATCGGTGGTTCACTGATAGTATACCCATTGTCATCATGTATGTAAATTATGTGAATAGAATTTCCCATCTTTCTGTTTTTAGTTTTTTTGTAACGAATTACATCTTAAATACTTTTTAACTCTCAATATCGAGTAATTATTCTTTTTGCACAGATTTGGCTATCTTATGTATGTCAACAGATGTGAATTCTCGAAAGACACTTATCTCGTATAATCTACGAAAGAAAAATGGTATGCTAAATAAGATATAAAGCAGCAGATGAAACTGCCAATAGAAGATCAAATGTTCAAAATGCACACCTTCCTCTGCAACACTCCCCAGGCCGTCCACTCTGTTGTAGGACATGGCAGACCTCAAATGCTGTGGTGCTCGATAATGTACACCAAGCAAAAGGCTATAATCCATAATGCATTGTTCTTCCAAAAATTTACTATCAATTTCTATTTGTCTGCAAAAATATAATATAAATGCAATTAGGTAAACCAATTATATAAGAATGTTGTTCCAGCAGGATAGAAAAGAAACAATTTTGTATCGTTAAAGCTGTTTAGTTATGTCTTAACAGTACTGTGAGGTGAACCAAAGCTTGGACTGATCATTGTCAAGTAGTTAACGAAAATAAAGATGGTGATAAGCTGATAATATGTCAACTTGAAAAGGTAAGATAATACGATGGCATAAAAGTTACAAACTCATCAGCTACCTTAATAAAGCTTCTCGCCAAGAAGGTTCCAAATAAAAGCAGTAATTGAGATCCAAATCTTTAAGTGTTGTGTTCTCGTCAATTTCTACATTGTCGGAAGAACGACCTAGTGATGATCCTTTCAAGTCAAATCTTCTATGAATCCTTAACTCAGTGCAAAACATATTTCCCATGACTACAAAGCGAAACTGCAAGAGAACATGGTTCATGGTTGTTAGCTCGAAAGGAATTCTAGTTCTGAATGAACCTTTTGTTAGATAACATGAACTAAGAAATGGAAAAAATAGTCCTTAATCAAAGTACCCAACAATAATTTTATTCAGGTGAATTCAGTGAAACCACCTTAATGAAGTGCATGGATTGAAGTAAAAAAACTCTCTGGCATACGAAAGAAGTGGAGAACTCTACTGTTGTTATTACCTTTTGACCACTTGATGGTTTGATCCTGTGAAGCCCAAAAAACTTTGTTATGAGTGTATTCTCATATGACCTCACGTGATGGTGATAGTTGGGAAGCATTCTTAGAAGAACCTATATCCAAGAATTTAGTCAATAAAACATGCACTCATCATGGGAAACGAGGAACAGAAGAAGAAATAAAAACAGGGAAAGACCGACATTGAACACTTCTTTGCAATCTGGTATTGATTTTAAATTAGGGAACTCAAAAGGTAAAAGAATTGCATATTGGCAGCACTAACAAGTTAAAGCAACCAGCGGGCATTATCATATTTACTCGAGTTAGTTTCCCACAAAATATGAATAATGTAAATATGGAGATTGCAAACCTTTACTTCAGATTTGCGGAGCGTCTTAATCATGAAACGATCATCTTGAGACAGAAAGAAGATACTACCACTTTTCCCAGGAGAAGAAAGTTCCCTGAGAGCATCATTTCCGCAAATGGACATCATGTAGTCAGCAGCATCGATCTTGAACATCTCCCGTAAGTTCCTACAATAAGTTTTACTTATTTTAACATGGGAAACAAAAACATAGCATAATATTCACAAAAGATAAATTAGCATCAATATAATGACTACTTAGAACTAAATGCAAGGTCTATCAAAATATTTTCTTTATAAAAATAAAGGAAACTGACATTTAAGACACCTTCACTTCAGAAGAAATAAGCAGCTAGATTTTTTTTTTTTAAATTTCAAAAAGGATATGGAGTCCTAAATAGCTCATAGACCAAACCTTCAAACTGAACCAGAGGACTTCTTCAAAACTGGGAAGGTCTAAGAAATACCTTGTGAATGTATTATATTGAATGCAGAAATTCCCCCTAAGGTCACAAAATGGAGGTATACTAACCTGAAAACCATTGGGCAGTAATCTTTCCACTTAAAATCATCGGATTGATGGGTAGGTGTCAATTGTGATCCCGCTTTAGGAAAATTCATCCAAAAGCTTGCACGGGGGCCAAAGTCTGATGCTCTAACCTCTCGTCTTTGTACAGGTGTAATTTTTCCCACAGTGTATCTGGACAATGTAACTGCAAATTTAACGGGCCAGATATAGATTCTTCATCGGAGTAAATGCAGTGTATCTTTCTATGAATTCTTTATAGAGGTGCAATAAAAATTAAATTACAATTTTTAACTAGTACCTATAACAGATTCACAAACAAACATAAATATTTAATCTATCATTCCAAAGAGAGAAGGCTATATAGATACATCGTTTATACTGATTTAGTCAACACTTCACACATCTCTTCCATTTTTCTGTCAATATCTGTAAGGAAATTAGATCACAATAACTGTCCAAACTCCAGTCTGAATGATCCATAAAAAGCTAAGCAAAAGAAGTACTGAAATATAGAAGGGGAAACCAATCAGAAAATTAAGAGCCATATTTTCTGATATAAGGAGAAAGATAAATAAGCATAAGAGTTAGATATAAAGGACAGACCTGATTCCAAGCTGCAAACTGAGCATTAAATCATAACTCCTGTGGCCTTTAATGATTGTTTCACCAGGTCTCTTAATATCTTTAGCTATCCTTTTTTGTCTCCGTTTCGCTCTTCGGGATGATGGTGAAAAACTATTATTCAACACAAGCTCACTGATTAGAACACCTTGCATGTATTCACGTTCTAGGATTGGTGCATTTCTTTCACTCCCTTTTGCTCCCCCTTCCATAAAAGAATCAGATAAATCTAATGATGAATCATGGCCAATCACTTTTTCAATGGATACCTCTAGACTCCAACGTCTTTCCAAGGAAACATTTCTGTTGCGAGACTGCTGCAGATTTAGTAAGTTTCCTTCTGATAGCTTATCAGAATTACGATTAGATACCCGGTTGCCACCAACTTTGGCATTTCCCATGCCTACAGAAGTAGCATGGTGGATATGTGAATGGTTCTGCTTTCTCAAATCTGGTAACAGTCCTCTTTCTCTGAGAGCATTGAGGTAAACTTCTTGTGAGGCAGGAAGCCGACTGCCGTTGGGATAAAATGATCCTTTTCCATCCTTTAAACCCCGTGTCCAAGTTCCTACATAGCAACTACCATCACTCCAAGTATACATTCCGAATCCATGCATCATTCCATTCAACCAGCTTCCTTCAAAGGAGTCTCCATTTGTCCAAGTGAGGGTTCCTTTGCCAGACATTTTCCCACCTTTCATATTCCCTAGATAAACATTTCCATTGGCCCAAGTATATTTTCCAGGGCCTTCTGGTGATCCCTGCATCCAAGAGCCTTCAAACACATCTCCATTGGGATAAACTTGATATCCTAAACCATGTTTGACATTCAACTTCCATCTCCCCTTATAAGTCAATTTATTAGAGCCAATATATGTCCCAGTACCATGCATATATCCACCTGAGAATTCACCATCATAGACAGTTCCAGAAGGCCATTGTATTTTGCCATTCCCATGCCTCATCCCACGTCTCCATTCTCCCTCATACACACAACCACCTTGCCAAACATACTTTCCTTGACCCTCTGGCATGTTTCCGTGCAATGACCCGGAATATGAGTCCCCATTCGGTAGCAAGAGTTCTCCAACTCGAAATCCAACAGTTTCAGAACTATGGACAGCATCACCATTAGTTAGAATAGAACCGTTGTCTTTGTCAATGATGGCATCGAGAGATTTTGTTCTTTCTGCACGAGAGAGTGCTTCTTCCACGTTACTGGCGGTGACCACAAGGCCAGACATGCATAATGCCTCAAAAGGTTACAGTTTCTTACAATTACAGGCGAAGCCAATTCCAAGGTGCTTCAACAATATGGAAGAATTCTTGCAATAAGATCCGATAATAACACCTTTGAAAACTGTCTTTCCTTTGATCTACAAATTGAATCATGAATCCAGCTCATTCATTAGTAGCAGATAAACTTTATTTCAACATTGTAAAAAGACTTTCTAAAGCAGACGAAACCTACTTAATGATGACTTCACACTGGAAAAACAAAAGAAACCGAAACCGAGTGCTGGATTCCATCTGCTAAACTATACATCACATCACATTCTTCATGAAAATTAAATTTTAAAATCATATAAACACACAATTACAACGTGAAATTCAAATTAACTTGATTTCCACAGAAACTAAGCTTCTAAATCCTCGATTCATTAACTAGGAAATAAATCCATGAAAAAAACAAATTTCTAGCATAAAATCTTCAAATCAGTACCTGATCTTTTAGCTAATTTTTCTTCTCCGCTCATTTAAATCGAGTATAAATCTTTCTAACTCCAGTTGCCAGTGTTCTTTCAAAATCTATCACATAGCAAAGAACAAAATCTAGCCATCAATAAAATATTCCACCAGCTTTTTATCTACCGTACATAAATCAAGTCAACTAAAACTCAAACATTGATGCATCATTATCGAAAAATCAATATATCTACACAGTATACACAATATATACGTACAAAAAATGCTGAAAGATAAGGCAGAGAGTACCTTTTAAAGGAAACAAAAAGGGAGAGAGAGAGAGTAAATCGACGACGAAAGCAAAAGTCGCAGCAAAGGGAAGGAACAAGCTGAAGACGAAGAAGAAGTATCGTCGCAGTTTTTAAAAGGCTGACAATCTAAAACCGGCTTTTTGATGGATCAAATAATCTTCTCGATGGTGACGATTTTTGGAAACGAATCTCCAAAGCAAAAACAAACAAGAACCAAAAATGTTATTTCAGTAAACAAGCCAAAAATGCAGCAAAGATATATATAAAAAATCTAAGCATGCGAGTGCGACACACTGAAAAGACGAGTTTACCCAACTATCTTCCTTTTGGGTTTTGACAGTTACTTTTAACGGTAATAATTGGTTGATTCGTTTTAATATTTGTTTAATTAATGATGGATTGTTGTTAATTAAGATTCATGTTCGGCCTAGTTGAGACGGCGACGAAAACGTCGCTTGCGGGTGTGCTGTAGCTCGCGTGTGAATTCAGGCTTACAGCGGCGGGGTTTTGGCTTGGGCAGGCTGAGGTTTGATGATGGTACTGGGGCCCACCGTTTTTTAAACCGGAGGAAGGATATTTTGGTAAGTCTACTTTGATTTTACACTTTTCTAAAAAAAAACTCTTTAATTGAAATTAAATTAAATTATGATTTTTCAACCTATTATCTTCCATATTCCTTTTATAATATATAGAAAAATATTATATGCATTTAGAAATGGATCGATATGGCTGGAGGAACGGTCACTCCTTAAAAATCTAAAATTTGTACATGATTTAAAAATTATATATATATATTAAAAAATTATTTTTACCCACTCTAAAATTTTATAAGTACGCCCCCTAGAATTTTATAAATTTACCCCCTAACATAAAGTTTTGCGTCTGTACTTGGACGGTAAAATAATTGTTTTCAGGTGTGTCTAGTTTTTAGGGTTTAGAGATTATGGTTTAAGATTTGATATTATTGTTTTAGTGTTTGTCATTAAATTTTAAAGTCTGAGAATATATTTTAAAATTTAGAGTTTAAAATTTAAGGATTAAATTTAGGAATATGTGGCAATTTTAGAAGTCCATTTGTAGAAGAAAAAAATTAAATAATTACGCATATATATATATATATTCAAAGTTTATAATTATTAACATTTGGTGAGTTTTTTTTCAATGTTTTCTCAACAATCAAACTAATAATTTTGTTTATTTTTTGTCAATTTTTTGTTTATTTAAGTTAATGATTTAGACTAAACATAAAAATAATAATAACAGGATGACTAAGTTAATCAATTTAGAATGCATAAATTAAATGATCAAATTGAGTATAATATATACTTAAAAAATTGACCTTTAAACTACTAAAATGTTGATGGATATTCTTAAAGGTACTCATCTTTTTAGCTGACGTATTAAGAGCTGAGTGTAACGTACTCTTACCTGTATCCTATTTTTTTCCTCGAATTCTGAGAAAGCTGGCTGGCTGAGCTTTGGATCCGGCCTCCTTTATTATTTTTAATGTACTTTTTAATTGTTTCTTACGAATATGATTTTTTTTCTTACCAAATTCTTACGAATATGATTTAAAATAATATTATAAATAATGATTATGAAAATATTTTAAACTAACAAAATAATATGTATCTTAAAATGGGAAAATTAGTTAATGATGAGCCTTTCTATCTTCCGTAAAAAGAAATCTAGAGAAGTGTTTCCTGGGGCTGGAAGATTAAACAAAATCTTGTTTTTATGAAGAGAATCTTCACTTATTATAATGTTTTTATAACTAATCATATATATATATAATCGGTATCTAATATTGGGTGACAATCACAATTTAATTTACTTTATTCACAATATTAAGATTCAAACATCAAACATTGCTTAAGTGATTTAATAACTCATCCCACTAAACACTAGACCAATTGATTATTGGTAGATTTCGTATTTTTTATATTACTCATATAAATATATCATAATTATAAGATTTTTTTCAAGAAGAAAAATAAGACTCAATATTTATGAAGAGAAATATCCACTTATATATATATATCCACTTTTATATATATATATATATATATAAAGGTTTTATGTTTTTCATTATCATCGGTATCTAATATGGGGTGACCATCACAATTCAATTTACTTTATCACAATATTAAGATTTGAACATCGAACATTGTTTAAATAATTTAGTAATTCATCTCATTAGACCAACTGATTATTTGTAAATTCGTGTTTTTTATACTACTCATGTAAACATATTAAATATTAAAAGTGTCGAAATCCTAAATAAAATTCAATATATATTATTTTTTTAAAAGCTAAGGTGATTACAAGTAGTATCTGTTCTGAATATACTCTCAATCATTTGACAATGATGCTCAATCACCCTACTGTAGCTATTGGTGTTCGAACTCGTGACCTCTAAAAACAACAACCCTAATAATAGAATATTAGGGCTGCTAACCCTAATTAGAAATAAGAAAAGAACAATTATCATTGGATTATTAGGTGGAAAGTTGATGTAATCCAAATTAGCCAATTAGGGATGCTGTTCTCCTACAAAATCCAGTAATTTGCTTAATAGAACATTTATTTTTATATACTATATTTTATTTAATTAAGTTGCCATGAGATGTATATTATTAACCAATATTTTTTTATTAAGAGTGTGTATTTGGTTTACTGATGGTCGAATATTTTAATTCAAACAAATAATTTTATTTTTATTTAGTATATTTAGGTTACATAATATAAACATTACATCTATTATAATAATAATTTTATTGATTGATTAAATTTTAATTCAGTTGACATCGTTGTTGTTGTTGAACCATCTTAAAGACGGTGGATATGAACATGCTTAAGCGCATATTAACCTATAATTTAAGGGTTTAGACGGTTATAAATAATTTAAAACTTACATAAAAATAACAAATTCATTTATTGTTTTTATATTTAAAAATAAGGGATCGTTAGTAAAATCTAGTACTAAAGAATAAGCAATGGACCAATGAGGATTAGTACATGTGGTAAGTAGCTTGATATCGCTTTGAGACTTGTGTATGCAAAAAAAATCGCTTGGAGACTCACCCACTAAAACTATGTGTACGACGCGGGTCGATTCAAATTAATCAAAATAAAACCCTGAAAAATCATAATGAAAAAAAAAAACAAAGAATAAGCAATGGAAGCAATGAAAGTAGAAAAGGATAATTTATTTTGCTGGTCAACAACCATCATTTATTTTAAGCAACAAAATATGACTTTCCTTAATTACTTATAAAATATTGTTAAAAAAGAGTTAATGACAACTAGGAATAAAGTTTTTTAGTGGATTTGGTACTTGTCCTTGATGCAGTGGGCGTTACTGTTGGACAATAGTAAAAGTAATAAGCTAATCATTTTTGGTTAAATTACTTTCCAGGTCACTAAACTATGAGATCAATTTTATTTTGATCATTGAACATAAAATTTTATCAATTAAATAATTAAACTTTCAATTTAGTTTTAATCAAGTCACCGACCATTAACTGTTAATAGAATTACGACTTGATAATTAAGCAAACTGAGAAAAATATAGAATGAGTTTCAAGCATATCAAAACCAGGACCTTTGAAACCTAGACACTTATGCGAAATTGTTCTAGGAACAAATCAACATAATAACGCTGAACCAAGTTAAGAATTTATTTACTTGTTAACAAAAACTTATAGGGAAACTATATGGGTGGTCACCCAACTATTACCATTTTTTTATTTTAGTCACCTAATTAATTTTTTCGTCAAAATCGTCCCTCACGTTAAATACCTTTTTTCTATTTTGGTCTCTCTGTTAAAACACTAACAACAATGTTGACGTGGTATTTTTTAATAATTTCTCCTCCTCCACATTATTTTTGTTTGATTTTATTCAACCAATCAAGTGGTGACACATGTCTCCACCATATTGATCGAAGAAAAACAAAGAAAAAAAAATCAATGGCTACTAAGAACCAAACCCGCACTCTCTAACATAAAAGGGCAACATAAGAACCAACCAAGCTAAGCCAAGTTTTTGATTCATTTCCACTAACATTTATATTTAATGTATATTGAATTACCAACACTACAAAATAAAATATAAAAGTTAGGGGAGGGACTCGAACACAATACCTCGTTGATAAAAAAATTAAATATTTAACCATCTTAAACTAAGAAGTTGTTAAATTATATTTAACTAATTTTTGATTAAAATTAAAAATAAACTAGATTTAATTTTTAAAAATTAAATAATCATTTATTTATTTTATAAATTAGATATAAAATTATTTTAAAAATTATTTTAATAATATTTATTTATGATACCATATAAATTTTTAAATTATATTTATCTATTATTTTTAAATGAAGGTAATTTAATATACATTAAATTATATTCCCTAGCTTTTATATTTTATTTTATGGTGTTGGTAATTTAATATATGTTAACTATAAATGTTAGTGGAAATGAATTAAAAACTTGACCTAGTTCAGTTGGTTTCTATGTTGCCCTTTTATGTTGGGGAGTGCAGGTTTGATTCCCAGCGGTTACAAGTCTATATTGTTTTGATTTTTCTTTAATTTTCTTCAATTAATACGGTGGTGACATGCATGTGTCATCACTTGATTGTTTGATAAAATTAAAGAAAATTAATAAGGAGGAGAGAGAAATAATTAAAAAAATATTTTAAAATGTCACATCAGCATTGCCGTTAATTTTTTAACGAATGACCAAAATAAAAAAGGTATTTAACGTGAGAGATGATTTTGACGAAAAAGTTAGTTGGAAGACCAAAATAGAAAAAAGTAATAGTTGGGTGACCACACACACGTGTAGTTTTCCCAAAATTATATTAGGTTAAATTGTGTTTGATACAATATTTTTATACTTTTTAACTAAACTCAATATTTTTATTTTTATAACTACTTATATATAATCATTGAATTAATTTTTTATTTAAATTTATAGTTTCAATTTTTTATTTATATAAAACTATTTTAGTTTTTATTTTTAATAAAATATACTTTAATTACATATGTAGAAATATGTTTATACAATATATTTCAATTACAAATATAAAAAATCAATTTCTAGTTTTTAATAAAATATACTTCAATTATAAAGTAATTGTAAAAGCAAAAATGGTAAAGAAAAATATTAATAGTTTAAAGATATAAAAATCTTGTATCAAGCACCGTTTAACCTAAATTTAGGGTTTATGGTTAGAAGTTAAGGTTTAGATTTAGGGTAATATTGTTAGGGTTTAGGTTTTAACCTACAAACCCTAAATTCTAACCATAAGCTCTTAAATTCTAAACTTATAAACCTAAACCTCTAAATTTTTAACCCTAAACTAAATCCATAAAACCTAAAACTAAGATGCTTGTAAAAACTTTTTGTTTCCACCGCCAGTGCATAGTATAATTACTCTTATATTTATATATATGATATCATTCTTTATTTCTATATACAAACGTTTACATAAACTATTAAACTTATTTTTTTAAAAAAAGACTTTTTAAAAATATGAAAAAAAGGAAGGAAAAGAGCAGACATGTTATGTAGGTTTCTTTTAATTTGTGTTGCACATTGATTGGGTTTCGGATATATTTTAAGCAGTGACCTTACTCTAAAAAGTAGTGAACAATAATTTAAGTTTTAGAGGAAAAAAAGCATACAATCAAAGTTGAATGTATGAAAATAAAAAGTGAGAGCTCTTAAATGCCTTTTGACCATTTCGATTTGTCAAAAAATACCTCGAAGCACTTTAAATTAATTGAAATACGAAGAAGACGACAATGAAAAAATCGTGAGAGAAAAAAATAATGCACAAGTTTTTTTTCCCAATTTGGCTCTTAAATTATAATTTATTTTTAATTTAATCCTCACATATCACAGAATAATTGATTCAAAAATCATATCATTTTTTTAATAATATCAGATAAAAGACCAAAAATAATAACGAGATAAAATTTTAAGAACCACTCCTCTTAAGAAGAATAAGAGTCGGAGCGTATAATTTAAATGTCAATGTACCTGTTGAGCATAAATAAAATAAAGTGAAATTATTTTGACTAATTAGGAGCTAATCCTATTCCTAGTGGCCACCCTTGCTTGAAATTTCAAATCAATATCCACCACATTTTAACCCGCTGGGATGCCTAATTCAAGATGTGATTGAATATCGATAAATAATTCAAACAAAGGTACAACCACTTCAAATTAGTAAATTATATATTTTTAAATATATATATATATATATGAAAATTTTGTCACGCTCGACAACTATCGATGAGCACCACTAAAGACGAGCACCGATGAGTACCATTAATTTAATTTATTAAGATTAAAAATTTAAAGGACTCACCGTATAATTATAAATTATTTAGAAATTAAAAGGTAAATTAATTAAAATATATTGTTTTTAAAATTTTTTTAAACATAGATCAAAATACCTATATACCCCTAAATTACAAAATTTTAATTTATTTAAAATTTAAGCCGCCGCCGCTGTTGCTGATGCCGCTGCCCTTTCACTATTTCAATGAATGAATTCTAGTGACGACAAATTTATGTTGGCTTCCTTCAAATTCTCGTCTTGCATGGCCATAATTTTCCTACTCATCTCTTATTCCTTCAATGGCTGCATTACTGATCCCTCCTTGATCTACAATATCTGCAAAGCCGTCCGAAGACTCTGGATTTTGTATTTCTCAAGTCGGCAACGACCCTCGCGCTGCAATAGCCAGCCTGCATTTGCTTTAGTGGACCAAAAATTCTGACTTATGCCATCATGCTTTTAATCGTCGTTGGTCGGACATGAATTTGTCATCACTGAAATTCATTCACTAAAACAGCGGCAGGGCAACATCCGCGTGAATTTTAAATGAACAAAAAATAAAGTTTTGTAATTTAAGGTTAGATAGGTATTTTGATTTATGTTTAAAAAAAATTAAAAATAAAATAATATATTTTAATTAATTTAATTTTTAATTTTTAAATATTTTATAATAATACGGTATATCTTTTAAATTTTTAATCTTTATAAATTAAATTATTGGTGCTCATTAGTGCTCGACGTTAGTGACGGTGAAAATTTTCCTATATATTGAGTAATAATATTTATGTTTTCCTTGAATTTGAAAAATAACAGAGTGGCAAAAGCATATGGGACGAATTTGAGACATCCAACAACTTGGGTCGGTAAAGCTAATGATTAAGACAGCTGAGACCATTGAGATAACAAACTTTATGATGTCCAATCACTTCATTTCCCAACATTTTACTGTTATATATATATATGGTTTTCATCCTTGCTTTTACAATATATTATATTTGTTTTACTAATCGAGTAATCTGAATTTTTTTATTAAATAAAAAATATTATTTTTTTATATATTGAGATTAGAACTCATACAAATAGAATAATATGAGTAATATTAACCCCTAAGTTATCAATTAATCTGAATTTAGAAATGTAAAAATTTATTATTAAAATGGTTTTTAATATTTTTATTGATAATATATAATTTTATTAATAGTAACAAATCATACAAGAAAATATAATTATGTACCTTGTTAAAATCCCTAAACCTAGAAGAAAAAATAGTACACAATATTATATGAGTAACCAAAGGATTAACACCGGTCAAGCCAAAAACTAAAACAAAATCAAGCCAACCCCAAAGTTCACGAGCACCAATGCAATCAGCTCACCATATCCAATTCCAAAGCAATTCATAAGTAGCAATGCAATCAGTTCACCATATCCATTCGAACAGCCACATGCAACTTGACACAAACTTAGCCTTTAGTTCACTCGGTTTCAAAGTCGTGCAGTACTTGAAAGGGACGATTTTGGACCAAGTTAAACTTTCTCTCGATAGATCTGCTCAGATTAAGTAAACAATGCATCAGTCTCGCGTCATAATATGATCCTTTAAACAATAAGTCGAAATCGTAGGGCATAGCGGATACACACAATCGACCCCAACCTTCCTTGAAGGAAAAATGGGTTTGTTATTATTAAAATAAAAGTATCGAGTTACATAAGAAAATTCACCTTACACCATCGATTGGGGCGGTAGGGGCTGCCCTCGATGGTGTGCCTAAGACACATGCCTTTACTTGTGGATCAGTCAACAATTGCTGACTGTTCACCCTTAAATAGAGGTCGATTTTTGATCAATCAACAGAATAGATTCCTTCCCTAAACTGTGGAGGTACAATCTTCAGTTTTGGCAATCGATCAAGGCTTGGTGTTTACTTAACCAATCTAAGCCTAGCACTAAGTCAAATTCACATTCAAGTAATACATAGAGATCACATGGAAAGGGTACATTTCGAATAACTATTGCGAAATCCTTACATATTAGATTGATAGGCAAATTTCCCCTATAGAGTATGAAACTACAAGACTTGTTTTTGACTATTTTAGGTTTCAAATTTAGTTTAGCTAACAAGTAAGAACAAATAAATGAATGGGTAGATCCCGAGTCTATTAAAGCATAAACATGTTCAAGGTTCAGTTCAACCGTACCTACAATGACATCGAGAGATTTTTCTTCTTCTTTGCCACAAATGTGATAGACACAAGCTGGAGCTCAGGATTCTTGGTGTGTTATGGCTTTCCAACTGGAGCCTCTTCCCCTCCCTTGATTTCTCGATTGAGTTTGCCTTGGATTCTTGTTTCGGTTGGAAGGTGCAGGGCTCAGATTAGCAAAATTTCGAGTAGGAGCTTTGTCAGACTTCCTTGGCCAATCTTTGATGTAGTGATCATCAACACCACACGCAAAGTAGAGATTGGATTGAAATCGGCATTGGCCAAAATGTTGTTTCTGATAGTGCTTGCAGGTTGGAGCTTTCTCAGAATTCCCCGTGTTGTTAACAGACAAAACTAGAACAACCAGCTTATTCACCGATTGGGGTCTCAGTGTGTAGTTGCTTCTAGGAGCAGGAGTGTAAGTAGAAGACCATTCCTTCTGATTTTTGGCCTTCTTTGATTGCTAACCAGACTTGTCATCACTTTTCTCTTTCTTATCGCTTCGGTAGTCGCCTTTTCTTTTCTCTGCGGCTTTTATCTTAGCTTCAGTGGCAATTACTCGGTTCACCAGAGTTTGGAAGTTTGTGATATTTAGGGTGGTAAATATCGGACTCAATTCATTGTTTAAGCCACCAATGAACATCTGGCACTTATCGGCATTGGTCTTGATATATTCAGATCCGTACTTGCAATATTTGCAAAAATCTGCAACATATTGTTCGATGGGACGGTTGACCTGCTTCAGGTATAAGAACCGCTTCCTTCTATCAGCTAGATATTGTTCGCTGATGTATTTCTTGTTGAATTCTTCCACAAAGAATTTCCACGTCACTGACTCAGCTAGGGCAGTCAATGTCGTGATTTCCCACCAGCTTAGTGCTTCGTCGGCTAACAGAGAGACTACACACTCAAGTTTATGCTCACCAGAACATTGTAGTTGCTTCTTCAAGATTTGGGTGGTTCGTCCGAGCTAATATTTAGCCTCCTCGGGCTTTTCCTCATTTTTGCCCGTGAATATGTAAGCTCGGTGTTGAGCGAGTTTGTCGATCGGGGCTCTTCTTGTTGCGGCAGCTGCAGGGATGAGACAGTCTTGTCTAATGTTCATCAGGAGTTGATCAAACATCTCCTTCATACTCAGGAGACATTCTTTCTGAACCAATTTGTTGAGATTTTAGGGGCTCGATTCGATCAACCGTTCTTGCTCTCCAAGTGTGGAGAAGTTGGATAATTGGGTGTTTTAGTGGGAGGTGAAAAATTGGCAATTTGACACAAGGATTTATAGTGGTTCAACCTTCTAACCTAGGTCTACATCCACTACCTTAGCTCCCCACTAAGGATTTCCAACAAATTCACTAAGAATTTCGTCCCCTTTTCTCGGATTAGGAGGAAACCGTTACAACCCTTAAAGCTTTCTACCCAAAGCTTGAAGGAACACTCTCTTTACAAAGAAAGACTTAGCAAACTAGAAATCCCTCTAAAAGGTGTTTGTTTGCAATTCTAAGCACTCACCCAAAACCTAAACACTTGAGCAAATTTAACAATGTAAGCTCACAAGTGTTGTCTAAGCAAGAAATAAACAATTTAAGCTCTAGACAAATTTTGACATCATAATGTTGTAACAATTGAAGCATTACCATATCTTGATGCTTGGAGGTCCCTTTTATACTCCTTGATGAGTTTATAGCCGTTACTAGCCGTTGGGGATGATTTGAAGCCGTTGAGGACTTTATTTCCCTTCATTAATGCTATTCTGCAGCCTTCCGTATCGATACGCTTAGACCCGTATCGATACGGCCTTCATCAGAAACTAGCCGTTGGGGTTTGAAAAAGTCAGGCTGGTTTCGATACCAGCAAGGTGGTTTCGAAACCTACAGGTATCGATACAAGTAAGGTGGTTTCGATACCTCTAGCCCTGCATCTGGGTTTTGCTTACTGGAAGACCCCGTATCGAAACAGATCAAAGGTGTATCGATACGAGCCTTGTAAAAATGATATATTGGCCATTTAAAAAGCATTTTAGACATGTTAAAAACCTATGAAACCATTTCAAACATATTTTCAAGTTGTTTG
Organism: Hibiscus tridactylites; assembly: GCA_958450335.1. NCBI lineage: Eukaryota > Viridiplantae > Streptophyta > Magnoliopsida > Malvales > Malvaceae > Hibiscus > Hibiscus tridactylites. Next base: position 79,721,689 of record OY288273.1, read on the forward strand.
GACTTTAAATAAGTTTTCAAAATATTCAAACAAGTCCAAAAACATTTTTCAATTATTATATCAAAACATTAGTTCTACAATCTCCCCCTTTTTGATATAATAAAACTAACTTGAAAAATTGTTTGGGATTCTCCCCCTTTAACTTTAAAAATGTGAATAAGAGATTAAAGATATGAAATCAATAAAGCTCCCCCTTATTCATTTGAAAATTCAATTTTTCAAACCATTTCTCCCCCTTTTTGTTATATCAAAAAGTATTTAAAACATTAAGTTCAAAATAACTATAGAGGAAAAATTTGACAAAAATAAGAATTTGGTTTTAAAATGGCTCCCCCTTACTCAAAGCATCATTAAAAATGTTAGTCCAACATATATGATCATCTAGTTGAATTTAAACTAAAATAAATAAATGAAACAAAAAAACAACTAGAATTTTTACCAACACTTGAACCCAAGGGAGGATGTGAAGCCTTCCTTCTTCAAGTGTTCTTCCTTGTGTGCATGAAGCTCCCCCTCAATGTTTGACTTGTTGAACATCTCCATCACACCTAGAAAAAGACAATCAAGTGATTTTTGGTATCCAAATTGCTTTGGATCCATAAACGTTAGTAGTAAAAAATTTAGTCCCCTTAGGAATCCATTTTTCAATTTCATCCCTTTTTGTTGAAGTGGTTAGTCCTTTTGGGACCCAAGCACTTCTAAAACATTTACCATTCATAAATCTAGGGGCACTAGATTGTCTTACATAAAAAATTGATTTTCCAAAACTATTTTTCTTTTCAAATTCATTGGAAATCAATTCTTTTTCTTTTTTGAACTTTGAGAAGCAAATTTTGTAAATCAAAACATTTTTGTTCAAAATCTTTCAATTTTGCTTCAAGTTCAAGATTTGTTTTGGAAAACAAATCATTTTCAATTTTTATTTTTGAAATCAACTTTTTGTTCTTGGAAAATGATTCCTTGAATTCCAAAAGCAAATCATCATAGGCATCTTGTAACTCATCAAATGTATAAGAATTTGAAATAGATGAGTTAGAAGTTACCTCCCCCTCATTGAGGGCCATCAAGCATAGGTGGGCAACTTCATCATCGGTGGAGTCTTCATCACTCCATGTGGCCACATATGCTTGTTTTGAAGATGATCCTTTCTTTTTGGATTTGTGGGAGTCCTTTATCTTCTTTATCGATTCATGCTTGGATTTTTCCATTTTGCTCTTCATGAATCGAGCAAATTTGTTGAAGAGATAGACCATCTCTTCATCTTCACTTTCCTCCTCACTTGAATCTTCATGATGGCATGTGGAGGATTTGAGAGCTACGACACTAGTATTGATGCCTAGCTCCATGATTTTCTTCTTCCCCATCGCTCTAATCTCTTCCTTCTTCTTCTCATCTTCTTTGTTTTTCTTCATTATTTGATAAGTGAGAAGAGACCCCATGAGTTCATCAAGCTTCAAGGTTTTGAGATTTTTGGCTTCGATGATGGCGGTCCTCTTTGAGTCCCATGACTCGGGTAGGGAGTAGATGAGCTTTCGGACAAGCTTCTCTTCCGGGATGGCTTCTCCATAACCTTTAAGACCATTGGTGATAGTGGAGAACCTATCAAACATCTTCTCGATATTCTCTTCCGGATCAATCTTGAAGTTCTCATACTCTAAGGTTAGGAGCCCAATCATGGTCTCCTTGACTTCATTGGTTCCCTCGTATGTGACTTCAAGCTTGTCCCATACCTCCTTGGCACTCTCACAAGAAGACATCTTCTCATAGATGGTTGGGCCAAATGCACAAAAGAGCATGTGCAAGGCTTTGCAATTTAGCTCCATCTTCTTGCGATCGTCGGCACTCCATTCTGCTTTGCTTCCTTGAGGCACGAACAGACCATCTTCAACTATGTCCCATAGCTTATAATCACTTGAATTCAAGAAGAATTTTATCTTTGTCTTCCAATGGGCATAGTGATTTCCGTCGAAGAAAGGCGGTTTGTCAATTGATTGTGCCATTGAGCCGATTGGTGAAATGTTGATCGAGCTTGCCGAATCTTCTCAATAGGATGTGAATCCCCTTCGATTGAGCCAAGCTCTGATACCAATTGTTGAGATTTTAGGGGCTTGATTCGATCAACCGTTCTTGCTCACCAAGTGTGGAGAAGTTGGATAATTGGGTGTTTTTGTGGGAGGTGAAAAATTGGCAATTTGACACAAGGATTTATAGTGGTTCAACCTTCTAACCAAGGTCTACATCCACTACCTTAGCTCCCCACTAAGGATTTCCAACAAATTCACTAAGAATTTCGTCCCCTTTTCTCGGATTAGGAGGAAACCGTTACAACCCTCAAAGCTTTCTACCCAAAGCTTGAAGGAACACTCTCTTTACAAAGAAAGACTTAGGAAACTAGAAATCCCTCTAAAAGGTATTTGTTTGCAATTCTAAGCACTCACCCAAAACCTAAACACTTGAGCAAATTTAACAATGTAAGCTCACAAGTGTTGTCTAAGCAAGAAATAAACAATTTAAGCTCTAGACAAATTTTGACATCATAATGTTGTAACAATTGAAGCGTTAACCATATCTTGATGCTTGAAGGTCCCTTTTATACTCCTTGATGAGTTTATAGCCGTTACTAGCCGTTGGGAATGATTTGGAGCCGTTGAGGACTTTATTTCCCTTCATTAATGCTGTTCTGTAGCCTTCCGTATCGATACGCTTGGACCCGTATCGGTACGACCTTCATCAGAAACTAGCGTTGGAGTTTGAAAAAGTCAGGTTGGTTTCGATACCAGCAAGGTGGTTTCGAAACCTACAGGTATCGATACCAGTAAGGTGGTTTCGATACCTCTAGCCCTGCATCTGGGTTTTGCTTACTGGAAGACCCCGTATCGAAACAGATCAAAGGTGTATCGATACGAGCCTTGTAAAAATGATATTTTGGCCATTTAAAAAGCGTTTTAGACATGTTAAAAACCTATAAAACCATTTCAAACATATTTTCAAGTTGTTTGGACTTTAAATAAGTTTTCAAAATATTCAAACAAGTCTTAAAACATTTTTCAATTAATATATCAAAATATTAGTTCTACACAATTGGATAGCAGGAACTTTCTGCTGAGGCTGGACTTGTTTAGAGGGTTGAGTCAGTCCTTGGGGTTCTGTTTGTTTGGGAAGGTTTTGATCAAACCTTACACTTGCTCTTGCATTCGATGAACCTCGGGGACTTTCATTGTGCTGAGGTAATCTTGTTTCGGACATACTACCAATATTTAAACAAGATCGAGATTAGGAAAGCATAATCACACGCAATTCAATATAAGACTCCTAGGTGGCTTAATTTAAACCTATATGATGCATGACATGTTCGTATAAGCTTTAGGACCTATAACCTAAAGCTCTGATTACCACTTTATGTAACACCCTTTGCGCAGGTTAGGAGTGAAGAACGTTACATCGCGCAGCAGACTGATTCAGGATATAAATCATGTAAACAATTCGATCTTTTTTAATGTTACTTAACAAAAAGACGGGCTAAAAAAAATCCTTATTCATTCATGTCATACATGTTACTAACATAATCCATCAAATATACTTCCATTAAAATAAACAAGATTATTTAACTAGAACCAAACACATAAACTATCAGAACAAGATGACCATTCATGCTCCTCATTTAAACAACAATCATGTATGGCAAACTTATTAGCAAATATCATATAAACATGCTTCTAAACCAATTCTTTATTCTACCCTATTCGAACAAGCATGGAATTCTACTCGAACAATCATATAGACATTCAAACTAAGCATGGGCATTCACATTTCATTTCATTCGATTGAAGTATGTTTACATACAAGAGATTTAAATACAAACTAAAATTTTATAAGCCATGCAATTGACACTCTTCCTATAAGACCATTCGAACACTACACACATATATAGGAAACATTTTCAACTTTATAAATACATATACAATGCATAGCATTCGAAAGGAATTAAAAAAATAACAACCATATTTAAATACATAACAAAAGAGCCTTACATATATCATGACATGCTTAGTGTATTGTTACATACAAAACACTAAGCCTTATATACAAGTCATAATGATCATATTGCCAAAAGAACCTATTTACATACTAGGTCCATACATAACCATCCACACTTAAGTTTATACACACCACAAATACATACGTAAAATCAACCAAATACATGCAACTTGGATGACTAGACAAGACATTAAGCCACCAACCATGAGTACTAGCATAATAAAACAAGGCATACTTGTCTTGGCTTGTGAAGGCTTCGAATCAAATTGGAGTTAGCTTTCGAACGAGATGTCTTGCTGGTTTGGAAAGAAGGAAACAAAAGAGTGATAAGTATTATAAGTACTTAGTGAAGTAGTTCCTATAACTATTAGCTATCCATTTATTTCATTAGGTGTATTATTTCTTTTAGACAAGATTACCTAACTAGGCTTCGATCCAATGGAGTATAACCTAGCTAGTCTTAACCTTTTTGCAATCATAAGAACATGTACAAACAATCATATCAAAGATCAAACAAATCATATAAGACATATAACATATGCATGTAACCAAATTTCTAAAACCAATCACATAGATCAATCAAGATCTAACATTCACATAGTTCACATTCATGTTTCATTTGAATTAGGGCCTTGACACAAGCATTACTTATACATATTATACATATTCGATCGATCATTCTATCTATGATCACATTCCCAATTGCACTCATTCATATGTCATATTACACAATTTATTGAACTTGTGATAAATTTTATTCATGAATTTTTAAGTGTTTTGCCTTGGTAGATTAGTGGGACTAGGTAATCGAGTCACAAGGGGTACAAAGTACCGAATCAAAGGATGCTTATAGCATCAAATCAAACGATACACAATGTATCCAAATGTCAACAGAGGATGTACAAGACATCAAATTCACTGGTGCTATCGACACCAAAATAGAGAGTACTCAAGGTACTAAATTAGAGGAGCTCTAGACTCTAAGGCATGTCGTGCTACCTAAGAATAACTATTCAACCAAGGACTTTCATTGTCTTTTAGATTAAGCAAACACCAATCACGTATTTTATTATCAAACATTGCAAGTTATATAGCACATTACATGTTATTAGCATATATTATCTAACTCTTAATCATAATCTCACAGTTTCCAGCATATAAGCATCAAGTAAACATACTTAAGCATCATATATCACCCAATACCAGTAGCATATCATTCTTATCATGCTCATAATCATCATCCATATATCCATCAAAGCAAAGCAAACCATGTTACATGTCAAACCAAGGTAACAAACTAACAATGTAGAGCATATTATCATCTTTCCTTTTAACCTTCTTCCCTTAAAACAATTACCAAATTTAGATTAGGTTCATTTCATGCTTTCATCTAGAATCATAAATTGAACGTAAACATTGGTTAAGACACTAGTCTTAACCCTAAGTTTAACTACACTCACAATACTCCAAGCTTTCTACTAGTCATGCTCCTTGATGACTATTCCTTTGTTCTTTCTATAGGAATGGCCAGCTTGCTTCATCCAAGTTTTCCTCAATTTCTTGGTCTAGATATTCATGTAAGAACACATAGAAAGCATATTAACATCCAATTCAAACATATAAGTTCAATCAAATAAGCACAACTCAATACACTAAAAACTATTTTCCAGTTCTGGCGGCTTTCACCCCTATTACTAATATGATCATATCTCCCAATTCGTACGTCAGAATTTTGATTAATTTATATCGTTTTAAAGCTAAAACAATTGTATTTAAGACCATATTAGGCTTGAATTTTAATTCTTATCCAATTATATAGTTTATTGTCTAAATACAGTGCATTTACACTACATGGACAGTTTGCACTACTTATAAGTTTTCATCTTCAGATTTCACTACACAACTTAGAATCCTATGAAGTTTGTTCCTGATTAAAATAGACATTTCAAAGTACATTTTATAAAATTTTCATTATAAGATTTGATTCCTACAATTTATACCGATATTTCAAAGATACTGTCCAGAACAAGGCTTCTAGGCAGATCCATTAGACCTTGCTTCTAGTTATTCAATTATACTAACTTATTACTCATTTTTATTTTTGGACTTAACATACATTTTCAACATGTTTTCCCTTGTTCATTCATATTCTTAACGGTCCCTAAACAGAACAATACAATCCCTTAGTTAAATAACTTTCCAAATTAGTCTCAAGCTCATCTAATAAGCACTTTAATCATTTTAAACACTCAATTTAATCTACTTATCAGCCAATTCTAGTTACACTTCATTCATATATCAAGTCCCCTATTTTTAGACATTATTTCCAGTATTCCATTCTTTTCCAATTTACTACCAAAATTTCCTAATTTTCACATAACAGTCCCGATTTACACACTAGACATTCTAAGTGACCAGTTTTGATTCCAATAAGTTTTCCAGCAATCCTAACAACATTTTCAATCATCCAAGACCTCAATATAACATTAAAAAGCATTTTAAACAATTTCTTCCTACATCAATTTTTCCAGAATTGCCAAATTTCCAAGCTAAATCAAAATTTACATATGAACATCGAAAACATGCTAATTAGGTCACCACTTCAATTCGGTTACCGTACAATCAACGGTTCCAATGAAATTTCATTAAGATTTTCAATTTAACAACATTTCTACTAAGTTTCCAGCAACCGAAAATCAACATATCATCATCATAACATGCAAAAATGAAAATCTAGCCATACATTCAACTCGGCTTAAGGAGAGGAGCTTATCGAGCTTCTCAAATTTGACTTCCAAGTCAAATTTCCTAACCATGCAAAGCTTCAAAGCTCCTCAACAATGGTATCCTTCTCCCAAACTCTCTCTCTCTCTCTTTCTTACTATGGTCGGTTATGGTGATCAAGGGAGATGACTTAGTGTCATCTTATTTGGGCAAGGGGATTGTCCAAATTATCCTTTTACTAAACTCTCATGTTTAAGTTGGTGAAGGGGCAGCCTAGGGAATGTTAGATTTAAGCATGCAACACTTTTTTTATTTCACCCGATTTTGTCATTAAATTGTCTAATTCGACAATTGCAATTTTACTCAATTAAGTCCCTAATTACCTTAATTAATTTAGGATAATGTTTAATTTAAATTGGAATTCAATTTAATAATTCAATTTCTACTAGGCTTAATTTTAGGGTATTACAAAGCCCGTACATTTACGGTCAATTTTCAATTAAGAACATCTAATTAAATTCATTTTAAACTTCAACAATATCCATCAATTAAAAGTAACAAATATTTTGTACCAATTTCTGAGCGTGATGGGCGTGCTGTAGAGCGTTTGGGTGTTCTATATTTATGAGAGCAAGTGCACACTCTTGTCAAGTTATAGTATAAAAGATATCGTATCCTATAAGGATTGGAGCAGCTTCTATGAATGGTTTCCTATACAAGGATTTAGTAAATGCAAAATTAAATCTCTAAATGTGGAAATATAAAAACACAAGTAAAATAAAGATAGTGATGATAGGGATGATAGGGAGATATGAGGACGATAGATTGCGTAAGGCAATTGCAGCTCAATAGTGTGCAAACTGCATTGTAAAGCCTAAGTGTGTTTTACGCTGCCATGAATTGCTGCCTTGGCGGGTAATGGCGGTCGGCAGCTGCGACCCTGTCATATGGCCGCAGCGGGTCTTTGCCCCTGCAACTTTCAGTGTCTCGGCAGGTGGAATGGAAACAAGTCTTGGCGGCAAGTCTGGCAGATACTCCAAGTTTGGTAGAGCAATTCTTAAGTGATCCTTCCTATGTCTAGGCAAGGATTCTATCACCACATGATGTAGGCAATACCTAGCAATCTCAGCGTAAACCTAACACAGGCAGTCAACGTTTGGTTGTTCTTTTTAGCCGCTAAAATTGTAACTTATGTCTAAGTCAAATTAGTCAACACCTCGACATGATGAGACCGTGCTTAATCCTTTTGTAAGTCTTACACTCTCGTGCCTGACAAATAGATTTCCTCAACTGGACTTTTGGAACTAATTGAAGAAGTGAAGAACATGAATAAAACAAACTTGAGAATATTTCATTGAAAACACACTTAAACTATTACAACCGTTTCTCACAACTACTTTACATACAAACACCTAAACCCTAGGAGTGTTGGGCCGCGACCTCCAACACCTCCCATCTATCTAACTACCTTCATGCTATACATCCATGCGATATGACGTGCTATCGAGATATCTATATATATGCCCATATACCCTCACATACATTGAGTATATATAAGGGCTCATGGCCTAAGTTTGAGTCCTTCTTGAAGTAGAAGTCCTTAAAGTAACTTTACATTAAATGTTAACTCCTTTTTTACTTGAATGTGGACTCTTTAGACGTTGCCTTCTCCCGCAAGTAAGGATAAATACTCTTACTTATCAATCTTAGATCAGCTTTACCGGCCGCTACAAGCTTCATAAAATTGCAAGACTGGGCTCATTGGGCTCAGGGAATTGCCCTCTTTTAATCGCGACCCATCTTGACTAGGTCGGTGTAACTCCTGCTTAGGCGGCACTTGGCGGCATTGCGGCTACGACAGCGTCCTTGGCGGCATCTAGAACTGCTTCAGTACTACTTCTTTTGTTTCCAGCTTTCCTGTCCTCTCCTCCTCTACAAAGCTACAACACCTGAAAATAAAAACTAAACTAAAATAGTATCTTTTCTTAACCAAACACAAAATATTCAATAAAAGCATGGTAAAAGAGAAAATATTGTTATTATGCATGCAATGCACCTAAATATGCCTAAATGAGCTTAAGAATAGCAATAATAAGAGCAGGAATGTGTACAAAATATAGAACTCGTGGATACTCTACAGGTGCTAATCCTTCCCCACACGTAACCAACTTCTAAACCCTTTTCAAAATGAATCTATGGTTTTTATGGTGACTCCAAGTCTTCATTGTTTTAAAAAACACGAATCTTCAAAAGGAATTCCCTTTTTAAACAAATCTTTTCTCCAAAAAGTGGGATACTTAAATGTTTTCAAAAACGTCTCTATAAAGGTAGTTTGCTTTGTCCATTACCCGGTCTCGAGCCACCGTTCACCTTATTATTCACTTCCTAGCTCAATGGCCTCTCTCCTCTAGCTACCTTACTCTCATTACATGATGTTCATTATTTCCACCAGGTGTTGGAGCCTTACATTTGTTTGAATTGTCACTATAGTAATTGATGTGTTTGGTAACTGTCATAGCAGCGAATACATTCTATACATTGTTTCTATAAATCTCAGTTCTAGTCCATAACTTCAATCCCTTGAGAAAAGAGAACATCTCTTCTTTCTCAGACATGTCTTTAATGTCTAGCATCAATGCAGCAAATTCACTCACATAGTCATAGATAGTCCATGCATTCAACAAGTCTCTTAAATTTTTTCGAGCATTGTACTACATGTTCTTAGTAAAGTAGGTGATCATTAATTCTTGTTTCATTCCGTACCAAGTCTTAACGGAACACACGCCGCCTATGAACTTAAACCTTCACTACAACTTGGCGTCCCCTATTAGGTACATCGAAGCCACCAAGACCTTGTATACCACTATCATGGTGCGAGTAGCTTGAAAATATTTCTCAATATCAAAGAGGAAATTCATGAGCTCTTCGGCACCCGTATTTTCCTTCATATAGTTGAGGTTCAAGAACCCTGGTCCTCCGGCCTCTATCACTTGTAACCGAATTACCCACAATCACATGAATCAAATTAACTTGAGCCTTAATTTCATCTAAGTCATAATTCATGTCACTTATTGCCTCTTTTGCCTCATCACTAAGTTGCTTCAAAGTTTGGGCCAACTTTCCTTGGCCACATCAATAGCCTGGACTCAGTCATTCGTCACCATGTAAGCCCTTAGGTCTGCAATTGTGGCCTCCAGCTCCTTAAATTTGTTGGGTTCTATTTCCTCACCCCCACACACCAAAGCCCTTCCACCTTGTTATACCTTAAATCTAGGGACGATTCTCGACCCCTAATTACGTGTAGACACCATCTTTGTAACACCCCATTCCCGGCCTAGTCGTGAACCGGGTCGGAAAGTGCTACCGATGAACAATACGATGATCGGTGCAATAAAATTCCAATCAATAACAAAACATAATCAAAGCTTTGCTTAATAAACGTAACTAAGCATATATTTCAATCCAAGTTATTCACTTCGTAACGATGGTTACTCAATTAGGACCAAATTCTACCTTTTATAAAATTTAGAGACTAAAATGTAATTCCAATAAAGTAGGGGTCCTTTAATACAATTGACCATGTTACAATGCAATTGGACTCAAGAACAACATGCCTATAAACTTTCAAGTTACTCGGAGTTCATTTACCTATCCAATTAAGCCCTCCAAAATTTAGTGACCAATCTGTAAATAATGTAAAACTTCAATCTATGTCTTTTAACGGAATTAACTAACACCGTACCGTTACCCTTTAGGGTCGTATCGGTACGCTATGCCTGAAGTTCAAATTCTAGAAACAAGGTAACAAGCCCGTATCGATACAGTTGAAGGTCGTACAGATACTAGTTGACCACGTTGACTCCGTATCGATACGCCCTAAGACCGTATCGATACCATTTTTCAACCAAATTCCAGTGACCAATTTCCATATCGATACGCCTATTCCGTATCGATACACCATGTGTCATTAAGCCAATTAATGCCTAACCATATCGATACACCATCACCCATATAGATACGTCCTGACCTGAAATGTCATATTTTAGCTAGTTTTTAATCGAACTAACCTATCAAATGATGTCCAAATGCAATGAAACTTTTCTAACAATCTTAAAACATTATGAGCTACTAGCATGCCAATTTTCATGACAATTCGAATCTTGTTACTATGATTTCACCTTTAAGAGCCAAATATGCACATTAGGTCATTTTTAACCAAAACCAACATACTATTTAGGGCCTTTTATAGAAAACATAGGTAATACACATATAGCAAAATGACCATATTCAACTAGTTTAACTACTTTGCCACCATTCTAGCAGTTCATAGAGACAAAACACATTACTCGGAGCTTGCAGTGACTTGCCACACTTCCAGCTAACTCCGATCTCGAACCAATAAACTTCTTAACCTGAAATGTATGGAAGATGAATGTGTTAGACTTATATAGCCTAAGTGAGGTAGCCATAAACAATAAATGAGCATGGTACGCCATTTAATGCGCTTCAACAATAGTTCTAACCATGACCTTAAGTCATATGATTCAATGGCATATATGTATGTATCATGCTTTCATGTAACATGGCATCAATAATTAACATAGCAATCATATTCAATAATTTTCACATCAATTATTAATGGCAATACTTAATAGTTCCCTTGGATCAATTTTCGATATATGGATACACGAATTCCATCTCCGCAACACGATCAATAATGGTATAGTCATATTTCCTTCACCGCACCAATTTGACCAATCGCATAACATCCCTCCGCCGCACCACAATATAGGACGTAACCTTAAACTCGTACTGATGAGCTCATGAATTCTATGTTATGCCAATTGTATCTAATACTCTCGAATCCAAGGTTCAATAATCAATAGTTCAATAATGATATTTCAATAACAATAAATCAATATCAATATTTCAACATGACATTTTATTAACAATAAACATATATCAAAATTTCAATGGCAATATGCAGTAATCAATATTCAATGCTCAATATACAATACTTACTCATGCTTACCAATAGGACTTCGATAGAGCTTTTATGCAAAGACTTTCAATAGAAAGTTAGTGATACAATAATCAATAATAATTCGAGTTTGGCACCTAGCCAACTCTCGAGACTCCGACTACACTCACCTCGATAATCCAAAGCTCCTAAGGCTATCGGATGATGATTCCTTTATTCCTAGATTGTTTTGGAGACAATGGGTTAGCTTCCTCCAAACCTTGAACCAATCTATAGCTATGGATTGAAGCTTTTGGATCAAAGAAAGCCTAAGCTTATGAAACTCAAATTGGGAGGTGTATGCTTGAGCTTGATGGAGAGGATGACAATGAAGGTGTATGCTTGTTCATTCAAAGCAAGAAGATGGAATTGGTCGCGGTGAAAGCAAAGCAAAGATGAGAACCATTTCTCTTATTCATTTTAAAATAACTATAGCCCTAATCATTGCCCCACCTCACCAAGGACCAATGAAAAGGTTTCATCTACAAAATGATAAGCTTTTAATAATATTTTCCATCTTTTCTTTATCTTTTCTAATATTAGACATATAGATGACCAATAGTCATCTTTTCTGGTCAAATTCACGTGGAGAGGTGGCAAGCAAGTAGGTGAGTCATCACCAATTCATTTTCTTTTAATTTGGCTTTCGAAGAGATTTGAACAGAGGACCCGTATCGATACGCTTTCGTGACCGTATCGATACGATCAAGCTATAACAGGTAAGTTAGCTATTGGCAGTTGGACCATACTAATACGGATCTTATTGTATCGATACCCTTAGCTTAATTTTAATATTTTAGGCATTCAATAAAGTTCTTACTCTTTTATTAGACTTAACCAAGGTCTAATATCAATAGAATAGATCACGTACTAAATATCGATGCTATATTTAAGCTTTTCAGTGTAGGATTTCCGATCTGCGGAACCTAATTTCGACTAGACCGGTTTTTAGGGGTGCTACAATTCTCCCCCACCCCTTAAGAAAAAATCGTCCTCGAATTTTTACCTGAGATGGTGTCGCGATCATCTTCTTGTTCCTTGCCTCTTACATGATACATTCATGCAGAAGCTTTAGATTCGAGATAGTGCGGTGCTTTGAATGAACCTCCAAGTTTTCCGAAGGATCCTTGCCTTGTTACCTTGCCTCTAAAGGATTGAGCAGGGGACGAGTTAGAAGATGCAAAGGCAGGCTTATTCTTAGGGCACTCCCGAATGAGATGTTCCATCTCGCCATAAAAGAAGCAAGCTCCCGAGTTCTTTCGACATTACCCTTTAGGATGCTTGTGTCGACAGAAATTACAAACTGGAAACTTCGTCTCTTGTTTAGAGCCATCAATGCTCTCAATGGAGTTAGCACTAGGGAAGAATTGTGTCGCAGCTTGAGATTTAGAAAGGTATTCATACTGGGAAGGTTGTGAATACACACTCGGTTTCGAATTATGGCACTTCCCTTTCTTGAAAGATTTATGAGATTCATCTCGGTACCTTTTCTCATATTTGCTCGACCCACTATTCTTGTGAGCCTTTTGAGCACCTTCGGTAGCTTTGACTCTATTCACAAGGTTTAGAAAATCAGTGATACACAAAGCCGTGAATATAGGACGTAGTTCATTGTTCAAACCGTTTATGAACATCCTACACTACTCTTCTTCTTTCTTGATATATTCTACCCCATATCTGTAGTGCTTGTAGAAATCATGGATGTACTGCTTGACAGGTCGTCCTCCTTGCTTCATGTAACCCCTTAAACTCGGCCTAGAAGAAAAGACCGAATTTAGGAAGTCACCGTTGAAATTTTTTCCCTCAAGTAATAAATTTTAGGTTTAAATAATTTATAAAATAAAATAAATATTACATAATAATAATAATAATAATAATAATAATAATAATAATAATAATAATAATAATAATAATAATAATAATAATAATAATAATAATAATAACCGTAAAATACTACAATTGTTTTCAAAACCAAAATATTAAAAAAATATTATGTTCATTTAATAAAATATCTGAAATGAAGTCTGTAAATATATGATGAAACTTAATCCCAAAATATAAAATTCCATGATCGGAAATATGTAAATATCCCAAAACATAGAATAATAATAATAATATGATATTTTAAAGGGTAAAGTACACCGATGGTAACTGAACTTTGATGCAAAAAACAAAATGGTAACCAACGTTTCAAAAATCACGAAGTAACAATTAAACTTTCGATTTTGAAACAAAATGGTAACTAGGGCGTTAAACCCCGTTAAACCCTAACGGGAATCTGACGTGTATGCCACATCCCACCCAGTTTTCCACGTCATATAAATAAAATAATAAAACAATAATACACGTCAAATAAAAAAAATTCCCGTTTGTTTAATCACGTTTTAAAAAACAACCCCCCGAAATAACCACTGCTAATGTTATTCCCGCTCTTTTTCAAAACTCAAACTCCCCCAAATCAAAACTCAACTGTTCTGAAGAAATTAAACCCATTCCCACAAATTAAACTCCCCTAAATCCCGTTCTTCTACATTCAAAACTCAAAGGATTGTCAGAGTAAGCAAGAGGCTATGGATTACGGTAAGATTTTGTAAAACCCTAATCTAAGTAATTTTTAGGGATTTAGTATTTTTAGGGATTTTGTATTTTCTGAGTTTAGAATTTTGTAAAACCCTATACATTTGGATTGTTGTTGTTTTTCTTTTCTTTTACTCATTATTCTCACTTTTTGTCTGTATTCCCTTTTTCTTTTACCCGTTGTGGACCACCATTGTTAAGTGGTAGTGGTAGGGTGTGGACCGCCATTGTCGGAGTAATGGTAACTGAAAGAGAAAGTTGAATATTTAATTTGTCTTTATTCTCACTTTCTGAGTTTTCATTTATTTTTCATTTGCTTCATATGTGGACCACCATTCTCTAGACATGCTAATGAAGGAATAAAATAGTTTAGATTCTTTAAACATGTGAAAATAAAATAGTTGAATATTTAATTTGGTAGAAGTATAGTATTGCAGAATATGTTGTCCTCACTCCTTGATTTAATAAACTGAGTTGATATCATGTTTTCACAAGTGGGATTAAAGAATCGAAAAAAAAATCTATTATTTATCTAACTAAAGAGGAAGTTGCTGTGAAGCTGGTATGTTGATCTTAAAAAGGAAAAGTGGTTTTACTAACTCCCTCATTAATATGTCTAGCCTTGTTAAGCTTTATATGTTTTATCATTTGTATGTGCTCATTAATATGTTGCCCTCATTTGTTATTGCACCCATTTCCATTCTGAGAAGAAAAGTGTTTCTACACAAATGAGAAATTGAAACCACATGTTGATTGCTAGGTGTTTTTGCATTCTTTTATATTCTTATGTATCTCAGTAGAAATTGAAACCACATGTTTTTGTTGATTCCTTGTGTGTGGTGTGAGTTACCCTTTTTCTTGTGGTTGTTGAGAATTTATGAGATGCATTAACTGACATATATAGACATGCAGTAACTGACTTTATGAGATGCAGTAACTGACTTTATTATTTTTGTAGGTCCTAATTCAGACTCATTTAGTGTTGTAGTTCATTATGGTGGTAAGTTTGTCAGGAATAGGGGTTTAAGTTTTACTGGAAAACAAAGCAAGCGTTATGATATGATTAGTAAAGATAAATGGTCAATGTTTGCCATATGTGCTATAGCTGATGACATTGGATTAAAATCTTGTTTAGAAATTTACTAGAAATCTGAAGTTGGGGCATTGGATGTGAATAATGTCCAGTTATTGAAGACTGATTCAGATATAGTTGGCATGTTGGAGTCTATCTCAAATGATCCTATACACATTTATCTAGCAGAAAAGGCTGGTAAGGAAGTAGATGAAAGTGTTGGTGAAGAAGAAGCTGAAAATGCTGAGGCAAATGATGCAACAATGGAAAAAGAAGCTGAGGCAAATGATGCAACAATGGAAAAAGAAGCTGAGGCAAATGATGCAACAACAACAAATGATGCAACAATGGAAAAAGAAACTGAGGCAAATGATGCAACAACAACAAATGATGCAACAACAAATGTTGATGCAGTACTTAATGATGCTGAAAATGCAGTGGAAGAAGAAGTAATGGAAGAAGAAGTAGTGGAAGAAGATGTAGTGGAAGAAGATGTAGTTGAAGTTGAAGATGTAGTGGAAGAAGATGAAGATTCCAATGAAGCTGGAGGAGAAAATGAAATGAGTGAAGAGGAAGAAGATGCTGACTCAAGATTTTTTGATAGTGAAGCTGATGTTGGTGAAGATGAAATTGTTTAAGAGGATGTCTCCAACAGAGTGGTAAAGAACTTAGAGGGTTTGTATGGTGATTGGGGAACACATTTAAATGAAAATGAGAATGAGAGTGATGCTGACTCAGACTCCTTTCATAGTGTACACGGGTCTGACAGTGATGGTCCCACATAGCCAGAGTTTAACATAGAATGTGATATGGAGAACCCTAAATTTAAGGTGGGTTTACTGTTTCCTAACAAAGGCACATTGAAAGAGGCTGTAAAGCAATATGGGAGAAAAAATAGGTATTTTCTGATTTTTGACATAAATGGTAAAAGAAGACTTCGAGCAATTTGTAAAGATGCTACATGTCCTTGGAGTATATGGGCTTCAAAAATAGATGCTGATAGTGATACCTTTCAGATTAAGACATTCAATGATGTGCATACATGTGCCAAAGTAATGAAGAATCCAAATATCACTTCTAGGTTCATTGCAAAGACTTACCTGCACAAATGGCAAGCTGATAGAAATTATGGTGCTAGCTCATTGAAGGCCGATGTTGAAAAAGATTTTGTGGCCCTTTTGAATGGAACCAAATGTATCAGGGCTAGAAAACTTGCCTTAGAAATGATAGATGGAAGTTACAATGATCAGTTCAAAAAGTTGTACGATTACCTAGGAGAGCTTAGGGAGACTAATCCTGGAACAACCACCATTTGTCAGTTAGATGATAGATTATTTGAGAGGGTCTATATCTGTCCTGAAGCATGTAAAAATGGTTATAAGGCTGGATGCAGGCCTATGATCAGTATTGATAGGTGTTTTCTGAAAGGTCCTTATATTGGTTGGTTACTTGCTGCTGTTGGGATAAATGCTAATGATGGTATTTATCCAATAGCATATGCTGTTGTGGAAAGTGAGAATTTTTCAGCATGGTATTGGTTTCTTAGTTTGTTGAAAGATGACCTGGAGATTACAAATTCTTTCCACATCAGTTTTATGTCAGACAAACAAAAGGTATATTCTCTTACTTCTTTTTATTGAATATTAATATACTAAAATTTATACTAAACTATTGTCAATATTTGTCTTGTAGGGACTCAAAGAAGCATTGGAAGAATTGTTTCCAAATTCTGAACAACGAAACTGTGTCAGACACATGTACACAAACTTCAAAACAAAAGACACCAATAGAGGAAAGGCATTGAAAGATGCATTTTGGAAAGCAACAAGATCAACATATGTCTCCCAATTCAATGCAGCCATGAATGAAATAAAGGCAATATCAAAAGATGCTCACGAATGATTTAATGATAAACCCCCCTCCATGTGGTCAAAATCATACTTCTCCACAAGGAGTAAGTGTGGCATGCTGCTAAACAACCTGTCAGAGTGTTTCAACAAGGTAATTCATTCTTTTTACCTTACCTTACATCATATTCTTCATACATGAAATGATCTTGCTGGAAGTTACATAATGGTAACTGAACTATCTAAAAGTTACATAGTGGTAACTGAACTATCTGAAAGTTGCATAATGGTAACTGAACTATCTGAAAGTAACAAAATGGTTACTGAACTTTTTGTTTCTTTTGCAGATTATACTGGAGGCAAGAGACAAGCCAATACTTACAATGCTGGAAATTATTAGGACCAAGATGATGAGAAGAATAGTCTAAAGGAGACAAGAAGCTGAAAAATACAATGGAATTTTGTGTCCTAAGATTCAAAGGAAGCTTGATATTCAAATTCAAAACTCCGTTAGGTTAGCATTGATATAAGTTTAATATTTCAATTCTAACTTTTTTATTTATATTCATTATGTTTAATGCTACTAAGCATGGTATTTATTTGTTCATTATGTTCATAGATGCCGGCCAATATATGCTAGTAACTTTCAATATCAAGTTAAATGTGGCCAAGGAGAACAACATGTGGTGAACATCCAAAATCATACATGCACATGTAGAAGATGGGATCTCACGGGAATTCCCTGCAATCATGCTATTTCAGTTATGCACAACGACAATATGAATGTAATTTCATATGTCGATCCGTGCTACAAGAAGGACACTCAGCTGTCAATTTATGGGCACTACATTAACCCTATTAAAGGTGTTAATCAGTGGACCAAAGTGGAAGGCATGGAACCTATACTTCCACCAATTTTAAGAAGACCAGCTGGAAGACCAAACAAAAAGAGAAGATTAGAAAGAGGTGAAGTTCCTACTACGGGAAAAGTAGGTAAAAAAGGTGTGCAAATGACTTGCTCTAAATGTGGTAAAACTGGCCACAATATAAGAACTTGCAAAGGAGAAATTGGTGGAAACAAAAAACTCAAAAAAGCTGTAAGTTTTGTTCAAACTAATTATTTAAGTTTATACTTGTACTTGAAGTTTAGTTCAAACTAATTATTTTGTTCTATTACTATCCACATAGGGTTCATCAAGGCAACATCAAAGTTCAAGGCAGTCTTCACGGCAACACCAAGGTTCAGGGCAAGCTTCAAGACAACACCAAGGTCCAGGGCAGCACCACCAAGGTCCAAGACAACCTTCTAGGCAAAAGTTGCCAACAAGAAGACAACCTTCAGTTACCACAATAAGGTGGATGAACTCTACACAAGAAAGTTCTGTCTCCAACCCACCAACACAAGCCTCTAATGCACATGATTGAAGGATTTGTTTGCCTCTAATGCACATGATTGAAGGATTTGTTTGACTTATTTTATCTACATTTTGTGGCATATTTTGTGGCACTTTGTGGTATACTGTGCCTATTTTGTGACATTTTGTGGCATTTTGTGACTTTGTGGCAATATTCTGTTATATGTACTAGGTGAATACATTTTGTGACTTTGTGACTTTGTGGTATACTGGAAGTAATCTACATTAGTGCTTATATCATTCATTTGATATATGTACTTATTTTCTGGTATATTTGTGACTTTGTGACTTTGTGTTATATCTTATTTCTGGTATATTTGTGCTTATTTTCTGATATATGTACTACGTGAATACATATATTGTTCCATTTTCATGCTCATTCGATTGTATCTAAATCATATAAACCAAGTACCATTTTTCTACATTCAACAAGACATGCTTATATCATTCATTTGATATTCAATACATATCAAACTTCAAGTTATATATTTACAAAACTGAAACTTAAAGTTAAGTATATATACAAACTTTCCAACCAAACAAAATGCATGACAAATCGAAATTTTCAACTTTCAATTTCAAAAATTACTTCTAAAATCCACCACAATCAACAAAAACCCACAAACACTTAGAAAGCAGGATCTCAAATTCCCAACTTTCAATTACATAAATTACACCAAAATCAACAAAAACCCATAATGCTAAACAACACTTCTAAAATACCTCTACTGACAAATCTAAAATAACACCATTAAACTGATGATACAAATCCATAAAATCCTTTTCTTCTTTCTCCCTTGTTCCAAAGAATTCAACTTTTTCAGCAGCCCGTTGAGAACCACTGTTGCTCGAGGCGTCATGGGAGGATCGTACCACTGCATAAATCGACACGATTTATGCCTACGTGAGCCATAATTTTTGCAGCCGAAGAATCTTCTTCCAGGATTTCCAGATGTCCACGATGTTTTCATCTCAGCTAGCAAGTCACAGTGACAATATGGTCTTCGAATAGGATCATCCATTGTTCTCCCCCTTGTTGTTTTCTTCTCCTACCTTACTAGCTGCCCCAAAAAATTGAAGAGAGTTTTAGAATGAAATGTTGTCGATAGATTAGGGTTTCATCCTTTAAAAAGGGGATTAAAAATCATTTATATTATTTGACGTGTATTATTGTTTTATTATTTTATTTATATGACGTGGAAAACTGGGTGGGATGTGGCATACACGTTAGATTTCCGTTAGGGTTTAACGGGGTTTAACGCCCTAGTTACCATTTTGTTTCAAAATCGAAAGTTTAATTGCTACTTCGTGATTTTTGAAACGTTGGTTACCATTTTGTTTTTTGCATCAAAGTTCAGTTACCATCGGTGTACTTTACCCTATTTTAAATTTAGTTCAAACTGAATAGTAAAATAATTGGATAAAATTGAGATCCTCCAAGTACCACGTCGCCTAAAGTCCAAGACAAGGAAAACTATGGGGGAGTAACATAGAGAGCTTAATGTGTCTCTAAACTGCAAGAAAAACCATAATCATAAAATATATTATTATTTTCTTAAAATCCTTTAAAAACATGATACAATATCACATGCATAATGCAATGCACCCAACTATGTCCGCCATAAATGAGGAAGGTTCCCATAACCTCCTCCCTACATCCGCCAATCCGAAGTGGAATTCAGCCCGAAGGGTGAAACCACTAAACTTCCTCCTTACAAATCTCAACCCATGCTCATACATATATGATGTTTAAAATTCAAGTTTCATAAAAAACAATTCCGTAAATCCGGTATTCCATAAACATAATTTGTAAATCATAGTCCATAAATCCATAAATCATAGTTACATAAATCCGATGTTTTATAAATCATACTTAAAACAAATTCTGAAATCATATGCATGTGATGTCAACCATACAAACCATAATGCATCAACATAGAGAAAACATGTAGCACAGTAAGAAAACACACCTTAAGCAGCAATAGCTCTAACGTCGGGATGAATGTCTCTCACGTTCGGATCTAGTTGAATCAGAACCTATGATATAAAAATTCTACATCAAAATCTAACATTGTGCCTCCAATTACCACTAGTACTAATCTAAAAGAATACCCACATGTAGTCCTTGTGGTACGTGCACGGTTAGATCGAACATGAGAAGGATGTGGTAGTTCGTCTTCTTCAAAGTCGATGTCGTCTAAAAAACATTTAAACTGCATCAGATCTTATACCTAAATCTTTGAAAAATTAAGATTGTGCGATGCTAGAAACTCACCAAAGTTCGATCGAAATAAAGAGTTTATATACCCAATTTATTGGGTAATTCATAGGGAAACCATTGAACTTTATGAGAGTTTACAAAATAGAACCTAATCTTTTCAAAATTTACAAATTGACCCCTAAATTTCTATATTAAGCCTCACAAAACTAAATTTTCTCAATTTAATCATCAAACTCAATTAGGGTTTTTGAATTAAGTTCCCAAATCATTAGGGTTTCAAGATTTGGGGGTTTCTAAATTAGGGATATTTCAAATCCAGGGTTTATAATTTGGGCATAATTTTTGGGGTGTTACAACTCTCCCACCCTTAAAAGAAATTTCGTCCTCGAAATTTTCAGCCTTAACAATATATCCCAAAAATTAACTGACACAACTTAAAATTCTTCATTCTAAATTCCACATCCTTCAACATAAAAGTAAAAACTGAGAACATTAGAAATGTACCTGCTATGTCCTGACTCATCATCATAACCCTCATGAGCTTTAGTTGCATAAACCAACTCTGGTCGTCTAGCATCTGATCTTATTACCTTGTGTAGGTCTAGCTCTATTAGCATTACCCGAAGCATCATGCCTATTCTGGCCACTAACTCTAGATGGTGCTTGTACTAATCTTTAAGACTTTGTCGGATCCTGGTTAGCACCATGGGCGAGGGGACAATCACTCCGAAAATGCTCTAAAGAACCACATAAGAAACATGCTCCCAACTTCTTTCGACACTCACCATTATGTTGTTTGTTACAGTAAGAACATATAGGAAAAGGATGGGAACCTGTCGAAACAACTACACTCGCGGCCGGAATAGTAGAAGTCACCGGTCTAGCTCTAGAATAACCATGATGGTCGAACTCCTCTATAGCCTTTTTCCTATATTGATTCCCCTAACTATGCTGAATTGATGCGGTCGGTTGCTTACTAGCTTGATCGGTACCCTAAGATTCAAGTTGCTTCATCTCTGACTCATTCCGCTCAGCGGTCCTAGCTCGTTTGGTAATCTCCTTGTACTCTTTATCCATATGCAAGGCAACTCCCGCCTTAATCGTTGGACGCAACCCTTTTAGAAACCAATCACATTTTTCTTTCTCTATGGTCACTAACCCCGAAACATATTGTATCAGCCTCATAAACTCTATCTCATAATCATTCACAGACATGTCGTTCTACTTTAGATTCATGAAATCATCTCGGCACTTTGCTAAGTACTCAACCCCAACATAACGATCATGGAATGCCTGTCGGAAATGGTCCCAAGAGATTTGACCGACTGGAATAACATATTTTTCAGCCTCCCACCAATTCTGGGCTTCACCCTGCAACAGTGATGCCGCAACTCTAAGCTTCTGGTCGGTAGGATAATCCATTTCAACAAACAACCTCTAAAGCTTTTTCATCCAGTACTCAGCATCTGCCGGATTTGTACTCGTCTTCCCATCAAACATAGTCATCCCTCCAGCCAAAAACTCAGTAGATATGGGTTTCCTCACCCTCTCTGATTGACAGAGGTAACGAAGTAACTCCTGATGTACTATAGCAGTATCCAAGCCATCAGTCTCACTATCCCTAGAATCATGTGGACCATCATTCTGATTCTATTGAACAAGTGAATTCCTACCACCAGTCCGTTAAGCTCTAGCATGATCCTCATGTTGCTCATCCCTACCATCATTGTGAATTTCATTCTCATTCACATTCAGCGTCTGGTTAATAGGGTGAGATTGATCACTTTCTAAAGCAACGGTACGACTTCGACCACGGCCTCAGCCATGACCAACTGTTAACTTAGAGCTCCTACGAGGTGGCATAGTAGTCTATCTACAAAAGAAATAATCCTAAAATTAGAGTTGGTACTTGAAGTTTCTATTCAAAACATATCTTTAATTCTTTAAAATAATAAATTCATCAAAAATCTCATTTTGTCGCAAAACATTTATTATGCATGCAAAAATCATTTTCGGTTTAAAATTTTAAGTGAGCTTCACAGTTCGAGGGTTGAACTTAGCTCTCATGCCACTAAATGTAATCCCCTAAACCCGACCTAGAAGAAAAGACCGAATTTAGGAAGTCACCGTTGAAATTTTTTCCCTCAAGTAAAAGATTTTA
The DNA here is from genome assembly GCA_958450335.1 of Hibiscus tridactylites. Classification (NCBI taxonomy): domain Eukaryota; kingdom Viridiplantae; phylum Streptophyta; class Magnoliopsida; order Malvales; family Malvaceae; genus Hibiscus; species Hibiscus tridactylites. The sequence continues at coordinate 79,744,764 of OY288273.1, forward strand.
GGTTTAAATAATTATTAAATAATAATAATTACTGCAAATACTACAATTGTTTTCAAAACCAAAATATTATGACAATATTTTGTTCATTTGATAAAATATCTGAAATGAAGTCTGTAAATATATGATGAAACATAATCCCAAAATATAAAGTTCCACGATCTGAAATACGTAAATATCTCAAAAAATAGAATAATAATAATCTGATATTTTAATTTAGTTCATACTGAATAATAAAATAATTAAATAAAATTGATATCATCCAAGTACCACGTCGCCTAAAGTTCAAGATATCTGAAAAAAGAAAACTATGTGAGGAGTAAGCTACAGAGCTTAGTGTGTCTCTAAAGTACAAGAAAAACCATAATCATAAAATATATTATTATTTTCTTAAAATCCTTTAAAAACATGATACAATATCACAAGCGTAATGTAATGCACCCAACTACGTCCGCCATAAACGAGGAAGGTTCCCATAACCTCCTCCCTACGTCTGCCAATCCGAAGTGGAATTCAACCTGAAGGGTGAAACCACTGAACTTCCTCCTTACAAATCCCAACCCATGCTCATACATATATGATGTTTAAAATTAAAGTTTCATAAAAAACAATTCCGTAAATCCGATATTCCATAAACATAATTCGTAAATCATAGTCCATAAATCCATAAATCATAGTTACGTAAATCCGATGTTTCATAAATCATACTTAAAACACATTATGAAATCATATGCATGTGATGTCAACCATACAAACCATAATGCATCAACACAGAGAAAACATGTAGCACATTAAGAAAACACACCTTAAGCAGTAATAGCTCTAACGTTGGGACAAACGCCTCTCACGTTCGGATCTAGTTGAATCGGAACCTATGATATAAAAATTCTACATCAAAATCTAACATTGTGCCACCAATTAACACTAGTACTAATCTAAAAGAATACTCACGTGTAGTCCTTGTGGTACGTGCACAGTTAGATCGAACAGGCGAAGGAGGTGGTAGTTCGTCTTCTTCAAAGTCGATGTCGTCTAAAACACATTTAAACTGCATCAGATCTCATATCTAAATCCTTTAAAAATTAAGATTGTGCGATGTTAGAGACTCACCAAAGTTCGATCGAAATAAAGAGCATAGAAAAAAAGATGTCAAGAGGGAGAGAACGTGCGATTGCCTGAAACAATGGCATAACTTTGCCGTAAAAGGGTTTATATACCCAAATTATTAAGTAGTTCATAGGGAAACCATTGAACTTTATGAGAGTTTACAAAATAGCACCTAAGCTTTTCATAATTTACAAATTGACCCCTAAATTTTTATATTAAGCCTTATAAATCTAAATTTTCTCAATTTAATCCTTAAACTCAATTAGGGTTTTTGAAATAAATTCCCAAATCATTATGGTTTCAAGATTTAGGGATTTTTAAATTAGGTTTCTAAATTAGGGATATTTCAAATCTAGAGTTTATAATTTGGGCATAATTTTTAGGGTGTTACACTTCAAGTGAAGGAAAATATCACGTCTCTCGGCAAGTTAGTATTCGTTGATTTTTTTCTTTTGAAATTCACGAAGAAAGAAATCCCAACTTACAGCCTCTTCGAAAACGGTAAGAATTTTCGTCTCCCACTAATACAATGCTTCATCTACTAACAGGGAGAGGGCACACTCGAGCTTTTGTTCATCAGAACACTGCAACTAGGAGTGTTAAAAAATACCCGACCCGAACAACCCAACCCGCCGACCCGTCTACCCAAATAAAATTTACCGGGTATTTATATTAAAATACCCAATTTTTTGGTCTAGGTACCCGACCCGCAATTTTTTCTGAGTAGTTGGGCCGGGTCAGGGCCGAATTTTTTTTTATAACCGGGTACCCGGCCAAACCGTTAATTTGAATATTTATATATTTTATATTTTAAATTCTATTTTAATTTTATGTTTCTTATTATTTTTCCTTAAAATTAATTTTAAATCCCTAACTTCTTTTTATACTTGTATTATATACTTTTAAGTTTACAATTTTTCAAAAATATTTATATTAATTTGTCAATATGTGATTCGAAAGAAAAATCATGATCAAGATTAATATTTTAATATTTTTTGTCGATAAACTTTAATATATATACATATATATATCCAAATATTTCTCTCTTAAAACTAACCTCAAATCAATATTTTTTGTGTTTGAAATATATATCATGAAATTTTATGTGTTTCCTATGTATTTTTTTAAAAAAATAAATTTAAAAAATATAAAAAAAGTATATCGGATACCTGGTACCCAATTTTACAGGTACCCGAATTTTGCGGGTACCCGGTTTTTATGGGCCGGGTCACGGGCCGACTTTTAGGTAGCCGAAAATTTCGTGTACCCAAAATTTAGGATACCCGAAAGTTCGGGTACCCGGATATGAACACCCCTAACTGCATCTGCTTAGTCAGAATTCGTAAAGTATTGTCTAACCAATACTCTACAATTTCAGGGTTATCATCATTTTGCCAGGTGAAAGAGTAAGCTCGATGTTGAGGTAACTTATCAATAGGAGCTCGGGTACTGAGAATAGCAATAGTGGGAGATTGAAAAGTTTGCTCAACCTTCATCGATGTCATGAATACTTTGAACATGTCAGCCATATTCCTGAAGCATTCGGTTTGAACCGATTGTATTTCAGGCTCATGGTTCCGTACTAGAGGGTTTTGAGGATTCAGAGGATCCCTTCTTCTAACTTCTTCGCCATGAGTTGAGGTTTCAGCGATATACTCATCTATTCGAGCTTGATTAGAGTTAGACATCTATAAATAAAAAGATCGGATTAGCTGGCAAGTCACAATATTCAATAAAATAACTCCTAGGTGGTAAAGTAACACAATAAACAATACAAACATGCATAAGTTTATTCTAGAACATACTAAACTCTAGCTCTGATACCAAAAATGTAACACCCATTTCCTAGTCTGGTCGAGAACCGGGTCGGAAAGTGCTACCGATGAGCAATACGATGATCGGTGCAATAAAATTCCAATAAGTAAAAACACATAATTAAATCTTTGCTTAATAAACATAACTAAACATATATTTTAATCCAAGTTATTCACTTCGTAACGATGGTTACTCAATTAGGACCAAATTCTATCTTTTATAAGCTTTAGGGACTAAAATGTAATTATAGTAAATTAGGGGTTCTTTAATACAATTAACCATGTCACAATGCAATTCGACTCAAGAACAACAAACTTGTAAACCTTCAAGTTATTCAGAGTTCATTTACCCATCCAATTAAGCTATCCAAAATTTAGTGACCAATTTGTAAATAATGTAAAACTTCAATCTATGTCTTTTAACAGAATTAACTAACATCGTATCGATACCCTTTAGGGCTGTATTGGTACGCTATGCCTAAATTTCAAATTCCAGAAACAAGGTAACAAGCCCGTATCGATATGGTTGAAGGTCGTACCGATACTGGTTGACTACGTTGACTCTGTACCGATACGCCCTAAGACCATATCGATACCATTTTTCAACCAAATTTCAATGACCAATTTCTGTATCGATACACTTCGTGTCATTAAGCCAATTAATGCCTAATCGTACCGATACGCCATCACCTGTATCGATACGCCCTGACCTGAAATGATATATTTTAGTTGGTTTTTATTTGAACTAACCTATCAAACGATGTCCAAATGCAATGAAACTTTACTAGCAAACTTAAAACATTATGAGCTACTAGCATGCCGATTTTCATGACCATTCGAATCTCGTTACTATGATTTCACCTTTAAGAGACAAATATGCACATTAGGTCATTTTTAACCAAAGCCAACATACTATTTAGGGCCTCTTAGACTTATACAAAACATAGGTAATACACATATAGCAAAATGACCATATTCAACTAGTTTAACTACTTTGCCACCATTCTAGGAGTTCATAGGGACAAAACACATTACTCGGAGCTTGCAGTGACTTGCCAAACTTCCAGCTAACTCCGATCTCGAACCGATAATCTTATTAACCTGAAATGTATGGAAGATGAATGTATTAGACTTATATAGTCTAAGTGAGGTAGCCATAAACAATAAATGAGCATGGTGCCATTTAATATATGCATTAGACTTATTTAGAGATTTCTAAATTAGGGATATTTCGAATCTAAGGTTTATAATTTGGGCGTAATTTTTGGGGTGTTACACTTCAAGTGAAGGAAGACATCACGTCTCTTAGCAAGATAGTATTCGTTGATGTACTTCTTTCGAAATTCGCGGAGAAAGAACTCCCAACTTACAGCCTCTTTGGGAACGGTAAGAATTGTCGTCTCCCACCAATACAATGCTTCATCTACTAACAGGGAGAGGGCACACTCGAGCTTTTGTTCATCAGAACACTGCAACTGCTTAGTCAGAATTCGTAAAGTATTGTCTAACCAATACTCTACAATTTCAGGGTTATCATCATTTTGCCCAGTGAAGGAGTAAGCTTGATGTTGAGGCAACTTATCAATAGGAGCTTGAGTACTCGGAATAGCAGTAGTGGGAGATTGAAAAGTTTGCTCAACCTTCATCGATGTCATGAATACTTTGAACATGTCAGCCATGTTCCTGAAGCATTCGGTTTGAGTCGCTTGTACTTCAGGCTCAGGGTTCCATACTAGAGGGTTTTGCGGATTTGGAGGATCCCTTCTTCTAACTTCTTCACCATGAGTTGAGGTTTCAGCGATATGCTCATCTATTCGAGCTTGATTAGAGTTAGACGTCTATAAATAAAAATATCGGATTAGCCGGCAAGTCATAATATTCAATAAAATAACTCCTAGGTGGAAAAGTAACACAATAAACAATACATACATGCATAGGTTTAGTCCAGAACTGACTAAACTCTAGCTCTGATATCACAAATATAACACCCCTTCCTGACCTGGTCAAGAACCGGGTCGGAAAGTATTACCGATGAACAATGCGATAATCGGTGCAATAAAATTCCAATCAATAACAACACATAATCAAATATTTGTTGAATAAATGTAACTGATCATATATTTTAATCCAAGTTATTCACTTTGTAACGATGGTTACTCAATTAGGACCAATTTGACCAATCACATAACATCCTTCCGCCGCACCACAATACAGGTCGTAGCCTTAAACTCGTACTAATGACCTCATGAATTTTATGGCATGCGAATTGTATCCAATACTCTTGAATCCAAGATTCAATAATCAATAGTTCAACAACGATATTTCAATAACAATATTTCAACATGACATTTTAATAACAATAAACATATATCAAAATTTCAATAGCAATATGCAATATTCAATATTCAATGCTTGATATGCAGTACTTACTCATGCTTACTAATAGGACTTTTGATAGAGCTTTTATGCAAAGACCTTCAATAGAAAGTTAGTGATGCAATAATCAATAATAATTCTAGTTTGGCACCTAGCCAACTCTCGAGACTCCGACTACACTCACCTCGATATTCCGAAGCTCCTAAGGCTCTCGGGTGATGATTCCTTTATTCCTAGCTTGTTTTGGAGACGATGGGTTAGCTTCCTCCAAACCTTGAACCAATCTATAGCTATGGATTGAAGCTTTTGGATCAAAGAAAGCTTAAGCTTATGAAACTCAAATTGGGAGGTGTATGCTTGAGCTTGATGGAGAGGATGACAATGGAGGTGTATGCTTGTTCATTCAAAGCAATAAGATGAAATTGGTCTTGGTGAAAGCAAAGCAAAGATGAGAACCATTTCTCTTATTCATTTGAAAATAACTATAGCCCTAATTATTTTCCCACCTCACCAAGGTCCAATGAAAAGGTTTCCTCTACAAAAGGGTAAGGTTTAAATAACAATTTCCATCTTTTCTTTATCTTTTTCTAATATTAGACATATAGATGACCATTAATCATTTTTCTGGTCAAATTCACGTGGATGGGTGGCAAGCAAGTAGGTGAGTCATCACCACTTCATTTTCTTTTAATTTGGCTTTCAAACATATTTGAACAGGGGACCTGTATCGATACGCTTTCGTGACCGTATTAATACGGTCAAGCTATAACATGTAAGTTAGTTATTGACAGTTGGACTATACCAATACGGCTCTTACCGTATCGATACCCTTAGCTCAATTTCAATATTTTAGGCATTCAATAAAGTCCTTACTCTTTTATTAGACTTAACCAAAGTCTTATATCAATAGGACATATCACGTACTCAATATCGATGCTATATTTAAGCTTTTCGGTGTAGGATTTCTGATCGTTGGAACCTAATTTCGACTAGACCAGTTTTTTTTGGTGTTACAATCTTGGTCGACTCACAATATTACTACACATGCACATGAAAAATAAGCACCACAATGCTTATTAGAAAACCGGCACCATTGTTCGTCAAAGAAGGCATAAGCATCGATGTGCTTCTGGTAAAGAAATAAGAACCATTGTGCTTTAACAACAAAGAAGCGCGTGCCTTAAAAACAAAGAAGCACATATATGCTTATGTAAGAATTGAGCATCAATGTGCTTCAATTATCGAAGAGCTCTTGTGTGCTTTCAAAATAATAACCAAGCACAACCATAACTTGAATTTAGAACGCAAGTCTAGCTCTAATACTATGTGTCACAGAATTAGCCTTTAGCTCATTCGGTTATTAAGTCGTACGACTAGGGATGAAAACATGGCAGGTGACTCACCTTAGAACTACCCAATTAAACAGCTTCATTTACATCACGTGATTTTTTTTAATTATTTGGCCAACCATTAATTCATTATTAATCAATGACACGTGATTAAAATAACATTTTATAAGAAAAATAATGATTAAATTAATTTTATAACCGAGGGATTAAAATAATATTTACATTACATCATAAATGAATTTACTAAATAATTTTGATTAAAATAAAGAAATCGGTAATTAATTAGTTTATAATTTGTCTTTTTCAAAGAAATTTCAAAATCCAACTTGGGTGGGCACCTCTTGTTTCATGCCGGCGACCGACCTTTCCATGTTATTGAAATTAATTGGTTGCTTCCAATTTTTTTTGTCTACTTCTAAATTAATCTGGATTTTTTTTCTTTTAAAAAATGCAACTATCTAAATATTTTTATCAATTTATGAAATATCTATTTCATATATAGTGATGTTTCATTCCAACAAATTAAATGAGCTGATCCTTGTGAATTAATATGGTATTATTTCGTTGTCTTTGTTTAATTAAGTGGTTTTATTTCTATATCACCATTATAAATATCACACTCCAAAAAGAATATGATTACAAAGTTAACTTAGTTGGTGTATCTAGAACTGAAAATAAAAAAGACCCGAATTTGATTATTTGAATTGATTTATTCGATCTGAGGTTTGATATGAATCTAAACATGATGATTCAAACTTGATTTGAAATCTAAAATAAATCTTATTGAATCAAAATGACCTGAATTTTAGTTGGATCGATATGGGCTTATACCCAATTTGTCTCGAATAAAAAACAAACCAAATTCAATAATCAAATCTAATCCGAACCGAACAACAACTTAATTTTAATAGATAATTGAGTGGAAGTGAACGAATAATTTATTTTTAATATTACCTATTTTTTAGGAATATGATAAATAGAAAAAGGATTAATATCCTATACACTGGCGGTGGAAATTTTTTATTTCCACAAGCGCCTCAATTATAGGGTTTAGGGTTAGGGGTTAGGGTTTAGAGTTTAGGTGTTTTAATGTAAATATTTAGAATTTATGGTTCATGGTTAGAATTTAGAATTTAGGGTTAGAATTTAAGGTTTAGGGTTAGGGTTTAGTTTTAGGGTAATATGTGTGGGGATTTAGGTTTTAACCTATAAACCCTAAATTTTAACCCTAAACCCAAAATTTTATCAACAATCCCTAAATTCAAAACTACTACACTTATACCCCTAAATTTTAAACCCTAAATGAAGTCTCTAACCCCTAAAATTAAGACGCTTGTGTAAAAAAAATCCACAAGCGCTTGTGTATAGAACAATTACCCATAGAAAAATTGTATATCTTTCATTGTGCTTTTGTATTATACTACTAGTTAACTATACCTTTGATAATAGTGTAACGGTTTAATATCATATTTCTCCTTTAAAAGGTCAAATTTGATTTGATCATTTCTATCTTTTTTTTAAAAAAAAATATTTGATACTATGAAACATACAAAATCAGTAATTATATATATTAATAAAAAAATATTTGATATGAAACATACATTTGATAAAAAAAATAAACTTGTATAACTCATACCCTACTCACATAAAATTGACCCGAAGATCTAGAGATAGACTAAAATAAAAAAATCGATCAATTTAATATTGATTCGACCTTATACCTTATTCGATCTGACTGACTTATTATAAACACGAACTAAATAAAAATAGTGGCGGAACATAGGGGTGTTTAAGGAGGTTTGGTCCCCGCCAACTTTTTTTTATTAGGAATAGGATAATTTTTTGGAAAAAGGTAAAATTACCTCTATAATCCCTTTAAATTTTGTAAAATCTTTTTATGACCCCCTCAAAATTTTTAATTTCATTTGGCCCCTTTATAAATTTCTAATTTTTTTTAATTTTATTTTGTTCGCTTTATAAATTTTTAGTTCCGCCCCTGAATACAAACCAAATTCGATTGTCGCGAATTGAACTTAAACTAAATACAATTCAGACTCAAAATAATCGACCTAAACCCGGTCTGAACGACTCGATCATCTCCCCCGAATGTATCATTTCTCGCAAAATAAAACCCTTATTTTGATTTTAATACAAATGCAATGAGAAACCGCTAAGATAAGAGGACCACTATTTCCTAGTTGAGTTACCCCCACTCTCATTTGCATGTCCTTCTTCATATTATTATTATTATTATTATTATTATTATTATTATTATTATTATTATTATTATTATTATTATTATTGTTGTTGTTGTTGTTGTTGTTGTCGTCGTTGTTGCAAGGAAAAATATTGTATTCATTTTCCTTTTAAATTACTATAATAAATTAATTTTGTCAATTTTTACTCTCACGTACATAAAGTAAGTCTCATGCGGTGGCTCCTATATATATATCTACAACAATGAAGGGATGGAAATGCTTTGCCCCTTTTCAGTGTTTTTATTTGTGTCCTACGTTTAAAATTAGATCTAGAGTATAGGGTTTAGAGTTTTAGGTTAAGGTTTAGGGAATTTAGGGTAAAGTGTAGAGTTTAGCATTTAGAATTTAAGGTTAGAGCTTGGAATTTAATTTTATAGTATTTTTAGTGTTAGAGCATAAATAGGGGCACCAAAAAAGGCAGATGATTTTTATCCATAACGAAGTATGCCTTTTTTATCATCTTCTTCCCGTTTGCAATATTTGTATGTATATACACGGATGGACCGAAGAGACTAGAGGGAACGGTCGTCCCGCTGAAAATTTAAAATTCGTATATAATTTTAATTTTTTATATATTTTTTATTAAAATTATATTTTCGTCTCCTCTAAAATTTTATAAGTTTGCCCCCTAAAATTTTATAAATTTATCTGCCGACATAAAATTTTACGTCCGTTCCTAAGTATATATATAAAAATTTATTGGTCTGGTCTGTTATATACGAAATTGTAATATGTGTATGTGTATATTGTTGGATTAAAATCCGCAATTGTGGGCACATATGTAAAATGTATGTTGCTATTATAAAGTATGACACATAATAAAGTGACCAATTAAGTTAAGCGTGTCATAGGTATTAAAATGTCATGGAAATAAAAGTGTAGATACCATAAGATATATTTATAATTCAATGAGGGGCAGAGTTATAAATATTTAATAGTTGGTTAAATCAACTATATAAAGAGGTAGTGGTCCCCAAGAAATAGGTTAACTTGTTTTTCTCTCCTTCCCCGTCAGAGAGTTTTACTTCAAGAGATAACCTATCTTCTTGGAAGATCAATACCAAAGTTCTTGGGATTTCCACATCAAGATTCAAGATTTTCAATCTATCAATGAATTCAGGTACGCTTCCGCATTCAGATTATTTCGGTTTATTGTTCTTAATGATTTGACTTGATTGATCCTGGTTTAGATTTTATATCTATTATGGTTTGGTTTTAACAAGTGGCATCAGAGTCTCATCATGTTGAATCGTTGAGAATCAATTGATTTATATATTTATTTTTGGATTAATTTGTTCTTGAATCTTTAAAATCAAAACCCCAAATCCAACGAATTATCGTTGTGGTTAAAATTTTTATACTCCAGTATTGTTTCAATTATGTATATGGGTTTTGGTTTTGATTTTTATGTTGTTAATTCTCTTTGGAATGCAATAGCATATTTTGTTCCATTAATTCAGGGTTTAAGTTTTGATACGAAATTTGGATTATTTTTTTTTACGAATCCAATTTTCTATGGGTTTATGAGATTACTGTATAATTTCAATCGGTTTTCACGATTTATGCGGCAATAGCAGCCCGCTTAAGTATTGTTTATGGTTTTAAGTTTTAATATATTTACATGTAATTGTAAATTTATTTCTCGAGTACATTCCTGCATTGATTTGACAAATAAATTTGTCATCTATATTATAGATCATATGGTTTAATTTACAAAAGAATTTGGGATTATCATAGATTACGTGCTTATTGTGGTTTTGAAAGAATTGATTATTTTTTCTTTTCATCTGATTGTAATTCCACGAAACAAATCAGGTTAGAGTGATGTTAATTTTTGGTTTTCTTTTGTAAGTCAATGATGCCTTTTAAGATTAAAGAAAATTTATTGTTGTGCTTATTTTATTATCATTATTATGATTCTGGCCTTTGATATGTATTAATCATTATATATAAGTATGGATTAAGTCTCAGCCTCAATTGAAGTATATATACTTTAGCTTATATAATTACGATTGAATTCGGAATAAAATTCAGTTATGGATTACGGTTTATATAGCTACAGTTTGAATTAATTGTACAAGTTGCAACATATGATTCTTTTCATTTGAATTATTGTGTTTATGTTTGGTATTGATATATACCTTCGGTTTTGGTTTTGATTTGGAATGCATGTAATTAATTTTATGAAATTCATTATATGAATTATTCATTTATATGATACTTCTGAATTTTGGTTTTTAGTTAAAGTTTGATTGTTTGGAATTCTACTTTAATTTCGGCAAATGCATGCTTAAGGAATTTTTTAAAGAAACAGTCAAGGATTTAGATTTTTCGATTTCTGATAGCCCCATTCAGACAACCTTATTTTAGGTTATTTCGGAAAACTCAAGTGTTATCAGAAATTTTAGTTTTGACTGTTACAAAATTTTAAATTTGGATATCGGTATATTTATTGTATATATATTTTAAAATAATTTAATTGAAATATTAAGTCACCAAAGTGACCTCTATTGTGAAAATTATTTTATTTTAAAATATAGAAGGTTTTGTGCATGTAAGTCAGATTATGTTAGTATTAATCGGCCCAAAGGAAGGTTAATAATTAACATTATTACATGCACAACTGTGGTAATAAACATGTGATAGTTATTCAGTTTTATATGTGAGCAATAAATCGGCCCAAAGGAAGATTTCTGTTTGACATGTTCTTATTATCAATGTTTGATTACTGTACCAGGATATCACTTACAAGTTAATATTTTGTCCAAAGATGAAATATTAAAAGAGTGTCCGGTATCTTGATATGAGGTTTACCTTTATTCAAATTTATTATTATTTTGGTTATCTTTTAATTTGATTGAAAGATAAAATTAAGACAAACATTTTGAAACAATTAAATTCATATTTTGGCTTCGGATGTCTAATATTTTAATGGATTAATTGAAACATAATGTCACCAAAGTGACCGCTTTTGTGTAGATTAGTTTATTTAAAATATTAAGATGACTATGGGTTTTTGTAATTCATGCGTTTATTAATTGGCCCAAAGGAAAGTTAATATTTGGCAGAATTACAACGACAACTGTGGCGATAAATGTGTGACAATTATAAGGTATTTTATGTGAGCAATACGTTAGTCCAAAGATTAGGCTATTGTTTGACATAGTTTATTGTCAATGTTTGATTGCTACAACAAGAGTACCGCTTACAATTAATATTACTGTCCAAAGACTTGATATTAATGTTGTGCTTGGTATCTTGAGGGGAACTAGTCATTATTTTGAATTTATTTGTTTACTTATGAATATTTATGTGAGCTTGTTTCTATTTTATTTACTTATTTTTGTTATATATTTAGGTAATTTATTTTTGTTGTCACAATATCTGTTAAATACATTCTACACTCGTGTTTAGTGAAACTAATTTAAAGGAATAGAAAAGACACTTACATATAGTATTTTGATTAATGAACATAGACTTTGCACTAAGGAATGAACAACTTGCACCTCTCACTGCGGTAAGCACTCATAAAAGGTATTTTGAGAGGTGAGATCGTTCAAATCGCATGAGTCTAATGATCATAAAACACAACATTCTAGATGTCTTTAGGAGCACAAATCTAAAGAGATTATTCATACTAAGAGTTTCCTTGACGAAATTAAGAAATGTTTTATCCAAAACATTAAGGTTAAGATGACATCACTTATGCTTTCTTTGATGTCTATGGAGTATAAGAGTCAAGGAAATGTGAGAGAGTAGATTATGAAAATTCTTAATATTGCTTCAAAATCTAAGGCACGTAAGATCAAACTCTCTAACAATTGTTTGTTCTTATGATTTTGGTACCGCTTCCTATACAGTTTAACCAATTCAGATTCAGTTACAACTACCAAAAGGAGAAATAAACTCTAATTGGGCTCATTTCTCATTATGTTCAGGAGGAAGAAAAGTTGAAGCATTATAAGTGTAAAAGTATTAATTTAATTAGTGCTCATTTAGTTAGTGTCTCCAAGAATAAGGGCAATAAAAGAAAATATTAGAATAAAGTTGTTAAGGGTCCTAGTCAAAAGAAACAACAATAAATTACAAAGTGTTGATTCTTTTGTATAAGTTAGGACATATGTGAAGTAATTAAACTTCAAAAGTGAGCAACTAATTCGGTTATTTTGAGTGATCCATGGGCTGTAAATTTTATGATCACACAATGAAGATTACTTTAAGGAGAGATTTATAACTTTTTTAGGATTTTGAGTTTGGAGGGAGAAATAAAGTTAGATGCATTGTTATTGAGGATGAATTGAATTATAATTTAATTCATACTATCATTTTTGATGATGTTTAGGTTTTCACACCTATCATTAATCAAGAAGTGAATCAAGTACCTCAGCAAAATAATGTTGAACAACTCTCATTCAAGATAAGGTAATTGTTTCAGAAGAACAAACTCAACGACCTTAAAAAAACAAGTGTCATTAAAGAGGTCCACGAGAGAAAGATGAAATACTATTCTGGATTATTATATTGTATTTCTTCAAGAAAATAAAGTAACAATGGAATGATAGAAAATGTTCCATCATTTTTTATCAGGCCATAAAAGTTTTAACTCTCAAAAGTGGATTGATGTCATTCAAGAAAAGTATAATTTTATGCAAGACAATAAAGTTAAGGAACTTGTCTTATTACCTGAAGGTGCAAACCAATTGGTTGTAAATGGATATTTAAAACCAAGAGGGATGCAAATGGTAATGTGGATAAGTATAAAGCACGTCTTGTATCTAAAGGATATACTCCAAAAGAAGACATTGATTTTGCAGAGACTTTCTCTCAAGTTTTATTGAAAGACTCTTTCAAGATAATTATTACACTTGTTGCTTGTTTTAGTCTTAAGCTACATTAGATAGAGGTCAAGCTTGTTTTTTTTCAATGGCGACATTGAAGAAACTATTTATATGACACAATCATAAAGTTGTGTCTTATGATACAATATCAATGATACGTAAATTAAAGAAATCTATCTATGAGCTTAAGTAGGACTCTCATTAATGAAATTATAAATTTCATGTTGATTATCTCATTCGGTTTTGAGATAAATTTAGTTGACAATTATATGTACTACAAGTTCAGTGGGAGTAAACCAAGTGATACTCATATTGCTAAGAAGACAAATATTATCTTACTCAATGCCCTAAAAAAATAACCTTGAAATTTAAAAAAAATACAGAAGATTTCATATGCATAAGCTTTTGAGAATCTAATTTATGCTCAAGTATGTATGCGTTCGGATATTGCGTACATTGTTAGAATGTTAGACAGATATTTAAGCAATTATAGTATGAACCATTGGATAGTAGCCAATAGGTTATGAGATATTTTTTAGAGAACAAAAATTACATGCTCACATATCGGAGTTCTAGTAAGTTAGAGATCATCAGGTTTACAGACTTCGATTCTAATAGAATATTGATGCAAAAGAATTTTGTCACTTGAGCTGCTAATTGTAGATTGAATAGAAAGACCACTTCAGTTATTTTGTGACAATAAATATGCATTCATTTATTCTACAAACAATAGGAACACTTCAAATTAGAAGCACATAAATATTAAGTTCCTAGTTGTTAAAGAAAATTCAGAGTGGTTGTGTGTCTATAGAGCATGTTGGTGCAAACTCCATAATTGCGCGCATATTAAAAAACTATCACCCTAGGTCTTTCATGAGCACACTACTCATGTGGGTGTAATGTTATTTAAGAAAATTCAGTTTTAGTGGGAGTTTGTAATTTTTTTTTTGAAAAATGCTCATTCGTTTTAGACACAATTCCGGTTACTTCAGTTTAAGGATATTTTAAGATATTTTTCTCCAGAAATAAAGTTCTTTTGGTTTATGTACACTCTGAATTCAGTAAAGTTGATCTCACTAAGGTTTAGGAGGACCAGTTGGAAATAGACATGTTCGGTTCACATTTCATGTAATTTTCCATGCTACACATCCATGATTGATCTATGTCATTTGATTATGTTTGTATACGTGACCATTGATGGGTCCAGTCATGATTGATATGGCGAAGACCGCTTTGATCCTATATGAATATAATTGATGGACGAGATTGTTATAGAATACCTATTATATAATAGCAAAATTTTGAGCTCATAAGGTTGTACATTTATCAGGAAACATATGTTGCCCAAGTGGGAGATTGTTGGATTAAAATCCGCAATTGTGGGCACATATGTAAAATGTATGTTGCTATTATAAAGTATGACACAAAATAAAGTGACCAATTAAGTTAAGCGTGTCATAGGTATTAAAATGTCATGGAAATAAAAGTGTAGATACCATAAGATATATTTATAATTCAATGAGGGGCAGAGTTATAAATATTTAATAGTTGGTTAAATCAACTATATAAAGAGGTAGTGGTCCCCAAGAAATAGGTTAACTTGTTTTTCTCTCCTTCCCCGTCAGAGAGTTTTACTTCAAGAGATAACCTATCTTCTTGGAAGATCAATACCAAAGTTCTTGGGATTTCCACATCAAGATTCAAGATTTTCAATCTATCAATGAATTCAGGTACGCTTCCGCATTCAGATTATTTCGGTTTATTGTTCTTGATGATTTGACTTGATTGATCATGGTTTAGATTTTATATCTATTATGGTTTGGTTTTAACATATATGTATACTAAGAGAATGGAATAGAAATATAAATCAAACAACTTTTCTTTAATTGAAGAAACCACGTTTCGAAAAGAAAATATGAATTTTACTCTTGCTCCTTTTCATTAGATAAAGATTGGAACAGTTTGCAGAGATTTGTAACTTTGAGCAAAGGTACGCATGCACGAATCCCTGCAGCCCTTTTGCTAAATCTTTAATTTATTATGCATTTTAAGGCAAAGGAAGCAAAAGGGACATATGCTGTAACACCCCCTTCCCGGGCTGGTAGAGATCCGGGTCGGAGAGCGTTACCGAAAGCAAAACAAAAATCGGAGACATAAATCTTAAACTTTTTAAACCAATATTTTAATATCAAATATGTAAATTTTATTACTAACTCAAAAGTCATTATAGCTTTAAAACCTTATACAAAACATAGGCAACATTTACATAATAGTAGGACCACAAGACTAGTATAATTACTTTAACTACTTTGCCACCATACTAGGAGTTCATAAGGACAAAACACATTACTCTTAGCTTGTAGTGACTTGCCGATCTTCCAACTAATCCCGATCTCGATCCATTACTTTCCTTAACCTGAAATGTTATGCAAATGAATGCATTAGACTTACATAGTCTAAGTGAGGTAGCCAATAACAATGAATGAACATGGTATGTCATTTATCATGCTTTGATGACAATCACAATATCAATTATGCAATAAACATGACATGCTCCTTATTCAATAGTGAAAATATAGTATCATGTCATGAACGGTAATATCATGATTTCATAACAAATAATATCAATAATCAATATTTTCCCTTGGACCGATTCAACAGTATTTGGATACGCGAATTCCACCACATCACCAACAATAATGGTCATGTCATAATCCCTCCGCCGCACCAATTGACCAATACACAACACATCCCTCCGCCGCACCAATGGCCGAAGCCCAATACCCGTACCAATGAGCTCATGAATTCTATGGCATGCCAATTGTATCCAATACTTCGAATCCAAGGTTCAATACTCAATAGGTCAACAACGATATTTCAATAGCAATATTTACACATCAATATCAATAACAGTAATTCAATAACGGTAGACATATATCAAAGTTTCAATAGCAATATTTAATGCTCGATATGCAATACTTAATCAAACTTACCAAGTAAAGCTTTCAATATGATTTTTATGCAATGACCTTCAATAAAATGGTTAACAAATCAATAAACAATGATTCGAGATGGCACCTAGCCAACTCTCGAGACTCCGACTACACTCACATATCAGAACATAGAAACAAAAATCGGAATGACACCATGTCACCCGAGACAAATGCATCTACACTCACCTCGATATTAGGGTTCTCGTATAACATCACCTTTTCCTTTGGTTGACGGTCGACCTTTATCGATTTCTTGGACTCGACGTCGGCAGAAATTCGATATTGTTTAACCCAAAAATTCTAGCTTACCAACCTTATTAATGAACCGAATTTACTCCTCCCGTTTCCTAATTTTCCCTTGGCATATGCGCAACATTTCTACCACTTTGTATTCTTTTGCTCTTTTAATTTTCCTAACATTTCTTGCTATGTACGCATATCCTTCTAATGTAATACCCCTATTTATACTAAAAATGTGTCTGCCCTTTGTCCCATTTTTTTTACGCAAAATGGCCTCCCCATTGCTTGTCGTGGCAATCTTTAAGGGCATGGCCCTCATGCCTTAGCCACGTGGTGGCAACCAATGCCACCTTGCCCCTTATTGAGCCATGTTTCACTATACGTTGGGATTCACGGCAGAATTCCTTCAATTTAAAGGAATTGTCGTGTGTCCCCCACTTAATTTTTTTATAATAATAATAATAATAATAACACTACAACAATTATGACTTTTAGTGACGACTTGATTGTGATGATGAAAATTTTTGTCACAAAAAATAGGTTATTAGTGACTAAAGTAGTTTGTGACACTAATGAAATTAGTAATTGTGACGTACCACTCTTTGGTCACTATTTTAATAGTATTTGTGACAATTATAAATTAGTCACAAGTAAAACGTCACTATTAATATCTTATTGTGACCAAATTAAGTTGTCATTATAAATTTGTCACTAATAACATACTCAAATTGGCGCCAACTCATTTTTTGGTGGGAAAAGATGGAATAGTGACAACATTTGAAGGAGCCACTATTATTATTTATAATTGTAACGATGGAAATTTGTCACTATTAAATTTAGCTTTTATAACATACTCTAAATGGCGTCAACTTATTTTTTGGTGGGAAAAGATGTAATAGTGACAACATTGAAGGGGTAACTATTATTATTCATAATTGTTACGATACAAACTTATCACAATTACATTTAGCCTTTCTATAATAAAATAATTGTGTTAAAAGTGTATAGTCACTATAACTATATATTGTGGTGACATCTATTTGCCACTATCATTTTGACACTAATCAAATTTTTAAATGTGCACCCATTTTTTTTATTATGGCATAATGTACTAGTGATGTTTCAAATAGTCACTATTATTAATAATAATTGTGACGATAAAATTTTTTCATGGTTACATTTACCTATGTAAGTTTAAAAATGAGACATAGTATATTATTTATTTTTTTAGTTTGCTACTGATTAAATGCTAATATTAGTGCGAAGTTCTTTTTTCTTTCTTCTAAGAAACGATGTGGTAGTAGCTAGCAATTTGTCAATTTATCAAAAATTTATTACAATATAAAGTTTATATAAAATTTTATTAATAATTAATAAAATTACGTTAAACTTATAAAAAATATTAATAATTAATTTTTAACACAATGTAAAGAAACTAAATGCATTATAAAAAAGTATTTAAATAAAATACCAAATTACAAATTGTTAGAAAAAATATTGTCACAAAATATAAAATTTTAAACAATAATATATGTTCAATCATCATCATCATTATCTGCTTCAACATCACTAATTGAATCTAACTCATGATCCTCATCATTAATAGAAGTAAACTCGTCGTGATCAGATTCATCTCCTTCATCTTCAACATCTGTGATCACATCAAGATTAACATGACTTCCTTCAATAAGTGTAATACCTAATTGAGGCCTATCCAAAGACACCACATCATTATCATCATCATCATCATCATTACCCACATTAAATTCATGAAATTTAAAACCTAATTTCTCATTTTCTTGGCATGGTTCTTCTATAACATCTTCACAAGGTAAATCATACAAATCACGCGGCTTTGTCTTCACAACAACTTGCCAATTCGAATCTTTGATATCTTTAACGTAGTAAACTTGTTCAGCTTGAGAAGCTAAAACATATGGCTCTTCGGTTCTCAACTTACGTGTCACATTAACCATAGAAAATCCAAACTTATCTTCCTTAAACCCCGCTTTGTGATACACATCCCACCAATCAGCCTTAAACAAAACTATACTATTTTCACCAGGGTAGTTTAATTGTATGGTGTCTGTTAACACACCAAAGTAATCCAAGTTACCTGTACTCTCATCTCCTTTGACAAAAATTCTACTATTTTGTGATTTTAATTGTAAGTCACGTTCTTTCGTGTTGAACCTCCAACCATTGGTAAGATAACTTGTGTAGCGAAAAACTCGTTTATCAGGTCCACAAGCTAGATTAAATAGTTGATTGTTGACCAATTCACTTCCTTCATCATACAACTGACATACCTGTTACAATAAAAAATTATTAAATTAAAAAATCGATATTAATTAAAATTTTAAAAATATATCTAATACTTACATGACTTTTAAACCATTGATGAAATTCTTTGGCGTGCCTTTTCTCTATATTTCTAGTATCCTCCCTCTTAAGCTTTTCCTTGTGCATGCTACACAATTCATAAGAAATCAAATTTAAGAAAAATTAATTATGAATAGAACAAATAGTATAAATATACAAATGTTAAATCACTTACTCAACAAAGATTCTGATTTCTTCACAATTTTCTAGAACATACATCTTAGTTTGAGCCCATTCTGTCAAACTCAATTCTTCGCATTGTTTTCCAAGTAATGGCCTACCAACTTGAGAGAAAACATGTAGTCTTGGATGTGAATGGCTTTCACTTCCTTCAAAATTTCTTCCAACCCGATTCAAACTAGTTTCAGTTTCACATAAATACCTAGAACAAAAATGGACCGCTTCTTGCATGATATATGCTTCAGCAATTGAACCTTCTGGACGAGCTTTGTTTCTCACATAAGATTTTAACTTACGTAAGAATCGCTCAATAGGATACATCCACCGAAATTGTACTGGTCCTGCAAGTTTCGCCTCACTTGCTACAAAAGAAGGGGTAAATATCTTCTCTAACTTACACATGGTTAAAGGAATTGACTGTTCAAGTTTCTCCAAGTCCTCGACACATAATGTTTTAGCACACAACTCTCTTAAATAAGCACTTAACTCAATTAGTACTCCAGATACCTCTTTAGACAATAAACCACGTAGAGCTAACGGAAGATATCGGTGCAAAAATACATGACAATCATGACACTTCATTCCAGAAATCTTGTAGTCATTTAGATTCAAACAACGAGAGACATTAGAAGAATAACCATCTGGAACTTTAAGATCTTTTAGAAATTGACAGAAAGCTCGTTTTTCATCTTTTGACATTGCATAACATGCGGGGCGAAACACATACCTACCATCACCAACAGAAGTAGCATGGAGCTCATTTCGTATACCCATACACTCCAAATCAAAACGGGCATTGATGTTATCTTTTGTTTTACCCTCAATGTTTAATAATGTCCCAAGCACATTGTCACAAACATTTTTTTTCAATGTGCATACCATCTAAATTGTGTCGCAATTTTAGTGTTCTCCAGTAAGGTAATTCAAAAAAATTCTTTTTTTCTTCCAATTACCGAGTAATGTAATTTCGTCTCGCTTTTTTTTTCTTGAATTTTTACCAAATGTCACCTGTATATTATTATAATCACAAATAATTACATTAGAAACACAAATAAAAATGTATTGAAATATTAATGAATCGAAATGAAAAATAAATAAATAAAGTTTCACCTGTGGAAATTGTTTATATTGCTCAATCACATCATCTCCATGCAATTGCTTAGGTGCACATCTTGTTTCTTTTGTTCCATCAAAGGATTTTGCATTGTTTCTTCATGAATGACTAAGTGGCAAGAAACGACGATGGGCTAAATAACATGTTTTACGTCCATGTCGAAGCCTATAAGACGATGTCTCCATATTGCAAGTAGGACATGCTAATTTTCCTTTTGTGCTCCATCCTGATAAATTAGCATATGCAGGAAAATCATTTATGGTCCACAAGAGTGCTGCATGCAACTGAAAATTACTCTTTGAGAATGCATCGTATGTCTCCACTCCTCTCTCCCATAATTCTTTCAACTCATCAATCAAAGGTTCTAAAAACACATCAATATCATTTCCAGGAGCTTTAGGACCAGGAATGATGAGTGACATCATAAAATAAGGATCTTTCATGCACATCCATGGTGGTAAGTTATAAGGAATTAACACCACTGGCCATACACTATACGAGGAACTCATATTGTTGAATGGATTAAAACCATCACTTGCTAAACCAAGCCGAATATTACGTGGATCTGCTGCGAAAGAAGGATGCAATATATCAAAGTTTCTCCAAACCTCAGAATCTGCTGGATGTCTCATAGACCCATCATTACAAGAATTTTGTTTGTGTCATCTCATCTCTTTAGCAATCTTTGATGACATGTATAACCTTTGCAAGCGTGAAGTTACTGGAAAATATCGTAAATTACAAATATAGTCGCCCTAACAAACTATATAACTAAATATGAACCTAATTTATAATAAAAATAATTTTTAATTTTGCATAATATCATTTAATATAAAAGTTAAAATGATCTTATCTAATTATAAAAAATTATCTATCAAATTACTAAAAGAAGAATTATTTATCCAATTATCTCTATTTTATTTCAAAAAATTATCGTTCTAATTTCATACAAGTTACAAACAAATTATCTCTCTAATCATCAATCTATATGTACAAAATCTGAATAAATAGCTAAAAGATTGAGTTTAAAAAAAAACTAACCTTCAATCGCGTCTTCTTTTTGATCAATCAATACCACAAAATACTTTTCTAATTGATTTCAGTAACAAGGTGAAAGCGTGGTCGAGTTGAAAGCAAATGTAAGCCAATTCCCTTTGTTGACAATATGTGCAAATTTGTTTAGTCTAAGGCCTCGGGATAGCATCAATTACCTATATATATAGGTATGTTTTGTTGGAATAGTTTGTAGTAGGATCATCAACATAACAAACTTTTATAATATCACAACAAATATTACCGTTAATATACATTTAAAATTTTAATGGATATTTTTTTCTGAATAGAATTTAATGGAGATTTTATATTGTTTTTCAATTCATATTGCAGATTTTTGGAGTACATTTAGGAGGTTTTGTGGTATGTGTTTCTTGTTATAACAAATTGATTAGATAAAGTTGTTACTATTTTATAATAAATATTTTCATTAAAACCTAATCACACTCAGTCATTTAAAAATTTAATTGAGATTTTACAATTAAAATAAAAATATTAAATTTAATTACAATTTGAATTTGATATAGTATCCTAACATGCTCAAACATTTTTCAGATTCAAAACTAAATTATAATATTTAACTTTTTTATTTAAAAAAAACTTAAAGTAATAAACAAAAAAGAAACGTACAAATGACTCCCACTTATAATATTTAATTTAATTATTTAATTTTACATTATATAAATTTAATCTATTTTTTAAATTAATTAATTCATGAATTTAAAAGAAATGCACATTGCACGTTCTAAGAGTGCTTCAGTTTTACCCGCCAACATTTTCACATAAAATGTAAAAATTTATTTTTTAATGTTATTTTAGAGTTTTGGCTCCAACACAATTCTTTTTATTTGGTTTTATTTTATTAAAATTTTTCTTTCAATTTCGTTGAAGTTTAGTAAAATTGTTCTATCTATTTTGATTTCTTTAAAAGTTTCAAGAAAGAATTCTCTGGCAGGTATGTATTTTTCCGAGAATAAAGGGATTAAATTTTTGGTTTCTTCAATAGTTTTTCATATTATCTATGAATTGAAACGTGCTTTTGAATATATGAATTGTGTGTCGAGAATAATTTATTATATTTATTTTCGTGGTTGATTAATTTAATTAATTTTTATGTCAATTTTGTTAATTGTAGTCTTCTGTTTTTCAATTTTTTTTGTTTTGTTGGTCTTTAATTTAGCTTTTTTGAGCTATGATGGGTGTGTCGGTTTCTTTTGCTTGGGGTTGATGTTGCTATGGCATGAGGTGGAGAACTTTGTTTAGTATTTTTTTTGAATAATTTTATTGTCGTATTGGTTTTGCTTAATGATTCTACTGTAATTCTCTATCAGAAGCGTTGTTTTGTGTACTTGTTTATACGATTTTGTGTTTTAAATTTATTTGTGTTTATAACTTTCGTACTTTTCCTACTTTTTACTTGTGTGATGATATGAAGAAATTAGATTTACCTTAGTTCTTAGATTCCAAGGAAACAAAGTAAACATTATTACCTTATTTAAGGCCTCGCCTACTGTTCATTTTCTTAACATTATACTATTTTTTAAAATTAAAATTTTATTTTTTTTCTCTACAAATTTTACGTCTAATTTGGATAAATGTTTTTTTTTATCCCTTTGAATAACTAGTCATGAAATTTGGTGCTTAATTATGTTATGTGATTTGTAAAATGCACTTATTTTTCTTAGTATTTTTAATAGGATTTATTGTTATCTCAAAAACGGTAGTAATTAAATTAAAATTTTAATTTAGTACTAATAGTACTGTTAATGTTTGATTTCTTTATTTTTTGGATTTAATTATTGAGTTATTGTTTTTATTTTAATTCAGGTAGATTGCATGTATGTATTTTTATATAAAATTTATTATCTTTCTTTTTGAACTATTTTTTATAAGCATCTTTTAATTTTGCAGGTATAAAATGGTCAACATTTTAAAACGAATATATTTGACCAATTCTAAAGGTCAACAAGGGGACAGGCATGCTGAAAATGATGTTCTACAAACAAATGCGCTTAATCAACTAACTGGTGGACTTGAGAACTCGGATACTAACCGTAGACAAGAAGCACCAAATTTCACTTCTACAGGTTATCTGATTTGAACAAATTATTTACTTAAATTTAAATTTTATATTCAAATTAAAAAGATGATTTATGAACAATTGCTATGTTTCTCGACTCAAATTATGATTACTAAATTAGCCTGCATGTTTTTTACAAATTCTTGTTTCATTATTTTGTTGTCATTAATGCTTTATAGTATGTATTGTTTAGGGGTTCTAAATCTTATGCTCTATTCATTCATTGACAATTGTATTGATAGTGTTAAATGTATTATTTGACCAAAAAATGATTCATATGATTATAAATTTTATATTTATAATTAATTTCATATATATAGAGACTCAAGCTTTTCGGAAAAGAGGACGGGGACCAACTACAAATACTAAACTTGCGAGAAAAAAGGCGAAAGGACAAGAATTGGATATTCAGTTTCCCCCTCCATACAATAAGGTATGTGGTAAGCATGCCAACTTTTCAAAGCTGAAGTAACAACTTGTGTTCGACAGCATGCACCGTTTCAAATGGCTAGTTGGAAAGAAATTTCAGAAAACGACGTCAAAACACTATAACTTATTTTAAAGGTATGGTTTTATGTGCATTTTTTTTTCAGAAACTCGCATGAACATAAGTATAATTCTTACTACATAGGTGATGCAGATTTATTTTAAAATTAATATATTGGTATTTATATATATTTTATTTGAGTTTAGGATAAATTTAATTTTTCCGATGATGTATATCCGTATGTGATGAAACAAGTGCAAGCTCAGTATAAAAATCGTCAGTATCATTTATATCGTCGTTATTTGAAGAGCACTGAATGTCCGAATGATGTGGACTCAAATGATTGGGAATGGTTGATTACCAATAAATGGACTACAAATAAATTTAAGGTAATTTTATTTAATAAATTTTATTTTTTATTCATGTTATATAACACTAATTTTTTAATTATATTGTAGTCTCAGAGTGATCGAAACAAAGTGAATAGAGGACACCAACAAATCGGATCCATTGTTGGCACAAAATCAATTATTCAAAAAGCACATGAGATGGTAAATTCAAATTAAATATTCAATTCATGTACATTCACCATATTTATTTATGTTTGATTTTTTTATTTCAAAAAGATAAAGATTCTGATGAATGGCCAGATGCTGTAACACTTTGGAAGGCCACACATATGAAATCTAATGGCACTTGGGCTGTACCAAATGGAGAAGAAATAATGGTTAGTTTATATTTTATTTCATATTATATTTATTTTTTAAATTAATTAATTTTTTATTTAAAAATGTAGAATAAGCTTCGCGAAGAGGGGAGAAAAATCAAGAGAAGATTTCATCTGCACCTATACCCCTAGTGGAACATTTTGCACTTGTTTTGGGAACAACATCAAATTACTCACGTGGTATAGGTGTTGGAGGAATAACATCTAGTTCTCAAGTAAAAAGTCGCATTCTAGCAGAAACCGAGGCTGCAAAAAGACGTGCAGAAAATGAAGTTGCAAGACTTGTTGAAATTACAAAAAAACAAGAAGAAACCAACATTCAACTTCAAAATGATATAGAAGCTCAACGCGAACAACTTATAGTTCAAGGAAAGGCCATTGAGAAACAAACTATGGAGCTACAACAAGTAAGAGAGTTGTTTGCACGGTTGGCAGGTGAACAATTAGTTTCAAATCTTCTTCCTAATGCATCTCAGTCAAATTCTGCAACTACTGGTGTAAGTACAACATTTAAATTAAATACATAATTTATTTTTAATCAGTACTTTCTCATTATTGATTAATTAATTTTTTATATTAATTAACTTATTCTTTCTTTTATTGTCTATTTTGTAGGAAAATGTCTAAAAATAAACTTTGGTGTAGAGGACATGGCATGGACTTCAATTTAGTATATTGATAGCTTACTATTGGATTTATGAACAATTTAGTTTTTTTTTAAGTTTATTTTGAATATTTTTTAAATATTTTAACATTATTTATATTTTAGTTATTTTATTTACTTTTTAAATATAATAATCGTCTTCGTATTAAAAATGACGAATGGGTAATTAAATTACATTTTTTGGTAATTATATATTTTATTTGCTGATATTATATTTAATAATTTAAAATATTAAAATGTGAAAATATTAATAGACTAGTGACGAGATAATACTAATTATTAATTGATTAGTTATTATGAAATTTTTTGTCACAACTTTAACTTTTAGTGTCAAATAATTAATCATACTTTAAAGAGTAATTGTGACTATTTATTTATCACAATTTCTAAATAAT